>OY977946.1:5994500-6688000 GCA_963854355.1 Epinotia brunnichana
TCGAAAAGTAGTTATTTCGATTGTTTCGACAGTAACATGGACTACAACTATGAAAAGAGTGACGTTGCAGTATTCTCTATGAAATCTTAATACACATATTTTAATCGTCGAGTACAAAAAACATATTTTAAACAACTGGAAGAACTATGAGATGTGGGTGGAGTTGAATTACAAGCCACTTTTTTAAAAACTTCATGAAACCCTACCTACCAAAAATCGTCTAAACGGGTTCAGATGACATTTGGCATAGATATACTTTATAACCTGGATTAAAACATAGCTCGCATAGGATACTTTTAATCTGGAAAATCGTCCCCAAAGATATGAAAAATTACAACAATTCACGCGGACGTAGTTGCGGGCAAATGCTAACTAGTACTTATCATAATATAATAAGGTTTTCACCTCAGCAGCTCGAACAAGCATATTTTGCTGCGTGAAAACAGTGAGCAAAATGCGATTTTGCTCACTCCGTGAGTCAAAGTAGCTTTTTAATTTTGATATCGAGCACTGGTGACACATCATAGTGGAGTCCGCACTATGATGTGTCACCAGTGCTCTATTACAAATTCAGAATATTATAGGTGCGTAAAAGCCTAGCGATATATTTTTTAACGTGACGATGTTCTCGCTGCTGGTGAAAAGTTATCGTGCCTTTGAGTCCCTCACTACGCTCAAGATTCTAATTTAAATATAGAATCTTTCGCTTGCTCGGGACTCAACATCAACACTCGCAGCAAAAATCTACTTTGCTCTCTTGTTGAACAAATAACTATTTACCACTGAGCTATTGCGGTAGTTTTTCTCGATTTTCCGAACATAAAAGGTTCTTTGTCTCATGAGTAGGTAATATCCTCGCTAAATGGCGTAACTTCTAGTGTCAATGAATGTTGTCGTTACATTTCCTTTGTGAATCAGTGTTCACATGAAAATTACCATGATCGTGTGACTTAATCATTGTTCTTTTTTGCAGGTAAACATTGAAATTGATGACCGTTTTAAAGGAAAATTACACGAGTAAGTTTGTTTTTTTCCCCAATAACGGCAGAGCCGAAAGGTAGGATGTTTTTCTTTTAGCACTCTATGTTTGTATTTACGTGTGCTCCGCGTGCGTTTAAGATACTGAGCCGATTTTGATAAATGAGGTGTCAATCAATTCGAAATTATGCTCCGGGTGACAAATGCTACCTTTTACGGTCTTTGACAACAGTAAATAGTACATTATGATACAAGTGTGCTAAGTTGGTCATTACACTCGAGTCGGTTTTTAAGCCTGAGCCGAAGGCGAAGGCTTAATGGAGACGAGAAGTGTAATGACCAATGCTCACGTGTTTCATACGACGTTTTTCAACACATTTGCGAGGAAAAAAAAAATAATAAAAAATGAAAATGTTAAAAGATATGTAATGAAAAGGCACTAGTGCGATAATGTAATGTAAAAGTCACGGCATGGGTAATATTCTGCATTATTTTGCTAATATTTAAAAAGATGTGTAATGAAAAGGCACTAGTGCGATAATGTAATGTAAAAGGCACGGCATGGGTAATATTCTGCATTATCAGTGTAAATACGCTGTAATAAGACCTACTTTACGAGCAGGTGTGTTGAAAAATATTTTTTCTACATTATCAGTGGACATAACGTGAATAAAATGTGAGGTCTTAAAGTAAGTTAGATTTGACTCGGCCAGTTTTCATTACATCAGTCATTTTATAAAGTTATTCAACAAATATATTTATATATGTATTTTTTAATTCTGATAAAAACTGGCCAAGTTAAATCTAACTTACTTTAAGACCTCATATTTTTAAATAACAGCAATTGTTATAGGTTTCCAATAAAGCAAAGACATAGAGTTTAATACTTGTTCATAATGTTATTTTGTTCCTATAATATTTGGATTTTGCATACAACTTGGCACTCATTTAGATATCCATTCTTTTTGCGGCGAAGCCCACAGCCAAGCATACTTTTTGTATTGAACTTGGCTCTCCTTTTTAGGGTTCCGTACTCAAAGCGTAAAACGGGACCCTATTACTGAGACTTCGCTGTCCGTCCGTCTGTCTGTCACCAGGCTGTATCTCAAGAACCGTGATAGCTAGAGAGTTGAAATTTTCACAGATTGTGTATTTCTGTTGCCGCTATAACAACAAATACTAAAAACATAATAAAATATATTTTAAGGGGGGCTCCCAAACAACAAACGTGAATGAAACGTTGTATGGGGACACCCCTTATTTTTTGACTTAACTTTATTTTTATATTTCTTTTATATAGCAAATAAATATATTGGGATAGTTTCAAATATCTGCTTGTAACAGTTCCAACGCTACAATAAAAAAAAATTGTATGGGGACCCCCCTATTTTTTAACTTTTTTTTATTTTTAGATTTTTTCCTACGCTTACACACAATTACCGAGCTGGATTCCAAATTTCATCCTTCTAGGTCATCTGGAAGTAGGTTAGGTTTAGATACTATATGTCAGTCAGTCAGTGCTAAAATATACGACTTTTTGAACTTCATATCTTTATAACCGTTTGAGCTAACTTCTTGAAATTTGGGCTTCTGGATTTCCTTATGGATATAATTAAACACACGTAGTTTTATGTGTTTACGTTAAAGAGGTTTTGAGTTATAGAAGGGTCAAAAGTGGCACCAAGTGGTTCGTGTAATGATACACTCGGCGCTGGCTAGCCAGTTCCTTTGCTTGAACTTGGCTTGACACGCTGCCGCGTGTCTAGATACTTTACAGTTATTGTGAAGTTTACTATTGACCGCCATCGCAGGCCACACCATTGTGTTTCGGGCTTTATTTTATTTTGCACTTTCTGTACGAGTCGTTAAAAGCGATGATTTTATCTGGCAACTAAGCAGCGACCCCTGGCTAACTTCGCAAGTTGCAGAATTATGCAGACTATAGTCTGCAGTCTGTGCAATTTATGCAGACGCGGTTATATATTCAAGGCGAATATTGTGTCTAGACGTGCTTAGCAACCAGTGCACAAATGAAGGATGCATTTCGTTTAACGTTACATAGGAGGCGTGAATTGGCATATAAAAATAATATTCTTTTTCTACTCGTCGACTTTAATCTTTGAATTAAGATTTCGTACACGAAACTAAGTTCACATACTTTTTAATCCTGGAGCTCCACGAGCTCGTCACGAACTCGTATGGTTTCATAAGATAACCGCCAGCAGTCATCTTATGAATCCAGGAGCTGTATAAGATAACTGTGAAGACATAAACGCGCAAAATTACTAAGCTGCTGCGCTTCATTTCAGCAGGGCGATTTTCAATAGATACCAAGTTTGTTTAATAAATTATTATTTCCGTTGACTCGTAGAAAAAGTATTGTATACAATAGTTATATAATTAGCTTTTTAAGTCTCGTACCTTAATTAGGCCACTTAGCAAGCTTCGTGGCCTAAATGTGGTACTCGACTTAAAAAGCATCCATTATATAACGATTGCACAAACTACTATTATTGCACCAAAAATTTAAAAATATTACAAAACAATTACTTTACACTAAATTAGGTAGCAGGCGGCCTTATTGCTAAAAAGCGATCTCCAGACAACCTTTGGGTAGCAGGAAATGACGAACAGAAAATTGGGAATGGTAGTGCAATAATAAAGCAAGAGAAGTAAGATAACCACATACATCTTAACTAACTACTTAATGGGACATGACAAATACATTTGCAGCGAATTAAACTATAACTAATGTGATTTTTCAAAGGAGACGTATGCCTGAACTACTTAGGAAACAAAATGATGTATTTTTGGATCTATACGAGTATATGCTTGCTTTTTTAAGTGAACCGTATTGATTCCCCCACGGGACAGGCTACGCCTAGTGTGGGTTAGCATAAATGTAACTGTGTTTTATAATATATTTTTGGAATTTGTTGTATGTGTACTATTTAATTTACCAATATAATTTTGTTGTTTGCCTTAAAACTTTCGATCGGATAAAAACCGTACTTGGGTCTTAGTTTTCTTTTCTTACCCCAGCCAAATTTAAACAGTAGATAAATGACATAATCAAGTTAAAATTACGATATTTTACCACACTTTAAATCTCATAGAAGCTAATCAAAGTACATATAATATAAGTATGAACCTGTATCATTGAATTTTAACGATTAAGAAATTTTTACAACATCTTAAGCCATATTTCATCCTTTTTTTAGCATAGATTTAATGTTTTTCGCAAGAACTATTAGATTGTTTTTCTTGTTCTTTGTTTTTTCCAGCTCTTCATTAGTTCCACTTGTACTACATAGTTACCTCGTTTCCTTTGTGTTGCATATTTTTTGATTGAGTCATGTAAATACACATAAGAAAGGAATATTTTATATGTATTAAGTAAGTATGTAAAAAAAAACAGAACTACATTAATTCCATATATTTGAAAGTAAGAATGATACTTGGGTTTACAACCCCAATGTATGTACGGTCGAATAAACAACTGAATCATGAATGCATGACCCACCATAGAACCTTGTTACAATTAACGGACATTCGTACTATCATATGACGTTAATACGTCAGTTAATTAAAACAAGGTTCCATAGTGGGATTACTACCCACAGAGGGGTGATCACGTAACTTTTCGAACGCACGTTTATCATCTCAGCCGAAAGACGTCCACTGCTCGACATAGGCCTCCCCCAAAGAATGCTTTAGGACGACATAACTGTCATTTTCCCCTACAAAAAGTGACATTTAGATTTACCTGTACATTACGTTACGACTCGGTTACGTGATCGACCTGCTGGATTCAATTGTGTCCTCTGTACCTACAACCCTTTGTATAACTATATGTATACTTATTATATGTTAACGGTGATCATAAATCGACATTGGCAAGTAGATACCCCGAACTTCGTCATCTTCGTCCAACTCCATTTTATAAAATAAGTAGACGTCTAGACTGGCTAATAACATTTGTCTTTCATTTACAAGCATTGGGGGTGGAAGGGGGGTTAATTGTTTTACACTCGGTTACCCAAAAGGTTTAAGTCATGTTCGAAGACTTCTGTTTTATGATTCGTCTTGTATTGTAATATTTTAGTATATAATCTTTTTAACGCTAATAGCTATATGAGCTAGGGAGTCTTGGCAATCACTTTACATTAATGTTTTTGGTGGCATCAAAATATTCTTCAACAGAGTAAAAACATTATTGTACTAGCCAGCTCCTAAATTTACGCTTGAATAGTCCAATAGGCAAAACTTTGATGTCATCATGCAAACGATAAAAATGACAATGGAATTACAGTATGCGTTCTTGCTGTACAGTTGTGTCTTACGAGCAGAACCGAACGAAACCATTTGGGTATCTTGTACGAAACTTGCATACTGTATCTTTATAGGTTTTGAATAGTTCTGGGTGAGCCTTGACAAATAAACAAACTTTATATACAGGATGTGGCCTGTAATATGACCAAATATTCAATGGGACGCTTCCTTAAAGCATTTGTAGTAACCCCTTGTGTCCCCCACTCATTTAATTTTTTTTTGGATTCGGAGATATTTTGATCTAAAGTTATGACCTCCACGGAATGTATCTTGGCACCACGACATCATAGCACAGCAGTCAATGCGGATTTTGAGGTAACATCATGTAACGAGTCATAATAGTTTTGCATTTTTATTTTCAAAACATATTATTGTGATTTTTTGATTTTTATTTCATTTTTTTTAGTGTCTTTAAAATAAAAAGTTACTGATAGCATTCGAGAAGAGTAAAAAGATACAACTAAACTTATTTTGAAGAAAAAAAATTTTTTTTTTCAAGTTTAACCATGTGGAAATAATTGTCCACAAGCTTAATAATCTACCGTTTAATTTTTTGCTCCTATAGGCCACACCCTGTATACACATGTTTAGTTTAGTTTAGTTTAATTAATCTCATTATATAAATTTTGCATAAGTACATACCTTATGTTACTTTTCATATAACGATCGTTTAGGTACATAATTACGCAAACTTACTATTTAATTATATTTCATTTCGTTGATACACAAATAAAGCAATAGGTAATAATAAAAATAACAATACGGTACCGATCGTTGCAAAATGGCATAGTCAATAAATTCAGGTGTCTAAATAGCGGCCTACATATAAAATCAACAAAATACCTACTAAGTAATAGTGCCTCGAAACCATCTCGAAACGTATTAAAACAAGGTATTTCCTTTTTATATTATAATTGGACAATCTAAAACGAGATACAGTAGACGGCAAACTTCGTGCGCAAATGAAGGGAAGTGGGGGGGCAGCTTGCACGTACAATTCGCCTTTGCGCAGGCAAGGTCATTTGCGCACGAAGTTTGCCGTCTACTGTACCTCTTGTGCTATATATTACAACATTACAGGTATAATATTACAACCGAATTCCAATTTAGCCCCAAGTAATAGTCCCGTGCAAATGTTTTATCAAACATGGAGTCTGTTTGACCAAACGTATTCTTTAAATACGTATAGTATTAAATAGGTACCTACACAGAACGCAGACAGATCCGCGTGATAAAATATATCCTACATCGTGAAGGTCCTTTGCTATTTTTTTTTATCGGATGATTATTTCCGGACATTACCCCATACGGGCATTTTCAATAATTCGTGCACCCAATTAGCGTGAGTTGTTAAATAAAAATTAACTCAGTGTCAGTTTTGTAACGACAATTAAGTATTTACTTTTTATTTTCAATATATAAATCATATGCATATAGACCTTATTTAAATGCGAAAAAAGTTCAGTTTTACATCATTTGTTTGCTTAACTTTCGTTACAAAACTGACACTGAGTTAATTTTTATTTAACAACTCACGCTAATTGGGTGCACGAATTATTGAAAATGCCCATACACAACAAAGCGCGCATAAATATCTGACACGACTAGAGATGGGTAAATAGTGTAAATACCCGGTATTTACCCAAAGCACCCGTAAGTATCTACCCAAATTGGTGGGTATAAACTATTTCAAATGGATTTTTTCTAAAAGTGACATTTTAGGGCTGTTTTGTTTAATGAAATGTTCAATCCCTTTTTACAACTTTTGTCATTATAAAATATTTATTATGATGCATAGTTTATGAGAAAAAAATATTTTTTATTAAAAATAACACAAGCCTTATTGTGCTTACTTATGCCCTAGTTCGATTTGTGTAAGATTGTCCCCTAACATTTATTTAATATAGACAACTTAGTCACAGAAAATCGTGATTTAGATTAGACGAAGTAACATAATAGTTTACCGGGGTAATTGAACTTAATTTTTCCACAAATTTCCTTAAATTTCATGAGTCACATAATGTGTGGTTTGCGGCGACGATTGCCACATCATTCGGGCGATGAAACATTTATTAGGCTTTATTACGCTTCAAATTAAATAGGGATGCCACACGTGCCACCGAGAGCACACTACAAACTACGCAATTTGTCACACCAACTCGCTATAGTTAGTTTGAAATGCATAGAGTAAGTAATATAATAGATCGAATTTAAACTTTCGTGAGATATGTTGAAATAATTCTAATAATTAGACGGTTCAACTCACTTATTCAATTTCACTATACGGGCGAAATGTTTCTAACTCTTCGGGAACTCTTCTCTTCTCTTTCGGGGGGTTTCTGGTCTTTAATACGTGAGTTGAACCGTTTAATTATTACTATAAGCATTAGAGTAATAGATGTCTACAGAAAAGCTAATATATGCGTTCTCACAACAAGAGACGGGAAGGCTTCTATGCGGTTTTTTTTTCCTACCTAGCTTATTAAGAACTGGTATTTAAATGGCTGAAAGCTTACCATAAACAACCTGCTAATTTGGGCGGTTAATGGTTTTTTTGCCGCAAACTCATACTAACTGAGTTGGAGCGAATAAAAATAAAACCGGCCAAGTGCGAGTTGGATTCGCGCACGAAGGGTTCCGTACCATTATCTATAAAAATGGCAAAAAATTCACGTTTGTTGTATCCCCTTAAAAAAATATTTTATTTTGTTTTTAGTATTTGTTGTTATAGCGGCAACAGAAATACATAAGTAATCTGTGAAAATTTCAACTCTCTAGCTTCTTGAGATACAGCCTGGTGACAGACAGACAGACGGACGGACGGACGGACAACGAAGTCTTAGTAATAGAGCCCCGTTTTACTCTTTGAGTACGGAACCCTAAAAAGGGGAACTATTTAGGACATTTAGGTATTGCTGCCTCATTCCAACGAAAGCAAGGTGTGTGGTCTTAACACTTAAAAACACATAATCAAAATACGATTAAAAAAACAGCATGGCTCACAGGTCCGGTCTATTTTACTTAATACTAGCTACCCGCGTGGTTTCGCCCGTGTATAGCATAGAACGCAGGCAAATCCACGGGATAAAATATAGCCTACATCTATTCAGAAATCCCATTCTATTCGCAGGTGAAAGAGTTTTTGAAATCGGATCAGTGGTTCCGGATATTACCCCCTACATACGGATATACAAACTAACAGTCTTACAGACTATTCCTTTTCATAAATATTAGTATAGATCACCCAATATTTTAGCAGACACGCGGCTATGGCCTATTCTTATTCTATAGAACCCTTTCGTGACTGCTTTGTCTCGAATAAATGTTTCTTTCTTTCTTTCCTATGGCTATATGCGACACCAGAGCATTTACAAACTCATTGGCTCATTGACGTAATCGCCCCAAAATTGTATGTAAAACTCCCAAAAGGATACAGACGATGTTTTTATCGGTAGTATCGGTATCTTTACGAACAAAAACAAAAAGGTCGGGTTACGGCCTCATTCTCAAATACCGATGAGTGCGTTCAACGTTCGATTCGAAATATATCTACTTCCAATATAGGTACCTTTCATTCCACTGCCTACATTGTTGAACGTTTACTTTATTTTTGTTTTTAAAAAGAAAACATTTTAACTAAAGTTTCTGCTGCTGCTAACCTTTACTATTTCATTGTCATCGAAACTACACACGCTTAGTTTCAAGTCGATATGACCACTAGAAGTGGATGAAAATCGAGGTTATTTACCTGCATATACAAGTAATGATACCTTATCTTATCTTATTTAATGTAGATGAGGGCCCTTTCGGATGCACTTCGACCCAGTGGGATCTTTTGTGCATTTGCCCTCTACTTTATGCCTACTCCCAAGCACGCTCCATCATTTCCACAAAACGGATGATACAGTTCAGCGGGAGCACCTTGAATTCCTTTGGTTGCGGATAGCCGTTACCAAAGTAATTCATTATTTGTCTGGCAGTAATGATACCTAATAAAAGAAGCAATTTCATAAATACTTTGAAATGAAAATGAAAATATATTTATTGTAGAATCAGTACATCAGCTTATTTAAGTAATACATCATGATAGATAGAGTGCACTATTTTTAGATAAGCCTAGGAACGGTGTCCTGTGCCCTAAACTAGGTACTTTCTGTCAAAAAATTCATTTTTGGTACAAGCTTTTATTAGGCTGTACTTTTCTGTATACCATCATCAACTACTCATTGAGACGATTCTAACGAGCCCAAACTCAACGGGGTTACGTCGGTTAAGTAATGAATTCCCATGGCCACCTTCTGTCTCCATCATCAGATCAGCTCGATGGTACCATAATATTGAATTGTCATCCAAACTATATTTATTTATTGCGGGCCCTGCGATACAAATTTACACGGTTCCAATACGTTTTTATAAATGGCGACTCGGAAATAAAAATAATGTCGCAAAAAAATCATAATACAGTGGAAACTAGATAAGTGGAACCTGTGTTAGTGGAAAACCTCTTTAAGTGGACCCAAGTTCTCGGTTCCAGTCCCTTGGCAACGAATTACCTCTATACGTGGAATTTAGGGACCTATATATAAGCGGAATCCATTTTTTCGAAAATTTCTTATTTTTACCTCTGTAACTGGAAGCAGCCGTCTCCGAAACCTCTATGAGTGGAAAAGCTGGGCGTTATTATAGCGGAATCCATTTTTTCGTTTTTTTTTACCTCTGTAACTGGAAGCAGCCGTCTCCGAAACCTCTATGAATGGAATAACTCGGCGTAATAAATAACGGATGGTTAAAAGGATTCAAAATCCGTAACGATTTGGATGACATATTTAATGGAGACGAGGCAGGGTTGTTTTACAAGTGTCTTCCTGACAAAACATTTACTTTGAAAGTAGAGTCATGCCACGGTGGGAAAATGAGCAAAGAACGCGTCACTGTACTCCTTTGTGCCAATATGTCAGGAACAGAAAAACTACCCCTTCTTTTGATAGGAAAATAAAAAAACCCCAGATGCTTAAAAATATCCGAACTTTGCCACTTAATTATAAAAATAACAAGAAGGCTTGGATGACCAGTAGTATTTTTGCAGAGTGGCTGAAATCTGTAAACACAGATAAGAAACGACAAAAACGAAAAAGTCTTTATCTTTTATTTGACCATATACGTGGCCTCTATAAGCGACATTACTAGCATCCGCAACCTCTGTTAGCGAGAGCCTCTGTAAGTGAGAAAACGTTTTATTTGAACCTGGTTAAGTGGAAAACTGGATTAATGGAAAACCTGGATAAGCGGAACTAAACAGCCAGTCCCTTGCGATTCCACTTATCTAGTTTCCACTGTAGTAGATAGTTACGAGTATATACATATGTGTTCTGTACCCTTATTGTGAGATACAATCGTAACCTAACGTTACGTAACTAATACGAGATCGAATAAACGCGCTTCGAATAGATTTCGATCTCGCTACGGTATTCTTCGATTCGACCCGTCAAACTTGTAACTCACACTGCCGTTGGACTACGAAACCAACTGCAAAACGTTAGGCACTTTGCGTTTAGTTTTCGATGCGTAATTTAACGTTCGATTCGTACTACCAATCGGTAGTGTGAGACATTTCGAATCGAAGAATACCGTCGCGACTGTAGTTTACTATTTCACTTGCAAAATGGCCCGTGATATCGTATTATTCCGTCAAGAGTTACCGTAGATCCGATCGAAATTTATCTCATATTAAAGAACTTATAAAAATAAGGGTTTTGAATTGACAACATATATCCGCAAAATTCGGATTGTCGCGTATTTTGTATTTAAAAATGCAAATAAATGGCCCCCGCGCCGCCATATTGTATCGACAGTCGACACTGTCGACGTCGCGATGCGCGTATTCTGTAATGTCATAACCGACAAACATTTAAATTAAAACGATAGGTTGAATATTGGAAAATCGTGAACGAACGTGAAGTCGATCGCGAATTAAGTAATGTATAAGTGACTCACGTTACAGTTTGGATTTTTAGTTCTATGAGTGACCACCAGGGGCGGTGTATAGACTTTTCATACTAAATCTTGACGATAGGCGGTAGCGTCGATAGTAGACGCGACTCACTTCAATCCCACCCTAAGGGTGCTGAATATTTATTTAAGTGACGTTGCATGATACGTATTTTATACGTATCATCGTTGTCATCATCATCATATCTGCAGAAAGACGTCCACTGCTGGACATAGGCTTCCCCCAAAGAGTGCCAAAGCGATCGGCCCTACCCTACGCGACCCGCATCCAGCGGACTCCCACGACATTTACCAGAGGGGTAATCACGTATTCACGTAACGTTCCGAACGCGCGTTAGGACAATTTAACTGTCATTTTTCCATATCGTCCCTAGATTGCGAAAACCGCTTGAGCTCCGTTTTAGACAAAACTGAGATATTCATACTGTTAGATTATGCTTTCCCAGATCTACATGCTACAAAAGCCCATTTTTCGATACGTGGCTCCATTCCTGATTAAGTTTTAAGATAAGGTTAGATAACAATGATTTTTAAGATAATCTACAAGCCAAAACATATTAAGTCTGTGTTATAATAGCTAGATTGAACAAAACTTGCAATTTAATAACAGTAAAATTGTGCTAACCGGATATACTAGATTTTTGCAGCTAGCGATAACAAAAAAATGTGTGTTTTATAATCTGACAAAATATTCTAACCACCACATAATATGTTTTGCCAGACAACCAAAAGAATCAAAAGTTAAAATTGTTCAACAGCAAAAACAAACTAAGTGTGTGTGTTAGCGGTTTTGCTTGTTACGTTTCACTCTCGAAATCACACATTATTCATTCAACCAAAACCGCCTTAGTGAGCTTTGATGCTCCTTGCATGCATAATAGTAATATTGTGCAAATATGCATATGCATACTACCATTGCAGCTAAAGCCGCCTAACTGCATGAAACTAGTATTGAGTAAAATGCAAATGAAGGTGAAAGGCCAATAATTACTAATGTATTTTCGTGTTTTTACATGAACAGTCGCTTTGCTAAACCTGTATGTTAGTTTGATGAAATGGACTAGACCAGAGAAGAGAGGAGCCGCTTTGCTGAACTTGCCTCCCATGAGGTAGTTTGGTTAAACTGGACTGGACACAAGAAAAGAGTAACCAATTTGCTGAACTTGTAACCCGTGAGGTAGTATTGTAAAGTGGACTGGACCTGAAATGTATTATATTACGTTCTATACTCGCAGAAAGACTGGGGCTTGATTCCCGCACTGGAATATAGATACATAATTTGAAGTACTCAATTCTCACCAAAAATTATTCAATTGCCTGCATTTGGTAGTTTGAATTCTTATAAGTAGTCTGAATTGTCTTATGTTATAAAGTCTGCTTTTACTGTGCAAATATAAATAGCATCTCGCTCTCGCTCACGCATAATGTTGTTCAGTGAGCTTTACAACTCGCAATGTCTTTGAAAAAATAAAAAAAAAATTAATTTTGTAAAAGTAACTAAAAAAATAATTCTATATAATTAAAGAACCCGTCCGATGAACTACGAACGATTTTCGGCCCAAGCTGAAGCATAGAACTTCGTTCTCTTAAGAAATGGAGACAGCATTTTACATTGTTTGCAATAAACTCAGGCCCCGGTCAGCAGTTTAGTAACGAAGTACCAGTGTTTCTAATGTTACAAATTTGACAAAAATCAGGTAAGAGTTTTGATGTAGGTTACTATTACAAAAGATAATGTAATTAAACCACGCAAAATTAAAAATTAGTGATAAAACCTCACGTGCCAAAACATTGTACACGTATTTTCTGATTATAAGTGCTTTTAATTCCTAAATTTCAAAATTCTTCCAAGCAAAACCTACTAACTGCATCGTGATTTTTAAATAAACTCAAATACTTAAGAATCTGAAATCGTTTGAAGACTTTATTCAGGTCAAATGGTTATATATTTACATCAAAAACTTTTTTACATTATAAATTGAAAATTCTGATCTTTTAGGAGATACAAAAAAAAAGTGTCTTCAGGAAAAACCGCTTAACTGCAGCACTTTTTACGGTAAACCCTAAATTTTATCCTCTTATCCTAAACAAAAAGTAAATTTAGTCAAACAGTCTTAATAAACGATAAACTGTTCATATAAAAACACGAAAATGCTTAAGCTTTTATTGGCCCTTCATAGAAATATTAACATGCAAATCTTTATATGCGTTTTTCTCGAAACTACATGTTATGCAGTTAAGCGGTTTTCGCAGCCAAGGGACGATATAAAAAGTGACATTTAGACTTTTAGACCTACCTGACGCCCGTACAATGCGTTACGTGATCGACCTGAAGGTCATTCAGTCCACCTTGTGGGGGCCCTACCCACGTCGCTTCTTTGAGTACGTGGTCACTCGAGAACCTTTTTAAAAGCAACAAACCGATGCCATCAAAATGAATCCACTTTGCACAATTCAAAGTAAACAAATCAATAAACTCCACGAAAGACTTAATCAATTACAAAAGTCCTTAAGCTTATCCTCCGACCCAGATAGACTCGCGCCAAAAACCACTTTATTTTTAAACGGGCCGCTTCACACAAATCCTGATTCATTCGGCCACAGACAACAAATTACGCGGCGCAGATGATTCACGGCGCTTTGTGCGAACGCTTTGTCTGCTACTGTCCTTATTGCGTTGGTTTAATAGGGCTTTGTTCAAATTCTTGATCGTTGGAAATATAAAATTGGGTATTAGCATGGCACAAACAAACATAGTTATCTTATATTTGGATGAAAATTTTACTGGCAAATGCACGTCCCATACCCCTCTCTCTTTTTATGTAAGTATGCAGGGATTGTAACCGGTTTTTTGCAATAACCTCGAAATAACCACATAGGTATCTCAAACTATTTTATACGTCATATGTAGGACTCAGTTGTGTTTTAAGGTAACGAGTGCTTATTATTAGATTGCCCAATTAGAAAATGAAATAATTAACAAAGAACAAAAAAAACCGGTTACAGTTCCCATACAAAAAATAACCGGTTACAATCCCTGTAAGTATGGGAGGGAGAGAGAGCTATAGTGGATGCGGATTACTTAGACAAACATAAATTTATTGTTTTTTTTACTAGGCGGTTGTCCCAAATAATTTTCACAGCTTTCAGAAAAATAAGCGTTTTCACAAGTGTAATTATCTCAATATGGATTTAAACGGTGTATTTCTGACTATCACCTTAACAATGACAGGCAGAAGACAGAGATAATCAATATTGCAATAAGATCTCCGTCTACCTATATAGTAACTTATTGACATAATAAAGAACGAGTGACCTTGTAGCAAAGTTCAACTATAAATACAAGAAGGAAACGTGATTCCACACGCACTTAGTATTGCGATTACATGAATAATTCATTATAACAATGCAAGTGATTTAATTCGTACAAACGCATGCATTTATTCACTTAGCATTAGTCCCATGTTGTTAACTCGGTTCGAAAGTTGTGAGACACTGAATATTCATTTGTGTTAAAAAAAATTACTATAATTTAAGTCATCATCATCATATCAGCCGAAAGACGTCCACTGCTGGACATAGGCCTCCCCCAAAGATTGCCAAAATGACCGGTCCTGCGCCACCCGCATCCAGCGGACTCCCGCGACCTTTACCAGGTCATCAGTCCACCTTGTAAAGGTTTGAAACAGCCTTCCTGTCTTAGGTTCTTTATTAAACTATCAAATATCTTGCGATTCGGTACTACACGGTCAGGATAGCGTTCTTGATACCACTTAAGTGCATTATCTCTACTGCGATAATTAAGGAAATACGCCTCAATCAAATCAACTTTATGTGAATTAGTTAATGCCATGATGAATAAAATTACAAGCATGAACTAATTGGAAACAAAATCACAGCTGCAGAAATAACTTACGTTCCAAATTTGAATTCTTTTTTTTATAATTTGAAGACTATCGCGTGCCATGATGTTTACGAAGATTAAAAAAAATGTTCTTCTCTTGAATCATCTGGAGCTCTTATCGATTATCGAAATTTAAAAATGGAATAATTTTAAATATTTTTTTACACGCCTAGGCACTTGTAACAATATTAAAAGGCGAATACTGCAATTGTATGAAGATTAGTTTTCATTAAATTTGACCAACTTCTGCTGTTCAGATTTTTTTCTTTCCATACAATGAAATAATCCTTACATGAAACAGAGCCGACCCGCGTCAAAAAAAAAATTGACCAACTTTATATTTTTTTAAGAGCAACTCACGCTTGACCAAAAATTTTAATGAGCCAAATTTGTTTACATAAAAAAACACCTAATGTCTCCTTGGACACTTTTCCTCTATCTCCTTTAGATTCGGATTTCCCCATACTGTCCCATTAAAAAAAAAACACTGTATACTACAAAATGTTTGTTTTTTTTACTTTTATGATCGGGGGCAACTATATTTGCATAACGCACTGAGCTGCGTGAGGCGATACAGTAGCGCGAACCCCCGAAGAGTGCGAATCATGTCGCCCGTAGTGCCGTTGCATACGTATGTTTTACCGTATAATTATTAGTATAACTTTAAACATGATTCACGAAAGTTTAAATTATTGCTCGGCTTGTTTTATGTGTACTAGACGAGACTGTATATTTAATAGATATTATTATTATGTATCTCCTGTTTAAATTCACGGGACAAAGCCCGGTCCTTTGGAAGGCGTGCGTGGGGATATAGATCCAACACGTAGAGGCCCTTTGGAGAGGAAGTTTAATGTAATGTAATACACCTGCTAGAACCCATTCACGGGTACATCGGTAGATACCCGTGAACCGGTTCCAACAGGCGTTGGGGCTATTGTGGGTTATATGGATAGAGAACGGGTTCTATGGTGATGAGATTTGGGTGGAATATGAAACTGGGCTATTGCAAAAAGATCCGGACACCTGCCATAACAATGTTTTCCACAACGTTATCGTGGCAGGCGGTGACTAGCCACTCATTAGATGGGTCCCTGAAAGCGTCGTCGTAAAGACGGCCAGGAGCAACACCGGGTGAGCGGCTCAGGGGTGTCGAGAGGTGGTGCTGCGCTTTCTCCGAAGTTACTCGCGGCGTTATGCCCTTTAACACTTCCACCCCTGGAGCATATAGCTCTGACGACTCCTCTCTGGACGGCCAATAAAGGCAAGCCAGAGCTGAGAGTCCTGCGGGCCCCCCTGGGGTTCCACTCCGACCGACGAAGACACGCCGGAGACGGAGGCCCTGACCGACTCTCGGGAGCACTCGGGTCCGTGGGGTCGTTACTCCCCAACAGCTCACCTAACTATTATTATTATTTATTTATTTCAGACAACATCGGTCGGATATGAAAAGCATTGTATATTTTGGTTTAGCCTATTGGATAGTGAACCTTGTCTTGTTGTTGACGGTCTTGGCTTCGAATCCCGGTAAGGACAAATATTTTTGTGATGAACATGAATATTACTTTCTAAGTCTTTGATGTTTTCTATGTATTTAAGTATTTACATCTATTCAATATATCGTCGTTTACGGCCGTATTCATAAACGTTCTACAAGCCTATTTTAAATAAAATGG
Organism: Epinotia brunnichana; assembly: GCA_963854355.1. Taxonomy (NCBI): domain Eukaryota; kingdom Metazoa; phylum Arthropoda; class Insecta; order Lepidoptera; family Tortricidae; genus Epinotia; species Epinotia brunnichana. The sequence goes on from OY977946.1 coordinate 6,011,400, forward strand.
CGTTAAAATTCGTTTGTCTTTATTTGTCACTTTGACATTTGTGTTCGTATGAAAGGGACAAAAAAACACATTTTATTTAGCAGAAGCATTTTAAGTAAAAAAAAATGTTTTATGAATAAGGGGGTTATTCCCCGCGACACAAGCCTTATTGAGTTTACTATGGCGCTAGTTCGATTTGTGTAAAATGTTCCCTGTATATTTGTTTTATTTTGAATAATAGTGGCTCAGCTGTTCCTCTGTTCTGTGCCAGTGCGTGTCTCAGGACTCTCAGGACGGACCGTCGGCCGCGTATTCGGGGCATCAACCGTGTAATGTGAACCGCGGAAGGCCCGAGGACATATAACCGTCCTTTGCTTTCGTTCCAGGACAACTGAAATAGACATTTTAAAGATTATGACATTGCTGTGTCGGGAACTGTATGGAACTTGGAAAGTACAGTCAGTTATAAAAGTAGGTCACTTTAGCACAGTCACGCTCATATATTACATAGCCCACAAGGCGAACCTCATTAGATACCTAGCCCAATAAAGCTTCTCTACCAGTCAACCATGTGAAATTGTTTTGGCATCGAATGTGTTAAAGTTAAACCAGTTTTTGTTATTTCAAATACAAGAGAAAAATGAAATTTTCACAATAGACTATAAATAGGGAACTTGCATATTTTTATTTTATTACGAAAATCAAATGCCAGCATTAAAACAACTGTAGCATTAAAACTTTGTTATGATTATGATTTATTTATCTGATGTTATGTTGATGTTGAAATCTGCACGCCCCCCGAAAACGCTCTATATTAAACGGGCTTACGCTATGACGTCACAACTTATATTCTCGGCGCTTTTACTATGGAGTAAGTCATTATTTTGCATTTATCTCCACAAAATTTGCATGTAAGTCTATACTTGTCATGCAAAATATTATTTCTAATTCAATATTCTGTGTAACTGTTGTTATTTTATCGAAAAACTATATTATTTTCTTTCGTCATTTTAACGTGAGATAAAACTAATACAATCGTTTTGTTTTATTTATATTTCTTTAGTATGATATATCTACGTATAGGTATCCGCATCGATTGAGTGCAATTTATTCGAAATTGAAGTCCCATGCAAGTTCCCCATCAATGTAAAGTAGAGTAGGTAATCATAAGATCAAAACATATAAAAGTCAATAAACTTTTAATCCATATTTATCGTGCAACAGCCACGTAAATTATCAAAATATAATCTAGACTAGACTATTCTAGTACAATAATAAATAATTTCATATCATCAAAGCATAAGATAAGGAAATTACTTCCTATCTGATAACAACCATAACAAAAACATAAGACGTCACTAGAAGTATTTAAGCATTCAGGTTACGGTAAAATAGGCCTTATTGTGAATACAATAGAGGCGTACAGAGACGTATTTTGTATATAGGGATTGGTAATCGATTATGATAAGTTTGATAAAATTTGTTCCACATATTCGACGTAAACAAGTAGAAAGGAAAGAAAAGAAATGGTGATGCGCTTTGTCGCTTTTCATCTGAAAAAGTCGCAGCTATATTTTAGAATAAGTTACCTATATACCTATACATACGGGGTATATATACAGGGTGACTGGTAATTCGACCTATTCCTTGAAAGGGGTTATACTAGAGCTAATTTGCAACAATTTATGTCCGGTCAACCAGGGGTCAATCACAACCCCATTGTATTATATAGTATCGTCTCTTTCTGCTAGCTCAGATATGTGTTTTTTCATCCTTCTTATTCAATTCTTTTGTATAGTTTCAGATTTAATTTCCAATAAATATTAGAGTCCGCAGTAAGCTCGATTCTCCATACAAACGTAGTTACGCTCTCATTTTAAAACGACTAGCTAGTTTGCTCTGAAAGTTTGTAATTAGAATAAGTTAAGTAGGGTACCATCCAGGTCTGTAATTAGTTTATGTAGCTTTAGATACCATTGTAAAAAAATACAGCGAATTTAAGTTTTTCATACAAAACTTGTTTCTGCTGTATTTGGTTTGTTTTATAAACTGGAGCCATATAGACTAATTACAGACCTAGATATACCTCATGTCATTGTATATGCAAAGTTTCGTTACAATCCAACACGTAGTTTTAAAATGAGAACGAAACTCCGTTTGTATGGGAAGGTGAAATTCGGCCGAGCTTGCCGCGTATATGTACGATTGTGTGTACCTACGTAAGCAACTGCGCAGTAGGTATATACCTATGTATGATGGCTGTTAGTTACATTTTTATGAAGACAATTGCACATTATTTAACGATCATAGACAACAAAGAGTTTTATTGGAGTTATTGCCGTAATAAATCGGACATGGTAATGGTCGTCTGGAAATTTAGATCTTTGTATACATTTAGAGTGTTTGTTGATGTTAAATTCAAAGCACGCCAAATAAAAGACCTAACATATACATACTTGAGATTATTTGAGTTTAAAATAAATAAATAAATATTTGCGGACAATCTTACACAAATCAACCTAGTCCCAAACTAAGCAAAGCTTTGTACTATGGGTACCTACTAGACGACGATATAGATACTTATATAGAGAAATAAATACTTAAATACATAGAAAACATCCAAATCAAATCAAATCAAATCAAATCATTTATTGCACTCATGTTAGTATACAGTTCTTAAATTATATAGTACAGTTCTACATGAACCCTGTAAGGGCACAGCAATGAAATAAACAATAATTAAAATAATAATAATAATAACCCTCACATAATTTTCACACCTCACGCGAACTTAAGAAATATAAAAAAATTGCGACAAAATATTAAAGATATTAAACAATACTATTAAAAGTTAATATTTCACATCATATAAATTAAATTAAAAAACAAAAAATTAAATTTAAGTTAAGAATGTCACAATAATCAATTAATAATAATTCATAATATCAATCCGTTACAATGACCTACAATTTAGTCCACTCCTCAAACTGATCATTAAAAAAATCGTCTAATGTATAATAAGCTTTCTGCATGAGGTATAATTTTATTGTATTTTTAAATATTTTGTAATTTTCAATGTCTTTAATAGTATTGGGGATTTTATTATAAATTTTTATTGACATGCCATAAGGGCTTGAATGGATCATTTCTAGCGCTGAATTAGGCGTAGCTAGTTTGTTTCTGGGTCGTAAGTTTTGAGGGCGGGAATATTGCGGGAAAAGATTGTAATTATTTTTGACAAATAAACATACTTCTAAAATATACATAGACACTAAAGTCAGAATTTTTAACTTTTTAAAATGTGGTTTACAGCTTACCATGGGATCTATATTAACAAGTATTCTAATGCAACGCTTCTGTAATCTAAAGAGATGAATAATATTCGTACTATTACCCCACAACACAATACCGTATTGTAGCCAGGCGTGTGCGTAAGCGTAGTAAGCGCTCGTTGCTATTTTCATGTCCGTGCATTTTTTCAGTGTGAAGCTGCTTAATTTATTCTTTATTTTATTTATGTGATCTTTCCAGTTTAGTGCCGAGTCAATGCTAATACCTAAAAATGTAGTTGATGTGACTGATTCTAATTTCGTGTTAAGGTAAGAGTAGCTAATATGTATTGTCCGTTTTTGATATGGCTTGAACTGTATCAGTTTAGTTTTTTCAAAATTTACTTGTAAGTTATTTTCATTTAGCCAGGTAACAATTTCCGTCAGAATGGAGTTTAATTGATAGTTTATATTAAATTCATCCTGGCACGGTATAACAAAAGAGGTATCGTCGGCAAATAGTGTACATGGGCAATTAATTATTTTAGGCAAATCATTTATAAAAATTAAAAAAAGGATACATCCCAGGACACTTCCTTGGGGAATTGATTGTTCTACTTTAGCTATTCGTGATCGGACGTTCTACTTTAGCTATTCGTGATCCATGACTCAGGAACAAATATTCGTGCTCATCACACAAATAAATGCCCTTAGCGGGATTTGAACCCAGGACCTCTTGCTTCTTAGGCAGGGTCACTACCAACTAGGCTAAAGCGGTCGGTGTAGTTTGACGAATTGCATCAAAGTTCTAAAGCAACTTAAGTTAGGGGTTACTCTAGTTTGGGGTCCATAGGAAATAGCTTATGAATGTAATTCCTTATTTTTGCCAATAAAGAATTTATTTTTATTATTACTTTAGATACCGTTCAAGGTAGAAAATTCCAATTACAATGACAGTTTTATAAAAACTAATAAAAATTTATTAATCTCAACCATAAATACGTATAGTCAACAAAGTAGTTAAAAGTTACCTCTGTAAAAGCGGCCAAGTGCGAGTCGGACTCGCACATGAAGGGTTCCGTTAAATAAATTGCTTTTTACGTATTAAAAAAAAAAACTACTTACTAGATCTCGTTCAAACTAATTTTCGTTGAAAGTTTGCATGGTAATGTACATCATATAATTTTTTTAGATTTATCTTTCTCTTATTTTATAAGTTACAGGGGGGGGGGGGGGTGGACACACATCTTACCACTTTGGAAGTGTCTCCCGCGCAAACTATTCAGTTTAGAAAAAAAATATGTTAGAAACCTCAATATCATTTTTGAAGACCTATCCATAGATACACGTATGGGTTTGATGAAAATTTTGAGTTTCAGTTCTTAGTATGGGGAACCCAAAAATTTATTGTTTTTTTATATTTTTGTGTGAAAATCTTAATGCGGTTTACAGAATACATCTACCCACCAAGTTTCAACAGTATAGCTCTTATAGTTTCGGAAAAAAGTGGCTGTGACATACGGACGGACAGACAGACAGACAGACAGACAGACATGACGAATCTATAAGGGTTCCGTTTTTTGCCATTTGGCTACGGAACCCTAATAAAAACTGGTATGCAGTTGTGTATACCAGTGGCGTAGCGCCCGTACAGGCCGATTCCCACCGGCCTGCCTAAAATTTATTTTTAGGCAGGCCTTTAGTTATGTAGGTAGGCTACTCAACTTTTTTTCTCCGGGTTGCCCAACGAAATTTTTACTCGTCGCCACTGACAGCTACGTAACTAATTTGATGATGATGATTACGTGTACATCCAGAGATTCCAGACATCATTAAAGTAGTTAGTATCTAGTTTAAATATAACTTTTTATTTTGGGGTTGACCAGACGTTACAATTTGTCTTCCCATTTTGTTGTGAGTCGACAAATTGCTATCTACGTCTGGTCTGGAGGTAAGTGGTAGTGGTACCTATACGTTGGTCCAACCGCCTAACAAATTACGTTGTCAACCTATTCCCTTGGGACCCTAAATGAAAGAAGGTAATTGAATCATCTGACTCCAACATTTGGCTTTCATCTTATGATTCCAGTATTACAAGTTTTAGTGTTGCCTTTTAGATAGTTGAATTAACGGTCCACAGTTGAGTTTGACAGGCAGGTGGGCCTTTGGTAGTCGGATTGGCACGTCTTTAGACCCTTGTGTATGCATGCAAATTGCTGTGTAAAAAGATCGTTTCCCATTCACCGTCATGCTAAACTTATAGCGCAACGACATAGTTCTGTAGAAGCTTCATATCCATATGTAGCGAAAAGCGGCTATAGCGATTTGACGCATATGTTTCGGGATTGGGGCTAAATGGGTTATGTCACTGATGTCAGACGAGTCCATAGACACGAATGGAACTAGTCCATAGACAGGGAAGAGACGAGTAACCCAGTCCGGACCGGTCCGGTGACTTCAGCCCGTTATTATGCAAACGCCGCTTGCCCGTTTAAATGTTAATAGGAAGCGATGTCTCCTTAAGGTCTGTTTTGTACTACTTTAACAACAGAGTCGCTATTCGAGTAAAGTATTTATTATATATGGCCTTTTCATTTCGAAGTGTTTGTGGCACGTGGCTATTGTGGCTAAACAATTGTTTTGTTGGTCCGAAGGGCCTTAAGGATTTTCCACACTGGATACGTTCTGGGGTTTGGTTACAAATTTGTTTAGGACCGCAGACCGCAGTACGCATCCAGTGTGGCAAATCCGGTCTAGAATAAAAATCCGCACTATACCACGGAGTTCCATTATAATATAACAGATGCTATTTGTATTTGAACCTAGCTCTTATAAGCTAATAAATAAATAAATATTACGGGACAATCTTACACAAATCAACCTAGGCCCACGGTAAGCTCAATAAGGCTTGTGTTGTGGGTACTAGGCGATGATATATATATATATATATATATATATATATATATATATATATATATATATAGATAAATACATATAGATACTTATATACATATATAACATCCATAACTCAGGAACAAATATTCGTGATAAACACACAAATAAATGCCCTGACCGGGATTCGAACCCGGGACCTCCAGCTTGGTAGGCAGAGTCACTACCCACTGGGCTACGGAGGCCGTTAAATTAATAAATTTAAATTAATAGATTTAAAATATTTACATAGGTAGGTATATCTTCGCTTTCTTTTCACGCTTACTTACTCCGTGCATTGCTGATTCGATTGTGATCTAATCACTCGCTCTATATTTCAAGAGCGTTCATTTGCAGACTTGTTCAAGTGAAAGATATGTTGGTATATTGATTCTACGGCTCGTTACAAAGTATTCATCATCCTCCTAGCGTTATTCCCAGTTGTGCCCTAAATACCTAAATGCCCGGGGTCTGCATAGGCACTAGTTTTAAGAAAGCGACTGCCATCTGACCTTCCAACCTAGACGGAAAACTAGACCTTATTGGAATCAGGCCGGTTTCCTCACGATGTTTTTCTTCACCGAAAAGCTAACGGTAAATATTCCGTACATAAGTTCCGAAAAACTCATTGGTACGAGCCGGGATTGAAGGCCGTTCATAATATCTAAAAGTTATATATATATATATTTATATATATATATATATATATCAGTCGCACCTTAAGGCGACGTGAGCTCCAAAAACTGATTTTTAAAAAATCGTAGCTCTTGTTTTGGTTATAATACGGCTGCCTTAAATTTAATTAGCAATATTGAGGCCTTTCTCGAGGGAAATCAGCTATTCGAATCCTGAGTTTTTGACTTTCGCTCGATAGAAAAAAATCACGAACATAGGTCTAAAATACACTTAAAAAAATCGTAACAAATTATGCACAATAGCTAAACATATTGAAATTGGTTCTAAAAATCGGCAATGTCATGTTTGAGGGAAATCAGCTATTACTTTTTTATTTATTAAAACGCACAAAAAATTATAATTAAAAAACATGATATCCGCGCTACCAAACACGCACTTCCATCTCGCTCACGCTTATGCTCAGTGAGAGGGAGAGAAGACCACGAACCTACGTCCCCTTAACGGCTTTAGAAATAGTGTCAGGTAAGATATTTTTGCTCATATCCCAGATAACATTATGAGAGATTAGCACAACATAGCGCATACATATATGACACGACTTTCTCTAGGGCCGTTACGATGTATCAGATATTTTTGTCCGTTTCATTATGTCAGATGATAATGCTGGTAACAGTACAAGTGTCCTGATTTTCATACAACACGACTCTTGTCTCCTTAAATAAGGCCTGAAGACTTAGAACGTTTTTAACTTTCCTTCTTTTTTAGTTGAAAAGGTTTACAACCTTAATTTTATTCGCCTTATTCGCATATATTGTATTTATGTTTACATGAAATAATAACACTTAAAGAACACTTCATTTCAATTAAGTAGCGGTATCTGTAAAAGTTTTGGGTTTAAAAGATCGCAACGATATCGCTTCACGATCGCGTTCTTTTGGATCGGATCGAGGAAACCGGAGAATAAGTTTCATTACCATCCAAAACAAAAGTTTATGGCATGGGAATACCATACCACCTTTAACTTTATTTTATTTTCATTATTTGTTATTATAGCTGAAACAGTAGGTACTACTAATACAATATGTATAGGTATTCAATACTGTATATCGAGTTACCGGTACACAGTTTTAAGTTCTGTATTATGTTATTTTATTGAGTGTGCAATAAAGTGTACATATTTGTATTTTATTGTACTGTACCAGTCTAGGACCGGTGTCAATAACTCGAAATACATTTTTTTTTTTATTAAAAATGGCATTGCTTTTGACCTTTGTCTAACCTGATGGAAAAAGATAAGGTTTAAGATGGATCACGCTCACCCAAAATATACCTGTTGCGAACCTAGACAACAATTACAAGATTTTTACAAATATTTATAGCCTTTGTCACTCCTACAATTGGCTACTTGCCTAAAAAAATCTATTTAGTCGTATCGTATTTTTAGGGTTCCGTAGCCAAATGGCAAAAAACGGAACCCTTATAGATTCGTCATGTCCGTCTGTCTGTCCGTCCGTATGTCACAGCCACTTTTTTCCGAAACTATAAGAGCTATACTATTGAAATTTGGTAAGTAGATGTATTCTGTGAACCGCATTAAGATTTTCACACAAAAATCGAAAAAAAACATTAAGTTTTAGGGGTCCCCATACTCAGAAATGAAACTCAAAAAAATTTTTTTCATCAAATCTATGGAAAGGTCTTGAAAAATGATATTGAGGTTTCTAATATCATTTTTTTCTAAACTGAAGAGTTTGCGCGAGGGACACTTCCAAAGTGGTAAAATGTGTCCCCCCCCCAAAATGTGACTTCTAAAATAAGAGAATGATAAAACTAAAAAAAATATATGATGTACATTACCATGTAAACTTCCACCGAAAATTGGTTTGAACGATATCTAGTTAGTAGTTTTTTTTTAATACGTCATAAATCGTAAACCGCAATTTATTTCACGGAACCCTTCATGTGCGAGTCCGACTCGCACTTGGCCGCTTTTTTATTTTGTCAGTCAAACTAAAAAATATGAAGATAAATAGCCCGTTAAAGTTCCGCGTGACGCGTGCCCTATCAGTCCTATGGTACAATTTTTAGCATATTGTGACGTCAAGCGTAACTTTAACTATAGCTATAAATATTTATAAGCTATATCTTCATAATTTTTTGTTTGATTGACAAAATATAAAAAAAATGTGTCTAATATTTATGGTAATCGAACTGATTTTTTACGCAGGAAAGTACTTAATTAAGAGGAATCTAACGACACCTCATAGGGTCATTTCGCCGGTTGGCGACCACCTAATTTCATGTGCCGGTTAGCGACCACTTAGCTGACTTGGTGAACTGAAAGCATATTTTCTCGTTTTTTTTGTAAATTCCTATTCCATAACTACAAACAATAAGGCATACGACTGACTGTTTCAATAGGCTCTGTAGAATTGATGTTATCTTCAATTGAAAAAACCATGTTCTTCAAGTGGTCGCTAACCGAAGGTGGTCGCGTAACTGGCGAAATTACCCTATGTCAAAATCCATCAAGCCGTTTGGACTGTAGTCCGTGAAATATAATTTACTTGTCCACATACATACATACATCGCTCGAAAAACATAACCAAGGAGGCAGTCAGGTAAAAACTCACGGCAATACGGCACAAATGGTCCCGGACAAACAATTTCATTAGCGGACATTAGACGGATACGGCTCCTCGTAGATCAACCGTCGATTGACGACAATTGAAGTGGATGTTATGTTATGACGTGTCCTTCACGGCGGTCGTTTAGAGAACACGGAAAACTGTTAATTTCGGTCCCTTGCGAGGGAAAAGCGTTTTTCCGTAATAGGAATAAATATGTTTCTGTCCATTTATTTTTATTTTTGGTACAAGCTATTATTGCCGTTTGTACACATTTTGCACAGTTATCAGTATCAACCACCTTAACATGATTTTAAACATACCAAAAAATTGACAGAGACTTATTAACCTGTGTGTCACCAGAACATGACCTACAAACACTGTCAATGTCCACCAACAAGCTAAACAGTTAGGCCAATTTTAAACTAATCATTTCCACATTTGACCGACAGTTCGGATGCAGCTTGTAATTGAGAAATTATCCCGGTAACGGGGTGGTTTGAATCTTTTGCACTCGGTAACCCACTTTCTTGCCGTTTAACCTCGTGTGGGGTCGTTTGAAATTTGAGGACATGCTTTTGTTCGCGGTCTTTTGTTGCTTTTTGTTTCATGGGTTTTGCTTAAACTTCTTATACAATAGGTGCCTAACATTAGGTAAGTAGTAGCCTTTGCTTTAGTGTTTTGTGTCTTTTGTTTAAATAAGAATGTGAAACAAACATAAGTATACCGGTGCATAGACCGATACAAAAGAGTATAACTAATCTTTTACCTAACCATCCAAACTAATATTACAAATGCCAAAGTGTGTCTGTCTATCTGTTTGTTACCTCTTCACGCTTAAACCGCTGAACTGATTGAGATGCAATTTGGTATGGAGATAGTTTGAATCCCGGGGAAGGACACAGGATAGTTTTTATCCCGGAAATCATCCCCTGAGGGTATGAAATGGGGGACAAAAGTTTGTATGGAGCTACGAGTTCCACTTCCACGCGGACTGAGTCGCGGGCAGAAGCTAGGGATAGAATAAAACAAGGTCATTCCCTACCGTAGATCCTCTATGTTCCCGACCTTACTACGTCACACAAAATGTTGCCATTGTACAAGTTGGCATTCAAGTGTTGCCATTGACTGACATCTTCCATACAAACAAGGAGGCTTCTTAATGCATGATTAATATTTAAAAAAATGTTAGCGACTTTATTTAATTACCTATTTATTTGGGGTGAAAATTTGTAGTTCAACGTAAATATTTATTGAAAGCACGTAAGCGAAGTAAAGGAATTTACTCGGGTAATTTACTTTCTCACAGTGGCAACTGGCAACACACTGACAGTCCGCCATATTTAAGATGCTGATGACGTATGTCAGATGGACTGTCGTCACGAGCTTTCACGGGAATGACTTATCTTGTTATACTCTACCATGAGAGTGACAAGGAAAAATTTGGCAGCATACAAAGTTGGCAATATAGGCTTGTGAGCCATATTCGATGGCGGAGTGGCATACGCAACGGACTCGGAGTCCAGAGACTCCGAGTTCGATTCATGGTCTGGTACCAGCTGCTACGCTAGTATGTTTGCATTTTTCTTCGTCCTTTGATAAGCTACAACTAAGTATGTGTTCCGCATGTGAGATAGATCTGACCGCTGGCTATTATATTGATGATGAATTAGAAACGATCGTACATGACAATTATGTTATGACATTACATGCTCATTGCCGACTCTGTAGTCTTTATAGCTGGAGAAGATTCGCTGTCTGTTGCTGTATATTACGAGTATAAAGGGATATTTGTCGATGGCAATATGGATGATTTCTAATGAGTCTTTACGGAAATAGTGCTATTGACACCGCTATGTAAATCGCGTTTTGCTTGAGAATGACTCATTTGTAGGTAATCATGACGGTAGCGTGATAAAGACAAATTAGTCTCGTTCGAATAGATTTCGTTTTATTTTTCATAATTTACATGTCTACATTTACAATATAAATTAAAGCTAGCTTAATCTGTGTATGAATATATTAAGCTAGCTTTAATTTATATCATGATCGTCAAAAACGTCATGAAATGTCAACTTTTATAGCCAACATTAAAATAAAAAGAGAAGATTGTTGTATCAAAGTTTTATGGAAAAATGTTATACCTGAAACATTTTAAGTCAGAGACATTATTGTAATGTATGCTCTTGTTTGGAAAATATCCAGGATATCTTTAAAATATTCAAGAATACATTGTGAATTCAGATGAGCTGGGTTTTAAATTTTGAATATATTCACCAAATACCTAATCATGACCATGTACAGTCAGGGGTATTAATATACGCACATAAAAAAGGGCATAAATATCTGTACAGGACTCTATTGTCAATGTCATAAAGGCGTGTACAGATATTTATGTCATTATTTATGTACGTATATTAATACCCCTGACTGTACCGTTTAATATGAAGTTACCGTTTAATAAAATAAAAAAAAACAGCTGGATAGTTGGCACACTAAAAACAAACCAATAAAAACCAACGCTTTATCGAATGTCAGCCTCCCAGAACTTTTGTTTTATTTTTTGAATTTAAGGGTCTTTAAAAATGCACTTTCTTCTGATTTCCTTGAAAATATCTCCGTATTTAATGCTGAGATTGTAGATTTTTATTTTTATGCTTTTACGTCCAAAAAAGGAGGTTTTTAATTTGGTTGTATTTTGTTTATTCAGCGGCGATGTCAATTAAGAATCGAATAAAGTAAAATTGTACAGTTTACGGTTGTATTTTGCGATTTGAGAAATTTCTATTAGCTCTTTTTTATTACAAGCTTTTATTTACTTTCACCTCTCCCCGTTGTCTGTCTGTCTGTTATCAAATCTTGCAAGTTAAATTCTACCCACTTCCCAGTTTCCGATTGAGCTGAAATTTTGCATGCATTCGTATATCGCATGACAATGCAATATTATGATTACATGGAGCTGATCTGATGCTGGAGCTGGAAGGTGGCCATAGGAACTCCGCAATAAAAAGACACAACCCCATCGAGTTTGGGCTCGTTAGAATCGTCTCAATTAGTAGTTGATGACGGTATACAGAAAATCACAGTCGGCAATAAAAGCTTGTACCAAAAATGAAATTTTTGACAGAAACTTATATTAACCAGCTAACATTTACATTACAGACACATTTCCTCCCGGAAAGCATCAACTGTTTATGAGTATGTTTTCGCGAAAAAGATACTGCTATCTATTCTCCTTAGTATTGCAATGATAACTAAAGATAGACATATATATACTAGAGATTATTTGGGTCGGCCGAATTGCATCAAAATAGTTCATTCGAAAAGCAGCTTTACCGTGCAAAGTACAAGGTTCCAATTTGAATGACAGTTTTACAACAAGTCGGCCACATTAACCATACCAAACGAATGTTGCATGTTTATTTAACATATTGCATTTAAAGAGCTGACTCGTATAATTCTATTCTAAGATTCCCTGGGAGGTACCCCCAACGGCGCTACCACGAAATCGAAATTCGAAGTTCGTATACTTCCCCTCTCTGTCACTCTGTGCAAGTGCGTTAGAGATGGTGATACACGAACGAACGAAGTTGGCGTTTCGTGGTAACTTGCGCTGATCGGTGGAGCAGTGGACCACCATGCATGTCGCTGTTCGAAGAAAGGGCACATGTAGTTAAACGTGTCTGGCCCTTGTCCCCATTGTCATAAGGCTTAAAATAGTGCCTTAAGAATGGCTTTGTTGCACGACACAATGCATTTCAACAAAAGTTCATGTTACACAAGATAATGAGAATAAAATGTAATCAATAATTAGTACCTATTACTTAATTAGGTGGTCAATAAAACCAACGCCAACTAAGCCGCCATTCATTTATTACGTAAGACGATTTTTGCTTGTTTTTGACCCCCTAAATCAAATGATGACAAAGAATTCGTATATAATTTAATTATTAAATCTGCTAACAAAATTAACGAGAATCGGTTAAGAAATGCGACGTGTAGAGAACAGCCGGACAACCGGACACTCGGACATCCGGACACTCGGACATACGAAAGAATTTTTGCCCAAGATGAAACGGAGAACTTCGTTCGCTTCAATCGCTCGTTTAACTAATTAGTGCGAAAAAATTCAGGTTGTACCTAAAAAAAAAAATTGTATGTTTTAGTGTTTATTTTTCCTGTGGACATGTCCAAAGTTTTAAGGCCTTTTGAGGCCTAATTGTGATGCTTGACTCTATACAATTACTTATGTACCTAAATTGCCTTTGCCGCTTTTGGCCTGTATTGTATGATCGGTGCATGCTACTTATTTATAGGCTAGTTTTTCAAATTCACTTTTAGCTGAAATTTGGAATACTTATGTATGTTTCGTGACAATGCAATATTATGCTACCATCGAGCTGATCTGATGATGGAGACAGAAGGTGGCCATGGGAATTCAGTACTTAACCGACGTAATCCCGTTGAGTTTGGGCTCGTTAGAATCGTCTCAATGAGAAGTTGATGACGGTATACTGAAAACTACAGTCGGTAATAAAAGCTTGAACCAAAAATCGTTTGTTTGTCAGAAACTTATTTCAGCTATTTTATTGCCTAGCAGTGGGTCAAATCAGGCTCTATATAATATTATAATAATTGTTAAAAGGAGGTGATTCACTTTGCAAAGTGGGACGATGAAGCATACAGTGTGGATAATAAATAAAATAAATAAATACTTCATATTTCATATGTCACAAAATATGTCATCATGAGGATTAAATCGATACATATTTATGCACTCGACTGTAAGTACCTAGTCGGTAAGATAAACGTCCTAATTAGTCGATGCCATTAAATGAATAAAATACCGTCAAACATGCCTACTTTGCCACCAGGGGGAACTTTGCCCAAGAAGCAAATTTTAAAATTTTCCTCTTGGGCAAAGTTCCCCCTGGTGGCAAAGTTGGCATGTTTGACGGTACACTATATAATAAACACTATTATTGTTATGATTATGAATTAAGATTGAAGCCGCCAACTATTGAGGCGGTGTCCAAGACTGGGACATTTTCCATATGAATATTATTTAAAAAGTGGTCGTAAACAGAGAACCCATACTTGATATTTACATAGATCCACAATTTGTATACAAGTATGGACAATACTTGTGTGTAAGTATGTACAATAATTCTTTATTGATAACACCATGGTAACAAGTCAAATTTGATAATAATAAGTAATTAAGTACCGTCAAACAGGCCTACTTTGCCACCAGGGGGAACTTTGCCTAAGAAGCAAATTTTGAAATTTTCCTCTTGGGCAAAGTTCCCCCTGGTGGCAAAGTAGGCCTATTTGACTGTACGAGTATGTCATTACTGTTAATTAAGGCACTCTAAGCTCTTCATAGAAGGAGTGGACTCGGGCTGGACCAGAAAACTCTGGAAATCCAGTAGGAAGCAACTCAGAATTATATCTGGGGTGTTCACTGGTCACTTCGGGGTCAAGGATCTTGTGGGCGACAGAATGTAGTTTGTGAAATGTAGGACCTACGGGCCACGAAGAGAAAGGGTGTTGTATAGTATGTGAAAGATAGGACCTACGGGTCACGAAGAGAAAGGATGTGTAACTATAATTCCTTCACATAAGGACGGCAATTGTGCCCAGATTAAGCTCCTAAAGCAAACGGCTCATATAAGAAGCGCGCAATTTATTTAGGACCTAAGTACCATAAGTACAGACGAAGAAAATAGCGTAAAGTAAAGATAAAGGTACCAGGTACCTCCAGTAATTATTTCATAAAGATCGATAGAGGGAGAACCCCCGATAATTGAGGGAGAGACAGCCAAATTATTTGTAAAGAAACCAACTTGAGACTATATCCCGATCTAGTCCGTCAACAAGGGACATCGGTAACTAGAGTTACGAAAAATGTGAAATAAAAATGTACACTACGTATGCATAGAGTTTTATTGCATATTATGGTGCAAGAATGGTCAAGGTTCAGGTTGATTTCTCTGATTGGCTAAAAAGACGGGAGCAAAGTCAAACTTATGCTACCACGTTAATGTAAATGTGAAAATTGACGGTCTCACCCGGCCATATCTTCGTAACCAGATAAGGTACGAAAGCAATTAAGATATCATTAGAAAGGTAAGGTAAATGCCCTTACGTATGTATACTCACTTTTGATAATCAATGTTAATTAAAGCCACTGGGGCCTGGCAAAGCCATTTCATGTTACCAAACTTAATAATTTTACGTAAATATCGATTTTCCCAATTTAAACGGGAAAAGTAGGAAAACTAATAGACATTGTAATGTATAGCCCACAAATAGTTCTTTTAAAGGAAAATGTGTACAAACCCTTAAGGTTCCCCTGAAAATCAGGAAAACATAAAAACTAGCTTTTCCATAGTGAAAGTGGGCGAGGTCTTTAAAATTGTATCCCCACCACTTCTGATGTCTTAGGGGTATAAAAGAGGCTATAATCGCCGGATATATTTGTGTTCGCTCAGCCCCACCAGTGGGAGCTCCTAGGAAGAAGAAGAAAGGAAGATGTAGGGAAATTGTGATAGGAAGTAGGAAATTGTGATAGGGAAAGTTTAACCAGTAGTTTGTGTCTCATTATTTTATTATACCGTTTCATTTATTTTTCGCCAAGTATTATTTTATCGTCACCCACACCCCATCCTTCAACAGTGCAGCTCAGTCTGCGGGATTAGTGCTCCCCTAGAGCACCTGCGCTATCAGAGCGCGTTACGGCCGTTTAAAAACACGCTGAGCGGTTCAACCGCCGCGGTTCACCCGCCGCGGTTGAAACGCGCGGTTCGCCCGCCGCGGTTTTTAAACGCCCCTTGTTAGGTGACTGTGAGGTCGCGAAGGTCAAACCCAGGCCTGTCGCACATCGACCACGTCGGCGCCACGCGTCGTCCACAGTCGTTTTGGTCCTTCGAACCGGATCTGTAGATCCAGAAAAAAGTGAAAGTTATAAAAAGTGATAGTTCGTGTGGGTACTCAAAGAAAGTCGTTTGGGGGTTATAAAACCAACGACGCTAGCGAAAACAGCGTAGCTCGAAATTTGTCGCCGCGACGCGACCAAAAGTGGTGAAAAAATTAGAAAACGTGAATGCATGTATGTCACTACGGTGTGACAGCATAAACTGTATACAATACGTGCGGTGTATTGAGTAGAAGCCCTTGCATGCCTGTAGTGTAGGTTGCCCAGAGCGCAACCGCAGGCATTCGAATAGAAGAGTTCTAGTAGAAGTACTTATTCGGTCACTACGATGTGACAACAGTGTTATTAAGTGCGCGTGCACTGAAAAGCCACAATGAGAGTGGTATAAATAGGCAGAATTAAGCCAACATTATGAACGGAACGATTCCAATGAGGCCAGTCGGGAGCGAGCGGACACCGTATCACAGATACATCCCTAGAACACGGCTCGCCGAGCCAGCGGCGTGCGGCGCACACACCGCGCACGCCGCCCGGGTTGCCAGGAAAATGCAACCGGAAAATTATGCCCGAGACGCGGTCTGGGAGCAATGGCTGAGGAGAAGAATGCCAGCCCCTATGAGTATCGACGATACTAGAAGAGCCGACTCCCAAAGAGGGGCGGCCCCCGCAGTTTTATCAAACATGGACGTTACAGAGTCCCCATATGAGAACGCGAATATTTCGTGGTGCATAAAAGCTGAAAGATGGCTGCAGCAGCAGTACAAATATGAGAACATACCCCTGGGAACTCACCAGAGAGGAATCCTCAAAAACCCCCTGACGGGGGGAGCGCAGGTCGGCAAAATGAAGAAGAGAGTCACGTTCGCTGAACCACTGACGACATGCCGGCCGGAATCGCAACAGTCAACCGAAAGTCGGTTATCGGCGACACGCCAGCAGGAGCTCGAACAAGAAGAGAGCGAGCAACTAGCCAAGTTACGGCAAAAAGAAATGCTGCAACAAGCAGCACACCAGGAAGAAATAAGGAAAATAGACGCCGGCCTTAAACAAGAGTTACGAAAAATGGAACAAGAATCCATAAATAGGCAAGCCCTATTAAAGAGGGCACAGCAAGAGGAACACGAGTGCTGGCTAAGAAATGCCAACGAGAGGCTTATGGCCACTGCGGAGCGTCACCGACGCAACACCGCATCAAAGTCGGAGCCCGTCCAGCAGACAGAGCCGCGGCGGCACGACGAGTTGCCGGAAGTCGTTGACTTCGGCACATCTAGGGAGCCCCAGCAAGGGGGGCCCCCCACGGCTGACAATCAGTCATACGGGCACCTACAGACCGCTGGTTGCGGTGCCCCACCGTCCGGACCACCACCGGAAACCTACATCGCGCTCGCCATGGCTGAGAAACATCGCCAACGCGACGCAACACCCACGCCAGAGCCCGCCCGGCCGACAGAGCCGCGACAGGGCGACGCCTTGCCGAAAGTCGCTGACTTCGGCATAGCTACAAGGCCCCAACAAGAGGGAGCCTACTTGGATGACAGCCAGTCGTCCGGGCACCCGCAGACCGCCAGTTGCGGTGCCCCGCCGTTCGAAGTTATAAATACAAGCGCCGAGGTGGCGTTCGCCGTGCACAGCAGCACAGAAGACATCACAGTGTCTACAAGCATGGCCCCAGGAGGCGCCATGGCCCGCCTCATCACTGAACCGACCCGCGGTCGCCCGGGGTCGGTCACGGCCACTCTTAACATATCGGCCCCCGGACCAGCGGGGTCGATCTCCACCGCGACGCACGAGAGTGCTGCGGTCGCCAGTTGCGGAAGGGCGAGCCAGCTCGCCATCACAAGCACTGCACACAGCGGGACATCGTCGGCGGCACAGCGCAAACGGCGCCCCGCCGACCCGCCAACTTTCGCGACGCGAGAGGCAGCGACTAGTAGTGTCGCTAACACGAAGAAGATCCGCCGGGACGCGCAGTTAACACTGCATACCGGCAATAATGGACAACCCCCGGCTCCGCCGGAGCCGCCGGATGATGCAGCGCCTACAAGGCCTGCTCAAAACAAGAAGAAGAAGGTGAAGATTAAGATCGGCGCTTGCAGGGTCATCGCCGACCCCGCCGACCCACCACGCGATGGGGGGTACCGGCTACCAAGTGAAAATGTGTTGTGATGGTCGCTCAAGGGCCACATAAGGTAATTAAAGTGAAAAGTAAATGGTAAAGACAGTGAATGAACATGAAAGTGAAAGTAATTAAAAGTGTATTTGATGACGAATCATGTCGTAAGACTTTAATGTAGTCTGTCGCTTACCCTTGCAACCCAGTATGTATCTGCGATACATACCGGCGGGGGCATTGTGGGCGACAGAATGTAGTTTGTGAAATGTAGGACCTACGGGCCACGAAGAGAAAGGGTGTTGTATAGTATGTGAAAGATAGGACCTACGGGTCACGAAGAGAAAGGATGTGTAACTATAATTCCTTCACATAAGGACGGCAATTGTGCCCAGATTAAGCTCCTAAAGCAAACGGCTCATATAAGAAGCGCGCAATTTATTTAGGACCTAAGTACCATAAGTACAGACGAAGAAAATAGCGTAAAGTAAAGATAAAGGTACCAGGTACCTCCAGTAATTATTTCATAAAGATCGATAGAGGGAGAACCCCCGATAATTGAGGGAGAGACAGCCAAATTATTTGTAAAGAAACCAACTTGAGACTATATCCCGATCTAGTCCGTCAACAAGGGACATCGGTAACTAGAGTTACGAAAAATGTGAAATAAAAATGTACACTACGTATGCATAGAGTTTTATTGCATATTATGGTGCAAGAATGGTCAAGGTTCAGGTTGATTTCTCTGATTGGCTAAAAAGACGGGAGCAAAGTCAAACTTATGCTACCACGTTAATGTAAATGTGAAAATTGACGGTCTCACCCGGCCATATCTTCGTAACCAGATAAGGTACGAAAGCAATTAAGATATCATTAGAAAGGTAAGGTAAATGCCCTTACGTATGTATACTCACTTTTGATAATCAATGTTAATTAAAGCCACTGGGGCCTGGCAAAGCCATTTCATGTTACCAAACTTAATAATTTTACGTAAATATCGATTTTCCCAATTTAAACGGGAAAAGTAGGAAAACTAATAGACATTGTAATGTATAGCCCACAAATAGTTCTTTTAAAGGAAAATGTGTACAAACCCTTAAGGTTCCCCTGAAAATCAGGAAAACATAAAAACTAGCTTTTCCATAGTGAAAGTGGGCGAGGTCTTTAAAATTGTATCCCCACCACTTCTGATGTCTTAGGGGTATAAAAGAGGCTATAATCGCCGGATATATTTGTGTTCGCTCAGCCCCACCAGTGGGAGCTCCTAGGAAGAAGAAGAAAGGAAGATGTAGGGAAATTGTGATAGGAAGTAGGAAATTGTGATAGGGAAAGTTTAACCAGTAGTTTGTGTCTCATTATTTTATTATACCGTTTCATTTATTTTTCGCCAAGTATTATTTTATCGTCACCCACACCCCATCCTTCAACAGTGCAGCTCAGTCTGCGGGATTAGTGCTCCCCTAGAGCACCTGCGCTATCAGAGCGCGTTACGGCCGTTTAAAAACACGCTGAGCGGTTCAACCGCCGCGGTTCACCCGCCGCGGTTGAAACGCGCGGTTCGCCCGCCGCGGTTTTTAAACGCCCCTTGTTAGGTGACTGTGAGGTCGCGAAGGTCAAACCCAGGCCTGTCGCACATCGACCACGTCGGCGCCACGCGTCGTCCACAGATCTCTTGGCCAAGATGGGACTATCTGATAGTTTAGACTGTAGAATGTGTGGCGAGGAGGATGAGACTATGGAACACTTATTGTGTGAATGTCATGCCCTTGCCAGACAAAGAATGAACTACTTTGGTAACGGTTACCCGCAACCAAAGGAATTCAAGGTGCTCCCGGCGAACTGCATCATCCGCTTTGTGGAAATGATGGAGCAAGCCTGGGAGCAGGTATAAAGGAGAGGGCAAATGCACAAAAGATCCCACTGGGTCGAAGTGCATCCGAAAGGGCCCTCACCTAGATAAGATAAGATAAGATAAGATGTCATTACTGTCATTAGTTATGTACACGGTAGTTTAAGAAACTCCTCGACACTGTACAGAGTTAAATCTAATAGTAGCCACTTTGCGTAGCTTCTTCTTAAATGCGACGGTGGGAGTTGCATTTCTGTAGCTTCACTCTCTCACTATCAGAGTTTATTCTACAACATTTATTTACACCCAGTGTTTACTAAGTCCCAGCGCTATCGTAACGTACAAGACTAACTTATCTAATGCCTACATCAAGGTTCTTACGGCGTTTATTTACAGTTCATTATCCCTCGACTCAAATCCACATAAACCTGGTATTTCCGTGCTAATCAAATAGGACCAAAGTAAAGTAAACTTCAATGTTGGTACGACATTTTCGATTTGTAGTTACTGGTTAAGATAGGTCAACGCGTTGGCGTCAAGCGTTCTGGGTTGTGTCGTAACAGTTGGCAGCACTGTCACAACACGCTCGTTCGCTTCATTTGCAATTTGCATGCGCCATTGTGTTTATAATCTGTGGTCGGACAAAGGAAAAGCTATGGTTGCATTGACTTGCCTACCTTTGCCTTATAATGAAAAACCTACACCAGGCAAGCTATCGATGTTTTTGTATTTATGTAGGTAACTATAAAGGCCCGCACTCCGACCGCGGATTACAAAATGTCTAGGTGGAGCCGCGATACTGGCGAATTTATTTAAGCATACAAAGATACTGACTTCCAAACTTTACCCGTAAGATCCAGATGGATTTTTGCGATTTTGAATTTAGAACCTTCGTTGCTTTCATTAGAGTTCAAAACTCGACTTGAATTTGTGCTTGTACAAGAAAGCGAGGACTTACAATGAGGATAGACTCTCGCAAAAAGACAAGCAAGGGTTGCAGTCGCGTGCGTCAATTGGGAATGGATGAAAATTTTAGAAGCGCCTGATATTTTTTTTGTTGATAGGAATAACCTTCCTTAGCACCAGAATAAAGTTGCAGACTTTTCAGCTGCGTCAATTATTTTTGAAAAATATAAACACTTTCCTTGATCCGTCCGTCAATGATAAAATTGATAAATATAGCTGCTGCAGATGTCAATATCATTGCCAGTGTCAGTTTACCACGGATTTTGTAATATGAGACGGATCAAGCAAAGTGTCTTATTTGCCGTCCTAAACCCAAAACTTAAGCGAGGAAACTGTTTATATTTTTCAAAAACTATTGACTCAGATGTAAAGTCTGCAACGTTTTTCTGGTGCTAATTAAGAAAGGTTATTCCTATCACCAAAAAAAAATCACCCACTTCTAAAATTTTCATCCATTCCCAATTGTATGTATTACGTTTCCGTGAGTCACCAACGCAACGGTGCTGGCTGAAAATCAGCGCTACACGGTTAGCACAAGACGGCGCGCGAGTTGTCTCGCGGCGAGAAATGTTGTCCGTCTCTTTCTAAGTGTTCTAATTAGAAAGAGTCGGATAGTCTATCTCGCTGCGAGACAGCTCGCGCGCCATCTTCTGCTAACCGTGCTGTAGGTGTCTGACACCTCAGCATAATGCTGAGCCAGTGTCCGGTTCACTGACGCAGAGACACACGTGTTTTATGTTTTATGTGATATTCTACAAACATTGCTTTCAATTAACTTGCAATGTATGTAATATGTAACTATGTTTGTTCGGGTGGAATCTTGCAACTCAATTTTTACGTAGATATCTTCAACTTGGGTTTGCCAAACTCTACCTGAAACATTGCCTACCTACCTCACTCCTGAAGGGCTATGATTGTTGTTGAAATCGGATGAGACGAGTACTTCCTGATATTTAGGTACTTTGTAGTAATAAGTAGAACGTGAATAACCAGGAAAATTACTCGAATATAATAATAAACAAAAACCTACTTCGTTAATTACCTAACTTATTGAATGCATATGTTTCTTTTTCAGGTAATAACTAAGGAGTGTTAAAATTGCGACCTCGAATTACTAGATTACTACAAAGACGTGAGTTTTTAGAATTTTATTATTTTACCCGACTAGATGCAGATAATCAGTTTCTGTCAAATATTCCATTTTTGGTACAAGCTTTTATTGCCAACTGTATACTTTTATGTATAGCGTCATCAACTACTCATTGAGACGATTCTAACGAGCCCAAACTCAACGGGGTTACGTCGGTTAAGTATGAAATTCCCATGGCCACCTTCTGTCTCCATCATCAGTTCAGCTCGATCGATGGTAGGTACCATAATATTGACTTGTCATTCAAACTTGAAGATAATATCTGCTTCAAAATTGAGTTGCAAGATTCCACCTGAACAAACATAAGTTACAAGTGTAACAACTTACTTACATAGCTAACTTACATACATTCTAAGTTAAATAAAAGCTTATAAAAAATATGGGTTGATTTCTCAGCTACGAGTAGGTACCAACTTACTGAAGTGAAATGAGACAGTCTTGTAATAAGGAAAAATAAGAATTAATAAAATGCCTAACCTTTTAAAAATCTACTCGAGCGGCATAACAGAATTTTGTCCAATAAAATGTTTTAAGTAGTTCTCAAAAGGAACGTCTCTTAAATAAACATTTAACCTAAGACTGAATTAAAACTTGGAGTCTTCCAAGTTTCTTCTTCGACAGAATGCCTTGAATGTTTTATCGAAATCGTCTTTTTCTTTGTCTTTAGGATGATTAATTCATTTTAAACCCTATCTCTAAAACAAATCCGGGCACTAAGCCACTTAGTCATCGATTCACTTAGTACATTGAATTGGTAATAAGACTACCTCAGACTACTCGTAGACCTAAAAAAATAAGAACTATCATTATCCAGTCATGATTTTGCTATTTTCTCGCAGTCGACGTGCAAAGTAGAGTGTATAACTCTGGTCTGAAATCCATATTACCACTCGAACAACTCGAAATAACCATCTCATGGTAACTGGGTTATTTTAGACCCTTACAATCTACTATTAAGGCCGCTCATATACCCAAATGAAATCTAAAATCGAGCCCCTTCTCACGCCACCCATCCCGCCCCTCGATACAATGACGATACAACAGCGCCAACATAGAAGTGGCAACTTTAATGAACTAACAGGACACTGATTTGTAAAACGTATTACTAAAGACCGAAAAAAAGCATGCTGGATCTCATAGATGGCGAGTTAAATTGGAATAATAAAATAAAACAAAGTGTAAATGTAATATTAATTTTAATGAAGTCAACTCTTATTTCAAAAAGATATATTTTTTTAAAGTGTAAATAATAAATAACAAAAAAGTCATACTTCTGTAAGTAGTTGCGGGTGCTGCAGGTGTATCATCGATATATGTGGATGAAAAGATAATATAATCAAGAATGATATATATTTTTCGCAAGTCTACAAATATCAACGTTTCGCACAAAAATAGGATATTTCTTGGGATATTTTTGCATATCTGGCTCAGGGTAGGGCCTTAATCCTTTTTCAAGAACATGTATCATTATTGGTTATTTTATTTGTATTTACTATTGTAAACAATTTAGGAACGGGGACCAGGGGACCGATTTTTGACTTTCGAGCGCTTGAAAATTAAATAAAAGTAAATACGATTATGGTCTCAAAATTGCAGTCACTTAATTTCTACCGATAGAATTGAATACGAGTGGTCGATACCACTCGTTTTTCAATTTTCTATCGCTATTTCCAAATAGCATTTCATTGTTTCTAACAGTTTTCGAGTGAAAGAGTCGAGCGCTCGAAAGTCAAAAATCGGTCCCCTGATCGTAAACAAAGTGTTGCAACACGTTTATACGCTTATTAGTAACACGTACACGATTGTAGTGTACAATGGACATACATATTGTGTCCCTTAACGCTTTTATCCTTAACCTAAATAAACAATAACAGGAACCAGTAATGGAGGTAAATGAAAACTATTATTTATTACGAAATGTCTCGGTCAGCCGCATATAGTATTGTATGTTGCTGTGTTTTTATCACTATAAGTATGTACGAGTATATGCCCATTCCCGTAGTACAGTCAGCAGCAGAAGTTGCTAACGGTCCTAGTGCTCAAAATGATCTACACCACGAACTCTAATTAATGTCAAGGGAATAAGGATCTATGTACGTCATTTTGAGCGTGTACTGTACAAGCTTTGCTTAGTTTAGGAAATTAGGACTAGGTCAAATTGTGTAAGATTATCGCCAATTTTTTTTTTATTAGTTACGATGAACTCAGCAAGATAGGTACTATTCAACGATGTAGTCAAAATTTTCTTGTCTCAACTAAATATTATAACGAGGAAATCTCTGAGGATTTAAGTTTTTTTATGTAGGTAGGGGGTAACCTTTGTAACTACGAGTAGGTACTCATGCGTAAAATTAGATGCAACTGGCCAACTGGTTTCTTACAAAGATAGGAGGTATAAATACTAGCTTTCACCCCACTTTTGTCCTTTTAATCCCATTACACACCTCGCAATTTGTTGCAAGAAATTGCTGTAACTATCTAGTTAGAATGAAAAATATGTATTGCAACTACATACATGTATATATCTCATTCCGAGTATAGGAAGTTGTTGTGACAAATTGCTAGACAGGTACGTAACGGCCATATTTAATTTCCTCACAGTTCGAATACAAACCGCTTAGAACTTCTCCAGGGACCATAGTTAATTGTTTTTCTTACATTATAAAAACCACCTGCACCCAATACCCTTTGTTTCTAACCTTTCTACTACAAACAATGTACCTAACCATCTGTGAACTCCGCGGAAGTCGCCATACAAACGACATATTAGAACAACAACTGAAACTATACCTTAACACTGCCGCATTCAATTCACAATCCAATGACACGCTTCGCCCAGTTTATGTAAATTTCTCCACAGCTGTGCTGTTCAATACAATTAACCGTCACTGTCATAGGATTATCGTTCGTATTTCTACAGTGTTAGGGGTGGTATTGGCGTGCGGTGGGTATATGCGCAGACGGTTATCTGGTTGCATAAGGGCCATTGTCTGTTATCAGCTGTTATCAGTCGCAATATGAACCCCGCCGGGCCCTGCGTTTCGCAACGGAGTTGTTTACGTTCTACTATATTGTTCATGTATATCAGAATATCAGGGCTTGCGTAGCCTTACTATAGGATTCAAATAACATTAGTGTCAAAACGCCATCTTGTCTTGCATTGCTCGCCAACTTCAATCTGTTTCTAATTTCATTCTGTACCTACGTTCGATCTTTTCTTACGCATTGAATAATTCGTTTAAACGAAATATTATTAAACACAAACAAAATATACCGCTGCTACTGCTGCTAATAACGCTATAAATGTGTGAAAATAATACATTTCTGATACAAAAAAATTATATCCGAAAGACCTCCACTGCTGGACATAGGCCTCCCCCAAGGAGTGCCAAAATGACCGGTCCTGCGCCACCCGCATCCAGCGGACTCCCGCGACCTTTACCAGGTCATCAGTCCACCTTACCCTACCACCTACCCACGCCGCGCCTTCCGGTACGTGGTCGCCACTCGAGAACCTTTCCGCCCCAACGGCCATCGGTTCTACGTGCACTGTGCCCCGCCCACTGCCACTTAAGTTTAGCGATTCGGAATGTTTTGAATGGACTACTTTTGATGCAATTCGGCCAAGTGAAATAATCTACATACATTATCGCATGACATAAATAGCTGAAATTTATAATATATGAAATAGAGGCAATTGATGGTGACATAAGTGAAACCGAAAAGGCAAACCCAAAACAACTCAACCAATTTTTTTGACAATGTTAGTTTTTCTCAGATTTGGCCAAACTACATACTTTTCGTAGCAATGCAATAGGTAGGTAATAAAAGTTAGTACCATTTTGTAGGTTGTGTCTGTTTACTATAGCAATGTCATGTCATGGTAGAACCTTGGCGTTCCTAGCTGCAACTGGTACAAATAGCTAGTGTTATTTTAAGAACTCTATATCGGGATGTGTATCATGCATCTAATTTAGTTCCCAAGAGCGATGTACAATGTACAAGGAAATAACTGTTTATCGTTAGCTAAAAATCGCTCATAATGCTCGCGACTTCGTTTTTGAAACCGCGACGGTGACAAACTACACCTTCTGCCGTAGCCTTATGGACGCTGGCGACTCTATAGAAGTCACCGTTCTCTTTGTTCTTTATTTATTTAAATATTCGCTGTGTTGTTATTGTTAGCTAACCAAATGCAGGCAGGCGCGGCTCACTCGCGATTTGTGTTTATCGCTACTAGTACATGCCGGTCGCCCCTTCGTAGGGGCTCTATTCAGTGGCTGCCACGTGTTGGTACAGGACGCTCGCACGGGTCGCAGCGCGTTGCATGCGATAGAACGGGATGGCCACATTTAGGCACGTTTGGCGTACCTAAACAGGGAATTTGTTAACAGAGAACCTTCTGTACGTAGTACTATTACTTATTCTGTGATGCAGGTCCCTTATTTTAAATTCCCAACACAGCGCATCCATGGAAACTCGGGCGACCTTACGGCTCTGCCACACGTCTGCGGTGACGCGCGGCGACAAAACCCGCGTTTCTCGCTAATAAACGCGGTTTTCTCTCGCTAAAAAACTTTGCACCGCAGACATGTCGCCAAGCCCTTACTCACCACCAGGAACCAGAATCTATTCAAGAAGTCTATTCAAAAAGGAACTCTATACCGTCAAAAATAAAACTTAAATTTCAATGTCAGTTTTATAAAAAGTCGACCAATAATATCAAACCGACCTTCATTCACATAGATTTCACTAACGCGCTTCTATACGAGCGTCAACCCCCATCTCACCCCCATAAAGGAAAAGAATTTTTGGCTAATCGGGGTTGGTCTTTTTCTATGACCATGTCTAGATAAAATATATGTATATTTATTTATGGCAGTCAGTCATTAAGTATAATCAAAGAAGACAAGCTTTTAGCTAAGTATTTCCTATCTCAATCACCTATGTGATTGTGAACTACAACTAGGTGAAGTTACTTCCGCTCTCAGATATAACCAGGTTAGATATAACAATAACCGACGACATTGATATATTTGCCGACAGTATTGGCGTATTTTGTAGAAAAGTTTTAGCCATACTTTCCTAGTTTCACGAGTCTGTACAATGCTTGCTCAGCTCAATCTTTGATTGATTAGGTAATTTAGGTATATTTAGTTTATTTTTATGATTGCTTCTTTTTGAATTGTTCCTACCTAAATTGTTGTATTTTTTATAGTGATGCTACCTCCTATGAATGTGTACCTACCTCATAAGTGTTTTGGTTATAAACTGTAAACTTGTGTGTGATTAATAAATAAATAATAAATAAATAATAATAATAATAATAGATAAGTTTAAGTAGTTAATTCACAGTTATCAGTATCTAGATAGTTAATTGTGTCACTGAAATACTTGTATAGATTAATGGTCCACTAACGCAATAATCAAAGCATAATGATTTCTTTAACGTGATTTAGTGTAGGTAGTAGTCCTAAAATCGAATTTGGTGTATTTGGATTACCGGTACGGTACCGGCGTATACCTCTCGCCCACCTCTAAATTTGTCCTTGTGCTTCTTGTGTTTCGATCTTTGTGCTTGTCTACTAGTATATCTTGAAAACTTACTATTTATTATTTTATTTTTATTTATTAACCAAAGATATAAAAAACTTATTCTAAAACATGTCCCTGCAAAACTGTTTGAACAGTTTGCCTGCAGGTAAGTCTCTTTTATGCTTAATATACATAACATCGTTTTTAATCCTATTTTATACTTAAATGCTAACTTATTAATCTTATTATAAATATGAGTGTGATAACGCTTGCTTGCAAAATAAGCAAACGTTACTTAAGTGTATTCAGTAGGTGTTTTTTTAGTGCTTTTTTAAATTTATGTTTATTTGGTTCATGTCGGATTTCTACTACTACATTCAGGTATTTCAGGTCATAAAACAACCGTTATGTTGCATGCTTTAAATTCGTTCGTTAAGATGTTAATTTCAGTTCTTGTCTTCTTGTCGTTAAGCCGAGTTAGCATGTTCCCCACCTATTCGACAAGCCTAATCTGCTTTGGGTTGGAAGGTCAGATCAGATGGCAGTTGTTTCCGCAAAAACTTGCACGAACGCCTGCGCCAGTTCCTATAGTATTGTGGGTGCCAATGTGGACCTTGGGGGTTCCTTCAGGGAACGAACTTAGTTTGCTCTAATCTAAGTATATAATTATACTATCTACTAGTATATTATCGCGAACAACTTTCTTTTCGCAACTAACGTTTGGCAAACTGATTCATTTCGCAACTTTTCATTTCCCAAACTCTGAAACTGTAAATATTTCAGGATTTATTTCATGGCCATCGTGTAGAACCCTATAGGTTACAGTGGCGGAGCGCCCATACAAGCCTATTCCCACCGGCTTGCCTAAAATATCTCGCT
Source organism: Epinotia brunnichana (assembly GCA_963854355.1). Taxonomy (NCBI): domain Eukaryota; kingdom Metazoa; phylum Arthropoda; class Insecta; order Lepidoptera; family Tortricidae; genus Epinotia; species Epinotia brunnichana. The sequence continues at coordinate 6,040,268 of OY977946.1, forward strand.
ATAAGTACCAAACTAGTAAATCATCAAAAATCAGCCCTTCTTTTGCTCCAGGTTGTCCAGTGAAAATTCTGACACGCCGCCACTGATAGGTTAGGTTAGTTTATAAAAATCCTGAAATATTTAACAGTTTCAGAAATATTAAGAAGTTGGGAAATGAAAAGATGCGAAATGAAACAGGTTGCCAAACGTAAGTGAACCATATTATTGTGTAGGTATGTAGAATTATACAATATGATTTTAGTGCATCTGTGTTTTTTTGCAGTTATATATATGAATATTTTTATTAACAATAACATTATAGGTACAGACGAAACTGCTAGTAAGTAATATAAGTTTGGTATTTTCTGTAAAATATAAGTTTGTAGCCGTGTAACTTTGTATGTAAAGGATAACCTCCGACAGTACTCATCCGATTTGAAAAAAAACTTTTGGTCAGTATACATATAGCACCTCTACTGCGCTATGTTATTTAATCCACGGCTCCTTATACGCTAAGACGAGGAGGAAGACCATTTTAAATCCACATACGCAGGTCATGTAACTGCTAACTATCTAAATGGCAGTTACCTAAGCATGAAGAGGCAAATTTCCATATTTAAGATAAGTTTAAAGTCCTTTTATACTTATCTTAAATATGGAAATAAATGTCTGTTTAACTAGCAGTGTGAAAGGAGTTTCCCAAACATTGATAATTAATGATTAAACGAACTTACCTGTAAGTGAAGTTCTATCATAATTATATGAAGCGCCTCGTCCGAAGAGATTAGTAACTGAAGATTTATAATACACATGTAGTAACGCCAGGTGTCACCACTCTCTGCACTTTAGTTTAGAGTTATTTTGAATTTTTAATTATTTCACTAGAGGGTAGGTATGGATCCTACGCCCCGCCCGTCCATCGTTCCGCCGGTCATTAAGTTGAGAGAAATGTATTGATTGATGTATATTTCCATACAGTTAGACCCTTAAGGAGGTAAGCGAAGCGATGGGTGGGAGGGACCTAAGTTACTAATCTCTTCGGACGAGGCGCTTCATATAATTATGATAGAACTTCACTTACAGGTAAGTTCGTTTAATCATTAATTATACTTCGCGCCTCGTCCTCGAGATTAGTAACTGAAGATTTATAATACACATGTAGACTTTGAGAGTAATATTCAGAAATATCATCAATCGTTGACTAATGTACCTCAGGATTATACAAACGTATTCATCTACAATTAGATAGGTAATTGTGGTATTGTATGTATGATTATAAATCGAGGTATGAATATATATACGAATGTTCTCATAGTTTGATAGAATATTTAAGATCAAAGGACATTTTTGGCTGTTTATTACAAGCATGTTAAGATTTAGATGATTCGATTCTGTTTTTATTGGATAATGATTAGCTCAGGATATGGAAGCTGCCTTTGCAAAACAAGAGTAATTCCAGTAAATATACTTATTAACCTAATAAGGTTTATAGATAGGTATATTTGGTATTGTATTGTATGATTTTAAATCGAGGTATGAATATACGTACGAATGTTTTCATAGTATAATAGAATACGAACAAACTAAATTTTTGGCTGTTTATTACAGATTCGATTCTGTTTTTATTGGATAATCATTAGCTCAGGATATAAGGAAGATGCCTTTGCAAAACAAGAGTAATTCCAGTAAATCTACTTATTAAAATAATAAGGTTTATTTATTATATAAATATCATCGTCATAAGAGTAAATTGAAGATACAATTATTATTAATAATAACTGTTACAATTTATTCACTCATGATTGTCGTCAAGGTACGATCGTTTAAATCATCTTTGACATAAGGTATGTAGATAACGGCATCGTTTAATAGTAAAAGCGTGGCTTTACGCATAATAATAAGATTTAACATTACAATGAAAAATCAATGATATAATTAGAACCCCCTAGAACCTACTATTGATTTAATACCGACAGCGCTAGGATAGTACTTACTATTACTTATTCTGTTGCTAGGGATGCATTTCCTTCGCTACTGAGAATCGTCCTTTGACAAAACTTTGCAAAAGTATTATGTAGACTGTCCGCTACACCCTGCACAGTTGCGAATTTCGTAGTCGCTGACGCCGCGCGCGGGACGCGGCCGGCGGTGTGCCGCGCGCTGTACGCGCTGAACACCGCCGCGTTGATCCCGCACTCGCTCAGTGTGCGCTTAATCCATCGGCTGAGCGTCTGGGAGCCAACTGCTTTATGTGGCTTGTTATAGGCTGTCAGAGCTTCTCAGAGACGTAGGTCTATCTAAATAGCATACCAGCGGCTATGCTGGGCATAGGTAACACGAGATTTTCGATGAAAAAAGGGCAAGTAAATATATGATAGGTTGTTTACAACCTAGCCTGGATATTTTCAAAATATCGGTTATTTTAATTGTATTTTTTTTTTTCAGATAAAATTTTAATGTTTTGAATACTTATTTTAGATAAAGCTTGGACTCTGTGAGCCGTAGTGAGCTAGTGAGCGCGAGTAATGTGACAGTTTCAAATTTGAAAGTTTTTCAAGCGTTAATTCGTTATTAGGAGGCCAATCGCTTAAATGATCTAATACAGTATTGGTGTCCCAACTTACATTATATTGAGGTCTTGTAGATCTCTGAAACCTATCGTCATTGGTTAATGTCTGTCCCAGACAGAACTAAGGATAGTTTCGATCTGCAGGTATTCAATGTCCCATATTGACAACCCTCATTAAACAAATGAGTCAAAAAATATACTACTGTAGGAACAGCGCCGTAATGAATTACTATGACAAAAGTGCCACCACTTTTTAAGACAAACATCGTATTGTTTAATCGTGTTTTGTGACAGCGATGCTATCTTAATGTCTACCTAATGAAGATGGTGGCAAGCTTGTTCTCGATAATGCGGACCCAAATAATATCCCTGTTACCAGGGTAATCGACTTGTGTATTTGACGGGAGCTAAACTGAGAAATTAAGGCATTGCTATAAGGTTAAAAGTTACTTCTTCGCTAGCGAGGAGGCTTCTAAAGACAGGGTACCATGGTTGAGTTGGCCACAAGGGTACGAGTACGACCATGATGCCCTTAGCTTATTCTGAGAGAATCTTTCGGAGGGCCTTCAATACGACCGAAAATGGGGGAAAAAATTTAAGAAAATGTTCGTCCTGGCCCATTTATTAATGCGACTCTCAAACAAATCTATCACTGGTTGGCAAAATTTACACACTACCTATATTATTAGGTAGGTAAGTTAAAAGCCCCGTCTGCTAACTCCCATTATATGATAAGATGAGATATGCGTGATTCGAAATCAGCTACAATATTGTCGCGTGACTTAATGTAAGATGCGAGTACGAGTAAATTGTTTGCACCATTGCCAGAATTCTCTCAAAATCTGATTGAGGTGAGGGTATTTAATACTGCCCATTCGGTTGATATTAAGCTAAATATTGCAGTAGAATTAAATATCTAATCTAAGTAGCACCTGACAATTGTGTAAAAATAAAAGCGGCTAGCAGCTCTAAGAAATTAATTTGTTTTTCTCGTTCAATCTTAGACTACTGGCCCCTTGCCGTATGCACATGCTGCCCCCTACCCCGTAGTTGAGGCGTCAGAATATTTGAATTCGGTAATCGTCGGTGCGAACGCGCCGATGGGAGTTATCGATATGCATTAAACCACCGACGGATATCAGGGAGAATGGACTCAGGTACTTAAGCTCATTGTACGATTAAATCATCGTGGCCCTGTAGGTAAAAAAGGAACTTCATCGTTCCAACCTATTTATATAAAGCCATCCATATTCAATGGCCGGGCATGCTGAAACTAGCAGACCGCGGTAAGTCGCGGTAGTTGCCTAATTTTGCAACGTCTAATGTTAAAAAAGGGTTCCAATTCCGATTTAATTCGAGTTCTTTTGTCGGGATGCAAACTTATCAGGATGAAAAATTTGCGAGTCGATAATCATGCTTAGAAATTAGCATGACGTCATGGGCCGAAATACGCTTTTTTCTTCATTGACAATGAATCCAAGCGAAGTTCAAAGTTGCCGAGTTAATTCTATGTTGCATTGCTCGTAAGTTTGCCCGAAAAAAAGTCGATCAGTAATATAAAGGGTGGAGAGGAGACCCATAGAACGCAATAGTTTTTATAAATTGATTTATGTTTTTAAGGTTAAATAGGTACAAAGCGATTTTACCGTTCGGCTTCTGTACTAGAAAAATACTGGAAACGAATTGGCTATCACATGGACTACACTCGGATATAGCATTTATTTGCAGTAAATTATGTAAGTATGGCATCTATAGAATGTTGCCTCTCCTGGTCAGAATGCACAGGTATCGAGGGTAAGGAATACTGAACGACAGGAAGTTAATTTTATAGCCATCTATCCATGAAAGTATAGTGCGGTCCTTCGTAATGAGCGTCCACTGTTTGTTTACAAAATAAAGACAAACGGCCGGCGTACTTAACTGTAGGAATCTAACCTACCTAGTAGCGAGGCTGCGGGGTCTGGTGCGCGTACGACGGCCTGTAGTAGGTAGCGCGTGGGCGGCACCGGGAGCGGTGGCGGCGGGCCCGCAGGCGGCCTGCGCGGCGCGGAGCCTCTGCGGCGACACAATGAACTTTACCCGGATGGGCGTTTGCTTACGCGCGAAGCAGCTTTCATTTCACCGCCGGATTTGATCACGGCCTCCGCCGATTTCAGCGAAGCAAATTTTCACCAAATAGGCAAGTATCAATCTTGGTGTTTACCAAATGGTCCTTTCTTTCTTCAAACTGAAGAGTATGAAGTTTCGCCTGGTTACGCTATCGGCGTATTGTAGTCACACAGAATACGACCGAGGTCGATGAGTTTTTGTAATAAGTAGTTCTTTTTGCCTTTTAAAATTAACTGAGATGTAATAATTTCACTGAGGCACGATATGGCACTGGCCATTTCCTTTTGTTTGGACTCAATGCCCTTGTCACGTTTAGCAAAGTATTCCGAAATGGCAGCATTCATCTCAGAATTAAATTTTGGAGCGCCTATTTTCACAGAATTAGTCGGTATTAGATATTTATTGATGAGATCCTTACGAATTTATTTCGTAATGCTCTCAGTAGCTGTACAAAACGAGTAGCTATTTCTGTACGTATATCTTTACCCTATTTTATGGCTGACGAACTACTTATAAAATACTTGTACATCGCATAGCACTGGTGCTTGTGCCTGCTATGGCACTAGTGCTAGTGCTTGCTAATGCATTGGTGCTTGTGCCTGCTAATGTAATGGTGTTTGTGTTTATTAAGGCACTGGTGCTTGTGCTTGCTACGGCCGGAGCGCTCTGGTCAGTGTATACTGAACGCTTGGTTGAACCTCGATAGGCTTTATTTGATCCAGAATGGGCTTTTGTGCATCTCCAACAGGATTGTAATGTTCCTCAGCAGTATAAGGCTGGTCAATGTCTTGATCAAGTGGCCCCAGTGGGTCGTACAGTAATTCCTCATATGGAAATAACCAGCAGTCGTCTGGTCGTAAAACAGGTGACGCTGAGAACGAATAGATTTTTCGTTGTCACCTTATATTTAGTAAGAAATCAGCCTATATACGTCCCACTGCTGGGCACAGGCTTCCTTTTATCTAATCGAACTTTAAAGTTAACTGAATAATTTTATATAAGACATCTTGCCGAGCGAAAGTTATAATGTATTAAGTATTAGGTACTGTACCGTACCGCACCGCACCGCACTCTGATACCGTAATGCGTGTAAAATATAATAGACCAATTATAAATTATGAACATAATTGAGAAATGGGTCGTAAATTAATGCAATTAAGTTATTGATTTGCTGTGCACTTATTATCAAATATGGATCGGATTACTCTTTCCGTTAAAGTTAACTTGGTGATTATTATCACTTAGATAACGCATGTTATCTTCTCGAAAAGGTTAGGTGACAATCCCCAATGAATTGTACGCCAACCGATAAATCATGCGTTGATTCAGCCCCAATGACTAATCGAGATGCAATGACACCATTCAATGTGCTTCTATGATATAAAATCAGGCATACAGCTGATATGATATACGTGACAACGGTTTTATATTTAAATTTAGTTAGGTATCAATCCCCAATGAATTGATCGCCAATATATAAATCTTGCGGTGATTGAGCCCCAACGGCTAATCCGGTGCAAACGATAGGTATGACTAAACATAGTTATACCCTGTAATTGCCAAATTATTTAAAAAACTTAAATATGGTACCTGTTTCCCGTGGAAACAATTCCTCCTCATCACCTTGTAACGAAGCACTTTCACTACGAACTCGTAATTTACGTTCTAGTTTACGAACTTTATGTATTAAATGATCTAAATCGTCTTTATATTTCATTGTACGTTTACGTTTTAGGAGTTTTAGTTTGCGAGAATACACGAACAAGAACTTAGAATTTAATTGAAGTGACTGGAGTGGTCGAGCACTTGATTGCGTATGACCGGCGGAACGATGGACGGGCGGGGCGTAGGATCCATACCTACCCTCTAGTGAAATAATTAAAAATTCAAAATAACTCTAAACTAAAGTGCAGAGAGTGGTGACACCTGGCGTTACTACATGTGTATTATAAATCTTCAGTTACTAATCTCGAGGACGAGGCGCGAAGTATAATGCACAATGCTTCAATGTGCTAATTTAGTGCATCCAGCAAGGTTGTGCAATGTCCGAGAGAACAATTGCATCTTGCAACCAGAGCCGTAACTGGCTGAACTCAAAAATACTTCCAGTAACGAGACTTACAAGAGGTCGTTTACTTAATTTACTGATAATATTAAAGAAAAAACTTGGTAAATATTATACCATGTAATTTACTTTAAAACAAAGTTTAAACCGACTTCAATTCAGTATCGCCTAGCCACATAGGTACATGAACATTTCCACATTACCACATGCACTGCTTTCCGAAAGCAAATGCGTTGATTATTACAGAAAAAGCGGCCAAGTGCGAGTCGGACTCGCACACGAAGGGTTCCGTAAAATAAATTGCGGTTTACGATTTATGACGTAGGTATTAAAAAAAAAACTACTTACTAGATCTCGTTCAAACCAATTTTCGGTGGAAGTTTGCATGGTCATATATTATTTTTAGTTTTATCATTCTCTTATTTTAGAAGTTACAGGGGGGGGACACACATTTCATCACTTTGGATTATATTGGATATTAGATACCCCATACGTATGGGTTAGATGAAAATTTTTTTTTGAGTTTCAGTTCTGAGTATGGGGACCCCCAAAACTTACTGTTTTTTTTCGATTTTTGTGTGAAAATCTTAATGCGGTTCACAAAATACATCTACTTACCAAAGTTTCAACAGTATAGCTCTTATAGTTTCGGAAAAAAGTGGCTGTGACATACGGACGGACAGACAGACATACAGACAGACATGACGAATCTATAAGGGTTCCGTTTTTTGCCATTTGGCTACGGAACCCTAAAAACCCAAGTGTATCTGTGGGCTGATAATATTTGGATCTGAGAATTAGGTATAGTCCATTTCAAATACGAAGGCCCTATGCACTTGAAACTTAACAATAGGGCTCATAATGTTTGCCTTTGAGTATCTTTTGTTATCACTAATCCTATTGTTAACGCCCATTGACCGTCTCAAGTGCATCGGGCCTTCGTATTTGAAATACACTATACCACTTCATGAGTTGCTACTTCAACGGAATCATGTCAGAATCTTTGACGAACTTTACATCTTTGAGGAGTTCCATAAGTCATCTGTGGTCTTCAGTATCAGTTCCACTTCACCAAAATTGCGATTTCCGAAGGCACAAATACCGAAATCACTACATGCGTGCCTATAAAATTTGAGGGTTGCCCTCAATTTCCCTGGGATTCCATCATCAGATCCTGATTTTGTGACAATGGGTGGTCCCTCGGAAGTATACTCTTTCGAATAAAAAAAGAATTTTTGGAAATCGGTCCACAATTGACGGAGAAATCGGCGAACATACATAAAAAAAAATATATATATATATATGTGGAACAGGTTTTGAAGTCGGTTAAAAACAAGCATACTTTGTATATTAATTAGTTTTTTGTAAATGGGTATTTAAAACGGCTCACACGATGAGATTTTAAACACGTACCGGGGGTCTACGGGGATGAAAACTCCTACGTGTACATTATAACACGCATTGTTCCCTCAACCGTATAAGCTGGGACTAGAGTAGGTCTACGGTCCCCCTCGCCTCGTAAAAGGCGACTAAAGGGGGTCATCAACGGTCACGAGTGTCCCATGTGGAGAGGACCCCAGCGAAGGCAAAGATGATCGTTTCGCCCTAGGACGAGCCTTGGTTCTCAAGTCCTTCTCGGGAGGTAGACGAGAGATTAGGTTAGCTTTCTAAAACGGCCGCTGCTGGCAATTTGTCCATAGACACACTAGGTAAGTACATGTTATTTACGCGACACATCACATTTACCTGAATTAGTACGCTGGTACACATGTATTAATGGACATGCACAAGGTGAATGAACCGCTGAATTGAAACGACTGATTACCTACATCTGTGCTACTAGTGCTATATATTATTAACCCTGTTTAGTTTTGTTTTGAGCCATTTCAGCAGAACTGGGTTTATGTTTTTCTGAATCTATGAGTGTGTGCGGAATTGCGGATACGTCTATTTATAGGTACACAGCCAAAACTGGATACTTACAGTTTTGTTTATTGGTAATGTAAGAACATAATTATTTATATGTTTACTGTATAAGTATACCTACATTTAATAATAAGGTTAATAAATTTGTATTATATATTATTTGTAGAGAATCAAATTTCCTACAATTTTTGTCCTCACGGTTTTACTGTAAAATCAAAAATGGCCGAGTTATTCAAGAAAAACCGTTTTTCGAATATACGCAGGAGCTTGATTCAGTCTACTTTTTGAATTTACACTCCCAGTGACCCCCCCGAGGGACCTTCGAAAAAAATCCAAGAACTAATTATTCACGGGTCAAAATCTATAATGACTTAACTATATAGCATTGCAAGCGATTCTGTTTTGAATGTGGTCGACTCTGGCTTTGGCCGATGGTACAGTACAACGTGTCTTTGTATCAATAGACAAAGATAACAAAGAAATATTTTAAGCAGGCCTAGAATCGAAATCGGTGTTTCTGAATTCCCGGTCCATTGAATTGCATATACCACTCCGCCACCGCGCCGCTACGCTACGCTGGTATGCGTGTTTCAATTTGTCTTTGTGCTTTGGTCTGCGTATACCTCTAGTGGAAAAACCGTCTTATTTTACGGCCTCGTAGCGGAGCGTGGAGCGTCCATATAATGCATTTGTTTTATATGCAGAGGGCCTACCGCGAACGGCATTCGGAGTTTTCCCTCTCTGTCTCACTTAAGTACGAACTTAAAAGTATGACACAGAGAGAAAACTTCGAAAGCCTTTCGCGGTAGGCCCTCTGGCTGCACGCCCCGCTCACAGCGGCGCGGGAACTCAGGCCGTAGGTACATTTATTCTCTCGAACTACGTATACCTTAATTTACGACCATTTATTTTCACAATTAAAGTATTAACGCTTTTAAATATTCAACAAAACGCGCATCGCTTTACTGAGCGCAATAAACTAGGTATTTGTGAAAAGCTGCCAAGACGCGAAGATTACTGGCAATGAATATTTATGACGATTCGCGCTTGTCAGACATGTGGCGGTGATTGACAGATATTGTAGTCTTTGATTGACAGTGTCAACGGGTCTGTAATTATGAAGACTTCAATCTTTACTGGCAGTTTAACACTGATAAAGCGAACGAATTGTTCTGTTTTTTTTTTATATAATATGACGGTGACAATCTAGGCCTGCCTGATGGTAGCCTATGGACGCGTGTGACTCCAGAAAACGCGCCGCTGTGAGAGCGGCGTGCAGCGTGCATATAAAACAAATGCAATTTATATCAATGCTCCAAGCACCGCTCGTAGCGAAACTAGCGAAGGCGACGTGAGCTCCGAAAACGGATTTAAAAAAAATCGTAGCTCTTGTTTGGATTATAATACGGCAGCCCTAAATTTAATTAGTAATCTTGAGGCCTTTTTCGAGGGTAATCAGCTATTCGAATCCTGAGTTTTTGACTTTCACTCGATAGAAAAAAAATCACGAACATAGGTCTAAAATACACTTAAAAAAATTGTAACAAATTATGCACAACAGCTAAACATATAACAATTGGTTTTAAAAATCGGCAATGTCATGTTTGAGGGAAATCAGCTATTACTTTTTTATTTATTAAAACGCACAAAGAAATAAAATTAAAAAACATGATATCCGCGCTTCCAAACACGCACTTCCATCTCGCTCACGCTTATGCTCAGTGAGAGGGAGAGAAGACCACGAACCTACGTCCCCCCGACCCCCGACGTAAAAAGAGAGGTGTTATAAGTTTGACGTGTCTGTGTGTGTGTGTGTGTGTGTGTGTGTGTCTGTCTGTCTGTCTGTGGCATCGTAGCTCTTAAACGAATTGACCGATTTGAATGCGGTTTTTTTATCCGTGATCGAGATGGTTCTTAGCTACGTTTCAACAAAATCGGTTCAGCCGTTTTTGAGATGAAAATGTCGGGGGTTTTCCAACGTTTCTAAGTTGCAGTTATGTATCAACTGCTTACTTTTCCTGTAATCGTCACTTTACTACGTTTGTCCGAACAAAGACTTCTCTTGATCCAGAGATCCAAGAAAGCATACACAAACACGCACAGTCTTATCTCCCGTCTAACTACGCATTTAGCAAGGAAAACAAACTAAATATGCGTTCTAGATATAATACGCCGTATTTTTAGATATCCATGCGATGTTTTGATGTTATTTTCAGAAAGATATTATTTTTAGGTTGGATCGGAACTCGGAAGGTTGTTTGTTGGGTTAACTTTGCCTTACTTTGTTCACGAACTTATAAAGCCGCGTACACACCTCGTACGCAGCGAAGGCTTACAAACAGGGCGTACATAATTATTCGTTACAATAACAATGAGATAAGTGTAAGGGTGGGCGGTTGCTGAGGACGCTTGATGTACAATATGCAAATAACACGAGTATTAATACATAATTAAATATATTTTAAGCTACATGTTTGTCAAGCACATAAACAACAGCAATAGTACTGTCGCCATCACATCGGAACAAACAAGCACGTCACAAACATCGGAACACACCTCTATTTTCAAGGCATTAGGGTGCATGTGCCGATATTTTTGAACACCTATAGTGTACCTATGTATGTGATGGCGACTGTACAATGTCAATTAAGACATTCATTCGAACACATCGTTCTATATATTTAAATCTGTTATAGACAGTCGCATAGCCAGTATCAAATAATATACACATTAAAACCTAATAATAAGGCCATTAACCTTGCATTTTGCAATTAATTGAATTATTGCTCTCTCTTTCCAACTGTAGCTGCGTTTCTGCGAATTGTTTTGACAATTTGCAAGGTGTCTAATGGCCGATAGCAGCATAGGTAGGTATAGATACGTCTCACAAGTTGCATCCAACCAAACTCCTACCTAGCGGATTGCAAGCTATATAGAACGAGAAAGAGTAATGAACTCGGAATTCATATCCCCAGGGTCGTCTGGCTAGATGCGCTATTCGTAAACCCGGTGTGTACCGACGTGGCTTCAAAATTATTCGTCAAAGAAGTCTATAAATAGTAGATTGATAACCAAGGGTTGAAACTGTTGAAAGTGACCCACTTCACTCGAGATATTTCTGGCGCTCGAACGAAGTGAGAGCGCCAATAGTTCGAGGGTGAAATGGGTAATTTCACCCGAGTTAAACACTCTACTTTTCATTTCGACTGTGAGGAAAGTGAAATACTACACGTAGCTATATTTTATAAAACAGGCATATTAAGAGTAATCATTTAAAATACACATAGGTACTGCCAACTTTAGAAAAGTTTAAAAAACTTATCTGATCAACATCGTCGTTATGAACCCGTCGCTATGGCTGAGTTTAGATATATGTAAAGCTTTTATTTCAATATATAAATAATATGAAGTAACTCAATTATCTTCTACTCCGTGGCTGACCGTAACAATAAAAAAAAATACTTTCCACCCTAGGGGAGAAAACGCTATTTTCCACCCGGCTATATGCCCATGAAAAGTCAACTTTCAGAACAGGAGAGATGAAAAGTAATAATGTTACCGACGGTGAGTTGTTGTAATTTGTTGAAAAGGGTTCAGCTGTTAGATAGATAATTCTCTATTGCGCTATTTGCGATCTCTTTCTATAACAAATGAGACCGAGAAGTTGCTACATTCGTGAGTCCCTTAAAGCTTCGTTCCCATAAACGTATTTATGATTTAATGGTTGAATCTGTGGTATGTAAAGGCAAAAACCGCGCGAAAAATCAGTCCGTGGAAATGAGGCCCAACAGCCAGTTGACTTATGTTACCGATAAATAGTCGCATTCTAGCACCTAACTGATTACTGGGTTTAAGTGGCGTGGTTTAATCGATAAGATCATTGAAAACGATAAACATGATCATTATTTACTTAGTTTCTAAACGGAGTACCTGCCTACTTACTAAACTTTACTTAACGCAAGTGCGTGTATATCGCTTATACGTAAAAGCAGTAAAAGTAAAATCAGTAAGTTACTTGGATTGTTCGTAATTAAAGAGCGATATTAGAAAGCCAAGCTGCCGACGCCGTGACTACAATAGTTGTCAGTGCATAAGTCAAAGAAATTTCGGCAATTTCGCTCATTCCAAATAATTTGGTACTTAACTTTAGTTTATATTTTTTTCAGCGCCAGTGCAGTAGCAGTCAAATAGACGGCTCTTAATTACAATAGCTTCTTCAAACGTACAAAAGAAAACTCTTTTTATCTAAAGTTAAAATCTCTAGGTAACTGAACTTCATTCCGGGTCAAAGACTGCCCGAATCGAGTCACATTTATAATCCAACGAATCGATAGTCGACTGACAATCGGCGCTTCAACCGGCTCAATCGATATGTAATGACAGACGACTTAAACGGATGCGATTTTGTACTATTAAAAGTGAAACGGAACGCGATTTTAAAATGGCTGCATGTGGACTGTCCTTAGGCTATAGGCTCACACAGTCTGAATTGATGCACTGAATTCAATATCTGGACTACTCAAGAGCAAAAAAAGCGGCCAAGTGCGAGTCGGATTCGCCCATGAAGGGTTCCTTAAAATAAATTGCGGTGTACGATTAATGACGTATTAAAAAAAACTACTCACTAGATCTCGTTCACACCATATTTCGGTAGAAGTTTGCATGGTAATGTACATCATATATTTTTTTTTGTTTTATCATTCTCTTATTTTAGAAGTTACAGGGGGGGACACATTTTACCACTTTGAATTCAGTTTAGAAAAAAGTTATATTAGAAACCTCAATATCATTTTTGAAGACCTATCCATAGATACACGTATGGGTTTGATGATTTTTTTTTTTAGTTTCAGTTTTAGGTAGATATAGGTTATGGGGAACCCCCAAAATTTATTGTTTTCTTTTCAAATTTTGTGTGAAAATCTTAATGCGGTTCACAGAATACATTCACTTACCAAGTTTCAGCAGTATAGTTCTTATAGTTTCGGAAAAAAGTGGCTGTGACATACGGACGGACAGACAGACATGACGAATCCATAAGGGTTCCGTTTTTTGCCATTTGGCTACGGAACCCTAAAAAGGTACCCTTTGGTGGACATTGTGCACAAAGGGTACCGTTTTATTTGCAATTGAGTGATTCAGATGATGATGATTCAGTCACTGAATTCCGTTCTGTGGGAAGCTGGCCTTAAGTTGGCACTGTTTGGCATCATGGGCACTTTTGTAAAAGGGCCCCCAGCTACCTACTATCCTAGTAATAGCTAGCTGCCTACTACTAGTAAGACGTGGGGTATACCTACCCCACTTTCATGCCGCTGTTTTTCAAAATCAGAATGACAGACACTTGAAACAAAAGCAACATCATTAGGGATGTCCTATCAATTATCTATGCTCGGACCTCAGACCAAGGAAAAACTTTTTTTCTTTGTCTGAGGCTTGGACCTTGCCACCATTGAGAGTCCTATTGCTATTGCAGAGTTACTACGACAAATTAAAATACCGAGTGACTTGCGAACCTCTCTACATCCAAGCGTGGTCAACGCTCGGCCTTCTCGGTCGACTGCTCGGTTCAGACACCTTTCCACTAAGATAGCTCCACTAGATACGCTACACAGCGTTTGTCATGCCATTGTCTGCCTAGCATGATCGCGTATATGTCGGACATGAAACATTCGTTCCTCCCGCACTTTCATACATACGTGCTAGTATGTAAACATATAGCTAGGCTGATCCGCTTTGAGATGAGACTAGTAGACGACATACCTATAACCGGTGAAATTGGCAAAACTGCGCATACCACGAACGAACGCCCGAATTTGACATAACTCTATAAGGTACTCGAATAATGCAAATGCGATAGAGATGGCGAATGGCGATATTCGTAAGATTTTCGCGGTTATAATAATAATAATAGCATTTTATTTCTGATTATGCATCCATAGCTTAAAAACATAATTAATAATAATTGTACTTTAAAAACAAAGTTTAAACCGACTTGAAATCAGTTGCCAAATTGCTTCAAGTTTGCCTTTAAAATTTTAAGAGTTCCCTCGATTTCTCCAGGATCCCATCATCAGAACTGGATTTTGGTGACAACGCAACGGGACCGATCTGGAAATTGTATATGCTCTCAAACAAAGAAAAAAATTTTTAAATCGTTTCATAAATTACCGAGTTATTGCGTAACATACACACATAAAAAATACAGACGAATTGAGAACCTCCTCCTTTTTTTTGAAGTCGGTTAAAAATAAGTTAATTTTGAATTGTACAATAATTATCATAAAACTAAAAGATTGAACTATAAACGACTTATAACAAGGACAGTGAAGGGCCAACCATCTCTCATCATCACCTCTTTATAGCCCAGAATACTTTTCTAATCACAACAACGTCTATATGTTCGTTGTGAAAATGTATTGTTCTCTCATTCCTACTGCAACTGCGTCTCGTCCAGGTATTGTGATAAATTGCTACGTTTATTACACCTTTAAGTCGTTTCGTCGAACTGGAAACGCTTCACAAGAGTCCAATACAGCGAAGAGATTCCATTTCTTTGCTTGCGAATATATTTGCAGCATACTTCAACCAACTTCAATAAACTTATTTGAGTAAGCTGCAAAGTAAACGAACGAGATGACAATCACAAGCGACGCTTTAAATTCCAACAAAGCTGAAAATATTAGGGATTTCCAAACTTCAATTGTTAGTTCCATTAGAAAACTTTAGGGACCATACTGTCAGATTTCTACTCCCGACACGACTTTGGGAATGTTAAGAATGAAGACAGATGATTGCGATTGGAATAAACTGGTTACATTCCAGGATGTATAGAAGTTTTCTATTGTTATTCCATTTATTATTTAAAAGACAGTTTGATAAACAGCGGTTCGAATGGAACAACAAACTGGAATTTGTTTAGTAGGTATATTATTTACTTTACTCGAAGCTACGAGTACTGCATGTCCGCTCTTTCAATCTGGTCTGGTCTGGGATTCGTGAGTTTGAACCCCGGCTTGTACCTACCAATGGGTTTTTCAAAGAAACTTACCTATAAGTATACGTAGGTGTAGGAAATCGGTTGGAATAAAACCTTGAGGAAACGGTTTAATCCCAACAGGGTCTATAGTTATTTCTCTGAGTAGGAAGGGTTTTTCTTAAAATGAGTGCCTACGCCATTCTTGGGATAAAATCAATTCTTTTAGGGCGAGTATCCACCACAGTTCGAGGAAAAAAACCTATATCAATAGCACTGCTAGTTTCGCTTACGCATCTCTTTGTATTGTTGGATATCTTTCCTCACACACCGCTACTCTATGGATAATTAGAATTTTGCTCAATCACTAGGTAGAATCCAAAATCCGTTGTACTAAGTGGGTCCTATTCGGGTCCCTATAATGTACGGCCCATAATCCGCGTCCACTTTGAATCAGTCTCTTTTTAACCCAGGTATTCGTCCATTCCAGAGGCTGGCGGCGTTGGAGCGCGCGGCGCGGGGCCCGGGCGCGCGCGGCAGGTGACCGCAGGAGTACGCGGCTGATGTGGGCGGCGGGCGTCTGCTGCTCGCGCCAGGCAGGTGGGTCACCTCACGTCTCACACCTCACACGAGCACACACATCACACAACCTCACACCTCACACGACCTCACACCTGGGCGGCTGCTGCTCGCGCCAGGCAGGTGGGTTACCTCACGTCTCACACCTCACACGAGCACACACATCACACAACCTCACACGACCTCACACCTGGGCGGCTGCTGCTTGCGTCAGGCAGGTGGGTCACCTCACGTCTCACACCTCACAGGAGCACACACATCACACAACCTCACACGTCACACGACCTCACACCTGGGCGACTGCTGCTCGCGCCAGGAAGGTGGGTCACCTCACGTCTCACACCTCACGACTCACACCTCACACGAGCACACACATCACCAGTGATCGGATCTAGGATGCAATTTGGGGTGAACGACCTCAAACGTTATGGTTGTCGTGGATGTGTCTCGGATTTCCCGGGAGTTTGGGAAATGGGCTATTGTAAACTAAAAAATACGTCACTTAATATTTGCACACTTAAAGAACACTAGAATTGTCTAATAATGGGTATTTATAACTGTAATTATTATTATTTGTCGATATGTTGAGAATGTGATAAGCAGGGCTCGATTTGAATGGCAATGTCAGTCAAGACATTATATACTGATACTGCTCATTTCAAGTGACCATTTCATTTTATAAAAGAGGTTGATAAGTGGTAATTGTTTACGAATCAGAAGGCATTTTATGTGCGGTGCAGTGCAACGTCATCGGCACTAAAAGTTCGAGCCCTGGTGATAAGATTAACAAAATGGTGATACTAATAACTAATTAAAATTATTACTTTTACTTGTATATCCTGGTAAACATACAAGAATAATAAAAATACATAAAAGATAAGACATACAAGTTACGTTCAGTTATTCTATTCTATGCAGTAGGTACTGTAAACATTTTTGTTGTTTTTACATTTTCTGTAAATTTTATACTGTAAACTACTTAAAATTTAAAGTTATTTACCTTTTTGTAAAGGTAGGTAACAAAAAAAGTCGCGGGATTGTAAGTCATATCCATCTTAATATTACGGACTTAAACCCCGGGAAATTGCATCCTAGATCCGAACACTGCACATCACTCAACCTCACACCTCACACGACCTCACACCTGGGCGGCTGCTGCTCGCGCCAGGCAGGTGGGTCACCTCTCGTCTCACACCTCACACGAGCACACACATCACACAACCTCACACGACCTCACACCTGGGCGGCAGCTGCTCGCGCCAGGCAGGTGGGTCACCTCACGTCTCACACCTCACACGAGCACACACATCACACAACCTCACACCTCACACGACCTCACACTTGGGCGGCTGCTGCTCGCGCCAGGCAGGTGGGTCACCTCACGTCTCACACCTCACACGAGCACACACATCACACCTCACACGACCTCACACCTAGGCGGCTGCTGCTCGCGCTATATAGGCAGGTGGGTCACCGCACGACTCACACGATCTCACACCTCACACGACCTCATAGCTAACAAAGGGACGACAGAGGCTGGCGGCATTGGACCGGTCGACACAACACGTCTCACTACTACTACTACACCTCACACTATCTCACACCCACTAGGGAGAAAGTTAAGCCCCAATAAGAATCTGAGTACTTACCAAAATCTAACATAACATCAGATGGGTTAATGCTAACCAAAACCATGGATCCGTCAATGCAGTCACACACAAAAATTTCAAAATCACTGACACCCATTTCTGGTCACTTTAAATTTAAGTTAATGATTAGTTATATGTATAAAATATGCTGCTTCTTTTAAAGCATCTTGGCATTTTTTTTCATTACATAAAAGGAAATAGAATAAGATTTTTCAGAATAGAGCTTTCACTGCAAAGATAACCTGGAAGCCAAAACGTTATTTTGTACTCTATAATATCACATGACTTAAAATAACACACCTTCCGAGTTTCAAATGCTCTGTTGTTTATTCTAAGGCAGGTGTTGTGTATTTTTTTATTTCGCATGAGTGCTGTAAAATTGACGCCTTTGTGCGCATTGAAATTTGTACACTTCTGTGGAGACCCCCTTACTAAAAACATGAAACTTCTTCAAAAACTTCCTCTTTCAAACATATGAAGCCATTCAATCTGATAGCCGGGATAAATAAACTATAGAGTAGAGCGTCGTTGCCCGCATCCCACGTGTTACTTAGAAGTTCGTTGTTCGAAGAAGACGTAATCTTTGAAAAGTAGTGTTGCGCAGAATCTCGCATGATCCTGCGCAACACTACTTTTTGATAACGTAATTACGTTAGATCTCTCTATCCATTATACCGGCGCGTATAGAAGGACGACGCGTAGCGTTATGCCAACACACACACGTATTAAGAATGAAGATATTCAGTTCGTTACTAAGTATACTTTGTTAAATTTATTATGGGCCGCGATTCTGTTATAGTTTACGAGATTCAATGATCCAACTGTTACATAACCTGTTCACGTGTCTGTCACGTCAAATGGTTAATTAACCGAGCCATGATCATGATCCTGATGATGCAGGGCATGCTGTCTTGGCAAATAATTAGCATTTTTTTTTTAATGAGAGTGTATGCGCGTTTCCCACCAAAGGTTCGATCAAATTTTACTGTCCTGGTAGCCCAAAAGACAATAGTGACCGATTATCTTGGATTAATCCACTTTATACCCTAAAACCAAAGAAAACAGTTATAAAGAGTCTTCCAGGAGACGAAACTATTGCATCTAGTAACCAAAAATAGTTTTGCAATCAACGCTAGTGTATCCAGGGGCGGGGGAAGGGTCTCCGGCCCTCCCCAAAAGCATCTGATTCCTCACCAAAATCTGACCCCGATGTGGTCAGATTTTGGTGAGGAATCAGAAACTGATCGCCCCTATAAACGCAAGCCCCCGAAACCAAAATCCTGTATCCGCTACTGTCGCAACGCCCCCCGTAACCTAGGGCTCTCCACAGTAGTGCGCACGCCTAACGGCGTTTTTATTGGTAGCTAGCAGGCACTCATGCGTGAGGGGCTGACTAACCGTGTGGCAGGAGAGGGCGCGGCCCGGACGCCAGTCAAGACGTTCCAGGCGTACCTCCCGCCGGCGCACCGGACCTACAGCTGCATACACTGCCGCGCGCACCTGGCCAGCCACGACGAGCTTATATCTAAGGTGAGACACTTAACTTGTCCATTCATGATGATCGCTCCAACAACGAGCAGTGCCGCAACAAAATCACGTCATGAAAGTCCAAACTGTAGACTTTAAAGACAGCTGGCGCGGCCAACGCGCCAGCCGAATGGTTCCGTGGAACAGCAACGTCAACGTCCAGCCTCTTTATTATAATATGTAGTAGTATACATAGATTAGCATTCGAACATTCATGTAGATTCATATTATAGTGGGACAGTCACCGGCATAAATATATGATGGAACAAAGGCCGCAAAAATATCTGATGACATTTCTAGAGCCGTAAGAGTGTGTCAGATATTTTTGCGGCCTTTGATTCATCATATATTGATGCCGGTGACTGTACTTCGTATCTAAACTTGCTAGCTTAAAATAGCGGTTGAATTAGTTCTCTCTTAACTAACTTGTGGTCGTTTAGTGGTCACTTACAGTTCGCGTAATAAACACATATAAAGACGTATTACACGTCATTTCAAACCACAAGATAATGAAAGAAAACACAGCGGTTGACTCTCTATACTTATAAGGAAATATTTAAGGTGAGTTGCATTAACCATACTTTACCGGCCGGTTAACCTTAAATATGGCAACTTCAGCTGTCATCTCAGAGAACTGTCAAGCTTCACAAACAAACAGATGTTAAGGCTTTCTAATTCGAATTGAAACTACATACGCGGCACAAAAACACCACTACATTTCACGCACACTATCTCACTTTACTGTGACAGGTCACTGACCTAAGATTTAATTTATTTTTAGTGACATAAAGAATTTGAACCAGTCACCAACCTCCTCAGAGAAACTAAAATTGTCAAAACTGTCAAAACATCTTGCTGGAAGATGACAGTGACTTATTTATATTTTCGTATTTTATTCTAAGTATGCTTCTTATAGACCGTAAACCCACTCCAAATATGCCTATGTCTCATGACAACACCATCAAATGCATCGCAACAGGTCAAGAAAGTTGTGCTGAGCCAGAATCAGAAGATTATCGCAGCTAAAATTGGCCGAAAGTTTGAAATATCCTTCACTTTTGTCAAAATTATAAGGGTAGGTATGTTTACGTCATGTGACAACAGTACGAGACAAGTGGCATAATTTAGCATATTAATCGTAGAGAGAGTAAAACTTAGTCTGTCAGTCCTGAAATGGCTGGTAGTACTTGGCAGATGGTGTCAAAGGTGCCTGGCATTTTATCGTGTTGTCATGAGACGTAGGCATATTGGGAGTGGGCTGACGGTCTATTAGATATATTTCGGTGGGTGACATACAATTGAAAAGTCAATGCTACCTAGTACCCACGTTAGATTGACAACTCTATGCGGTTTTCACTAAGGTGCAAAATCGCATGAAAATAATCAGAAGAACATAAATTACAATTTGATATGATTTTAACAACTTCTACAAAAAATATCGATCTTCCAGTATACGTTTTAAGAGAATCCATGAATAATGAAAGTGATTTAAAAAAATTACGTAGCGAGGAGATTCGCATGCCGCGAACAAAAGTTCCACTTATGACTTTAAAATAAACAATAGGACATAGTAATCTATGAACATAGTTTAGAATGAACCTTGAAGAAGTGTGTGTCTTTTACAACCCGACTATCCGCGGTCTTATAAAATAATTGCTACATCACATCATCATCATCACCGCGTGTGGGCATAAATAAAACTGACCCATGGTATTTTATGAATCTAGTCACATGCTATCTACATTGACTGTAGAACAAAATTAGGGCTTTAAAAAGCCCAATATCACGCAAACGGCTGATTGGAAAGTGGTTTTCAGAAACCCATATGTGCAGGACGGCATAGAATAAACCCGCTATAAACATAAAATTGTCAGTCGCGACCTAAATTGTAATAATCTAGCTTATAAACCTTCTTATAACATAGGCATTGCGCTACTATTGCCTTATGTAAATGGCACCTGGAATAAAGAGTAATAGGCCTCACATTTCCTTCCTACATAGTAAAAAAGGGTAATATACCGCTGGTTTCCTAAATAACGAGTGGATAACACTAAGTTTCCACTAAGAAATATAGACAGACTAAAGGAACCTAGAGATCCTACTCGCGCGCCAGTCAGGCAACGACTGATGGGCGAGCGAGGGGGGAAACCCGGTATTTATACCTCAGGTGGGGAACGAGGTACGTATATACGGGCGGACACGGAATTCCCGCGTTTCAGATGCATTTTTGCGCCGAACGAGCAGGATCTCGTGTAGTAATGTATTATAAATAGCATAGAAATAGGTATAAGCACTGTAAATAATGTATTAGAGTAAGATTGAACTATAATAAATGAACATGTCATTTCGCGCCAAATTTTCCCGCGCAAATCGCTTTCCCGCCAAATATACGGGGCGAAGGGGCGTCCGGCCGAGGTAACTTGATAGTATAAATTGGGCGGCCAGGCCCCATGAAATTCAGTACCTACAGTAGCAGCGAAGTGACATTACTTGAAAAAGTAAACAAGCCTTTCAATTCAGAACCCCGACCCGACCAAGTTCCTGCTAAGCCGTAACGACCAACGCCGAAGGTGCAGGATTTCCCTTCAAATTCTACTCAGCCCAGAGCCAGTCATAGGTGCGTCTCGCACATGCTGGTCCATCGAAAACCGGATTCTACATAGAGGATGCCCCTTACAAGATCGAAAGCAGGAAAACGCACGTTCGGTCAACTTATCGCAGCGAACATCAGAGAAGCCATGCTGGAAGAAGCAACCACGTCCACGTCGGGAACTGCTACTACTCAAGAAGGTTCGAGGCCCTCGCAGGAAACCCCACAGACAAGCACTCCTGCGACGCCGGCGCCTCGTCCAGACCCACAGCCGAGGTCACCCATAGGGCAGCATCATGATGCCGCGCAGTCACAAACACTGCCTCATGAAACCCCACAGTCAACGCTGCCACCCATAGTCCCGCTGCTGCAGGAGAGCCTACACCCTGCAGCAACACTGCGGCAGGAAACCCCACAGTCAAGCCAGCATCCTGCCGCACGGCCGCCGTCAAAATCAGTGAGAACAACGTCGAGTCATCGCGTCCGCCGTCTCGCACAAGCGCGAGAAGAAGCCCTCCGAATCAAATTGGAGCTCGCGCAAGCGCGCATAGCCGCCATAGAAGCCGAAGACAGCGACGATGACACCGGCACAATATCTACAGTCCAACAAGAACGCCGCATAGATGAATGGCTCGAGACCAGCCAGAGACATGTCCTCGCCATCTCCAATGCACCTTACATCGAAGAACCCAAGCCTGCAACCCCACAGTACGCCGAGCAGGCTCGGGAGAGGAGCCCCGCCGAGGGCGCGGGACAGGGCGCCGCTGCCGTGCGCCCCGCCGTCCCCGCCCCTCCCCCCGCCGGGGGAACCCACGCTCCCGTTTTCGCGCCAACGCCGCCGCGCCCACGCGAAACAGACGCATATCCGCCGCCGTTAATGTATTCACAAGCGAATGCGCAAGAAGATAACGCCATAGTAATGAAGAATCAACAAAGTGTGAACCTGAGTGAGCTCGCCTCTGCCATCGCCATCGCCGCGCGTGCCGGCCCGAGAGAGTCATCACGCTACCACGCCGAGTTGCCGCCATTCAGCGGCTCGCATCAAGAATGGCTATCATTCAAAGCCGCCTACAACGGAACCACCGCAAATTATAGTGAAGTGGATAATATAGCAAGATTAAGAAGATGCCTCAAAGGGAGGGCCAAAGAAGCCGTCGAGAGCCTCCTCATTTACAACGCTCGCGCAGACGAAGTAATGAGAAGCCTAGAAGCCCGCTTCGGCCGCCCAGACGCCATTGCCCTCGCCGAGCTCGAGCGTTTACGCGCCCTACCGCGCCTTAACGACGGGCCGCTCGACATCTGTGTCTTCGCCAGCCGTGTAGCCAACGTCATAGCCACACTCAAGGCTCTTGACCGCGCTCACTATCTACACAGCCCGGAGACGACAAGGGCAATGATGGAGAAATTTACGCCCGCCCTACGCTACAGATGGTTCGACTACGCGAATACGCAGAAAAACGACGAGCCTGAGCTAATAAAGATATCAGCCTTCCTGCAACGCGAGGCGGACTACTGCGCACTCTACGCGCAGCCCGAGAACGTCGACGGTGCAAATCCTCATCCTGCAAAGAGGACACACCGAGCCTTCGCGACCACAGACAAGCCTTCACCTAAGTGCGCCGCCTGCAACAACACCGGTCACCCAATAGATAAATGCACTAAGTTTATCGAAAAAGCCGTTGAAGACCGGTGGAAACTAGCCAAAGATCAACGGCTATGTTTCCGATGCCTGCGCTACAAGAACAGGATGCACTCATGCAAGCGCACGAAGTGCGAGCGAGACGGCTGCGAATACTTCCACCACAACTTGCTACATTATCAACGAATCGAAGAAAGAAACGAGGCCGTCACATCGACACGCGCCTCCCGAGAAGCGAGAGCTTACCTAAAAATTATCCCGGTCACAGTCTCTGGACCGGCGGGAGCCGTCGAGACCTACGCCCTCCTCGACGACGGCTCCACGATAACACTTGTACAAGAAGAGCTCGCGAACGACTTAGGCCTGGACGGCCCGACAGTGCCGCTACAAATAGAAGCTATAACGAAAGAAAAAATCGACGCATCGAGATCACGCCGTGTTACGCTCAGCATCCGCGGCACCGACCAACCTTATAGGGTCGGTGCGCATACCATAGACGATCTGAGCCTATCACCACAGTCCGTTAAGAAGGAGGATCTCCGCGAGTGCGCACACTTATGCGACATAGAAGATAGCCTGCGGTACGAGTCAGCGAGACCTAGAGTGTTAATCGGACAAGATAACTGGCATTTACTCGTCAGTAATGAAACACGCCGCGGCCAGCGGCATCAGCCAGCGGCATCCCTAACGCCGCTAGGCTGGGTGCTACACGGTGCACACACACGCATCACAGGCAAACAAGTACATGCGACGCATCGCTTGACCACTATTGAAGAAGCCGAGAAAAATGAAGATTTGAATTTACAACTCAGTGAATATTTCGCGCTCGAAAACCTACTTATCGAGCCGAAGTTACCCCAGTCAAGCCCGGAAGAGCGGGCGCGTATCATGCTAGCCCAGTCAATAACGACTACAGCCGACGGCCATTATGAAGCACCGCTATTATGGAAACAACCCGACAGCCGCTTGCCTGACAACTACGAAAATACACTGAGAAGACTTCATAACATAGAAAAGAAACTCGACAAAAATAAAGAGCTTAAAAGCAAATATAGCGAAGAAATGGACGCCCTTGTCTCGAAGGGCTACGCCGAGCTTGCGCCGCCCACCAAGTCATCAAGAGTGTGGTACCTCCCCCATTTCCCGGTGCTGAATCCTAGCAAGCCCGGGAAAGTCCGAATCGTCCACGACGCCGCCGCGCCTACAAGGGGCGTGTCGCTCAATGACCGCCTACTGACGGGCCCGGCCCTCCTACAGTCGCTGCCAGGCGTCCTTATGCGCTTCCGGCAACACCCAGTCGCCGTGGGGGCGGATATTAAAGAAATGTTCATGCAAGTGAAAGTCAAATCTGAAGACAGAGACGCCCTGCGCTATCTATGGCGGGGCGACCGGCGGGGCGACGACGCGCCGCAAGAATATCGCATGACTTCACTCATTTTTGGCGCTACTTGTTCACCGTCAATAGCAATATATGTGAAGAACGTCAACGCCCAGAAACACGAAGAAACGCATCCAGAGGCCGTCAAAGCGATAATAAGACATCACTACGTCGATGACTACCTACACAGCTTCAAAACAGAAGAAGACGCGATTCGAGTGTCAAGTGATGTACGCGATATACATAGAGAGGCCCATTACGAACTACGCCAATGGACCTCTAACTCCACGCGGGTCCTCCGAGCCCTCACTTCGGAGGACGCCACGTCCGCGCCCGTCGAACTGAATAAAAGCGAAATGAAAAATGAACGAATCCTGGGACAAATATGGAAACCCGCGAGCGACGAACTCGCCTTCAACTTGGACCTCAGCCGCCTACCTCCCGGAGCCCTGGACGACATCGAGCCTACCAAAAGGCAAATATTGAAAATAACAATGTCGATCTTCGACCCTCTCGGGATAGCGGCGCCGGTAACCATCATAGCAAAGAAAATCCTACAAGAGGTGTGGCGGCGCGGAACTGGCTGGGATGACAAGCTGGATGCAGACTTAGCGCGCCAATGGACGGAGTGGACGCTGCACCTAAGGGCATTGCGAGACCTCGCGATTCCGCGCGCCTACCCCTACTACGGTGACGCAATCAAGCGTGAGATGCACATCTTCGTCGATGCTAGCGAATCTGCATATACAAGCGCGCTATACTGGCGCATAACTACGGGCGACGGGCGAGTGCACGTGTCCTTGATAGCTGCAAAGGCTAAGGTCGCGCCCCTGAAGGTGATATCGGTCCCACGCCTAGAGGTGCAGGCCGCGGCGATGGGGAGTCGAATGGCGGCCGCAGTAATAGAAGAGCACTTCTGGGCCCGCTGGCTCCGGGAGTACCTGCCCTCACTCCAGTACCGGCGGGAGCCCTACGGTCATGGGCGGCCTATCAACGTCGGCGACATCGTGCTAGTGGCCGACGGGAATCTGCCTCGCAACACATGGCCACGAGGCCGGGTTACAGCTATATACCCGGGCCCCGACGGCGTGACACGAGCAGTGGACGTGACCACCAAGGGCGGAGTCTTCAGAAGACCGACCAAGAAGCTGGTGATCCTGCCGACGGAGCCCGAGAACCTGCACGCAAAAGAAGATCCAACGTTCACCCGAACGATGGTCGGCGGGAGAGATGTGCAGGACGGCATAGAATAAACCCGCTATAAACATAAAATTGTCAGTCGCGACCTAAATTGTAATAATCTAGCTTATAAACCTTCTTATAACATAGGCATTGCGCTACTATTGCCTTATGTAAATGGCACCTGGAATAAAGAGTAATAGGCCTCACATTTCCTTCCTACATAGTAAAAAAGGGTAATATACCGCTGGTTTCCTAAATAACGAGTGGATAACACTAAGTTTCCACTAAGAAATATAGACAGACTAAAGGAACCTAGAGATCCTACTCGCGCGCCAGTCAGACAACGACTGATGGGCGAGCGAGGGGGGAAACCCGGTATTTATACCTCAGGTGGGGAACGAGGTACGTATATACGGGCGGACACGGAATTCCCGCGTTTCAGATGCATTTTTGCGCCGAACGAGCAGGATCTCGTGTAGTAATGTATTATAAATAGCATAGAAATAGGTATAAGCACTGTAAATAATGTATTAGAGTAAGATTGAACTATAATAAATGAACATGTCATTTCGCGCCAAATTTTCCCGCGCAAATCGCTTTCCCGCCAAATATACGGGGCGAAGGGGCGTCCGGCCGAGGTAACTTGATAGTATAAATTGGGCGGCCAGGCCCCATGAAATTCAGTACCTACAGTAGCAGCGAAGTGACATTACTTGAAAAAGTAAACAAGCCTTTCAATTCAGAACCCCGACCCGACCAAGTTCCTGCTAAGCCGTAACGACCAACGCCGAAGGTGCAGGATTTCCCTTCAAATTCTACTCAGCCCAGAGCCAGTCATAGGTGCGTCTCGCACACCATAATATATTTGAACAAGCTATCCAAAGATGCCCCACATGAGTTTAGAGAGAAAAAAAATACATCCCCACTTTCCGTATAAGGTACCTACCTTAAATATATACTTTTCAAGATTTTATGCTACCGTTTTGGTGGCGTGATTGATTTTTATACCCATTCCAAATTACAGCTTTCTAGTAGTAAGGGTCACTGAGCTAAACCGCATACTGACAGACGGTCAGATGGACAAACGGACATGGCGAAACTATAAGCGTTCCTTGTTGACTACGAAACACTAAAAATCAAATACAAGTCTGTAATCCCTTGAAGCTGTGAAAATTCAAACAGTGATACGAAGTTATAAGATAGATACAGTATTACAGTATACATATGTATTAGATATGGATTGAATTTTGCAGGGTGCCGCATTTCCCACACATACATAATATAGTCCACCCAAAGTACTTACGTACATAGTATAACCAACATATGTTATAATGTCCTTGAGAATTCCATAACCTCAGAGTAAAGAAAATGAAACCATTACATGTCCTGTTTTATTATATACGAAAATAATACAAAGTTATTATTTTGTTTTATTTTCATTTAATACATCTAATCGTCTTTACGTAAGTAGATTAAATCATATAATGACCAATCTAACTCGCAAATAAAATAGCTTTATTTTTAAGTTAATGGCTTATTACAGTTATGATAGGTATCAAATTATACACATGTTTATGCCATACTGTAGGTGGTTCTTCTTCATTTGACTTTCAGTTTCAAAAACATGAAGTAGTTGAATTGTGCTGGTAGCTAGCTTAGTATCTTGAAGCATCATGACGGCTGCAATATTAATGTCTTTATGTCATCGATAGTTTCTCAAGAGCGCAACGTTCAATTGTAGACGATCCCGGCTTGATCCTATAAATATTGTAACTAAGTATGTATTTCTATTAATGATTAGGATTCCATCTCAACAGATGGAATCCTAATCATTAATAGAAAGACACTGCAGCACTGCGTTTTAATGGATGACGTAAACATTATGGCAGGATCACAGTTACAACATCATAAATGGTACAATCTTCATATTTCGTAGGTATAAATAAAAAAAATACATTAAGTTTTAGGGGTTCCCCATACACAGAACTGAAACTCTAATATATTTTTTTTCTAAACTGAATAGTTTACGCGAGAGACTTCCAAAGTGGTAACATGTGTGTGCCCCCCCCCCCCCTTCCTGTAACTTCTAAAATAAGAGAATGTAAAAACTAAAAAAAATATATGATGTATATTTTATGCAAACTTCCACCGAAAATTGGTTAGAACGAGATCTAGTAAGTAGTTTTTTTTTTAATACGTCATAAATCGTAAACCGCAATTTATTTTACGGAACCCTTCATGTGCGAGTCCGACTCGCACTTGGCCGCTTTTTGATCTTTTATATTTGTGCGTATTGTAAAAATACCATAAAATCTAGTTTTAGTGCTTATCCAACCACATCACATTCTTTATTTTTCCCTAACAACATATTATTATCTGGTTGCTGGTATTAAACTTGCGAATTATACAGTTATCAAAATGACAAAAATCGCTACAGACGTCCGTCCAGCTCGAGGCCACATGGCCATCTGCCTACGAGAATGAGACGCGCAGGTCAGTTTCCCAGATAAATTGTGTATAAATTTTTAAAGAAAGTGTTCGTAAAAAGATCTATTTTACATCATTGCCTATATTTTGTAAGTGTTCACTTGAGTCAATTTTGCGCCTACTTTATGTACAACTCGAAATAAGATCAGCATTTCCCATTTTTCGTGGCATGATATGATCGAGCAAAGTTTAAAATATTGTGTTTTTGTTCGTAAAAGTATCAAGGGCGGTTATTAAACTATAATATATCTCAATATCCCATCAAAAATTCAGTATTTAATTGTTTATTATTGAATGTAAAATAGGTCGATTTCGAATAACGTGGTCTTAACGGACGTAACTTACGAGTCAACGGTTTGAAGCAACCGAGCCTTAACTGCTGTTAGTAACTTCAAAAATTAGAATTAAGTTGAATTCGACTTTTCATTTTTATAGGAAATTCAAGGATGGAAATGGATAGGTCCTATAAAAATAATGCTTACAGTAATAAACAGAATTTTATTATTATACAGTACAGTCACCGGCATAAATATATGATGGAACAAAGGCCGCAAAAATATCTGATGACAACTCTATTCCCAGAGCCGTAAGAGCGTGTCAGATATTTTTGCGGCCTTTGGTTCGTCATATATTGATGCCGGTGACTGTACCTAAAAAAGATTGCATCAAAAATAATATGACCACAAAAACTTCTGAGCATCTTCAATTATACATCGTTTTCAAAAAGTTCCAAAAAGTTTTAGTCGTAACACAAAACAAAAATCGGTCGTAATCCTTTTGCGCCGCAATCTAAGTCTCAAGAAACTTCGCTAAACAGAAAACTTCTAGGTATCTGCCGGTTTCACCGCTCACAAAAACGTTTGAACACCTTTACCTCTGCTTAACTTGGCTTTAAGAGGATTGTGAACCTGTAATTTTTCATACAAAAAGCGATAACGTTTTTCACCCCGTAAAAATTCTTCGATTATTATAATTTTTGGACATGTTGTAGATATAATGAAATACTAGGTCTGTACGTTTTGATTTTTAAGAAATATTGCTTGCGGTAAAAGTTATTAGCATCTAAAAATCGATATTTTTGACTTAAAAACTTTGTCTATCGTTTTATTTTTTTTTAATTAATCTAATCTGATTTGCTAAAAAAAGAAAACGTACAGACATAGATTATAGTGTACTGAATCTAATAATACCAAAATTATTTCATTTCATAAAGGTTTTAGGGGGGTAAAAACGTTATCACCCGGAACAATATTTCAACAAGGAAATGTAGGCAATTGCCTCCAGGACTAGCTACTCTCTCTATCGCACGATACGGGTGAGGCACAGAGCGTAGGGATTGCAAATCCGGAAGTACTTTCTAAAATCCGGATTTTCGGATAATGGTTCGGCCGAAATCCGGACTTCGGATTAAATCCGGATTTTAGGGAGGTGCTTTCGCAGTAGTAGAAAAAATATACAAACAACCCAAATAGTAATCAGTCTTTTTATTATGTTTAATAATAAACAAATAATTATGTATGCGTACACTTCTACGCAAATATTGGTAACTAAACAAATAAAAATAAATAACTTCTAACTAACAATTAAAATAATTAAACACGTCTTTAACTTTATGCAGCGCGAAATTTATTCACGCTTCCCCAAAAAATGAAATCTTAAAAACATTAACGCGTCAAGCGTTGAGTCGTTCAATCGCGTTCTTAAGCGGTTGCATAGCATCCCAGCTGCCGAAAATGCTCTCTCCGGCTCGACGCTTGTTGGTGGTATCGCCAGTAGCTTATCGTAAACGGAGGATAAAATATTACCCATTTTTCCTCCGTTTTCGAATACCGCCATCTCAATATGGACTAAAGTGTCCAAATCAGGGGCTTCTGGTGTAGCAACTGCTACATTAGTCGCTTCCTTTTGGCTCAGAAAGGACAGTTGCCGATTTAATTGTTCCTTATATGTTAAAGTCCGTTCCGGTAATTCCAGTCGTTGAGGCTCATCGTCTACTACATTTGGCATCGAACTCGTCGAAGGCATCGAAGAAGAGCGAGACGAGGAAGCAGTCTTAGCTGTGTTGCAGATAAGGTCTTTAATCTCCTGGAATGTTGGTGTTTTAAAGACTTGGTCAGGTGTTTCCGCAATAAATTGCTGGAAGTTATTTAAATATAGGAGTGTCCCGGTTACAGTATGAAGACGTCTTTCAGAAATACGTCGCTTTAAAGCCGCTGTTATTTTTTTGGAGATTGGATCTTCATGGCTCCCTATTGTTTTGAGCATAAATTTTAAACTCGTATCAGCTGTTAAGAGAGTCGCATCTTTGCGGCACAGAACTTCAACAGTTGTCTTCATGATGTCAAGAGAAGTGTGCATACGCTGAAGCACGGTTAACTCATCGGCGCTAATATGTATTGCACATCTGATATCAATTACCGCTTTTTCTACACAATTTTTTAACTTTAAATAGCGCTCTATCATAGTGGCTAAGCTGCTCCAACGAGTTCGGCAGTCGAGCAGAAGCTGCAGTTCTTGTCCAAAATCTTCTTTTACATATTTCTGTAAGATACTATCGTTTTTAGTTGGAGAAGCCCGAAATATTTTTACCACTGATCTAACTTTTTTTATAACATTTTTAAAATCTTCATCTAAACTCCATGGTCTACCAGAGCGTTCAATATTAATTCCATCGTAGTCATCTTCATCATCCGAGTCCGAGTCAGAGTCTACTGTCATTGTGCCATCAGTTTCTGAATTTTGTTCATTTTTGTATATGACATCATTAATTGCGAGTTGGATGCCATGAGCCAGGCAAAGTTGATGATTGGCTGTTGTCAGACGTCCTACCTTTATCATTACGCTTGCTCCATCTGTTGTTATTCCTACAATGTCCTCATCTAATGAGATCCCAAACGAAGACAGTCTGGATTCTATGAGAGACACACAAGTCTCGGCAGGCATAGATCCCATAATTCTTATCAGGCCGAGGTTTTTTGCCACACTGTTGTCTTTAAATAGGCGGCTGTGAACATTAAGGTTAATGTATCGTCGATTTTTGCCTGACGTCCACTCATCAAAAGTTAGAGCTAGTTGGCAACCGTTTGTGTTTGATTTTTTTAAATCCTGGATTTGTTGAGCTAATTCAGTCTTCACAGAGTTAAACGTGTCAAGCACGATTCTCCTAATCGTATTAGGTGATTTTGGTAAATCTTTGCCATAACTTTTTTTAAACAATTTTCTTAGATCTTCTGACGTGCAAAAAAGGGATAAGGCTAAGCCATCCAAAGCCACCATTCTACAAATGGTAAACTCATAGCAGTCATCG
This sequence comes from Epinotia brunnichana, assembly GCA_963854355.1. NCBI lineage: Eukaryota > Metazoa > Arthropoda > Insecta > Lepidoptera > Tortricidae > Epinotia > Epinotia brunnichana. The sequence continues at coordinate 6,072,227 of OY977946.1, forward strand.
CTTTTGAAATAATCACTCAATTTTTGTTTTTTTGGCAGTGATTGGACAGATGTGCACTCAGCCTGTGACTCTGATCGTTTCAAGATTATGGAATGAACGTTCCTCAAATGATTTTGCAGCGTTGATGTGCTGCCGCCAATTTTAAAAACTTTTTTGCATTGTTTGCACTGGGCTTGTAGGCCATCTAAAGATCTTAAACAATAATGCCAAACACTAGATAAAAAATAAAAAAATAAATAAAATAAAAATAAAAAAAAATAAATAGCCGCATCTATAAAAACGAAATTATATTGTTACACCCAAACCCATGCCATGCCTACCAACAAGCACGTTTAGATAAGAAAAAAATAGTTAAGGTTAAGACCGTATCATCACCAAACCAGTGTTCATTTAAATACAAAAAACGCGAAATATATGACTCAAACTTCATTAATTTTGAGTCTTATATTGCTTTTGCCTTGCGATTGAATAAACCTCAAAGACATATTGAATAAGAAATAAGAACCACTTAATGGTTTGAAACATGTCGAACGATATTATTCGACTATTAAAAACGTGAGCGTTACCCGTTTTATTCAATATGTCTGAGACTCACGGGAGTTTTCTATGTAATAAAAACCTCAAAGAGACAAACAAACGCATACTAATGTTATGAATATTGATAACGTCAACAATAGATATCTTTACAGTACATTTCGTCCACAATTTAAGACAACATTGCCATACCATTACCTTTACTGTAAACATAGCAATATTATACCATTATTTCCATGGTTAGTAGGAAATAAGCATTTATAGGTTAGTTTTGTTAGGTTATAGCAATAAAACAAACTTGACGACCACAATATTCGCAATACACACACATCAACATCAATGTAATATAGGTATTAACAGACTTACCAAAACTCGGAATGTCCTCCTGACACATTTACAAGTACAACAATATCTTAATAGTAACCGCCGCCTGACCTGAGCTATGCGCATCACCCGCGGGAATGATTGACTGGCTTGAGTGTGAACAGAAGCGGGCGGGGTGCGGGTGCGCGGGGCGACGGGGCAACGGCGATTGACGATTGGCGACGGCGAGAAAGTGACCGCGACTACCGCGAGCGCGCGAAACTCGCGCGTTCACTAGTTTTATCGTAATTCGTAGTAGGTAAATGTAAATTCACAGTTCACTAGATTCATCGATTGTACAATGTACAATAAGTGCATAAAACTTTCCTTTTCCGCAAGACGTTCATACTTTAACAGTTTTATTTAACAGTTGTATTATAAAAATCCGAAAATCCGGATTTTGCGTTCAAAATCCGGATTTTGAAACGGATCGTGAAATCGCTTGAAAATCCGGATTTTTGAACTTCGAACAATCCGGATTGCAATCCCTAACAGAGCGATGTGAAACAGATTTTTTTAAAATACCTACTGGTGCCGCGTATCGGCACTTCACAATCCTCTTCCACGCTAGATTGGCCACATTATTTCCGGTTATGTACCTAGTCACCTAACTTGTTTACTTCAAGTCTCTTTAAAACATGGTTAAATGCTGATGGCCTGTTGTATAGATAGACATAAACTGACGCCTCCTTAGCTCATCTTGTCAATCATCATGTTTATGTCGGACATAAAGGTTTCGATTCTTACTAGGTACAGAGTATTGTTTTGAGCGTAAAGGATAAAGTTAAACACTTTTAACACAACAGTAGATTTATTACGTGACTTACACACGGTGAAGTCCACGCGTACACACTTAACACTTTACTGTTACTTTGCATCTGCACTTCTACGCTAGTAGCATGAGCGAGTTTACGGTCGACATAAAAAAATCATCTCTCTTGCACTCACTCACATATATACTTGCTAGCGAAGGACGTATGCATTAAGCGATCATGCTAGTTATACTCGTAGGAGGCTAATAGGCGTAGGCACTACATTTAATTTAATTTCTACTCCCTGTTCTAGCTGTCGGTTAAAGATGGAGAAAATGTGACATTCCAGAGCTAGCCGATACTGTCGACTCTTACGTACGTCACCCAGACGGTTCCTATTGTATAATTGTACATATGTACGAGTATAGAGGAGAAATTTTGACGAGGTATACTAATTTAAATCCTTTTATTTTCAGTCGTTTCAAGGCAGCCAGGGGCGCGCGTACCTTTTCAATTCAGTGTGAGTATCCAATCCTTTCAAATTATTTCATACCCGTCGGTTGACAAGCAAAACTCACTAAGTAACAAATACCTACTTAAATCAAATGTCGTATCTCGATATCGACTACGTACCGAGATACGAGGTTTTGAAGAGCAGTGACAGTTTTGGTAGTGACTTTTGCTTGTCACCCGACGCGACGATACAAAAGAACAACCTTCATATCAGAGTGGTTAAAGTTCCGCGTGACGTCACATTATGCTAAGAAGTGTACCATAATGTGACATCACAGGCTATATCTTCATCATTTTTATTTGATTGTCAAAATAAAAAATACGTGTCTAATATTTTTTGATAATCTAACTGACGGACTACATAGTTTTTTTAGGAAAGTAGTCAATTGCTCAAAAAATTGTCCGTATAAGAGGACCTTTTGTGTACACTTTCCCTAATCATTACAATGTGACTTTTGCAGTGTTAACGTGGGCTGCGGGCCGGCGGAGGAGCGCGTCCTACTCACGGGCCTGCACGCCGTCGCGGACATCTACTGCGAGTGCTGCAAGACCATGCTCGGCTGGAAATACGTGAGTAGCCCGCCTTAACACCATCAATATCAATGCCTTACCCTCTGCCTACGTTTCCATACTTTTTATTAATATATAAAATTGAAGTATGTCATGATATACCTACAGACCTAACACGTCGCATGATATACAGGATGATTCAGGAGTCGTGAGCAGGATTAACTCTACGGATTCAGTAGATTATAAGCTAGGTACACATTCGTACCAGCATTGGTAAGATTAACGTTTTTTTTTTTAAGTTGGTGACCATGATTTGGGAATTAAATTTTTACTTACCAATATGTAAAAAATAACGGTGTTTAACTTAAATACGATGGTGAACGATCCATTAACATTTACTGTAATTACTGTATGTGTAGGATTGTTGATCTATATTAGATGTCAGATACATCAAGTTGCTTAGGTAGGTACAGAATTTATAAAGAAGACAATGACGGATAGCGACCAAGACGAGTAATAGAATTACGAATACATTATGACATTATGAGATACTCATAAGAATTCAACGAAAAACAAAAGTGTAACGAGTCAATAAGATACCGGTGACATGTTTAATTTAATACCTACATGATGAAATAACCTCATATAGATAGTTTATAGTTAGGGAGCTGGCGAGCATTTCGGTATATGATTTGCACACGTTTCACGTCGAGGTGGATTGCAGTTTAAATCATTACGAATTGATTTGGGCCAATCAATTAAGGTCCTATGTCGCTGCGTTTTCGAGTTACAGCGGATTGAAGTTGCTTAAAAAAATCGGGGTATTAAATCATTTGCACATGTATGCCTCTGGAGTTCATGGTCACAATCATCTTGGAAACGAAGTAAATCGAAGAGGCAGACATTCAGGACAGACATATTATGGTCATGTTTCACGTGACGGTTTGGGTGATTTGGGCCGTAACATCTTGACCACAAAACTTATCATGCTAGCTGCCCTGGATGCAGTATAAAACAAGACATGTTGCTACCCACGTAACTTGCGGATTGTCGTACCAGTGACCACCCACTTTGAAAGACCATATCGATTATACCAATACCAATTATGTTTAATATTTCTGCCCTTGCACATTAAACGCTGTGTTATCGACCGGCACGTTAACTGTTATCATAATTTTGACGTCAATATACAGACTAGTTTGCGAAACGTTTGTTTTAGCCCCCTAAAGCCTTAAGGTCGTTAGGTAACTCGGTCAGTGAGGCAAGTTATCAAAAGCGATACGATGATGTTTATATACTCTTATTTCGCAGTTGTTTAATTGTATGATAAATTGGTCTTATCATCTCGTACTATACTTATAGCCATTATCGGCTTCTGTGACTGGCGTTACATTTTGCACTCCTCAAAAGTAAAACAGTTTCAAGTGTAACCGATATAGGTACAGTATGTACATTTATTAAAAAAAAATTACAATGGCATTTCCATATACTTATTGTTGAGTATTTGACCTCCTGAGAACGCATACAAAAATCATTAGATCTAAAAGCAAACGAAACAAACCAAGTCTTCATATACGAGTATCTTCCTTGGTCTGATGAGCGAGATAACCTGATAGAATTAGTTATGAATATTGCTATGGTATACCAAATATCCGTATCTCATTCACATCAGATTCGATTGAACCAACATCCCATCTATGTACAATCGAACCAACTGAACATGTGCACGCTCATATGACGTTAATACGGCAGTTAATTGTAACAAGGTTCCATGCTGGGTCAGGATTCAATTTTGTCGATAGTACCTATGCCTTCCCGCATCCGCTGGATACTTATAAATAGGCCAGACTGAAAATCAGCGCTGAGCTATGCAAGCTCCTGCAGCATATGCTGAGCCTGGTACCCACTGCCAATCATAGTTTTTTCTTTTCTCTGTAATTTGTTTTAGTCTTTTTAGCGCTTTTTTTATTGTACATGTAATGTTTTTGGCAATAAAGATTTTTTTATTCTTCTTCTTATTCTAATAAAACTGGCAGATATATTCTTAATCTTCCGGCGGGGGCTGTCCACAGAGAGTGCTATCCTGGCCCTCAAGAATACCGTCCAGTACTATACCAGTAGGAACACACCGGTTTATGGTGTGTTCCTGGATCTGTCGAAGGCATTCGACCTTGTATCATATGACATCTTATGGGACAAGCTACGTAATGAGACAAGTGTACCTCGGGAAGTGATAGCCTTGTTCAAATATTGGTATTGCCATCAAAATAATTTTGTAAGGTGGGGCAATTCAATCTCCAGCGACTATAAATTGGTATGCGGGGTCAGACAGGGTGGGCTGTCTTCCCCCAAACTGTTTAACTTGTATGTCAACCAACTCATCGAGGAGCTGAGCAGTACCTATACCGGATGTCACATTGACGGAGTCGCCGTCAACAATTTAAGTTATGCTGACGACATGGTGCTGCTTGGCCCTTCGATCGACGCAATGAGGAGGTTGACAAAAATATGCGAGTCGTATGCTGCGGCCCATGGACTCAGGTACAACGTGAAGAAGAGCGAAGTGATGATTTTTAAAGCTGGCAGGAAAACTTATCCGACTGTACCGTTAGTGACACTCTACGACGTCCCTTTAAAATTTGTCACTAAGTTCAAGTACCTGGGTCACTGGGTGACGGATGACCTAAGTGATAACTTAGACATTGAGCGGGAGCGTAGGTCGTTGGCTGTCCGATGCAACATGTTGGCCCGCAGGTTCGCGAGATGTACTGTAAAAGTAAAGACTACACTTTTCAAAGCGTACCTACTGTCAGTCGTTTTACACTTGCAGCCTGTGGACCAACTTTACGCAGAAGGCATACAACGGCCTACGTGTTCAATACAATAACGCGTTCCGGGTGTTGATGGGGTTGCCGCGATTTTGTAGTGCCTCTGGTATGTTTGCGGAGGCACACACTGACGGCTTTGCGGCGATAATGCGCAACAGGTGCGCCTCCATGATGCGTCGCCTGCGCGGCAGCCCCAGCAGCATTCTGAGCGTGTTTACGGAGCGTGAAAATGGCCCCATGCTCACCCGGCTGGCAGAGACTGCATGCAGTCATTGTTTAGTTATGTCCCTCTTTTTATGTCATACTTACACTAGCAATAAGATTTCATTGTTTACTAACTATATATGGACTTTAGTCTGAAATAAATTATTTTTATTTATTTATTTAATCAAAAGAAGTCAAAAAAAAACTAAATGTTAACAGAGGGATATCTCTGTTACAAGATTTGATATTTCCTAATCTTAAAACGGTGTTATAAACGTTGATCCTATTCATCTTCTGTTCCAGGAGCACGCCTTCGAATCCAGCCAGAAATATAAAGAGGGCAAGTTCATCATAGAACTCGCTCACATGGTGAAAGAGAACGGGTGGGATTAGGCGCGCGGCCCTCCCGAGGGTCGCGCGCCGACCTGTCAAACCGACGGAGTGAGGACACTTGAGTGATGAGTGAGGTCCGCACGTGAGTGAGGTCTGCACGTGAGTGAGGTCTCCGTGACATGAGTGCGGTCAGACTGGCCCCGCGGCGCCGGGAGCCTTCCTGATGAAGAGGGGATCCGGGCTTGAAGTGCGAATCCGGTAGCGGATCCGATTTCGTTCTCCTCAGTTCGAAGTTCTCCGTTGTGACGCAGGTCTGTGGCGACACATTAGTCAAGATTATAAATGTCACCATACTCAAGCATGTATCAACAAAATACTTCATCTTCTCGTACAAGTTAGCTGAAAATGTCAAACAACGTGAAGACTTTAGTATCTGCTGATACATGGAGATGTAGCAAATGCTGAAATAGCCATTGTTTAATCACCTGTAGAACTAAGGAGCAAGTCGATACGCGGAATCAGATCCGATAACGGAAGCGAATATGATGCTTTGCTCCGGAGTCGATTGGCCACCTCACACGCCAGCCGAGGCTAGCTCGGTACGCAGCACGAGCAGCGTCCGTAGCAAACGAAGTATTTTTGTCACACTAATTATTATTGAGGACGGGCGGCGCTCGGGCTGCACGGGATATCGCCTTATGTGCTCTTTTCGTACTTTAGTCGGCTTCAGCTTGCCCGCCAGTCGCCACTCGTTATATATACATAAGTTCTCGATCTCAGCCTCCGGGCTCTGGGCTTAGGATTAATTTGGAATGATTACAGCCTCACGGCGTTCGTACATTGTAAGTTGTCTTAGTTTTTATATATTATAGTACTGTATTAAGAGAACACTTATATTTTCTCTTGTCCCCTTTAACCTGTGATAAGTATATTAGTATAGAGTTTTGGATTTCTTGGAGGGGTTTCAAGAAGTTGCTCATATGTCAGATGTATGTTCCTAATGATTTCAGCTGTACAATTTGCTTTTTATTCACAAGGTAACTAGTCGGAACGAGGGCGTTTCCTTTAAGTTTTGTTTGCGCTTGATCAAGTGATTTATTTTTTAGTTTTAATTTTAAAGGAGCTATTTAAACTCCTCCTTTTTGTTTTTTTTATCGGAACATCTTCGTAGCTTTATTTGACATTGAGAGAAGTAATCTTTGTACCGAGAATACGAAAAATGAATAGAAGGAACACTATATTTTACACTGTTGAGTGCATTACTTCAATACGTAAAAGGATTATAAGATTTTAGCACGCCATTTGCTAATTCGTTTTATTAGCAAAGACAGCACTGACACAAAGTCTTTAATTTTTTTAGCCTAACTACCTATTGAACATATTATTTTTATGTAAAGGAAATTATTTTGATAATTGAATGTAAAAATTAGTGTCGCTTCTATTCGCTAATATGTAATATTCTCGTCTTTGATTTTATGAGTTAGTTAATTTGACAGAGAGCTGTAAGGAGAGGCGATTAGAAGGTTTTATTATTCATTTATTGTTTCCGTGGGTTTAATAATTAGCAGTACGTTACCCGATATATTATCTTAACTGCATGGTACTTCATTTACGTAATTGTAAACTTACTTTGTAAGAACTTGCATGAGCTTCAAATGGGTTCGTAGTCAGAGAGACCGAAGCGACAAACTTATCTGGATTCTACTTCACTGGATACCAGTCCTAAAAATCTTGTTGGCAAGAAATTTGTGTACCAATTTGGACTCTATTATTAGTAATTTAAGGTTCTTAAGTGGTATACCAAATTCTTGGTTTATAAGAAATACAGCCTGTATATTTAATATTACCTCAAATTTAAACCATACGTAGCTTTTAGTACTATGAACCGATATTGTAAGAAAATTGTAAGTTTATCCTAACTACCAAAGCGTAATTAATATTTGAAAATTTATCGAACAGCAACGTAATGTAAGCATTAATTGACACATGGAAGAAGCGGGTTACTTGTGACAGTTGTGACGTCACACAGTAAGACAATGTAGTGATACATTGCGTGCTGAATTATTTCATAAGGAAAAAAAAGTTAGTAGTTAAGAAAAAAAATCTTGCAATATCGGTTCATAGCCCTAAAACCTACCCCTGATTACAATTTGAGGTAATATTAAAAATACACCTTAACACAGATTTTTATATACAAGTTGTTTAGGAATAGTATTCAGGCTACCAAGACGTCACGTCAACATACATTGACACCTCAATTGTTCGACCGGATGTGATCTCAATCTCTACGGATTAACGTTCATATTCGTTTGTAATATTCATCAGAGGCAAATTGATAAACGATATGTTTGTCGCTCGATCGATGGTTTATCTAAGAACTTGACGTCCGATTTCTGTAGTGCTAAAGGATTTAGTATTGTAATGATAATTTGGGATACAGAAGATATTTGCAATAAAGCTGTTATTTAAAAAAGCGCTCTATCTATCGCATTTGTCTGGCTGTGGGACATAAATTCCATTAACAGAACATTTTCAAACTTGAGTGAAAAGAAAATGGTAGATTTTATCGGAACACAATCTACAATATTTACTGGTAACCCTAATGAACGAATTTACGAGAATTGTCCTTAGTCTTACCATTTTTTTTAACAAATTAAAAATTCATCTTTTTAAAATTAATTATGGTCTGGATACGAGTCATTTAAGCCAAAAAAATAATATTTAAATATAACACAAAATTTGCAAAGCATTTTCTCTATCCCGTATTATCAAAACGAAATGATAATCAGCCGTCGCAAACCGTAATACCAGAGAGTCATAACTGCCACTAGCGATAAATACATCTAATATTTATAATAATATATTGTAAAGAAATCAAAGTGACGTTTTTATTCAGGTGGAATTTATTTGTACAATAAGACGTTATTTGTTTGGCCACACTATCCAACTGGAATGAGAACTATGGTTGCCATAATTAACAAAATCCTGACCTGTCATTTCAGTACAATTTATAACCTAAAATTCATTTTTATGTTTATATTTTTTTCCAACAGGACAGACTAAGATATTACCAAGTTTTCAGTCAATCTTTTACACTTTGGTCGATTAAACCCAGTGTTGTATCCGTCAAAATAACATTAAAGAACTCGGGTATAGGTCCTGAGCCTGGACCAATTCGAAAACTAAACTGCGATATAACCTCGCCGTGACGTCGCTGTCATATTTAACCTTTTAATTAACCAGTCGATAGGAGACATCATGACAAGATCATATCACTGACGAGTCTCACGAAGTATCTAAATTGATCTCGGTCCAAGACCTCATCATAATTGAACTGAGTATAGGTTATAAAACGTATTAAGGCTGTATCACACTAGCGCGGCTTGCGGTGGCGGTCAATGGTAAACTTGACAGCTATTGTCAAATTGACTTTTGACCGCCACCGCAGGCCACGCCAGTCTGTGGGCGGCTTTGAAATGCCAAATGTCAGAATTAACTACGAATCTGTCAGGAACCTTACCTTATGTTTTACGTTAGAGTGAAAAGAATATGACTCCGTTTCTCAATTTTCAGACACAGTAAGGCAATAAGCGATCAAATGTGATATACAATACGTCGTTTAAAAAATGCAGTACAAATAATACTTATAGGCATTCATAATAAAAGGTGCCTTATATGTTTAATTTTCCTGGCAAAATGTCACTGTTGCTCTAACGGTTGGATAGTGTGGCTAATATTACTAGGTGCCGAAACACACCGAATTTAAAAAAAAATACGGTTTTTTTCCCTAATGATGTCCACACTGAGCGAACGAACGACCAACGAACGCGAAGCATTTATGTGACAGCTATTTGTTAGAGTGAGATACATAGCCGTTCGTTGGCATGGTGTGTACGCACCATAACAAAAACGACTCTGTTGTAGGTATATCTTATCTTTTTGCGCATTTCGAACAGTCATTATTTTCTCATAGCTATACTAATGAAAGACAATGTTTTAAAACACCAATAAAACCGTTAATATTCCGATAATTTAGTTAGACAAATAAATACGAAAGGCACTGAAGATTTTGTTGTTTAGTATATTTGTCTATGCATAAAAATATTGGTAGTATAATAAAGCCAATGTGGAAGCAAAATTTAAGCTTTTTTCTCAATGCAAACTGTAACTTTGTGCTATCAATGTGAATATTATTTTTACGAAACTTCCAACTTGTTTGAACTCTTGGAATTATTTTTTAAACTTTTCCTAAAGACATACATATTTATCTCTACATAGCTATTTATACACCACAGATAAAATAACAGATGCGTCTTAATGTTCAGCGTAAGTGATAAGATTTGATGTTATCCAAACAAATAAAATGTTTAAGTAGTAGTAACTACACTACTTTGACACCGTACCTTTACCAGTGGTAGGTTTTGTCAAGTGACAATTTTAAAAGTCTGAACTAGTAACACTGAGGCGCTTGACCTGGCCATTTGACCAGTGTTGCCAGTTTAGAGTTGTAGCATCATGAAGCGAGCCATAGGCAAGTTTCGGACCAGGTCGTGTTGCCGAAACTGTGCAAGAATGCCGTATGGAAAGCAAGACAATCCGTAGACAATAACGAATTTATCTATGATCCATGATCCTGTCGCCTATTATGACGGATCCGACAACTTGACCTTCAATTGGCAGGAAGCTTGCATGGTTATGGGTACGGTGCCTTTGAATAGACATTTTGACGTTTCGTTGTAGGGTCATTTCGCCGGTTACGCGACCACCTTCGGTTAGCGACCACTTGAAGAACATGGTTTTTTCAATTGAATATAACATCAATTCTACAGAGCCTATTGAAACAGTCAGTCGTATGCCTTATTGTTTGTAGTTATGGAACATGAATTTACAAAAAAAAAACGAGAAAATATGGTTTCAGTTCTCCAAGTCAGCTAAGTGGTCGCTAACCAGCACATAAAATTAGGTGGTCGCCAACCGGCGAAATGACCCTACCTACCTAAATTAATGTCTGATCGAGCCAGTGTTACCACTACATCGACAAATGATTTGTTTCGATAATATGTTGCAAGTTCACTTGTCTATATAATAATCGTATTAACTTTTATCATAGGGTAAAATTAAGTGTATTGCTGCACAGTGTTCAATGAAAATAAGTGGCTGAATAGAAATATCGTAGTCTCAAAACCCCATTAAAAAAAACTGTATATTGTTTATGGTTCGCAGAAGACACGCTTGTAGAATCGTGCTTTCGGTCAACGAAATCATTTAAGCGATTTTAAGTCTTGTTGTATTCGGATAAGGTTTAAAATTAATGAATGACTGTTTGTAATAAGCTAGACCGGACTTTTCTGAAGAATAGTTTCAACTTTTTCCCTTGCAGTGTAAGTGAGTGGGATAGCGAATGGCTTGCGCAGACCAGTTCGGTGCTAGCACTAGATTTAATTGATCGCCTTCTATAGATTCAAAATATCACTCTAAGCTGTAATGTAATACACTCAAGAAATCTCTTCATACTAGTGATTCACAGACAAGTCGTATACTTTCGTATGGAGGAGCCAAATATAAACGCCCGTATTATATAGGCGTTTGCATTTAGCGAAAGGGCTAACCCTTATTCGTACGGGTATATTCACCGCGCGTTTTAGGAGCGATATCGGCGACAACTGTCCGCTATAGCTGCGCCCATATCACAATTTAACGCGCGTTGGAAAACGCTCGCGCGATTGAGCACCCATAGTTTGAAAAACTAGCTTGCAAATCCCTAGTGTGGAAAGTTAACCGTCAAATGTCATTTTCAGTTTGAACAGTATGCAACAAAATGGCAACTTACTTTAATTGAATTTGTCACTGTAGTTTTTTTTTAGTTTAACACTCTTAGACCTACGAATGGTCGTCACAGAAATTAAAAAAAGGAAATCAGGCTAGGAGGCATATTTAAAAGTATTTTTCTACTTGATCGTTTAGGGCTCTTAGATATTTTTGGACCATTGTTGCGATATGATCAGTATTGGAGGTTAGTGTAGACGTTGGAAGTGATTTGACGAGATTAGAAAAAAAAACGCTTTGTCTAGAGTACATAATGCACCCTGTATACATTTGAACATCTGACCATTCCTAAAATAACAAGACAAAACTATAATTTTTATGTCCGAACTATGCGGTTTGTTATTAGTAACTATAACTTATAACTTATTACATACATTAATGAAACATCATGTTTCCAGTCCTTTTGCTTAAGGTGGTTCGATTGCCATACAAAACGTTATTTGACATTCGCAGGCTAACGGCGTGATATTTTAAGAAACATATGTAACAAACTTTCATAAATTGGCTTCCCATTTGCGCCAAATTCCCCCTTTCCTAGAATAAACTTGTATAAACTTGATTAATTTGAGTAATTGGTTTTGGACGTGATATTTTGGGAAAACTATTTTTCTCACATTAATCTAGTTTATACAAGTTTATTCTAGGAAAGGGGGAATTTGGCGCAAATGGGAAGCCAGTTGATGAAAGTTTGTTACATAAGTTTCTTAAAATATCACGCCGTTAGCCTGCGAATGTCAAATAACGCTTTGTATGGCAATCGAACCACCTTAAATATATTCAACACTAGTTAAAAATGGGTCAAATAGCAATTCTAAACAGGCACCACAGAGGCGCCTGACCCATTACGACTGGCCATGACCGGCCACGAACCATCTCTTTCTAGTGATTGTCGATAACATTCCTCTCTTTTAAGCTAGAAAGAGAAGAATGCTTATTTGTCTGCTATAAAACATGTCAACTTATTTAAGGAATAGCCAGCCACGGTCTTAGAGTGTTAACTTGCGACCAATGTAAGGGCATGTATTTATAAATGGTGCATTTCATTATGTGTAACGCATAACCGGCTGTACTTCCATACAAAGTTTAACCTACGTTGAATTGTACAGTCGCCATCACATACATAGGTACACTTTAGGTGTTCAAAAATATCGGCACATGCACCCTAATGCCTTGAAAATAGAGGTGTGTTCCGATGTTTGTGACGTGCTTGTTTGCTCCGATGTATGTGATGGCGACTGTACGAACGAAAATTAGACAAACGCGTATTAATTACTAATTCGTTTTTTTGCGTCTTGTTTGCTTTATACAAGGGCAGAAATTTGTCATAAATCCGTTGTCACATTTTTTCGAGTATCAATTTTGAGTTCTTGCTTTAGATAATAAACCTAAAATATATGGAATGTATCCGCTCGAATCCAAGGTTCCTATACAGGTTGTTCGGCACATGAACCGTCAATTTTTTTTGGCGTGCTGGTGGTCATTTCCTACCTTTTCGCCCTTGGACCCTAATTAATTTATAAAAAAAAAAAAAAATTGAAGTGTAGATGTTTTCGTAAATTCGTTTTGTTTGTTAACAAAAAGCTTCACGTGTTCATTTTGTGGTGTTATTTGTTACAAAAAAAAATATTTTTAAACACACTATGTACACGTAAGAGAATTAAGCAAGTTATGCATGTAAAACATACACAAAAAAAGTTATGGGGCTTCGAAGGTCAGATTTTGGGTAATTTAGGTAAAAATAATAAAAAAATCGTACCTCCTTGACTTAACTCTTAGGACCCAGAGTCCAAGGGTGGAAAGGTAGGAAATTACCCTACCAGCTCGCCAAAAAAATTTGACGGTTCATGTGGTAACACCCTGTATAAGAATAAAATGGTTCAATGGATTCTCAATCAAGAAGTTTGTTTCCTTTGATTTCGGAACAAATGAAAATTCAATAAGGTAAATGTCCGAGTGCTTGACGCTGTATTATAGTATATGGCATGGGCATGTCAAAGCAATATGGGTTAAATTTGAACTAAGAGGATTCTTCATTCGAATTTATTCCATGTCACTTTGACATAGAGTGCCCATGCCTTATACTGGTACAGCGTCGAGCACTCGGACGTTTACACTAAAAACCGGTTTAAAAAAATTGGTTGTCTATAAAGCCGCTTTACGGACGATAATTTTACGTGATAACGTCATAAAGCCGGCGGCGGCGTACGGTCGGCGCAGGCGAGACGGGACAATGAGTCATACTTTTTCGTGCGTGCTGCCGGTGTTCACGTCAAAAAAATTGTATGCAATCAGGACATAAAAAGACAGTGTAATTTTTAAGTGTAGCGAATACCAATGAAAAGTTTAAAAAGTTTCTTATCAACCGTATCTATAAGTTTGTCAAATCCCGTGTGTATTTTTGTATGGAAGTACAGTCAGGCCACGTAATCCGTTAGGTACAGAACCGCTTCATATTTTTGTATTCCCCTAGAGTAAAGGAGTTTGTGATGTCTTCTAACGATGTACTCAAGCTATAGATGAATATTTCATAAATATTTGGTTGAAATAATAAGTGCGTAATAAAACACTTTTTTGTATCAAAATGTTGTTTTATTTTTTTATTATACCTACCTACGTAATAAATAGGAGCAGTCTATCAAGTCTATGCACATCACAGAAGCTGCGATCATACTAGGTATAGTTGAGATAATGACCATATCGATACCTGCAGACTCAAAGGGCGTAACAGCCTGCTGTTGTAATGGCTGTTAGGCCCTTTGAATCTGCAGGTAGATTGCATCAAAGTAGTTCAATCAATAACAACAACTTAGTTGAAAAACCCCCGACATTTTCATTTCAAAGTTCAATATCTCAAAAACGGCTGAACCGATGTTGTTGAAACGTATCTAAGAACCATCTCGATCACGTCAGAATTCAACAAAAAAAAAACGCATCGAAATCGGTCAATTGGTTTAGGAGCTAGAGCTACGTTGCCACAGACAGGCAGACACTTTTCTCGTCGGGGGTTAAAAAGCAAATCATCAAATTCCAATAAAAAAATCGCTCACATTATATAATCTCAACTATAGCAAGATCAGGTTATGTCTGATGCATTCGTCCCTCACTAGCAAGTGGGTAAGTGTGAGAAGGACACACATTTATTGGCATCCAAAATACTAGACATTGGTAGTGCAATGCGTCCACGTTGATTATAATAAGTGAAGGAATATAACGAAACCAAATTGTAAAAATATTTTATTATGATAATTATCTTTAAGTTATTAAGTATTTGTGTTGTTTTTGTTTTTTATACTATTTTGACATGTTATACCGTTGTATTTGTATTTTGATATTGTACCTATTGATAAAATAACTCAGTTATTTATTTTGACATTTGACATTGCTTAGGATATCCTAATTATGTATACAACTTCATTGACATTATTATTTTTCTTTTTGACTTTTACTTGTGACATTTTCTTTTGTTTTTATAATGTCAAATTATTATAGGTACATATTGACGATCTCTTAGTGAATCCATCTTATTTTTGATGTAAAATAATATGTTATTTTCTAAAAGAAATAAATGAATCTAATCTAATCTAATCTAATCTAAGCAAATAATTTGGTAACATTACTCATTGAATGTCATATTTCTATGTAATTTTGACGGTTAGGGCGGTGTTGCCAATTAATTATCATGCAGGCTTAGTGTTGACGGACTTTATACATTTAATTGTCACTCTTGAGCCCGGGACATATGGTTAAAAGTGACAATAACTAATAAGTTCAACTTCATAAATTGTATGGTCAATTACATTTTTGTTAGTGCCATGTACTGGTGACACAGAAGACAACAGAGTTAATTTCATTGATAATCAATAATCATAATCAACCCTTAGTCTCCCAGCCAACCCCGCGAAATTTTAAAAATCCGCTCAACTATAGCCATTTATTCATATTCATATTCATATTCATTTATTTCGTATTGATCATACATTGTCATTCATTACATTAAAATATCATAATAAGGTCATTAAAGACAATAAATAATTTTAAAATTTATTTATTTAGATTTGTTTTATGAATAATTATTATATTGTTTATTTTATTTATTTATTTAAATAGCTTATATTTAAGAGCAATGTATGCGTAATAACGAGTATTACGTGCGTGTACGTGCGTCCTTGGGTACTAGGCTATTGACTCCTTGGACTACGTGAACTTGGATGGGGCCAACTCGTAGAAACAGCCAAAAGAAAAATGTATTATGCTGACCCATTAAATCATACATCCCTATAATATTTGAGATCGATTCCCCGTGGGTCTCATCATTCGATTTCATTTTCAGGACTTCAAACTTTTAAATACAAAAATCTATTTTCAATATTTGTCCACAAATTATGTATTATGTCGAACTGGGTATATTCTATTTGGAATTCAGCTGAATAAAGTGATGCACTAGGTACTGCCTAGAAGTTAATTCGTTAATTGGTTTCTAATTTGTACATTTTTGATGGTGGTACAGCCAGGAGTATATATGTATTAATATATGTACATAAATAGGGACATATTTGTACAGGACTCTATTGTCAATGCCATAAAGGCGTGTACATATATTTATATACTAAAATACGTACTTAAATAGGGACATATCTGTACAGGACTCTATTGTCAATGTCATAAGGCGTGTAATTGATTTATGTCCTTATTTATGTACAGTATATTAATACCCCTGACTGTACATCTATAGTGACCTAGGCGACATCACCATGCAACGAACAGCAAAACTTGTATTAACAGTTGACACCTACATAAATACATTTATAAATTAAATTGAGCTAATTTAAATTCAAAACATAAGGAACAAGCGTAAAAACGGTAATTAAACGATAATTAAACGTAAGTGCCTTGCCACTCTAGGAATAAAAGTCAAATGGCAGAAAGTAAAGTTGTTAAAATTTCCGTCTACCAGCGTCGGGAATGGGGAATGGATGAAAATTTTAGGTGTGCCTGATTATTTTTTTGGTGATAGGAATAACCTTCCTTAGCACCAGAAAAAAGTTGCAGACTTTTCAGCTGCGTCAATTTGAAAAATAGAAATAGTTTCCTCACTTACGTTTTGGGTTTAGGACGGCGAATGAGACACTTTCCTTGATCCGTCTCATATTACAAGAAATATTTTGGTACAGTAGACTGTAAACTTCGTGCGCAAATGACCTTGCCTGCGCAAAGGCGAATTGTACGTGCGAGCTGCCCCCCCCCCCCCCCCCCCCCCCCCACACTTCGTCCCGCATGTTCAAGTTGTTTGCCGGGAACTGTATCTGACGCTGGCAATGACAAATATAGCTGCTGGAGCTGTCAATATCATTGCCAGTGTCAGTTTACCACGGATTTTTTTACGATATTTTTTGTAATATGAGACGTATCAAGGAAAGTCTCTCATTCGCCGTCCTAAACCTAAAACGTAAGTGAGGAAACAGTTTATATTTTTGAAAAATAATTGACGCAGCTGAAAAGTCTGCAACTTTTTTCTGGTGCTAAGGAAGGTTATTCATATCACCAAAAAAATAATCAGGAATAATTTTCATCCATTCCCAATTGCCGACTGCAAAAATACATTTGGAAATTAATTGTAAAATCAATAGCATAGCATATTCACAAAGATTGCAGTCAAAATTCTATATCTAATTTATTTTCATAAACTAAATTATTAGTTGCTATGACAGAAAATCAACAGTCAATCAAAGAGTTCATCCTAACATTGCCAAGTTAAGGGTTAACTTTCCACCATTGGCAACTCAATTTCACAATACCCTTCACTTTTAACACCTGGCAGTAAATTGTGTTCTATATACGAGAGGAACTCCTCGTTAGGGTCAGGTGGTTCCTGTTTTTCCACAGAGTAATGTGGGTCGTCAGATTTGAGGATCACTTTGGCCTGTTGGATCTGTGTGTCCGTCATCATTGGCAGCTTTTTGAAGAACATCTGGAAATCACAGGGACATCTTGAACTTTCCATACAAGAGTTCATACGGGCGAGCGAAGTTCTATTGCTTCAACTTGGGCCGAAAATCTGAAGTATACAAGGTGTCCCAGAGATCGACGTCAAGCCGAAAACGGATGATAGACCAAGTCATAACAGTTATCATAAAAATACAAAATTGTTTTTTTTATCTAAATTGACATTTCATTTTTCTGACTCCCTAATTTTATTTAGGCATTTAATAGTATTTGAAAAGTTAGAAGACACGTATTTTTTCTTTTCATTTAATTTTAAGTTAAACCCCCTAAATTTGGTAGTTTTAAACTACCACGTTTGAAAAGGGCCTAAGTACGTTTAAATGATGAATAAGATTAGCACTGTGGTCTATTTATTGAATTAAAAAAGTATGCTGTATCTGTGACAGGAACATTTGACATTTTGACGGTTACTTGCTGCGTTTAGTTTTCGTTTAAAAAAGAATCTTGCAAATAATTAATCGCAAAAAAACGTGTTTTGGAGTAGGTAATGACAAAATGAAAATGTATCGTCAATATCCATTGATTTCGTGTTTTGTGCCAAGTTGCAGGCACACGGCGCTTGAAAAATAATATTTTGTGCTGCCGTCAACAAATCCAATGTTCCGAAAGGTTTACTATACATATGTGAAGATAACCCAAACTGATAATAACATTAATCTTCAAACTCGTTGGCTGAAAACCATTGAACTGTTTCATCATCATCATCATCATCATAATCAGTCGAAAGACGTCCACTGCTGGACATATTGAACTGTTTAATACAATGTTGTAACGAAACAAAGATTATATTGTAAATATTCTTTTAAGCGTTGTTTAATTTTTTTCCATGCCCTACATGACAATAAATGTGTTTTATTTTATAAGTAGGTATATATATCTACCTAAAGTCACGTCAAGTCCACTTTGTTCCGACTTTTGCATCCTGCTTGCTCTGGACCAGTCTTTAAATTAGTCATCGTGTATGTAACTAGCAAGTACTAGATCAAGGTACTTATAAAATAATAAAAGTTAATCCTTTCAACGCATTTCACAACAAGCAAAGGTGACAAAAACGGTGCCGTGGACACGATAACCCGCGGCGACACCTTTAGGCGTTCATGGCGTTAAACAGGTTAATAGCGTAAAATAATAATGTATGTATTACACTTGATGAAGGACAACATTTAATTTTACAGTATTTAATTGTATTACAATATCACCTACAGTATTGTTGCACTACTAGATTCTTTATCAAAAATAAGCAGGTCACTTCCAGTGATAATTTCTGCTCTGCATACCCTTTGAAGTGCTTCAATGAGTTAATACATCTTGAGCTAAGACAAATTTATCTTTTAAAACAGCCTCAGACAACTTAAGCCGAGTCCAATAACACTTTATTGATATGACTGGTGAGTTAGCTTCCACACATAAACTGCATTAACATTATTCGATCCACCTTCGGCAGATTGCGAGAATTAGCTATAACGTATCCATCGGTGACTTACATTATTAATTATTTTCAAAATTTTATCAAAATGCTTAATATTACCAGTCACTGACTTAACTTGACAAGAATTAGTCAAATAGCTGTCAATGTCCATAGATTACAGAGAAAGTCAGTCAGTCTATAGTCAATGTCACACCAATAGTTTTTTATTACATGGTACATTAAGCAAAGCCATGGAATGTCCGCATTCAGCCTTTAAATGGCTTTTTCAAAGTAATTTCCACTTTTCTCAAGAACTAGCGAATATAAAAATCTGTCAATTTTTTTATTTCCTCAGCTAGCCCAAATCTCTTAATGGTTTTCCGTTTGAGCCGCTATGAAAAAATGAAATGTTGTCAATTTACATTTTTAAAAATACCTTATATTTAAAAGAACACGAGTTGTTTTTTTTTGTATTTTTCTGATAACTGTTATGACTTGGTCTATCATCCGTTTTCGGCTTGAAGTCGATCTCTGGGACACCTTGTATATGTAGAAATTATGTATTACTAATTGATAAATAAACTATCTGAATCTGATAGTGGTTTTTAAGCGTCTGCGTTTTAATTTTGAATTTACCTATAGATGTAACGCCTCAATTGTAGGAATTTACAGAATCGAGAGTTATCTCAGCATTAGTATCATCATAACTGGTGATCGAAGAGCTGGCGGTATTGTCGTGCACCGCATCAACATTGCAGTCCAACGAGAAAATACCGCCAGGATCCTGGGTACAATACCTCGAGGGCCTTTTTAGGGTTCCGTAGCCAAAATGGCTAAAACTAAACCCTTCAAACTAACTTTAGTGGATCTGTCGAGTGAACGCTCTTGACCGCTATTTTGGAATTTTACCTTTCTCGTCATCAACAGCATGCCGTGATCTTTCTTCATATGGGCTTTTAGAAGCGTCATTCGCCGATACCTGCAAATTAGTGGTTTTTAGGAGTTTGCCACAAAAAAAAAAAAAAAATATTGAACCTTTTATTTCAATAGTTACACAAAATATGTGTCGCTTAACTTCAAATTCAGATAAATCCACTCTACCCACTTCCGAGATAATTGAAATAAAGTGATAATAACGTTAATATGGTGATATGAAAGGCAGTATTTCTTTTATTATGGCTAAACCATGAAATAAAGCCATCCTGTTCGGCAAATTCAGCATTAAAACCATCCATTCTTTACAAAAAAATCAAATTTAGATTGGATTTACCTTCATTTGATATAATCGGTTGTAATTTATCTATCTTTGAAAAAACTCAGTGTGGATTTGTATAATTTTGATTTAAAAGACCTGGATTTATCTAGATTTTAAAAAAATACGATTAGAAATTGTCAGCCATATTGAACAAACTTCTTTCGCTGATTGGCTTGGATGGACTTACCTACATTTGAAAAAAACTGTCATATGGATATATCTGATTTTGATAAAATATTATGATTTTAACCGTATTTTTCTCAAAAACCAGACAAAATAATACTATACCGATTAAATTATAACAAAACTAGTTTTGTACCCTTTTATTTCATACCAAAATCTTAAATAATGTCAGAATTGGATTTACCCGAGTTTGAAGTTAAACTCATGAAGAATCTACACTAATGGCGAAAAGTCTGTGAGATAAGAAAGAAAGAAAGAAACATTTATTCGAGACAAGCACACAGCGTTACTCACGAAACGGTTCTATCTCAGCATAATGCTTGTATGTAGGGTGTAATCTCTGAAACTACTTGTCCGATTATATACTATCTTTCACCAGTATATAGAGTAGACCCTCCCGATGGACACCGGCTATACTTTATTCAACGGCTAGGCCTGGATTCTAAGTAATACACGGGCGGAGCCGAGCGGGCAGCTTTAAAATAAGTTTGTTTTTTAGGGTACCGTACCCAAAGGGTAAAACGAGACCCTATTACTAAGACTCCGCTGTCCGTCCGTCACCAGGCACCTGTTAGGTTTCATAAACCGTGATAGGTTATAGATAGATATTTTTAAACGAGGGTAAGCCACAATTAAATATTTGTCTGTCTGTCCGTCTGTCACCAGGATGTATCTCATGAACCGTGATAGTTAGACAGTTGACATTTTCACAGATGATGCATCTCTGTTGCCGCTATAACAACAAATACTAAAAACAGAACAAATTAAATATTTAAGGGGGCTCCCATACAACAAACGTGATTTTTTTGCCGTTTTTTTAAATAATGGTACGGAACCCATCGTGCGCGAGTCCGCGTCGTACTTGGCCGGTTTTATTTTCTCACCGTTTAGGACATAACTGGCAACCGCAGGGCGGCGGCAAATTCCGATGTACTCCGTTTATGTGTAGTAGTAACGCACTCTTCTGCGCGAAGCGCCGCCCGCACTCCTCACACGCGTGCTTTCTGTACGCTGTGGGACAAGGATAAAAGATTCTTAATAATAGGGGTGTGTGTTCCAAGTAACAAGATCTAATTTTCCATCTGGGTTGGAACTCGAAGGTCAGATAAGCAGCTTTCACACAATAGCCGTAGACTCAAAATTTATTATTACGCTAAAAGAAAGAAAGCTAAAAAATATGCCTAGTGACGAAAATCTTTTTTAGATATATTAAAAAAATACGCAACTACAACCGTTTTAATATTGCTTGTTAGAATGAGAAAACGCTCGGGGATCGTGACGTCACGATCCACGAGCGTCATAGTAAATGACAATCGTTTCATATGAAGGAGCGTTTTACAAGAGATCCTCGTGGCGCCCACCATCATCCTCCTAGCGTTATTCCCGGTTGTGCCCCTAAAGGAGCCCGGGGTCCGCTTTGACACCTAATCCCAACATTTGGCATAGGCACTAGTTTTACGAAAGCGACTGCCATCTGACCTTCCAACCCAGAGGGAAAACTAGACCTTATGGGGATTAGACCGGTTTCCTCACGATGTTTTCCTTCATCGAAAAGCTAACGGTAATTCCGTACATAAGTTCCGAAAAACTCATTGGTACGAGCCGGGATTCGAACCCACGACCGCCGCTTGACAGCCGCATGCCTGAACCACTAGGCTACCGTAGCATCCTCGTGGCGCCCACCATACGACACAAAATGACATTGAAATTTGAATCAAACTAATGTAAGAAATAGAGTTGAATTTCGTTTGTTTCAAGTAAGACCAAAACAAAACAAATGCAACTCTATTCCAACCCAAAATTTTATAAGTCCTTCCAGTAGGCCCATGGGCGCTAGGAGGATAAACGTCACTGAAGCTATCTTAGCCGCATTCAAAGCGATGTAAATTAAAATGTACCTACTAAGTACCTTTATTCTTTACTTACCTGAGTTAGATTTGAATAATTATAACTTTTTTTTGTATTAACATAACAATGCATGCAATGCAATAAAGTTGACAATGGTCCGCTGTTGTGTACTTACGTAAGTGCGTGTCGAGATGGGACACGAGCGCGGTTTTCACCTGGAAGGGGCGGCTGCAGTGTTCACACACGTATTTCACGTCGCTGTGTTTTTTCATGTGTCGCTGCAACACACACAAATAAATAGAGACACATATGTAATATATAAACATCATAACAATGTCTTAAGACATTTTATTTAATAAAGATTACCCTGGCCTGCTCTGTGGCCTATTTCATGATGCTTAAAAACCGGACCTATTACCAGTAGCCGGTTTCACGAAGCTACAAGTTACAATTTTACAAGTCCTAACGAATAGCCTTTTGACCAGTGTTGTATAGACTTGTAAAGTAGTAACTAGCAGCATCGTGAAACTGCCCACAGATATTAAGTTTGCAAGCAATCGGACCATAAACTAAAAAGTAGAAAATGACGACCATGTACCGAAAACACGGATATTTATTTTAAACGCAATCGGACCATAAGCCGAAAAGTTCAAAATGGCGACCACGTACCGAAAGCGCGGATATTTAATTTGAACGCAATCGGACCATACACCGAAAAGTTAAAAATGGCGGCCACGTACCGAGAGCGCAGATTGCGAAGTGTACGCATAGGAGCACGTGGAGCACTTGAAGGGCCGCAGTCCGTTGTGCAAGTGTAGATGGGACACTAGCGCCTCCTTGTTGTAGAACGACCCGGGGCACTGGTCGCATGAATACCTGGGCCAGACATTTTGGACGTTAATTTTTGTATCAACACCAGCTAACGAAATATAGTTTTCAAATAAAAGTGTCTTTTTTATGGATCGCTCCCAGCAGGTTTCGAACCTGCGATATTAACCTGCTACAAATGTTTCAACCAGCCTACTTTTACGTCTTAGGGAGGCATGTAGCGACATCTACCTTAGGTAGATAGTCTTCTAGTAGAAGACTCACGCCTATCTGAATGTCGCAGGTTCGAATCCTTCTCGGAGCATTTTTATATTTTTACCTTTAATTTCATATTTTGAACGTTATTACACTTATTACTAAGGTGAGTGTGTGTTCCAACAAGGTCTAATTTTCCATATGGGTTGGAACTGGAATGGAAGGTCACATGGCAGCTTTCATGCAATTAATACGCCATACATTGGGACTCTTGGGACTAGTGATAGTTAGGTTAGGTTAATAATATTATTTTTATAAATCTTATTACTTCAATTACACATTAGTCATAGTAAGGAATATGTTTTACCAACGAACCTTTGTTTTATCTTCACTTGACCGCCTTCAACCATTCTGTAAAACAAATGTGGTTGATATATTGAAATACTGTCACTAGAGGAATAGCTTCGGTTAACTTATTGGGTGATGTGATAATAATCGAGATCCTACCACCTTTAAAATTGATTTATTGTGTATTTAATTTAATAATAATAACTCAATCGACTTAGTAACTTGTCACGTGTCAAATCACGTCTTTCAATGGTGATATTGAAAATACCAAGGAGCGAATAAACTCTATTTAATTTATTTATTTTTCGGAAAACCAACAGCTACAATAATTAACGTAAGATTTGAACATGTGATACAAGAAAGCCAATAAATTACAGGTTCTCACAAGTAGTAACATAATGATATAAATAAACAACTGGTGGCTAGCACTGCATCACAAAAACCTTGGTGAAATAGTGGTATTAAAACAGAAAAAACATAATTAGAACAAATTTAAAAAAAAATATTCTCGAAGAAATTCAAGGCAATAATCGCTATAGCAATAAAAATCGTATTTTTCAAGAAATTCCTTACAGCCATTATCGTAGCAAGAGGTAGCGTATCGTAGTAAAAGTGCAACGCCAAACAAAATTATAGCTATGAAGAGAGAGAGAGGGGAACAGAGAGGTTGTTTATACAGCAACCAACCTGTAGCCCAGGGGGCGCAGCCCCCGCAGCTGCAAAAAGGGGCATGCGCGGCCTTTGTTGCCGATCGACAGTATGACCTCGTCTCGTGGTTGTACAGGGTGTGCTACACCTACCTGTAGCCCCGGAGGCGCAGCCTCCGTTTTTAAGCGGCCCTTGTTGCCGATCGACAGTGTGACCTCGTCTCGTGGTTGTACATGCTTGTGCTTCACCTACCTGTAGCCCAGAGGGCGTAGCCCCCGCGGTTGAAGGAAGGGGCGCGCGCGGCCCTTGTTGCCGATCGACAGTGTGACCTCGTCTCGTGGTTGTACATGCTTGTGCTTCACCTACCTGTAGCCCAGAGGGCGTAGCCCCCGCGGTTGAAGGAAGGGGCGCGCGCGGCCCTTGTTGCCGATCGACAGTGTGACCTCGTCTCGTGGTTGTACATGGTTGTGCTTCACCTACCTGTAGCCCAGGGGGCGCAGCCCCCGCGGTTGAAGGAAGGGGCGCGCGCGGCCCTTGTTGCCGATCGACAGTGTGACCTCGTCTCGTGGTTGTACATGGTTGTGCTTCACCTACCTGTAGCCCAGGGGGCGCAGCCCCCGCGGTTGAAGGAAGGGGCGCGCGCGGCCCTTGTTGCCGATCGACAGTGTGACCTCGTCTCGTGGTTGTACATGGTTGTGCTTCACCTACCTGTAGCCCAGGGGGCGTAGCCCCCGCGGTTGAAGGAAGGGGCGCGCGCGGCCCTTGTTGCCGATCGACAGTGTGACCTCGTCTCGTGGTTGTACATGGTTGTGCTTCACCTACCTGTAGCCCAGGGGGCGCAGCCCCCGCGGTTGAAGGAAGGGGCGCGCGCGGCCCTTGTTGCCGACCGACAGCGCGCGCGCTCGGAGCACCACCACGGCGTCGGGTGCTGAGCAGCGCTTCTCGTGCTTGTATAGGTTTGTTGTGCTGCAAACATTCCAAACAAAATGTTTTTTAGAGAAACGTCTGTAATCGAGGTTCGAAAACACGACTTCCAGATCGCCCAGATCGTATGGCAGTTAAAACATGACGTTAAGTTAAAGCGACACGGTGCAAAGGTGTTCAGCCCCTTGTGAGGCCGACCGTACCAATTCGTTTTTCAAATAAACTTTTGTACGAAATATAATTTGATATTTAAAGTAGCTTTACGGTCATTTTTCCTCTGGATTGGAGCCGTTGGAGGTTCAGATGGCAGTCGCTTTCGTATCACTAAAGCTTAAACCGGGAAAGACGCTAGAAGGACGATGTAACTTCAAAACAATAATATTAAATGCACACTATACCCTATTTGGTTAGGAATTTAACTAAATGTAAACAAAAAGGACCACGTGACTTGTTAATTCAGCCAATAAGATAATACCATAGATACGAAAGGTTGCTGTGATTGGTTGAATGACCAAGTCACGTGGTTTTTTTTGTTTACATTTAATTGAATACCTAACCAAATAGGGCCTGTGGGTTAGGTATACAAAGCGAGCCTATAGCGCCCTGCGCGTGCAATACAATAATGCATTTAGAATATTGCTGGGGCTGCCGAGGAGGTGTAGTGCCTCGGGCATGTTCGCCGAAGCCCGTGTAGACGGGTTTCAGGCGATCATGCGCAAAAAGATAGCATCGCTATTAGACAGGGTGAGAGCAAGCGCCAACAGCATACTAAAGGCAATATCGTGGAGGTTTGACTGTCCAATCCTATCTTATTGGATTGGACAGATTAAGGGTGTTGCCCAATTTATTATTTAAGAATATTTTTATACTTACTTGCTGTTACTAACCAATTTAGTATTAAGTCACATGTTACTAACACACTATGGATCACTAGGTCTGAAATAAAGTATTTTTATTTTTATTTATTATTTATAAACTATAGTCAAAGCCTCGCTCGAGCGTGCGCGCTCAGTGTAGACGCGCCTCGGCGAGCCACGCCTCATGCGTCCTGTGTCGACACGGCTAATATGGTTGCAAATACAAATCCCACTCAAGGAAATTTTAAATACAATTTAAAAATAAATCATTACCTTCTAAAGTCGACTCCGCAGGCAAAGCAGATCAGATATCTGGGGCCATGTTTCTCCTGGTAGTGGCGGCCAGCCGCTGGGATGGTTTCCGTTAGGGCATTGCACACTACACATCTGGAGGGCAAACAACATGTATTAACCTCTGTACTAACCTCTAGTATGTAAGTACTTTCATTGTGATTACTAACTTTTATATAGACACAGGACATACATTTATTTGCACCTTTTATACGTCTCTTTTTAGCCCAATGGCTAGCTGGTAGAGAATGCCTTTTTTTTTAGGGTTCCGTAGCCAAATGGCAAAAAACTGAACCCTTATAGATTCGTCATGTCCGTCTGTCTGTCTGGCCGTCCGTATGTCACAGCCACTTTTTTCCGAAACTATAAGAGCTATACTGTTGAAACTTGGTAAGTAGATGTATACTGTGAACCGCATTAAGATTTTCACACAAAAATCGAAAAAAAACATTAAGTTTTAGGGGTCCCCATACTCAGAACTGAAACTCAAAAAATTTTTTTTCATCAAACCCATACGTGTGGGGTATCTATGGATAGGTCTTCAAAAATGATATTGAGGTTTCTAACATAATTTTTTTCTAAACTGAATAGTTTGCGCGAGAGACACTTCCAAAGTGGTAAAATGTGTGTCCCCCCCCCTGTAACTTCTAAAATAAGAGAATAATAAAACTAAAAAAAATATATGATGTACCATGTAAACTTCCACCGAAATTGGTTTGAACGAGATCTAATAAGTAGTTTTTTTTTAATACGTCATAAATCGTAAACCGCAATTTATTTCACGGAACCCTTCATGTGCGAGTCCGACTCGCACTTGGCCGCTTTTTTTTTATACTACGACGGTAGCAAACAAGCTTACGGCCTGCCTGATGTTAAGCTGGTACCGTCGCCTATGGACACTTGCGACTCCAGAAGAATCACAAGCGCGTTGCCGACCCTTTATTCACTTGAGGATTCGCTGTGTTGGCAGATAGAGACATGCAGGCCCCTCACTCCCAACACAGCGCATCCTAGGGAGCTCTGGCGACCTTACTCACCACCAGGAACACAACACCACATGCTTCACAGCATGCAATAATATAGCAACACTACAAAGCAGTGGTGCTATTATGGCTGCGGTCTTCTGTAAGGTGGAGGTACTTCCCCAGTTGGGCTGCTCTACATACGAGCGAGATGACATTCCTCTGTTCCCTACCTCTCTTAAATTTGGCATGTAATGTATTCCTGACCTAAAAGCCTTGGCCAAAATTTGTCCGGTTATTTAGTTCCGCATTCCCCTACTTTGTCTTTGGTGAAAAGTAGATTATCCCATAGAATTAATCAATTTATTTATTTATTTAAACCTTATTGCGCTAAATAAAAAATGGCTAAGCTCGCCATTTGTTTTTTATTTTTTATTTAGCGCAATATTGATTAATTCTATGGAATAATCTACTTTTCACCAAAGACAAAGTTGGGGAATGCGGAACTAAATAACCGGACAAATTTTGGCCAAGGCTTTTAGGTCAGGAATACATTATTAGTTTGTCGGGAAATTCACAATATAAATATTTTCTAATACGAGATAAAATGGTATGCACGTCTAATGCAAGCAATTTTGTGTTGTAACTTAGTATAAAAGCCCTTTCGAATTGCACCAACATCACATGGCAACATTAACACATAAGACACAAAGTATTGTGCAGGTACCACCCACTCAAACATTATGATATGATATGACTATGAGGTAAGAGAATATTTTAAGTTTTAAGTATCTGGGACACATGCTCTCAGAAGACTTGAAAGGGGATGATGGGCAAAGGCAGTATGAGGTAATATGCTCGCCCGCAGGTTTGCACGGTGTAACGAATCAGTTAAATAGACGCTCTTTAGAGCTTACTGTCAGACGTTCTACACGTGCAGCCTGTGGGTGAGGTTTAATGCGCTACGCATTCAATATAACAATATCTTGAGGATGCTGTTGCGGCTGTTGAAACACTGCAGTGCATCTGGCATGTTCGCGGGAGCGCGACTTGATGACCTCCATGCTAAGGCGAGTGCGCAACGGTCTTCTCGGGGCGTTGGCCGAAAGACTCGAGTGTCCGGTTATGAAGTTTTGGGTTGAGGTGGCTATAGGGAGAGCTAAGTAGCCTTGGTGTACTCTTCACTCTCTCAATAGCCAACTTTTTGTCAAACTTCAGCATTTTATTTATTTAATAATCTCTTACTTTTCGTACTTTATTTTTGTTTCCAATACTAACAGATTACGTAAGATTTTACTAATAAAAATATGGATCGGTATGGTCTGAAATAAACGATTTTTATTTATTTATTGCTTGTATTATTAAGGAAAATTAATGTTTATCACTTTTGGACTCTATATAAATGGCATTAAGGTCCAAAAGTGATAGACATTCAAGTTCCTCAACTGTACATATGATAATTTGATTATTACCTATTCTTTCTATGAATACTTTCAAGAGTAACCCTGAAGCGTTCATAGCCCAGCGGCGCCTGCGAGTCGAATACGATAACGTAGGTTAATCTTAATTAGCTTTGGTTAAGCAAAGACGGCAGCGCGGCGGTCAGTCTTTGGATGGGTGACTGCCTATTTGAGTGGTTACTATAAATGAGCACTTCCGTGCTTTGGAAGGTACGCTAAGCAGTTGATCCCGGCTGCTATCTATGACAGTAGTCATGAAGCCGAGTTAGAGGCCTTCGGGCGGCTTAAGAACCTCTAACAGTCGAGTTGCCCACTCACTTGACAAAGGGGGGACAACTGTCACTTGCGTCCGCAGGAGCTACCTACCACAACCCTGCACGTGTCCCCTGGGTGGTACTAAAAAGTGACAAACTCAAAGGCCAAATAATGTATGCCATACAATTAAATAAGTGTAACACTGACACCATCGTAGTAGGAGGTACTTACTCAAACATGATATCATTCATGACATAATGATCCTGAGGCAGCGATGGGGGTTTCACACTCTTCATGATCTCGGCCAGCGAGTTCACCAGGAGTCCCTCATCTCGGTTTAGGTCTTCATATTGTTCCCGAAGTTCCTGGAAACAATGGTATATTTATTAAGGTGGTAGGGTGATGTCTCTACAAACAAATTTGAGCTTGAACATTTTCTTTCTTTGTTTTGGGTCATTGTCAGTCACAAAAACAAAAATCATATTTCCGGTGGTCAATAGTTAAGGGCTTTACGCTCACATATAATATGTTTTTATCACATAGAATTATAGAAGGGGCAACGCCGTTTATGCGGATTCAGAGTTCTACCAAAAATTAGGCTTTATAGCCCTTAACTTTCGCAATGTCCACCGAAAAGACGCGAACCTAAATCTGACAATGACCCTTTTATGAAATGAAATAATTTATTCATGACAAAAACTTAAACATTAACTTAAAATAAAAAAATTAATAATAAAAATAATTGTCACGAAATGGCCTCAGCATAACAGGTCTTTTCACTGGTCTTCCAGCGAAACCATTAAAGTTATATCTCTGGCCTTGCCTTTTTTGACTGCATTACATGTCATAAAAAGAATTGACTTTGGTAAGGTAAGACTGCTCATTCCTATTATAGCAAATTAATTATGTAAAAAAAATATTTTTTTTCGGATATTAAAAAAATTTACATCATTATGTTGCTTATTTATTAGTTATTGTGGATCATTATCAACAATAACTAATAAACAAGCAAAAAACAAAAAAAATTATACTTATTTTATTACCGAAAGTTTACTGTTCTGGATGTGATTGTTACTACTAAAAAAGTTTATAAAATACATTAGCGGACAGCTTTTTTACTGGAAGTGTAAAAAAACTAGACCATTCTAATACCTGGGTTACAATATGCCACTTCCACTGCCCTTCGTGCTGCCCTGCTTCCCGCCGTAAATATTTCTGTGGCAGCTTCTAAGGGCAGTGAGCAGTTACATTGCCACTCCATACTTCTTTCATTTTGGCTAAATTAACTCTTCAAATCTTGAGTTAGTTATTGTGGAATGGAGGATGCCTTACTTATACCTTCTGCGCTTTGCCTTTGGCACTAGCACGGCTACCCAAACGTGGATAACGTGGTGACAGTTGATGACAGTATGTAATCACTCGCTCGCGATGCCGCTGCCAGTGCTTTGACTTCCGCCACAAAAACCACCAATAAAGGGAGCGTAGAGCAGTGGCACCGCAAGTTGGTGTTTACATCACACGCGCTGCCAACTTTCATACCCACACCTCTCTCCACTGCCACAGAAGTGAGCATAGTGTAACCCAGGTATAAGTAGAGTGCCTTCCATTAAAGTAAGTAGGTACCTTCACAAACGACTTCCACTGCCATGGCTTCAGTTGCCTGTATTTCCTCTTCCTGGTTCCCACGTCTTCCTCAGGGATATTTTCATCAGGGGTCTCCTCCTCAGGCACATAGTCTTCATCCTCAATATCCTCATCATCCACTTTGTACAAGTCCGAATCTTCAGGAATAAAATCGCCATACACTTCTTTTTCGTTCAAATACTCCACTGTACCATCATCATCTAAAACCTCCTCCTTTATAATGATCGTCTGGGTTTCTTGGCTAGTAAAGGTACCGTCCGCCTCATCCAAAACTTCCTCTTTAACTTTAAAAGGGAAATTAAAAGATCCATCCTCGTCTTCAGAGTCGTCACCCACTACGACTACCATTATCTCGTCATCTAACACATCAAACTCCATCTTTTACCTTTGGAAGGCTGCTGCTTATCGGTTCCTAGAAAAATTACCACCAAGAAATCATAAAATAATCGAAAAATATTCAATATGTATGCAGAGTTTTTGAATTTCCCTTGACAAACACAACATTGGGTCTTGGGATTATTTTTCACAAAACAACGCAAAGGATAGATCTATGGAGCCATTGCGACGATCGAAAGAATAGAACTAATATTATTGTGACTGATATGCCCGTAATTTGGTAGGAAGAGATTGAAAATCACACCGCCTTACCTTTTACATGTATATTTTAGTTTTTAATTGTGTAATTTGCATTATTCTCGTAAATAAATGGACAGAATGACTTACAGCCCTTGCCACAAAATGGCCACGTAGTTTTTTTTTTCGATCTAGTTGGTTAATTTCAGGCTTTTAAAAAAGAGGCTCGAGTAGAATCGTGCAAAAAAAAACTCGAGTTTGACGTTGACACTTCACTTGACATTGACATGTCTCTGTGTCTGACTCTGACTGAGGTTGAGGTTAGAATTTAGAATCAACTCAACTCCTTATTGTTTTGCTAATAATTATTTCTATATAAAACAACAATGGTTTATTCCTCTGAAAATCTAGCTTGCTCTACGGTGTCAAACAATAAAACTATTACTGCCCTAGAAAATACTTTGCATCAAAGTATAAGTAATTTGAAAGGTTGGTAACCCTTCCGTTCTCTGCTCTCCAGCCGAGTAGGGCCTAAAATCCCATTGACCCACATGCAGGTCGGCAGGTGTAGTCCCAGCGGTCCAGCAGTCAGACACTTGAGACGGAGTTTATCGCTCTTGTAGAGGGATCTTCAACCTGACATACAAGTAAGTCAGTGGGATTCTAGAGTACCTAAAATGGGTCCCCCACGGGACAATCTGTCTGACCCATATGTAGGTCAATGGGATATGAAGGGTAAGAATAAGCTACCTGACCTGTGTTTGTTTTGTTTCGCGCCTCTATGAATTGATACTCTCTAATATTTCACTCATACACTTTATTATGATGATGATGACACTTTATAAAATTTTCCAGAACTCATTCTAGAATTTGAACAACTCCAACTGGAATCAGACAACTATAAAGTTCAAGTTTTAACGTTAAAGGGAAGATGTGAAAGGTATGTTGTTCTGTCTCATTAAAACTTACATTCATTTATTAATTTCTAGCCTATACAATGTAGTGTCCCAAAGTTTTGTTTCAAGTTTCGTTTTTTTATTTATTTTGAATATTTTTTTTAGTAAAGTCTGTGTTGGCTCTGAGGCTTTGAAAAAAGTTATAGAACTTAAGGACAGCATAATTCAATCTGTTGGTAAGTAAAAACATTATTTTAAAACTTTTCTTTTTGTTAACTTTTCAAGAAATGTATTCACTATGATTTGTGGAGTACCAAGGTATGAAACAAATGTAATATGTTATGTTTCCAGCATCAGCATTAACAAGACTATACGAAACAAAAGACATGAGCATCATAGATGAAGTATTCAAAATACTCTGCGGAGAACCTGTCACACTTACTCCCCCCAAAGATATTGTAGATATGCAGCTAAAGACCCCAAAGAAAGGAACATCACCATCTTATACAGAACCTTGTAATGATGAATCAGTATCGGAGATAGAAGGAACTCCTACTGGTAGAACAAGCCCTATTATTTTGTCTAGAAAGGCCAGGAATGCAGCAGCATCAGATTATAGGGAAAAGAAGAAATGTCCAGATAATTGGTATGAAAATTTTATACAATTCCATATGTTCACAAATGTAATTTTTGCTCAGCTGATTATTTACTTGCACATAAAATAACTCAAAATAACGCTTTTTCGTCTTAGGGCATACTAATAAAAAAGAACCTACAATGGAAATTATTAACTTTTTTAAAAATTTTAATGTTTCAAATAGACAAGAGATCAGTTCAATGTAATTTTTTGGTAAAGTTACCAGGATCAGCTTTACCCATGGTGCAGGGTGTGCGTTGCACACGGGCGCAGCAGCACTAGGGGGCGCCAAGCACCACTCTCCGGGCACAATAAAACTGCGCTTAACATCAATGTTGATGAAATGATGAATTTGCAGGCCAACACCACATACCAAAGCTGTCAAGTTGACATTCCCCTGCCTCAGCACTCCGCAGGGCAAGCCCGGCAAGGGCAAGCTGCGGCAGACGAGGTTCACAACTGTTAAACAGACCTCGGTAATGGACGTCAGCAGCTCGCCTGAATCCTTTGGTTTAAAGGGTGCTAAAGATACTAAGAGTATGCAGGTTTGTTTTGTAAATGTGTTTGGTCTGTACTTCCTTCCTGTATCATGTTCCACCCCTGATTTTACCCCTTTGAGGGATGATTTTCGGGATAACAGCGGCGCTACCACGAACTTCGAATCTCGAATTTCGTATATCTCCGTCTCTATCGCACTTATGGGTTTATGGTACTCTAGCGACAGAGACGGAGATATACGAAGTTCGAAGTTCGTGGTAGCGCCGCAGTACATGTTTGAATCCAGGTTATCAACTATCAGATGTCTACTATTAACTACTGTCAGACATGCCTTGGTTTACCCTGAAATTTAAATACCTGCTTATGCAGAAGACCTTTTATTAGGTAGCAGAAGCTCTAGTATAAGTTTTATCAATACATATACGTTTTCGAACGCGAAAAAAGTTGAACGAACTAATTTTATTCGTTCATCTTCTGGGCAGCGGTTCTTTGTTGAACAATCGTGCTTTTCATAGTAAAACAAAGCCCAAAATAACCGTGTTGCGAATGGATACTCACGTTCAACTTTTGGTTCAAAAATCAACAGTTAAAAAACGATTAATTTGAGCCATAAAAGTTTTATGTACCTTTTCAATAAGAATTTATATAAGCATTTGAAAAAACTATACCTTGCCCAGTAGATGAACGCCGTTCATCTATTGGCTCAGGTACAAAAAGTTGGAACCGTTAGTTGAACGCTAAATATCTCTTAAATTAACAATAAATACGCAATTTGTGATAGATAATCCATTAAAGGCATTAATCAAGAATCTATATCATGCAAAACCATCCATGTAGACGTTTTATTCAATTTTATACATAATTTAGAGCTTAAATTTAAGAGCGCTTTCCTTAAGTAAATCTCCATACAAACGGTGATTTTGGCGCGAGACTTCGACGCGACAACCGCTCACAGCCGTGTGTGTGTGGGATCTGTATTGGAGTTTAAATGCCAGCCTCGGCAAAGGGATGATGCGTTAGGAAAAAAATATCCCGAAGGCTTAAAATGTATCGCGATTTTTTTATTTCAATTTTACGACAAAACGTTCAACTATATTGGGTGGTGTTCATCTTTTGGTTCCTCTACCCTACATGTCACAAAATTACAACAAGATTGGGGCTTCCCAGTAGGTAAAAAACCTGTGTCAGGAAGTCCCGTAAAACATGTAATAACGTTGATTGTCTTGTATTTTATGTCCCTGTTGACATTGTTAGGGTTCCGTAGCCAAATGGCAAAAAACGGAACCCTTATAGATTCGTCATGTCCGTCCGTCTGTCTGTCTGTCTGTCCGTCCGTCCGTATGTCACAGCCACTTTTTTCCGAAACTATAAGAGCTATACTGTTGAAACTTGGTAAGTAGATGTATTCTGTGAACCGCATTAAGATTTTCACACAAAAATCGAAAAAAAACATTAAGTTTTAGGGGTCCCCATACTCAGAACTGAAGCTCAAAAAAATTTTTTTCATCAAACCCATACGTGTGGGGTATCTATGGATAGGTCTTCAAGAATGATATTGAGGTTTCTAACATCATTTTTTTCTAAACTGAATTGTTTGCGCGAGAGACACTTCCAAAGTGGTAAAATGTGTGTCCCCCCCCTGTAACTTCTAAAATAAGAGAATGATAAAACCAAAAAAAATATATGATGTAAAGATTACCATGTAAACTTCCACCGAAAATTGGTTTGAACGAGATCTAATAAGTAGTTTTTTTTTTAATACGTCATAAATCGTAAACCGCAATTTATTTCACGGAACCCTTCATGTGCGAGTCCGACTCGCACTTGGCCGCTTTTTTTTAATAATGTTGTTATGCGGTGTTGTGTGGTGTTAGCTCTCCAAGTTGCTGTGTGATAAATGAGATTGATTTCATGATCCTTCTTCCACTGTAAGAAAATATATGTAAGTTAGCTGTATAATAAGTTTTATTGATATTTTATTTCCAGTTGAACATTAAAAGGGAATCGCTGGATGACGAGGACATGATAGAGCCTTCGCCTACTAGTGTCACTTCCAATTTTTCATCCATGTAAGTTCGTACAATTTTCTTAAAATTTCTTTTCGTAAAACTCACGTTTCATCATTCACATTTTTTTTACTTTATTTTAATTTCATTAGATTCATGAAAATTCGGTCTACCCATTTTGTATTTGTTTGTATGTTTCGTGTGGTCCGGGAGAAACCAAATACCTATAGGTATCTCAAAGTAATTTTTATTTTGTCATCTGCTTTATAATTTAAGTAATTGATGGGGGCCATCAGCAAATATACATTCATACAACAAATATAGCTTAAAAATCTAAAACAGTAGCCAATAACAGATAGTCACAATCAATTAAGGCAACCTGTTGGTCGCACCACACATGGGGGTTCGTGTTCGCGTTGCGTCGTTGCCTCTCTTTGATTTGCCGTAATAGTGGTAGTCGTACAAGCCCAATTTCAAAGAAAAACCGCAAATCGATCTACAGTTTAGCCATTTGGCACACGCATACTAAAGGTCAAAACTAATTTTTTGACCTGCAGTTCCTAAAAAAAAAATCCCTTACGAGGGGAGTGCCAAGACATTTTATTTTTAGTATGGAAAAAAAATTGTTTTTTTAGTTTTTGACACAAAATATTAAGGTCCGTCAGATACGATATACGCAACTATTTTTTTTGTAAAGTATATCACAAATGATACGTTATATCTTGATATCTAACCCCAAGAAAGCTTTAAAAATAATTCCATAAAGTATTTTATTTTTTATGTGTATAATTTTTCAATATTACAAAAAAATAAAAAAAATACACGAAGTTATTTCCAAAGTTGCTTTTTTGAGGTTATAAATGAGGATATCACGTATTATTTGTGCTATATTGTATTTTTTTTTAAATCAGTTAATATCGTGTCTGGATGAGCCCAAACTTGGTATGTTTCGAAAATTGTTTTTGTGTTAATTAACAAACAATGGCTGAAATGTAATGATGTGGTATATTGTAAGAATCGCCTCAAAATGCCCTTTCATTAGATACCACACACGATAGGTTTTTAAAAAAAAAAAAATTTTTCCATACAAAAAATCCTCCTAAGGGATTTTTTTTAGGAACTGCTGGTCAAAAACTTTGTTTTACCTCTAGTATGCGTGTGCCAAATGGCTAAACTGTAGATCGATTTGCGTTTTTTTTAATCGTACAATAAGCTACACTATAATGGTCGCACCACACTTGGCGGTGTTTGCCCAAATATTCGTGTTGCATCTTTTTCCTTCCTACGGCAAATAAAAGAGAGGCAACGACGCAACGCGAACGCGAACCCCCAAGTGTGGTGCGACCATAAGACGGAAAAAGCTGCAACACGAATATTTGGGCAAACACCGCCAAGTGTGGTGCGACCATTATAGTGTAGCTTATTGTACGATTAAAAAAAACGCAAATCGATCTACAGTTTAGCCATTTGGCACACGCATACTAGAGGTCAAAACAAAGTTTTTGTAAGTGTAGTGCGACCATAAGGTAAAACAAACGATAATTGACGTACTCAAATGTATGTGAGGGGAATGCGTGTGCGATATTTTATTGTGTGAGTGCATGTGCATGAGGTCTGTAGACAGTGAAGGAAAGTACCTACAGGATGTGATAAATGTATTTTTTTTAAAGTGAAATGTTGTTATTTTTCCATTTTCAGATTTCCTATTTTCGAAAGCCCAGCACTATCACAAGACGGCGCGCGAGCTCTCTCGATTTTTCTCGCACAATACGTCTCTTACTAAGTTTTCTAATAAGAGAGAGACAGACAGTGCGAGAAAAATCGAGAGAGCTCGCGCGCCGTCTTGTGATAGCCGTGCTGGTAGAGAAAGACTTGTAAATTTGCGCTAGTAACCTCAGAGAACATTATTAATTTTGTGCCCATATTCATAAACTAATTGCAATTACAGATACAGATCCGCAATCAGAAGTAGCCCTCTAAAACGAATCAAGGATAGTCCGAATAAAATAACAAAAGCTAGCCCCGCCAAACTGAGCCTGAACAAGAAACCAATTAATAAACTGCAGATTAAAACTGAAGACACTAGTAAATGTAATGCGGAGAATGTAGAGATTAAACTGGAACATTCAGACTCCAAAATGGAGGAGTCGATCAATCTGCTACGACCTCCTTTACGGTATGTACCTACGTAACTTGCCAACAAACGCGTTAAGGACATTACACGTAGCAATTTGTAACAACGACTAGCTCAAGTTGTTGTGACAAATTGTAGAATGGCATTTTAATTAAGTATACCTCAGCGAACCACGAGTGCGGTTGCCAGAGACTTTCCACTCTTTGCTACTACGCTCATGCCAGCTCGTGTAGCGATATGGAAATATAATGTGTGGCATAAGTAGGTTATGCTTCTTTTGTAAAATTATACGTTGTATAGCACACCACATCTACAATCTTTCATAAAATATTGTCAAAATACTAGATAACGAGCGTTTTAGAATTTTACAAAGATTTTTTTGCTATTATTTGTTTGTCATTAAGTAAGTCAAAAAGTCCTGGTCATTTAGTAAGCTTGCGTGGGGAGACAGGTGCAACACGTCTACCGAACCTTACTACTAGTACTTAAGGTTTATTATTATTTGAATTTTACCCAGATTCCGAACACCAGAGAAATCGGTAAAGTTGAAAGATCCGGAAGAAACGGAATGCAACATAGACGCCAGCATGTCGCTGCTACACCGTGTCAAAAAGATATCTCCGGATCTCAAGAAAAATCAGGGCAGGTATGTACAAATGTTCAATTTATCTTCTTCCCCTGAAGGTTGGGTATTAGGGAAGGCTTATTGTACGATAAGTTTATCTTTTATGCAATAACTATTAACCCTTTTCTTAGGATTGTTTCTTGTAAGATAAACTTTTTTGATTTTAATTACTTTTAAGGAGGTTTACTTTTTTGCAGACTTTTTTGCTCCTTGAAATGTTTTTCAAGTATTTGTAAATATAAGTTTGTGACTAATTGTGACTTTTCTCGACCGCGATAGGTTTGAGAATGGGATAGTTGTCAATCCATTGGGGAATGGATGAAAATTTTAGAAGTGCCTGATTAATTTGTTGGTGATAGGAATAATTTTCCTTAGCACCAGAAAAAAGTTGCAGACTTTGCAGCTGCGTCAATTATTTTTGAAACATATAAACATTTTCCTCACTTACGTTTTGGGTTTAGGACGGCGAATGAGACACTTTCCTTGATCCGTCTCATATTACAAAAAAATATCTTGATATTGACGCAGCTGTAAAGTCTGCAACTTTTTTCTGGTGCTAAGGAAGGTTATTCCTATCACCAAAAAAAAATCAGGCACTGCTAAAATTTTTCATCCATTCCCCATTCATAAACACTTTGGCGTAATTATAAGGCAAAACTGTCAATATGAGTTAATTTCAGTAGTTGTTTTCTTACTTCTAGCCCCTCAAAACGTCCACTAGCCGAGAACATAAACGTCACAAACCTCCAAACGCAATACGACACAGAATCCAGCATGCCTGTCCTCAACCCACCTATTGTTAATAATGAAATAGAAAGAAACCCAGCCGTAGAGGGTATTACGAAGAAAGATCTAGAAAAAATAGAGTCAGAACACAGACTTGATGCAGTCTTCAAAGAGCCAACTGTGAGAAAGAAAGTTGAGAAAATGGCTTTGCAGGGTTGGAGCTGCGATGAATGTGAAAACGTAAGTTCAAAATAGCAATATTTTTATGCACTAAATCACTACATAGCTGTCCAAGCAGGACAATAAAAATGTAATATTCTTCTTAATACATTTATTTATTTCACAAGCACGAAATTAATGACAAAATAGCTCTGCGCGACATGCGCTTGACGCTGAGGTGGCTCGCTGACTGGCGGTGCGCGAGCGCAGCCGCCCGATCTGCCCTTCAAACGCCCCGTCCTTTGCCGTCGTCCGATGCCCGCGCGTACATAGCTGCATAGTATAAAACAAAGTCGCTTCCCGCTGTCTGTCCCTATGTATGCTTAGATTCTTAAAACTACGCAACGGATTTTGATGCGGTTTTTTTAAATAGATAAAGCGATTCAAAAAGAACTTTTATATGTATAATACATACCCGTGGGAAGCCGGCGCGGGTCGCTAGTCCTATATAATAAACGTCTACTGCGAGGAAATTGCAAATAATCATAATTTTAAATCAAAATTAAGTTCCTAATTGAAGATCATAAAAATAATCAAAAAACAAAAGAAGCGCGGCACCGCTCGCCGGCGCGGCGGCGCCGCTCCTCCCGCTCGACGCCCTGTGATTGGTCGAAGAGCTCTTCAAACTGAACAACCACTATTCAATTCAATTCAATTCATTTTTATTTCAGACAAGGTCCATACACATTTGTTAGTAAAAAATAATTAACTTATGACTAAATGAGTGTTAGTTAATAATACTACTTAGGGTCTAAAATTGTCGTGCGCGCGTCTTTACCTGCACATGCATGGACGTCCAGCGGGCTAGCATAGGACTGTCCCAGCGGTAAGCGAACACGCTCAGGATGCTGTTGGGGCTGCCGCGCAAACGAGACAAAAGCGAAGCGCATCTCTTCCTCATCACAGCCGCGAAGCCATCCGTCCGCGCTTCGGCAAACATGCCGGAAGCACTACACCATCGTGGCAGCCCCATCAGCACCCGGAACGCGTTATTGTATTGGACACGAAGTTCGTTGTACGCCCTCTGCGTGTAATTGACCCACAGGCTGCATGAATAAAAAGATACACAAAAGGCTTTGAACAAGGTAATTTTGACATCTTTAGTGCATCTTGCAAACCTGCGGGCCAACATATTGCACCGAACGGCCAACGACCTTCGCTCTCGCTCGATGTCCATGCTGTCGCTCAGGTTATCAGTGACCCAGTGACCCAAATATTTGAACGAGCTGACCTGTTTCAAGGGAACACCTAACAGGGTTACAGGCGGCACATTGTAGGTTTTGGTGCCTGCCTTGAAAAACATCATCTCACTCTTGTTCGCATTATATTTGAGTCCATGGGCCACCGCATACCTTTCACAAATGGCCAGAAGGTGCTTAAGGGCTCTAATTGAAGGAGCCAGCAGCACCATGTCATCAGCGTAACTGATGTTGTTTACACACACTCGATCCACATGGCATCCGACTTTGGTACTGCTGAGTTCCTCAATCAACCCATTCATGTATAGGTTAAAGAGCCGAGGCGAGGTTAGCCCCCCCTGCCTCACCCCGCTCTCCAAACGGTACTCCTCCGACAAATAACCTGCCCATCTCACATTGTTTCTTTGCTGGTTATACCAATATCTCATAAGA
The DNA here is from genome assembly GCA_963854355.1 of Epinotia brunnichana. Taxonomy (NCBI): domain Eukaryota; kingdom Metazoa; phylum Arthropoda; class Insecta; order Lepidoptera; family Tortricidae; genus Epinotia; species Epinotia brunnichana. The sequence goes on from OY977946.1 coordinate 6,113,144, forward strand.
GAAGTAACTTCACCTGGCAAAGTTGTTTCTTCACTAATCTTACCCCAAAGCACGTCATACGATACCAAGTCGAAAGCTTTCGACAGATCGAGGTAACAGGCAAAGACTGGCGTTCTCCCTGTTGTATAGTATTGGACAGTGACCAACCACTCAAAAATAATCGACCAATAGCAGAGTAGAAAGTAAAAAAGGCCGCTAAACACTACATTTTACTTTGCAAATCTACATTGTTTGACTGTTTTTGAATTGTACTACTAATAACTACTTTCTACTCTCATTTCAATCCATCTTTGGCCATATTTCCGAGCAGTGGCGTGAAAAATACTTTTCAACAGATGGGTGCAAATTGTGGCTCTTTTCGTATCTCCTATACTATAAAAAAACTTACGTCGGTATTCCCAAAATTAATAGACAGAGGCTCTGCCTACTCCTTTAGGCAGAGCACAGGATTATCTTGCTTATATATGTTATTTCGCTCATGTTTGGAGAAGCCCATCTGGGAAAGTACCCAGCCATAATAACGCCCCTACTTGCTCTGTGGGTATAGGTGAGATTTTCTGAACTGGACTGATCTTATTATCTGTAGAACAATAACATTCAAGTCTAACAATGCGACTCTGTGGTCGGACGCGTAACTAGTATTTAAAAAAAAAACCAGCCAAGTGCGAGTCGGACTCGCGCACGAAGGGTTCCGTACCATTATCTATAAAAATATTTATTACATTCTGTTTTTATTATTTGTTGTTATAGCGGCAACAGAAATACATCATCTGTGAAAATGTGAACTGGAACTATCACAGTATCAGTGAGATACAGCCTGGTGACAGACAGACGGACAGCGGAGTCTTAGTAATAGGGTCCCGTTTTACTCTTTGAGTACGGAACCCTAAAAATAAACTAGTCCCACTTCTACCAATTTAACAATGTCCTTCCCTTTCCAGTTCTACGCAGAGCTATACAAAGACAATCCAGAGATGTTAGCCCAGAAGATGCAGGAGTGCTCCCGCCACCGCGGGCGGCAGAACCCGGCGCGGCCCAAGACTCCGCCGGGCTTCTGGCAGCCGCGGTGGGATGTGCCCTCTGACACGGAGGAATTCAACCGGAGGAACAACGCTGTTTGATGGAAACTGTCGAAGAAACAGCCAAATAATCGTACACTATATCTCTGTAGATTTTGAAGTCATGCCTAAAGAGAGAGAAAGATACATTGCGCATAATTGGGCCGTACGATATGGGGATCCATTGTCGAGATTTGGTGCGGGGACAGTGAAGTATGACGAATATAAGTGTCGTGTGACGAAAAAGTACTTATAAAAACAATTAAGTACTTTCCTCGCGTTAAAATACGTCTCTATATTAATTGTTCAAGATTATAAAATGTGCCAATAGGATTCTTTTAATTTTATACAAAGACAGCCCGTAGATGTTAGCCCAGAAGATGCAGGATGGAATGTGCCCTCTGACACGGAGGAACAACGTCGTTTGACCGGAGATTATCGAAGATACTGCCAAATAACCGTACACTATATCTCTGTAGATTTTGAAGTCATGCCTAAAGAGAGAGAAATATACATTACGCATAATTGGGCCGTACGATATGGGGATCCTTTGTCGAGATTTGGTGCAGGGGCAGCGAAGTGTTACGAATATAAGTGTCGTGTGACGAAACTCTCCACCTTTTACAAGACAAATGTTTTGAATGCATCTCCCCGCAGAGTGGCCTAATATTGTACAGTCATATACCTAAATCGGCGCACACTATATATATATATATATATCTTTATAACATGTATAAAGGGAGAGATATGTGCAATATAGTGTGACCAACATTAGTGTCGTGCGACGAAAAAGTACTTATAATAAAAACAAGTCAGTACATTCCTCATCCGTACGTTTGTTTGGCGTCGACATGGTATAGAAGATTTGGAGCTATAGGAACACAACTCGACTTGCTAACATTGTTCCAGTGCCAGCCAATAAATCACATTCATATTGTTTTTAAATAACCTTTTTTAGGGTTCCGTAGTCGACTATACGAACCCTTATAGTTTCGCTATGTCTGTCCGTCCGTCCGCGGATAATCTCAGTAACCGTTAGCACTAGAAAGCTAAATTTGGTACTAATGTGTATATATCAATCACGCCGACAAAGTGGTAAAATAAAAAGTGATTTATTTTATTTTATTAGGGTACCTCCCCTATACGTAACGTGGGGAGTGTTTTTTTTTCATTTCAACCCTAACGTGTGATACATTGTTAGATAGGTATTTAAAAATGAATAGGGGTTTGCTAAAATCATTTTTGATAATGTTAATATTTTCGGAGATAATCGCTCCAGAAGTAAAAACAAATGTGTCCCCCCCCCTCTAACTTTTGAACCATAAGTTTTAAAAATATGAAAAAAATCTTAAAAGTAGAACTTTATAAAAACTTTCTAGGATAATTATTTTGAACTTGATAGGTTGAATAGCTTTTGAAAAAAAATTACAAAATAATTTCACACACTTACTGTGACGGACGAAAAACTACGGAACCCTACACTGAGCGTGGCCCGACACGCTCTTGGCCGGTTTTTTAGTAACTACTTCCTAAAAAATATATATATCATTAGTTGGCGTGAAAAATTCTTATGATTTTTCAGGCCTACGAGTAATAGGTGATATTTGGCCGGTACTGTACAAGATAGATAGGTGCCCAACATGTAAAAAACTATTATTTACGACGAAATATTTTTACTAGGACACTGTTACTGTTATGTAGGTATATGGGATTTATGAAAGAATGTTTGACCTCAATATTTGTAAGTATACTTTGTAAGATTTTACATGAAAATAAATGGCTGTAACTGTAAACATTCTTCATGGTTTGGTTTCATATTTATTCACTAATTTCCTAATCGGTATGTACCAAAACCACGACCTAGATAGGGTTTTATTAAGGTTACCTTATGGATACCACATCCGATATGCTTACCATAACAATAGGGTTACCCTATCAGTAAGGTTACCTTATCATAAGGTTACTATGGATAGGGTTTTAAAAACAATTTTTATAATAACCCTATGGAAAACCGCAATAAGGGTAACTGGTTCCGGTCCCTGTTATAGGGCATGGCAAAGAGTTTAGGCGTTCATTAGAAAACACGCACTCTAGCTACGTACGAGGGGCGGCTGATAAGTTCTAAGCCTAAGGCATAAAATGAAAGAAACGTTGAAGTTCAAAGTATAGTACACATTCAGTTACATTCTGGCGAATTTAACGGTTACCACCACATTAATATAATACCATTATATTATTATAAACAGGCAAGAAAAGGTCACCATGTCTGCCAAATTCGGGTATTTCGGCATTTTTCAATTCCGCTCAAAAAGGTAACCTCTTGTTAGAAAGAGAATATCCCCTATAGTAAAATTTGAAGAGTTGATTCATATTCTGCAGTCTACCATCTTTTTGCACGCTATTTTAAAAGTATAAGTCCGCTTTATTTAAAAAGGACATTAGCGCCATAATGTCAATCCCCGCTCAGGGCGATCTCTGGTGGTGGTGTCTGGGAAAATGTAAAAAAAATAAGAAAATATGTTCAGTCTTATAAAAATCTATGAATGTAGCAGGTAGCAAAAATGCTAAAAAATCGTAAAAAATAAACAAAATAAACTTTACACGGATATGGAACGTAATTAACATCCTTGAACTGTGTGCTACACAAATGGCCAGGGCGCTCAATAAAGAATCTTGACTATAAAGTTGGGGGACATTCATTAGAAATAGGCAATAGCAATTCTAATGAAGTTTTCTATTATATCGTCTCCGTAGTTTTAATTTACGCATGCCAGTAAGACCCGATTATAAAAAAATTCTACATGCTGCGATTTAAAAAAATTAAATGTCTACCGAAGAATTCCAATAATAAAAGTCGTCTAAAAGAGTTCTATAATCGTGTCTTCGTTCGATGAAGGTATTTTAGTAAATATATACTTGTCAATAGGGGCGACAGGGACTTGTCATTATTGCACAAAGTTATTGAGGCCAGTGCGCAAAGCCAGTTTTCAGGAACGACGTGGTAAACTCGTATCCAAAGTGATATTTTCATAGGACACCACGTCTGTTCACTTGTCATGAGTTGCCAGGCAGATCATCAAATAGACTTGATGCGCTAATATTAATCGCCTACCCGACCATAGGGACCTGGTTTCGGGTTACAATATTCGGTTAACTAATTTGAAAAACGAGTTACGCTTCCAAAGATAAGACGAAAAGAAAGCGGACATAGTAGTTTTGTAGGGCTATTTTAAGGGCAAAACTAAAAAAATTTTTTTTGGGGATATGAAGTACTATATGCTTGATGTGTTAAGTGTATTTTACTCGAGGATATTTCAATCAAAATTTTTGGTTTAGACCTTTCTTTCAATTTATGTCTTAGGCTTAGAACTTATCAGACGCCCCTCGTATTATTGGACTTTCGGCTGTGGAGCAACGATACACAGGCTTCATTTTTATTTTACAAGTTGTTGGTGCAAACGCCAACACAGTTAACTGACCATCCAGTATTTATATTGAACCTTATTACAATGAACATAAAACTTAGCTTCAAATAGGGTGTAGACCTCTATGATAAAGTTTTTGATGGAAGGAGATTACAGCTGGGTAAAAATCCTCCTAGGTGATCTGCGCTGCGTTCCCTTGGTTTGCGCAGGCCTTTAACTGTGTTGGCGATGGTACAGTGAGCATCATAAATATGTAGGTATACATTTACGAACGTACGTCGGTGGAATAAGGTTGAAAATAGGATACATATATTTGGAGCTGTCCGTACCTAGTACCTACCAACCTTAGGTTACCTACGCGAAGTGACAATTAGATATCCTGGTCTGGGCGTTTTTTGTATCCTCATCTTTCTCTTATAAGCTTGAAGAATACAGCTTCTTTGCATAAAAAACTCCCATGAGACATTAGAACATAGTGAAATGTTTTTTTTTTTAGTCGTTAATTTAGTTGTTAGTCGAACATTCTCACAACTAATTTAATCGCAACTAAATTAATCGCGATTAAAAAATGACGATTGATATTTTTAATAGATTGATTAGTTAACTAAAATATTAGTCGATTAATGCCCATCTCTGGTCAGCGGGTAGGAAACATGTGGAGCGATATTCGACCTTAATGACGTTGAGTGTTCAGTTTCATTATCATCATCATACCAGCCGAAAGACGTCCACTGCTGGACATAGGCCTCCCCCAAAGAGTGCCAAACTGACCGGTCCTGCGCCACCCGCATCCAGCGGACTCCCGCGACCTGTACCAGTTTAATTATATTCTTATTTAATCAATTTTACGTCATTCCTGTCCAAAAAGTGACAATTGTCACCCGCTATGCTGTGCGAGCGGAAAATACCACTTCAACCAGAAGGAGCTGTAAAATTTTGTGTACACTACGGGCGGTATTAGAGAAAGCCCCACAGCTCGCCCTTGGCTTCGTCACGAGCGTCACATACCTGCGATCTGATCTGAGACACTCTTTGTTTTACCGCCCTAAGTGAGTTGGTATGTGGAAAAACATGAATGTAAATTAATTTTGCTATTATACCTCAAATCTTATGTACCTATATACTCGTAAATTTTGCATAATAGCAAATTGCTGTTGCTTTAAGTATCAAACCGACAGACTAAATAGTTTCGTTAGGTTCCATTTAATCTATCGGTTTAGGGCGTCGGTACCTACATAATATAGTAACTAGTAGCAGTTCATATCAAATCAAATGATAGCAATGCAATAAGTAACTACTTAAAGAAAGTTCTTTTATTAAACTTAACGCAGGTAATCAAAGAAAAGTGCGTGAGTGTAAGTTTCTACATTAAGGTGGTTCGATTGTCATACAAAGCGTTATTTGACATTCGCAGGCTAACGGCGTGATATTTTAAGAAACTTATGTAACAAACTTTCATCAATTGGCTTCCCATTTGCGCCAAATTCCCCCTTTCCTAGAATAAACTTGTATAAACTAGATTAATTTGAGAAAAATAGTTTTCCCAAAATATCACGTGACAAACCAATTTCTCAAATTAATCTAGTTTATTCTAGGAAAGGGGGAATTTGGCGCAAATGGGAAGCCAATTTATGAAAGTTTGTTACATAAGTTTCTTAAAATATCACGCCGTTAGCCTACGAATGTCAAATAACGTTTTGTATGGCAATCGAACCCCCTTAAGTAGTTTCTCTAACTCCAAAGCGTTGACCCCATTACGGATGACGTCAGTTAACGGAATCATCAAACATAGTGATTATATACTCTCTGATCATTATCATTGTGAAACGGATAGGTTTTAGAAGGTAGAAATAAAAGAAAAAAATTGTAAAAAGAATTTATTGTTCAATACCATTAATTACCCACAAGTACCTAATTCTAAACGGGTTACAATTAAAATTCAACTATGTCAAGTCGGTCTTTACCTTTTAAAGTTGATTCAATGCAAGTTAGCTTGGAATTAAGGTCAATGGAGACTGAGTACATGCACTCACTGCAGTGTTAATATGAATCACTGCATGCGTTGCCAACTGTCTCGGGCAAAATAACATGACTTGCTCAATTTCAGTGTGGGCGACAGGTGAAGCAAACAAGGATGAGTGAACATCTTTTTTTATTTATTCTCAATAAAACAGAATATAATTTTCACTAGTTTAAGTTAAAATGGGAATAAATCGAGGGATTAGTATTTCGTCTCTGCTGCATAAACATATACACAAATATATCGTATTTTAACTTCAGAACAAAAGTGAAATTTAGTATCTCAAAAAATAGTTTCCGTATAATCTGAACTGAAACATTGTTAGTTTTGATATTTATATATTTTAATGCTACAACAATTTTACATGAGTCTATGACAGTTTCTTCGCTTTCTGGTAGAGAGTATCAACAACCTTGCTCATATGGTGGATGGTTTCCAGAACAGTCTCATAGGTTTTCTCGAGGGGGGATTCATCGAACACGATCAAGACACCTTCTCCTTGGTCTAGGATACCATTCAACTTCTTGTCCAGGATCATTTGAGACAGTTTCTTCTCTACTTGGACGACGGGGAGACGGATGGTGCGGGCTACATGTTCAACCTGGACACGCGCATAAGGCTCTACAATACGACATAAGTTCTGTTCCAACATAGTATCATATAGAGCACCCAGGTGAGCTCTCACGACTGCATCTTCTTCAAGTTCCGGCTTGTAAGTCTTAAGTGCAGCTTGGAAGTCGGCTAGAGATCGTTTATGAGAAGCAGTGGCTACCGCTCTCATGGCTTCTAACTCTTTTCCTGCATGTTTGAGGGCCGATTTGCTGCCACACACAACAGCGACTTCCTCGGCCTGATTCAGCATGATTTTCGACAACAACATGTATTTTAGTCCTGTGAGGGCTTTGGGGCTATCGGCGCCATCGTATCCTTCGAAAGCTTCGTAGAAGTATGAGTAAGCGGTTTTGAAATCACGCTCATCCGCGGCGTGAAGGATGCCGGACTGCAAGTCGAGCGCCGCCTGCATCTTCGGGGGGCAGTAAATCGCGTTCGCCGTGGTCCTGGCCGATGTTAAGGAGGCTCTCGCTTTCGGCAGATTGCTGAGGGCATGGAAGGTTTTGCTCTCAAAAAGAAGTACTTCTACTAGTAGATTTTTGTCATCCAGCTTCTTGAGCTCGCGCAGCAGCGCGGTGGCGAGGTCCAGCGCCTCGGTGTACATGCCCGTGTCGTAGTACAGCGCGATCAGCCGCGCCTCCAGCGACTGCCGTAGGAACGTGCGCCGCTCCTCTTTGGCCCATTCTATACACTCTTTACACAACTGCACCTCAATGCCGATACCTGCCTCCAGATCCAGGAAGAAGTCGACCAACGCGCGCACTAGTTTCGCCGCTTTCGCCTTACTTATCAGGCTGAGGAATGGTCGGGTCGCTTTGATCAGTTCCGCCAACTCCTTGGCCTTGCCCTCCTTTTTGTACTTCTCGCCGAGGTTCAGGATGCCCTGCTCCTTGGCCCTTATGTTTTCTTCATCGTCTTCGGGCAATTCTCCAGTACTGACCATCTTGTCGGTCATGCGGACGTCCTCCTCTCTGGTTGTTGACGACGACACACGCGATCGCTCGAATAACATAGCGCCGGCCATGATGTGGATATTTATACGCTTAAACTAAAAAAATCCTGTAAACAGTGAAACCCACTACGACCGCTAGATTTTTCCTTTGTATAATTTTGTTATATTCGCAAAGTCATCGACGACCTCTCTTTTTTTTTTGTAACCAAGTCGTAGACGCGGACTGGGTTGCCAGTTGAATTCTACAAAGCTACTATAAAAGGTGTTGTCTATGCCTATTGATACAAACAATATTATTTTGTGAATTGTAAAATATACTTAATTAATTACCCATCAATGTATATTGCTATCATTTTATCTATTAAATTAGTTATCTCATAAATTACTGGTTGGACGAAATAACTACTGGTGTATTACTTTAGTGTGACATTATTGACATTAAAAAGAAAAACTTTGTTCTTTTTAATGTCAATAATGTCGCGGATTTCGACGCTTTTGAATTGATAATAATCATACTGGTCAGCTTATAGACTAGTAATTATTGTTAATAACTAACTAACTAGTCATTATTAACTACGTTCCACAATGGCGTCAAAACTTAAAGTAAGTAAGAGCGGTAATTATACATATCCCATATTTCCTTCCGATGGTCTGATACGATTAGCTAGGCGTCAGTGTCTTAATATGTGTATGATGAACAGTCACGCGTCCGAGCAGAAATAGGATCGGACGTCCAACTCGGAAGCAGCTCTGAAGAGTTTACGATTTAATTGCCGATCCGATTCCCTGAAGGTGCACTCTGCTAAGAGTGCTCTGCATACTTTTGCAGAGAGGTGCCACTGATCTGATGCCATGTCCTACCTAAGTATGGCAGTGACACCTTATCACTAAGTATCAGACTGAAAGTTGAAACAACAGTTAGAAAGTTTTTATTTTTTTACGAAACACTGCAAATGTCGTTATTATATACATATTTTAGTTTTAAGTAATGCAATATTTTTTTGTTTTAGACGGAAGTCATCGTAGCCGTCGGGCAAAATTCAGAAAGCGTTTGTATGCTTTTTGATATATGTAAAGAAGTCAAACATTTTTATGAAACTCCAGCGATTTTTTTAACCAAAACTGATTTTTCGGACAAGTCTTTCAGCGTCATGTGTACTGTACACCAAATTCTGGACGAAGAAAGAAATGAGAAAACCAAAGGTCTCATTTTAGATCTAATTGTTGACTACCAGTTACAGTGGTTGCAATATGTAAACGATATAGAAAACTTTGAAAAAAATATACTTGATAAAACTCTGCCCAAAGAAGAAGTTTTCAAAGCACTGAATTATACCATGGAAAGCTTAAACTACCGCTTGAAACATTTCCAAAGATTTGTTGAAAAGCATCGAACTGGATTAACGAATGAAAACCACGCTATTTTAAATGCAGAGTTAGAAATTGTAGAAGAAATGCATAAAGAAATTGTCAAAGCATTGGTAGACAAATTAAAATGTTTTCGAGGTATTCAAAGTGGTCCGGAGTTCGAAATTAAAATAAAATCTGAAGTTGAAGATCTTTTACAGTGGTTAGATAAAATTAGTGATTACTTGGCCATCCTCCTGAGTAATTACGTAAGTTTCAACGTACCACATTTTAGTGGCGATTTGACAAAAACTTTACAGCAAATAGTTGAAGAACTGAAATCTAACGAGTCGCCATCAGCTATTAAATTGTTGGAAGAACTCAAAGAAAAAGGAAAAGACATCGGTTCAATGATAAGAGCAACAGCAAGCCATGACCTTGAGATAAATAAAGTTGTAGAGAAAATTGCTGTGCTGGATGACCGTATTAGGCGCTTAGAACAAGAAAATGCACTAGCAGCTCTTGGTGCTCTTCGTTACAAAAAAGACTACCTCGAGACAAGATTAGCTTCGTTAGATAATCTAAAAACGACATTAAAAAGTATTCATAACTTGGCGGACTACATACCAACGGACATTTCAGCAGAAGAAATGTGCACGTGCACTGATTTCTTTCAAATGAGAATTTTTAATCATTCACTTCCACCTCCAGAGCGTCAGCGTTTGATCTCCCAATTGTGTTACTTGTGGGACATGGCAGTCAATGGGAAGAAGGACAAATCTATAATATCAATCCTCAGTTCAGCTGACGAAAAAGAAGAATTTACTGATGAATTGGGAATTTACTATATAGACGATCATGGAAGAAAAATATACACAAAGCCTGATGAAGAGGACAATGCGGGTAAATTGTACCAAAGTAACGAACATGATCAATTAGTACCCCTTTCAGATGATTCAGAACATGTCTATTTTTACAATGAATGTGGTAGGTATTTCTTTGATCGTAATAGTAGACAGAAAATTTATAAAGCTCATGCCACAGCAAGTGAATTCGTGATGGACAGCTCTGGAGTCCTGTTAAAGTTAAAGGAAGTCCGAAATGGTATTACGTATTACTACGACAAGTTCGGGCGTTATTACATAAACGAGGAAAATAAGCGTATCTACATAGAAGAAGACGCCACAAGTGAATACGAAAATGATGGTTTTGGTAATCTTGTTCGCATAAGAAGTCAATTAGATATATTGGAACCTTGCCCTGCGGATGAAAACGTCACAGAAGATTTCAACTATTTGAAACGAAACGTTGGAGCTGCGCTGCGTGAATGTGTTGCGGAAACTATAATGAGGCAGCCGGCAGACCCAATAAAATATTTGGCCACGGCTCTCATTAAATATAGGGACAATATTGAACAGAGGGAAAAGAGAGCTAGAGAAAAAGAACAATTAGATATGGAAAGGGAAACGCGTGCTGCTGAGGAACTCGCGGCTTTGGAGAAAGCGGCAAGAGAGGCCGCCATGCTGATGGCGCAAGGTGGCAGTGAGGCTAGCTACGATTCCAATCTGATACACTACGTAACTCAGTCACCTGATATTGAATCAACAAGTTCAAAAAAATGAAGAAAATCTTCCGATACTAACAATTCACTTGACTAAAAGTTGAGATATTTTTCCATTTTATTTTTCAGTGAAAAAGGGAACGACGGTTCATGTTACTTTACGTTTTTGAACGTTGACTAGTGAGACTGACCTATTGATAAACATAAAATACATCCATGACAATGCTTGTGTGGATGATATTAACTATAAGCCTCTCAGTCCGTTTACTTAGGATGCTGATCATACAGCAATTAAACCTTTTTTTTGCTCTAGGATGAAGCACTATTTATTTAACTTTAGCGGTGTTTAGCTTAGTATGTTGTGTACCTACTTTTCTTAGTTGATTTCAAATAAAATTCTCATGGCCCATAATCCTACAGCATGGTCCTACGCTCATCCTACTGGTAGACCAAGGTCAGTTTTTTGTAAGTGACAACCCCACTTTTGATTTCGGGATTTCAGAGTATGTGACAAAATTGTACCGAATTAGTACTTAAGTGAAAAAAATTGTACTTCAATAGTTTCGAGAGTACAATTATTTTAAATGGGGGTTGCTGGGGAGCATCTCTCCAGCAACCCCAATCTTAAAAAGAAGGAATTTCGCGTAGAAGTTCTTTGGGTAAAATAAGGCCCAAAAAAAATTGTACTCTCGTTTTTCCCGTTGAACGAGATAGCTACGCTAGTTAACCCCTCAACAGAGCAAAGAATAAGGCAAGGGCCGCGTTACGAACTACAAAGTGACGCAACTTTTTTAAACGTGTGTGCGTCAGAGTGATACTAGTAGAATGAAAGTATCCCTATAATTTGGGTAATTTGCTTAAGGTAAATAAAAAGTAAGGTAAGGTAGGTAAAAAAATATTTATTCTAATTTACCTAGTTTGAGATTGTTTAGCAATAATGTGGGACATAAGACGCATCTCCATAGCAGTTTGCCATGCAATCCGCCGCGTCATTTCGGCCCGTGCGCAAAGAAAGAAGCACGGCGTCCTGCAAAATTATATCCCTATCTCACTCTATCTTATAACTTCGTACCGCTCGTGCCGTCCGCCACGCTCAGACGTCTGGCGTTAGCTTTTGCAATATTAAGTAATATTTTTTGTGATTTTTAAAAGTCAAACATGCTTTTCTAACAATATTTGTTTGCCGAAACTGACGCATTTCAATATGTTTGATGTTTAAAAATATCAATTACTTTGGCGCAGCGGGTGTGGTTACAGCGGACAATATGTTTCGCAAGAGCGCAAAGTTCGTAGTGTCATTTAATTCGTGATTTTAACCTAAAAATTTCTGTATATAGTGTTTGTTGCCCAAATAAAATAAAAAATAAAGTGATTCTACGGAATCACTTTGTTTTTTATTTTATTGGAGTTGGATTTGGGATGGAGGAAATAAAAGGCCATGTAGAATCTATATAAATAAACCGGCCAAGAGTGTGTCGGGCCACGCTCAGTGTAGGGTTCCGTAGTTTTTGGTCCGTCACAGTAAGTGTGTGAAATTATTTTGTAATTTTTTTCAAAAACTATTCAACCTATCAAGTTCAAAATAACTTTCCTAGAAAGTTTTTATAAAGTTCTACTTTTGAGATCTTTTTCATATATTTAAAACTTATGGTTCAAAAGTTACAGGGGGGGCACATTTTTTTTACTTCTGGAGCGATTATCTCCGAAAATATTAACATTATCAAAAAATTATTTTAGCAAACCCCTATTCATTTTTAAATACCTAATATACCTATCCAACAATATATCACACGTTGGGGTTGAAATGAAAAAAAAAAACACTCCCCACGTTACGTAAAGGGGAGGTACCCTAATAAAATAAAATAAATCACTTTTTATTTTACCACTTTGTCGGCGTGATTGATATACACATTAGTACCAAATTTAGCTTTCTAGTGCTAACGATAACGGTGAGTTAGTGCACTACTCGTAATTTTCCCTGATTCGCCATTTTCGTCAGTTTCCCTAATTCGTCAATGCCATCAAAATCTTTAATACGTGTCAATTTCTAATTCGCCATTTTATTCATTAAGTCACCTTCACTAACTGGTCAAGTACAGTCGCAGTAGATATTTATATAATCTTTGAACCTGATATTTTTAAGCGAATGATATTATGATATTATCGAGTCTTTGGGGCCAATATCAATGAATGAAATATTTTTTAACATATTTTTGACATTCTAACTTCGCTCACAAGGTACCGGGTTTACGGCTTAGGACCAGTACAGACGCGGACTGCAACGCAACTGCAATTTCTATAGAAACGGTGCAGTCGTGATGCAGTCATCATGCAGTTCCCATATACATTTTGAGTAATTGCAGTTGGTTGCAGTCCGTCTGTACCGGCCCCTACAGTACCGATGAGTACATGAAATGGTTTTGGAATTGGTTTAGAAATTATACCCATATGTCTTAGTTCAAAAAAAAACAATCATAATTATTAAAAATATGTTTATGATTATACCGACAATGACACATGACGAGTCGAAGAAAATGACCAATTAGGGAAATTGACAAATTAAAGATTTTGATGGCATTGACGAATTAGGGGAACTGGCGAATTAACGAAAAATCTGACAAGTTCTGACAAGTGACAAGTTTTCTATCTGTGCTTTTGCTATGGCGTTTAATGCGTATAATTTTGCGTGTTCGCTTACCGCTGGGACAGTCCTATGCTAGCCCGCTGGACGTCCATGCATGTGCAGGTAAAGACGCGCGCACGAGAATTTTAGACCCTAAGTAGTATTATTAACTAACACTCATTTAGTCATAAGTTAATTATTTTTTACTAACAAATGTGTATGGACCTTGTCTGAAATAAAAATGAATTGAAATTGAATTATGGCGGACTCATGCTATCTCCTATTTCCGTACTTTCTCTTTCTGTCATTTTGTCATGGTGACTTTGGCCGGTTACCATGGATATTATAACCTGTTATGCTCCCTGGCAACCCCACTTTCGATTTCGGGATTTCTGAGTATGTGAAAAAATTGAACTTACAAAAAAAAATTGTACCTCAATAGTTTCGAGAGTGCAATTATTTTTAATTGGGGTTGCTGAGGAGCATCTCTCCAGCAACCCCAATCTTAAAAAGAAGGAATTTCACGTAGCATCTAAGTTTTTTGGGTAAAATAAGGCCCAAAAAAATTGTACTCTCGTGCTTGCCGTTGATTGAGATAGCTGGGCTAGTTAAATTACCAAATTTGCGCCAGAAAGCGAACGCCTTCGCGACACGGCAATATGGAAAACACTTGTACTCCATATTTTGCAAATATTTTTCATCAGGCGCAAAAAAATCATTGCATTGCACAGCAATAGACTGCTATAACGTATGGGAAAATGCCTCATTCGATAGCCAGCTTTCTGAAAGAGCCGTCGATGCCGAATAGTTTAATCTTAGTGTGCCGGGCCGGAGGAACTCGGCCTAACCAACAAAAACTTATAATTAGGCTGGAAATATTGTACTCATTGGTTTTTACGGTTGAATGAGTCAGCTATGGCCAGGTACTCGCAGTTTTACTATTTTTTTACTTTTTATTGCGCCTGATGAAAAATATAAGCTAAATATGGAGTACATGTGTTTTCCGTATTGCTGTGTCACGCAGACGTTCACTTTCTGGCGCAAATTTGGTACTTTAACTAGCCTAGCTATCTCGTTCAACGGGAAGCACGAGATAACATTTTGCTGGAGAGATGCTCTTCAGCAACCCCAATATAAAAGAATTGTATTCTCGAAAGTATGGAGGTACAATTTTTTTCAAGTAAGCACTAATAGGTACAATTTTTTCACATACTCAGAAATCTCGAAATCGAAAGTGGGGTTGCCAGGGAGCATGACATATTATAACTTCACGAGAAAACATGTTTGTGTCAAACAAACAATGGTTTTGACGAAATGAAATTAATAATTATCTCAAAATAAAATACGTAAGTATCCATAACGAAATATCAAGTGCTAATATTGATTTACTTATGAAAAACAACGGTTGGTTCTTGGATAAAACCTAGAAGCGGGAGGTTTCTTAGTACAAAAAGAATTAATTGCGAAAGGGTCCGCCTAGAATACCGCGGCGGGACGCGGTATACTGTGCTGACCTTTTCATATTAGCGCAAACATTACAACCGGTACCGCCTCTGCTCTGCACCGCACCGCACCGCGCCGCCACCGCTGTCTGTGCGTTTCGACCTTAAGACTGAATCACGTCACGCTTAGCAGTCTGCGGAGGCGGTCAAGTTATAAATATTTATCTATGGGTCAAGTTTAACGTTTAACACTAACTGTCATGTATACCTTGTGTATACCTTTGATGTATACTTGAAAGTTTCTATTGACCGACCGCAGGCCACGCCAGTGTCGCCAGTCTGTGAGCGGATTTAGGCGGCGGGCTTCAGCCTGTATGTGGCGGGCCTAGTAAAGTAGCGGGGATTTGTCTGTGGTATATAAATAGGTTTCAAAAACTACTATAGGATTGCAATGTTTGACTGCAGCAACCCTACAATTTTGACAGATGTCGGCCATATTACGATTACGATTTGTGAATTTGACGAATTCTCTACTCCTCGATAATATCATATCATATCATATCGTAAGTTAAGCGAAGTAATAGTTTAACAGGAACTCGTTTTGACCGTCAGCAACAGGGCGAATTTAAACGATGTTCCGTAGTAGAAATTCAGCTAGGTAGCAGTAAATATAAGTGAATACAGTGAAAACAATTTCTGATGTCTACGTACTGCTTACAATGATTAATCTTTTAGGACAAGGTTTTCCAATATTTTATGCAAATTAGCATGCATCAGTCGAAGTGACGTATGAGGCTTCGAATGTTTTCGTCACGTGCCGTCGCGAGGATTGTGTGTACAAATACAAGTGCGTGAATGTCGTAGCGAGTTGGATTTATTGTCGTGATTTTCCTGCCACTGATGGCCTTGTAGGCCGGTTAGTGCGACAGTTTCGCCATGGCTCCCCGACCGCCCGGTCCTCCGCCGCCTCCCGGGCCGCCGCCGCCGCCCGGCCCGCCTCCACCACCCATATTCGGAGGTTCATCGAAGGGAGGCTCTGGCGACAACAGGAACGCCTTGCTTAGCTCTATCAGGCAGGGAGCTCAGTTGAAAAAGACGGTAACAGTGGACAAGAGTGGACCGTATATACCAGGGAAGGTGACGAGTTCTGGTGGAAGTGCATCTCCGGTTGGCAATGGGGTCAGAAGTGGAGGAGGCATGCAGAATGGAGGCAGCGCGGCGCCGCCGACGCTGGGAGGGCTCTTCGCAGGCGGCATGCCCAAGCT
Source organism: Epinotia brunnichana (assembly GCA_963854355.1). Classification (NCBI taxonomy): domain Eukaryota; kingdom Metazoa; phylum Arthropoda; class Insecta; order Lepidoptera; family Tortricidae; genus Epinotia; species Epinotia brunnichana. The sequence continues at coordinate 6,129,449 of OY977946.1, forward strand.
GAGGCCCACGGGCAAATTTGGTGGTGGTGAGTAGATCTTCTGTGTGATAAGATCTGATTACATATATATAAACACTTGAATCACACTGCTACACTACACTAAACACTAATTGTTTTATTATATTATGCTGATTTTTATGTTCTGTACTGTCACAAATACATTTCATTATATTATACACTTAAATGTACTATAAACAAGTCCAATAATTTAAATGCAGCCATTATAAGACACCAATATTTAAAATGAAAGTGGTGGTCAATATTCAAATAAAATAAAATAAATAATACAAAATTCATCAACACTGTAGAACAATACAATACAATAATTAATACTTTGATTTTAATTCATCTACTTTCTTCTATTTTGATGATGATGAAGTTGTAATATTTTAGTGGTTAGCTTCTACTCAATTGTTCAAAGGTTAGCTGGAAGAGATAAGTTTACCTTTTTACTTTAATATTATACGACATACTGTATGTATTTTCGCCTGTTCTTGTGTACAGTTGCCATCACATACATCGGTACACTATAGGTGTTCAAAAATATCCTGGGACCTGTCCTGGGTCCCCTTTTATTCCTACTATATATTAATGATATCATTGATTCTTGTAGTTATCCTATGATTTTATTTGCCGACTACAGTACCATCTTTGTAGAATTTGACATAACTAATGATTACGAAAATTAAATTAACTTGACCACTGAAAGTATTAGGTCCTTACCTATGAAATTGGCGGTGTGTATGGAGAATTTTATGAAAACTGTGATTTTCATACATTGAATTTTACGGATTATTCAGCAATGTCAAATTCAAAGCAAACTAAATTTTGGTAGGAATATAGAAAACTTTTAAGCTACTTTACACATATCTTCATTCCTTAAAAATAGTTTGCATCATAAAACTATATGTAATTGAAACACTTTAACAGGCAGCACATGAAAAGGGCGGTTCAAGCTTTAATTTGAAACACTAAATAAAAAAATCAAACCTATTTTTTGTATTTAAAACCTTTGTTACATAGTCTTATAATGAAATTAAAAAATAATTTTGAAGTTGCAATAGAAATGAATAAATTACGTACAAAATAATATCTGTGAAAAAACCGCCAATTTCATAGGTAAGGACCTAATATTATAAAATGGCTAGAAAGTAATAACCTGAGGGTATTAGAGAAGACATGTATAATGCAATTCAGTCAAAGAAAGGCCATTCCATCCCTAAATGTAAATTATGAAGGTAACAATGTAGCGAAAACGAATGTCACAAAATTTCTTGGACGCCATATAGACTGTTACATGTCATGGAAATTGCACTCTTTGGCAGTGTGCAAGAAACTATATAAGTTCTCATATGCTCTCTATAAATTAGCGAAAATTTGTGATCACAGTTTTGTAGCCTCAACTTTGCGTTACGGGATAATTTTTTGGGGAAACTCTACACACAGAAATATTATATTTAGAGCTCAGAAGCTAGGGCCATCTCTGGACTGGCTCCCTCACAAAGCTGCCAACCACATTTTAAATCATTGAATGTTTTGAATTTTCCATGCTTGTACATCTTTCACACGTACAATCGCAATGCAATCTGTTTGACATGAAAATTGTAACGAGACCAAATCTTTGATACAGGAAGCCTGAAATATGCATTGTTAAATCCAGGAATGCTCTGATGCAAAAGAATATTTTAGTTATGGCTCCAAAATTGTTTAACAAACTATCTGAGGATTGGCAAAATGCAACATTAAACAATTTCAAAAGAAAGTTTTTTAACTTTTTATCCGACAAGTATTATTATAGTATTTTAGACTATCTTAATGATAATAAAATAAATAAATAATTACTGCCACTATATAATATGACATCGACATCTTAATTTTCAATTTTCAAATTATATTATTGCTCCGTTTAAGCTAATTAACTTTATCTCATATTTACTTGATCTTGTGATTTTATGTTCGTATGCCTAATGGGCTCATCATGGTCTTCGTACTGTAAACATTTTAACAACAGTATTATCTTAACCTGTGATGACGAAATAAACGTATTTGTATTTGTATTTTTGTATTTGTAATATTAGCACATGCACCCTAATGCCTTGAAAATAGAGGTGTGTTACGATGTTTGTGACGTGCTTGCTTGCTCCGATGTCTGTGATGGCGACTATACAATAAAGTGCACATAATTGCATACACAGACATATACCCCATGCCTCAAGAGGATTCCAAACAATTTTAACAGTGTATTTCTGAGGCCCTAAGGAGTAAAAAAAAATCATATAAAGTAAGCTGAGTTCGAATCACTTTTTTATATTTTCATACATAAGTGGTCAAGCAAAAATTTGTAATCATCATCATCATCATATCAGCCGAAAGACGTCCACTGCTCGACATAGGCCTCCCCCAAAGAGTGCCACAATGGCCTGTCCTGCGCCACCCGCATCCAGCGGACTCCCGCGACCTTTACCAGGTCATCAGTCCAAATTTGTCATGAATGTAAATAAATAAAAAAATAAGCCGAACTCAGCTTTCTTTATACTACATTTTTTACTCCTTAGGGCTGCAGAAACACTTGTTTAAGATAATTTGGAATGCTCCCGGGGCACCGTGTATACGTCTAACTCAAAAAAGTCTAGTTTTCCCTTTGGGTTGGAAGGTCAGATGGCAGTCGCTTTTGTAAAACAAAATTTTGGGTGTAAGTGCCAAAGCTGACCCTGAGCTCCTTTAGGGCACAAATGGGAAAATGTTAGGAGGATGATGATACATACCTGTTATTCCAGTAAAATATAAAAAAAAATACCTGAGATGAAAAATAAATACAGTCATATTAATAAAAAAATATCTATTAATTTTTTATAATTATTTATTTATCAGGCAGGCAGTTGAAACAACTGATAATGCCTGTATCCACTTTTCCTTTTTGTACAATTGTTTCAATTTGTTCTTGAATTGGTTGACATTGAGAGCTGAGACCACATCATCTGGCAGTTCGTCCCAAGCTTTCACCACCCAATATCAGGGGACAATGTTACGCAAATGGAACTAGACCCATAGTAAGCTCAATAATAATAATAATCACCCAATAGCCCAGCCACTAGTCCATCATTTTCACCCAATAACCAAATTTTCTTTAGATTCCATCAACAGCAATAGTCCCTCTACACCCCAGCAGGTGCTGTCTCTGTGTGCGTCCCATGACACGGGCAGGGACAGCATCCGCTCGGTGTACTCCTTGCATTTCATTAAATTGTCAAAAGGGCCTCTATGTGTTGGCTCAGTTGGTACTTTGTAGGTACCTAGCCCCACGCACGCCTCCCAAAGGTCCGGGACATCATAGTCCCGTGAGCGGGAAAGACATACATAATAATAATAAATAATAAATATTTACGGGACAATCTTACACAAATCTACCTAGGCCCACGGTAAGCTCAGTAAGGCTTGTGTTGTGGATACTAGGCGATGATATATATAATAGATACAGTCGCCATCACATACATCGGAGCAAACAAGCACGTCACAAACATCGGAACAAACCTCTATTTTCAAGGCATTAGGGTGCATGTGCCGATATTTTTGAACACCTATAGTGTACCTATGTATGTGATGGCGACTGTACATACATATAGATACTTATATACATATATAACATCCATAATTCAGGAACAAATATTCGTGATAAATACACAAATAAATGCCCTGACCGGGATTCGAACTCGGGACCTCCAGCTTCGTAGGCAAAGTCACTACCCACTGGGCTATGGAGGCCGTAATCAATAAGGCTTTTGTTATGTGTAGTACACAAAAATATATTTAATACATATAAATATACTGCCCAAAAGTGTGTCAGAGGACTTAGATAAGTATAAAATTATAAATTTGCCAGCGCGTATGAGGACAGAAAAAGAGGCTTGTGAACGCAGCCAGCACATGTACTAACTAACTCCTTCAAGTCGTAGCTGGTAATGAATGATGGCGCGGTGCAGCAGGGATTGAGTAATTTTTTTCACACTACAATCGCTGTAATACCAGCCCATCCAACCGTGGCGTTGATGCTGATGATGGCAATACCGAAGTTATTAAAGTTTGAAGGTCCAGAATAAAAGAGAGAGTCATTACAAGCTTTTATTTACTTTCACCTGTCCCGTTGTCTGTCTGTCTGTAATCAAATCTTGCAAGTTAAATTTGACCCACTTCCCGGTTTCTGATTGAGCTGAAATTTTGCATGCATATGTATATCGCATGACAATGCAATATTATGATAACATGTAGCTGATCTGATGCTGGAGCTGGAAGGTGGTCATAGGAACTCCGCAATAGAACGACACAAACGCATCGAGTTTGTGCTCGTTAGAATCGTCTCAGTGAGCACTTGATGATGGTATGCAGAAAAGTACAGTCGACAATAAAAGCTTGTACCAAAAATTTAATTTTTGACAGAAACTTATTTTACTATTAACAATCCTCGAATGCAGCAATACTCTAAATCGTAACTACTTGATCCCTAGACACTTTTGGGCCACTGCCCAAAAGTGTCTACAAATACTAAATACGTCTAAAACATCCAAGACTCAGAAACAAATATTCATGCTCATCACCCAAATATTTGCCCTTACCGGGATTCGAACCCAGGACCTTCAGCTTCGTAGGCAGCGTAACTATAACCATTACTACCCACTAGGCTAACCAGTCTTTGGTAAATAATTGCCCATTTAATGTAATCATCTCAGAAACCGTTATTTTTTTAAGTATAGCTAAAAGTTCATTGTGTAGGTTAGGTTTGCTTTATAACTATAGTGAAAAGAATACTGTTTCAGAAAATTTTTTTTTCGATGAAATGGAAATTCGGCGAAACATTCTTTCGATGAAACGTTTGTCGGTAAGACAAGGGTATTCCCTCAAACGAGCCCGGGGTCCGGCGCCTAGTAAGTCACAAGATTTGGCGTACGCACTAGTTTTACGAAAACGACCTATAATGCATATAATAAAATTAGTAATTTTTTTTTTTTATTTCGGAATAAATCCATATTTGGTTAATTACAATAAATAACTTAAATGTAATGTTAGTACACTTTACAAAATTATCCACTTATATTAAACATTAATACATATATGACAAACTAAAAGGCATGCTTGGCTACAAGGATATCACATGCAATTTATTCCAGTGATACAGAAATGGGCCATCGTTCCTTTCTGCCACTGTCTCCAGGAGGCTGTTGGGGCTAAGGCCGACACGTCTCTGCAGAGATGCAACACGTTTTCGCAATATTGCGTGAAATCCATCCGTGCGCGCCTCCGCGAACATTCCTGACGCGCTGCAATGTTTCGGCAGCCCCAACAGCATCCTGAAAGCGTTGTTATACTGGACGCGCAGGGCGCTGTAAGCTTTTTGAGTATAATTGATCCATAGGCTGCAGGTGTAAAATGACCTGGCAATAGGCCTTAAACAGAGTGATTTTTACGTTTTTATAGTACACCGAGCAAACCTACGGATCAACATATTACTTCTAACCGCCAGCGCCCTACGCTCCCTCTCGATATCCTTGTTGTCGCTAAGTGACGCGGTAACCCAATGGCCCAGGTATTTAAACTCGTCAACTACCTTTAGAGGAGTGCCATCAAGCTTGACTTGGGGAAGATGTGGATAACACTTTGCACCTGCCTTGAATACCAGTAACTCACTCTTCGAGGTATTGTACCTTAGGCCATGAGTCCTCGCGTATCGCGTACTCGCGTATAATGTAATATGGACCCATATAATAAAGTCTTAGACTACCTAATGCCAACTCAATAATTTCCAAACATAATTACAAGTGAATACAGATATCACTGATATTTAATTACATTATTGATTGTCCTCTCCACTTGGCTGAAGTAAAGGGTAGAGTAGTGCTGTATCGAGTTTTGCATGTTTTATAAACACCAGCCTAGCATGATCATTGATCATGTTTATTTTAGACATAAAACATTTGTCCTTTATTAGCAAGTATGTAACAAGTGGGAGAGGAGTGAATGTCTTTTTTTTTATACAACGACGGTGGCAAAAAGCTTACGGCCTGCCTGATGTTAAGCAGGTTAAGAAGAATCACAAGCGCGTTGCCGACCCTTTATTCACTTGAGGATTCGCTGTGTTGGCAAATAGAGACATGCAGGTCCCTCACTCCCAACGCAGCGCACCCTAGGGAGCTCTGGCGACCTTACTCACCACCAGGAACACAACACCACATACTTCATAGCATCCAATAATATAGCAACACTACAAAGCAGAGGTGCTATAATGGCGCTGTCAACACCAAAAACGCGCACACTGTCTATTTGTATCGGAGTAAACGAGAGCGAGTGTTACTTGAGCGGCCAGGTTTTAGACGAAAATAAGGAATAAAAATAAAAATAAAAAAAGTGTGGATTTTTTGTGAAATATGGCTACGGTCTAGGTCTACGGTTTAGGTATGAATATTGTGCAGGACGGCATAGAATAAAACCGCTATAAACATAAAATTGTCAGTCGCGACCTAACTTGTAATAATCTAGCTTATAAACCTTCTTATAACATAGGCATTGCGCTACTATTGCCTTATGTCATCGGCACCTGAAATAAAGAATAATAGGCCTCACATTTCATTCCTACATAGTAAAAAAGGGTAATATACCGCTGGTTTCCTAAATAACGAGTGGATAACACTAAGTTTCCACTAAGAAATATAGACAGACTAAAGGAAACCTAGAGATCCTACCCGCGCGCCAGTCAGGCAACGACTGATGGGCGAGCGAGGGGGGAAACCCGGTATTTATACCTCAGGTGGGGAACGAGGTACGTATATACGGGCGGACACGGAATCCCCGCGTTTCAGATGCATTTTGACGCCGAACGAGCGGGATCTCGTGTAATAATGTTTTATAAATAGCATAGAAATAGGTATAAGCACTGTAAATAATGTATTAGAGTAAGATTGAACTGTAATAAATGAACATGTCATTTCGCGCCAAAATTTCCCGCGCAAATCGCTTTCCCGCCAAATATACGGGGCGAAGGGGCGTCCGGCCGAGGTAACTTAATAGTATAAATTGGGCGGCCAGACCCCATGAAATTCAGTACCTACAGTAGCAGCGAAGTGACATTACTTGAAAAAGTAAACAAGCTTTTCAATTCAGAACCCCGACCCGACCAAGTTCCTGCTAAGCCGTAACGACCAACGCCGAAGGTGCAGGATTTCTCTTCAATTCTACCCAGCCCAGAGCCAGTCATAGGTGCGTCTCGCACATGCTGGTCCTTCGAACCGGATTCTACATAGAGGATGCCCCTTACAAGATCGAAAGCAGGAAAACGCACGTTCGGTCAACTTATCGCAGCGAACATCAGAGAAGCCATGCTGGAAGAAGCAACCACGTCCACGTCGGGAACTGCTACGACTCAAGAAGGTTCGAGGCCCTCGCAGGAGACTTCGCGAACAAGCACTCCTGCGACGCCGGCGCCTCGGCCAGACCTGCAGCCAAGGTCACCCATAGGGCAGCAACCTCATGATGCCGCGCAGTGGAGAACACTGCCTCATGAAACCCCACAGTCAACGCTGCCACCCATAGTGCCGTCAAGAACTACGTGTCAAGACGGCTCGAGGCCCTCGCAGGAAACCCCACAGACAAGCACTCCTGCGACGCCGGCGCCTCGTCCAGACCCACAGCCGAGGTCACCCATAGGGCAGCATCATGATGCCGCGCAGTCACAAACACTGCCTCATGAAACCCCACAGTCAACGCTGCCACCCATAGTCCCGCTGCTGCAGGAGAGCCTACACCCTGCAGCAACACTACGGCAGGAAACCCCACAGTCAAGCCAGCATCCTGCCGCACGGCCGCCGTCAAAATCGGTGAAAACAACGTCGAGTCATCGCGTCCGCCGTCTCGCACAAGCGCGAGAAGAAGCCCTCCGAATCAAATTGGAGCTCGCGCAAGCGCGCATAGCCGCCATAGAAGCCGAAGACAGCGACGATGACACCGGCACAATATCTACAGTCCAACAAGAACGCCGCATAGATGAATGGCTCGAGACCAGCCAGAGACATGTCCTCGCCATCTCCAATGCACCTTACATCGAAGAACCCGAGCCTGCAACCCCACAGTACGCCGAGCAGGCTCGGGAGAGGAGCCCCGCCGAGGGCGCGGGACAGGGCGCCGCTGCCGTGCGCCCCGCCGTCCCCGCCCCTCCCCCCGCCGGGGGAACCCACGCTCCCGTTTTCGCGCCAACGCCGCCGCGCCCACGCGAAACAGACGCATATCCGCCGCCGTTAATGTATTCACAAGCGAATGCGCAAGAAGATAGCGCCATAGTAATGAAGAATCAACAAAGTGTGAACCTGAGTGAGCTCGCCTCTGCCATCGCCATCGCCGCGCGTGCCGGCCCGAGAGAGTCATCACGCTACCACGCCGAGTTGCCGCCATTCAGCGGCTCGCATCAAGAATGGCTATCATTCAAAGCCGCCTACAACGGAACCACCGCAAATTATAACGAAGTGGATAATATAGCAAGATTAAGAAGATGCCTCAAAGGGAGGGCCAAAGAAGCCGTCGAGAGCCTCCTCATTTACAACGCTCGCGCAGACGAAGTAATGAGAAGCCTAGAAGCCCGCTTCGGCCGCCCAGACGCCATTGCCCTCGCCGAGCTCGAGCGTTTACGCGCCCTACCGCGCCTTAACGACGGGCCGCTCGACATCTGCGTCTTCGCCAGCCGTGTAGCCAACGTCATAGCCACACTCAAGGCTCTTGACCGCGCTCACTATCTACACAGCCCGGAGACGACAAGGGCAATGATGGAGAAATTTACGCCCGCCCTACGCTACAGATGGTTCGACTACGCGAATACGCAGAAAAACGACGAGCCTGAGCTAATAAAGATATCAGCCTTCCTGCAACGCGAGGCGGACTACTGCGCGCTCTACGCGCAGCCCGAGAACGTCGACGGTGCAAATCCTCATCCTGCAAAGAGGACACACCGAGCCTTCGCGACCACAGACAAGCCTTCACCTAAGTGCGCCGCCTGCAACAACACCGGTCACCCAATAGATAAATGCACTAAGTTTATCGAAAAAGCCGTTGAAGACCGGTGGAAACTAGCCAAAGATCAACGGCTATGTTTCCGATGCCTGCGCTACAAGAACAGGATGCACTCATGCAAGCGCACGAAGTGCGAGCGAGACGGCTGCGAATACTTCCACCACAACTTGCTACATTATCAACGAATCGAAGAAAGAAACGAGGCCGTCACATCGACACGCGCCTCCCGAGAAGCGAGAGCTTATCTAAAAATTATCCCGGTCACAGTCTCTGGACCGGCGGGAGCCGTCGAGACCTACGCCCTCCTCGACGACGGCTCCACGATAACACTTGTACAAGAAGAGCTCGCGAACGACTTAGGCCTGGACGGCCCGACAGTGCCGCTACAAATAGAAGCTATAACGAAAGAAAAAATCGACGCATCGAGATCACGCCGTGTTACGCTCAGCATCCGCGGCACCGACCAACCTTATAGGGTCGGTGCGCATACCATAGACGATCTGAGCCTATCACCACAGTCCGTTAAGAAGGAGGATCTCCGCGAGTGCGCACACTTATGCGACATAGAAGATAGCCTGCGGTACGAGTCAGCGAGACCTAGAGTGTTAATCGGACAAGATAACTGGCATTTACTCGTCAGTAATGAAACACGCCGCGGCCAGCGGCATCAGCCAGCGGCATCCCTAACGCCGCTAGGCTGGGTGCTACACGGTGCACACACACGCATCACAGGCAAACAAGTACATGCGACGCATCGCTTGACCACTATTGAAGAAGCCGAGAAAAATGAAGATTTGAATTTACAACTCAGTGAATATTTCGCGCTCGAAAACCTACTTATCGAGCCGAAGTTACCCCAGTCAAGCCCGGAAGAGCGGGCGCGTATCATGCTAGCCCAGTCAATAACGACTACAGCCGACGGCCATTATGAAGCACCGCTATTATGGAAACAACCCGACAGCCGCTTGCCTGACAACTACGAAAATACACTGAGAAGACTTCATAACATAGAAAAGAAACTCGACAAAAACAAAGAGCTCCGCGTGGCCTACGGCGACGCCCTCGAAACCGACGCCGCGCAACGCGGTATCAGCTGGCGCTTCATACCGGCGGGAGCCCCATTTATGGGCGGGGCATGGGAGAGGATGGTACGAGCCGTCAAGAGAGCCCTACACGCCGTGCTCAACGAGCGCCGCCCCAGCGAGGAGACCTTGACTACTCTGCTCGCCGAGGCCGAATATACAGTGAACAGCCGCCCCCTCACTCACGTGGCGGTTGATCCTGACGAGCCAGAAGCCATCACGCCGAACCACTTCCTCCTCGGTGGCTCAGCCCGGGCCCCCAACCCCGGGACATTCGACGACACCGCACTCATCGGCCGCGCGACTTGGCGGACGAGCCAACGCCTGGCCGAGCACTTCTGGGCCCGCTGGCTCCGGGAGTACCTGCCCTCACTCCAGTACCGGCGGGAGCCCTACGGTCATGGGCGGCCTATCAACGTCGGCGACATCGTGCTAGTGGCCGACGGGAATCTGCCTCGCAACACATGGCCACGAGGCCGGGTTACAGCTATATACCCGGGCCCCGACGGCGTGACGCGAGCAGTGGACGTGACCACCAAGGGCGGAGTCTTCAGAAGACCGACCAAGAAGCTGGTGATCCTGCCGACGGAGCCTGAGAACCTGCACGCAAAAGAAGATCCAACGTTCACCCGAACGATGGTCGGCGGGAGAGATGTGCAGGACGGCATAGAATAAAACCGCTATAAACATAAAATTGTCAGTCGCGACCTAACTTGTAATAATCTAGCTTATAAACCTTCTTATAACATAGGCATTGCGCTACTATTGCCTTATGTCATCGGCACCTGAAATAAAGAATAATAGGCCTCACATTTCATTCCTACATAGTAAAAAAGGGTAATATACCGCTGGTTTCCTAAATAACGAGTGGATAACACTAAGTTTCCACTAAGAAATATAGACAGACTAAAGGAAACCTAGAGATCCTACCCGCGCGCCAGTCAGGCAACGACTGATGGGCGAGCGAGGGGGGAAACCCGGTATTTATACCTCAGGTGGGGAACGAGGTACGTATATACGGGCGGACACGGAATCCCCGCGTTTCAGATGCATTTTGACGCCGAACGAGCGGGATCTCGTGTAATAATGTATTATAAATAGCATAGAAATAGGTATAAGCACTGTAAATAATGTATTAGAGTAAGATTGAACTGTAATAAATGAACATGTCATTTCGCGCCAAAATTTCCCGCGCAAATCGCTTTCCCGCCAAATATACGGGGCGAAGGGGCGTCCGGCCGAGGTAACTTAATAGTATAAATTGGGCGGCCAGACCCCATGAAATTCAGTACCTACAGTAGCAGCGAAGTGACATTACTTGAAAAAGTAAACAAGCTTTTCAATTCAGAACCCCGACCCGACCAAGTTCCTGCTAAGCCGTAACGACCAACGCCGAAGGTGCAGGATTTCTCTTCAATTCTACCCAGCCCAGAGCCAGTCATAGGTGCGTCTCGCACAAATATGTGGACTTCATGTTTTTAATTGCAGACCCATACGTCAAAAAAATAAGGACAAAGAACCGTTTAAGATGATTTTAAGACCAATCTTTGCAATTATTTTCTATCGAGCCGATTTGATCCAATTATGTTTCGAGTCCGTCTACGGTCTTGGAAATATGATGAATATTAACATATTTTTTTTTGATGTGCTAGAACAAATAGTTTTTCTTAAACAACTGCTTAAATAATATCAATTTCAACAAATTTGGTCTTGTCAGCCTCTTATGGCTGCGGTCTTCTGTAAGCCTTGGTCAGACACACGGCGCGACGAAGCGCCGCGGTCGCGCCGCGTGATGCCGACGCGATGCCTGTTCAAACAGGGCGCGCGCGGATCGCGCCGGAGAGCTGAGGGACCAAAACTGCAACAATTTTAAAATATTTTGAAATTAGGTCATAAATAGCTTGAATATCAATAGCCTGCCGTCAGTCAGCCAATTTTTGGGACAACTGGAGTGGGGGTGGTTCCGAACTTGTTAAGAAAACACCTACGTCGCAACTGTTTTATAAAATCTGAAAATTTGTCTGTGGATAGTAAGACAACTAACACACTATACGGACATAGTCAGTCTGCAGAATATTGGAACCGTACGCGTCAGCAGCCCGCTAAACCCGTCAAAAAATTTGGTTGGTGAAAGTGCTTTATAAAATCTAAAAAAAATCGTGCAAGTAGTTCATAGTACTTAAAACCAGACTAACATAGTCAGCCCAAAGTTTTATGCAACATATAGCGCGCCGCACCGCCGTTCTATTGACTGCTGACGGCGTACGTATGTTCCATAAAACTTTCAGCTGACTATGTTAGTCTGGTTTTAGGTACTATGAACTACTTGCACGATTTTTTTTAGATTTTATAAAACACTTTTTTTGCAACCAAAATTTTTGACGGGTTTAGCGGGCTGTTGAGGGGCATGTTGAGGTTGTATTTTTTTTTATATATTTTTTTTTAATGTGACCTCCATCATTTATGAACCGATTCGTACCATTCCTTTTTTAATTGAAAGTATATGCTTTCAGGTTGGTCCCATTGTTTTCAAACCTCCAGTTGGATGATGGGGACCATGAGGAATTGAGGGAACTCCTCAAATATATTTAGGCACGCGTGTAGTAATTTCGGTGTTTTCTATTATAACTCGTGTATATAGTATTTACATGCGAAAATCATAAATTTGGTGAAGTGGAAGTGATGATGAAGACCACAGATGGCTTGTGAAACTTCTCAATGATGTACTTCTAACTATAAAAGTACCTACGTCACCGATTCTGATATCATTCCGTTGAAATAGCAAACAAAGAAGTGCCAAATGGATTCTGAAATCCTTGAGGAATTGACGGAAGTCCTCAAATATTATCGGCCCACATAGAGCGATTTGGTTTTTTTCTCTAATAATCAACGTATTTGCTCTCGGAAATCAGTTCATGTGGTAAATTGCTAAAGAAATGTGAAAATGTTCATGTGGCTTGGCGGAGTACTGAATTGAAGTAGGTTAAAACTTTGTTTTTAGAGTAAATTATTTCTCTATTTGTCAATTTTTTTAAATCCTTTTTAGAGAAAATTCATCATTATTCGTTATTTTATTTTGTGTCTACTATTGTTCATATCATAATATGAACGTATACCTGCCTAACATGACTGTGTTTGTGGGATAGGATTACGTAGATAATGTATGACACACAAGTGGATAACTCATACAAACCATTTTGTTATCATAGTGAGTTAATGGATTTGATAAAATACAAAAAAAATGGTATTATATTTTATTTATTAACATTATATACAGGGTGGGCAGCCGGCAGGAGTATACCGACAGATTTTAACCATGTATTCCCGATGTCATTAGGAGTATAAAATGTTAGATTAACCCCAGTCAAATCCGGCGTAGTTTTGAAGATATTATCAATTTTCATGTAAACTATTTATTGTGATTACTAAATTGCATTAAGCTCTTTTGATTGCGACGTTGCCACCGATGTTGCCAAGTTTCGCGTCGCTATTCACAGACACCAAAGTGACAGCTACCACTCACTAAATTCATCCTTTTTTGGAAAAATAATCTTTACGATTTTATTAAAAGGGATAAATTCCATGGAGAAGCGATAGTTATCCAGTTTTTATTTACAAAAACCGACATAACTAGTTTTTTTGTTTTTTTTTTGCTGAATTTGACTTGAGTTCATTTTACATTTTTTACTCCTAATAACCTCAGGAAGCCATGGTTAAAATCTGTCGGTATACTCCTACCCACCCTGTATACTTGTTTATGGTTATTTCGAAGTACTGAAGTGTTTGTACGAGAACGCCACTATGTCAGTCCGACTTCAGGATCAGAGCTTAAGGCCTATTCCGCTGCAGCGGGGTGTCAGACAAGGGGATGTTATTTCCCCAAAACTGTTCAGCGCTGCACTGGAAGATGTTTTCAAGACTCTGGACTGGAGAAGGTTAGGCATCAACATAATCGGCGAGTAAATCACTCACCTTCGGTTTGCTGATGATATAGTAGTATTGGCTGAGACCATGGAGGACTTGAGTACTATGCTCGATGACCTCAGTAAAGCTTCCGAGCGAGTTGGTCTAAGGATGAACATGGATAAGACGAAGATCATGTCAAACGTCCACGTAGTACCAACTCCCATTTAAATCGGACACTCTACGCTCGAAGTTGTAGACGATTATGTATACCTAGGACAGACATTCCAGTTAGGTAGGTCCAACTTTGAGAAAGAGGTCAATCGTCGAATCCGACTCGGCTGGGCAGCATTCGGGAAGCTACGGCACATCTTTTCGTCCAATATTCCGCAGTGTCTCAAGACGAGAGTCTTTGACCAGTTTGTGTTGCCAGTGATGACATATGGCACGGAAACGTGGTCGCTTACTATGGGCCTCATAAGAAGGCTCAAAGTCACTCAAAGGGCAATGGAGAGGGCTATGCTGGTAGTTTCTCTGCGCGATCGCATCAGAAATGAGGCTATCCGCAGCAGAACCAAGGTGACCGATATAGCCCTCCGAATTGCTATACTTAAGTGGCAGTGGGCGGGGCATATTGCACGTAGTACCGATGGCCGTTGGGGCGGAAAGGTTCTCGAGTGGCGACCACGTACCGGAAGGCGCGGCGTGGGTAGGCCACCCGCAAGGTGCAGGACTGATGACCTGGTAAATGTCGCGGGAGTCCGCTGGATGCGGGTGGCGCAGGACCGGTCATTGTGGCACTCTTTGGGGGAGGCCTATGTCCAGCAGTGAACGTCTTTCGGCTGATATGATGACCTTGGACGGTAGAGTTGCTTTTGGAATGGTTCTGTAATGGATAAATTCATCATCAACACCATATCAGCCGAAAGAAGTCCACTGCTCGACATAGGCGACCCCCAAATAATGTCAAAGTGATCAAAATGGATAGAATAATGAAATAAAATAAAAAAAGCCTTTTATTATTCCATATAAATACAGTTTCATTACATTTTTTTCTTTCAGACTGAGTATGGATTGAATTATACAAAGACACAGTTGACCTGATATAAATTCTTTATTATGTATTGATTTTCCATTATTTTAGGTTTTTAGGGTTCCGTACTCAAAGAGTAAAACGGGACCTTATTACTAAGACTCCGCTTTCCGTCCGTCCGTCCGTCCGTCCGTCTGTCTGTCACCAGGCTGTATCTCACTCACAGATGATGTATTTCTGTTGTCGCTATAACAACTAATACTAAAAACACAGAATACAATAGTTTTTTATAGATAATGGTACGGAACCCTTCGTGCGCGAGTTCGACTCGCACTTGGCCGGTTTTGTTTATTATTATTCTATGTTGTTATTTTCTGCTTCTGCATTCGTTTTTATTTATTGTGGAATTGTTACTTGTATTATTTTGACATTATTACCTATATTTCAAATGCAATGTATATTGTTGACTGAATAAATAACTATGGACCCCTCTGCGGGTAAATACCTTCTCAAAAGTCGCCCATTCGTCTCTTTGTTGCGCTTTTAAATCCCATATAGTTCCTGCTATATGGATAGATTACCTAATACTGTGAGGCAATTCGACCAACTCAAATAGTTGCCCGTTGCTCTTTGTATAAGGCTGCTTGATATAAGCTTTATATAAGCAGTCTTTTATTTAAGGCTCGACAGTCAACAGGGGCAGCGTTTTCGAGTTTTTTAAAGCAATCTCAGACGTAGAAAATAGGGTTCAAAAATCTAAAAAAAAGATACGTATTACTTAAGGATCTAATCTAGTCAAAGTCGCATTCAGTTACGCGATCTAATGAACTTCACTCGATAGAAAAAAATCTCAAAGTTACCTCTTTTTGTAAAGTTTATTTAATATTATGACTAAACTATAGATATTTTAAATTAAATTTTTGTACTCAAATAAAGTTATTAAATATTTATAGACAAATTCGCAGAGTTTGAATAGATAAAATGATAATCTTAATTACTATGTTTAAATACCTACAAAATGCGCGAGCGCGGAGGCTCGGCAGGCCCGATCAGTCGCGCGCTGGCCCATACGGACGACGACTCAAGGACGTTAGCGGGTGTACAAGCCTTAAGGTTTGTGTTTGCTCTCTTGTAACAGTGATGTTGGCAACAATGTCTCTTTTTGTCTCTTGTCTTGGCGGCGAAAAGGTTCTTGTTTAATTGTGGAGTCATAATCATAATACTCATACATAATCCATCAGAAACGGAGGGGTTTTTAGGGTTCCGTAGTAAAAAAGTCAACAAAGGAACCTTTATATTGATTTGTACAATTTTGGTTTATTTAAGTTCATATTTTGTTTTATTAGCATTAGTTGTATTCTGTCATGGATTTTTAACCCCCGACGCAAAAAGAGGGGTGTTATAAGTTTGACGTGTCTGTGTGTCTGTCTGTGGCATCGTAGCTCCTAAACGAATGCTGGTTTTTTTCCGAAAGCTAACGTGATCGAGATGGTTCTTAGCTACGTTTCAACAAAATCGGTTCAGCCGGTTGAACTTTGAAATGAAAATGTCGGGGGTTTATCAACTGTTCTAAGTTCTTAATTATTATTTAGATATCCATATTAGGCATAAGTATAATAAACATAAAAATGAAATGGTTAATTCTTATCAGTAAAATATTATCCTGAAACCTGGTAATGGGTATTATAGATAGTTATTATAGGAATTAGTAATAACTGATTCATTTGACCTCTTTTTGCGGAAAGTTACTCAAATTCACACCATATAAGTATATAATTATATATTTCCTGGAATGACTATATCCGATGAATATCGTAATAGGCACCTACCAATATCCTATGTTTAATGAAATTGAAATTGTTTCCACTATTCAATTAATCGCCATTAATCGTAGTCATACCTACTTTATCTATGATTTCCTTTTAGAATAAATTGTAAACTAGTGGCTCTATGGACTGTAGGTAGAACGAGTGCGCCTGTCTATATATATACACCTATATATTATTTAATTTTTTTTATATATTTTTTTATTGAGAAACAAACAGTCTTAAAAACACATAAGTAACTTAGCTATGGCTATGTGAGTAATGCTATAATAGACCTATAGTTTCATAAATGTTTACAAGTTACAAGTTATAGAAATCAGCTATTACTATTTTATTTATTAAATCGCACAAAAAAAGAAAATTAAAAAACATGATATCCGCGCTTCCAAACACGCACTTCCATCTCGCTCACGCTTATGTTCAATGAGAGGGAGAGAAGACCACGAGCCTACGTCCCCTTAAAGTATCCATTACTGGCGCCATCACGTTACCTACATATATATAATTATGGAACCTGTTCATATTTTTTTACGAGAATCGGTTGAGAAATGGGACCTGTAGAGGAGATCAGCCGGACAGCGAGACATCCGGACATACAAACAAATTTAGGTCCAAGCTGAAACAGAAACTACGTTCGCTTCGCAGGCTCGTTAAAAAAAAAACTTGTTTTACAGTAGATCTGATGTATCACGTTACGTATATTAATGAAATACAATAAGACAAGCACACAGCAATCAATTAAATAAGTAACGTAAATTTAAGATTCATCATACTGGTTCCGGACGCAGATTTCTACAAAATCCTTGTCTGCTAGTGAGATACGATGATTTGAATAGGGTACCGAATACCGGTAATTTTTAACCGACTTTAAAAAAAGACGACGTTCTTTGCTGTGGTTCACTTAGCGGATATACATCACATTACATTTGTTACAATACCTCAATACCAAATCATAGAAAAATCGCAAATGTAGACAGTCATTTTAATTTAATAAAAATCCTTCGTTTTTCAAGTTGTAGACGGAGAGCAGTTACAATATTATATTCTCAGAACTTAGAAATTAACTTACTTTAGCCTTTGAGTTTGACACTCTTTAGTACCACCCAGGGGACACGTGCAGGGTTGTGGTAGGTTGCTCCTGCGGACGCAAGTGACAGTTGTCCCCCCTTTGTCAAGTGAGTGGGCAACTCGACTGTTAATAGAGGTTCTTAAGCCGCCCGAAGGCCTCTAACTCGGCTTAACGACTACTGTCATAGACAGCAGCCGGGATAAACTGCTTAACGTGCCTTTAAAGCAAAGCACGAAAGGGCTCATTTATAGTAAACACTCTAACAGGCGGTCACCCATCCAAAGACTGACCGCTGCCATCTTTGCTTAACCTGCGTTATCGTTTCCGATTCGCAGGCGCCGCTGGGCTATGAACGCTACATACATAGTTTAACTGTACTGTAACATACTCATGCGACGTGCCAGTAACATGTTGCAGATGGTCCGTAACGCAAGAAACGTACGGACGTACGTCCGGGCGGAACCAATCAGTTGCCGTAAACTGGGCCGCGCGCGCAGGATGCTAGGATGCGCCTGCGCCTAGTAACAGCGCACGGCGAAACTATATCCTACACAGAAAAAATACATTAGGAAGACCTCCGTTATCTTGAATGAAACCTTATACTTACTCACGATATATCGCTCAAGATAATTTAGAATGTTCCTTATTAATTTCTTGGCCAAAAGAAACCTTGAATGAGGTATGTTTTATTGTGTGTTTCTAGAGCTGTGCCTGCTTATTCAATCGGTCAAAAAGACTGGTTCGTTCTTATAAATCCTTTAGTTTAAGGGGATCCCATACGCCAATGACGTTCAATATCTGAATCCCTTAGTTTTCAAATGTTTTTTGTAGCTTATCATATTAACAACAACAGCTTTAAGCAATATAGTATCCCATATTTACTTCAAACATCACAGTCTTCGAGATATTTGGCATCAAAGTTGAACAATTTTAGACCAAAAAACAGGTTTTCTGGCCATAACTTTTGTGTTAATTAGTTTAAAACGAAAACCGTACACACGTTTATAGATACATCAGAGACGAACCCAAATATGTAGATTTTGTATAATTTAGATCTTTCACAGCAATTTTATAACAAAAAAGGTGTTTTTTTAGACAATGTTTAAAAAAATCATAAAAAAATAACTATCCATTTCTTTCAAAATATGGTAGACCAAAGTGGAGAATAAAGATTGAAGAATCGATAGCCGTTTGCCTTATAAGTTTTTTGTAGTGCAAAAGTATTTGTATCGATTCAAAACTAGTCAAAAATCGATGAAAACCTCGGGTAGCCCCTTAATGCAGATCAAGGCACTGTTAGTACCTATCTGGCTTGTAAAAAATATACATATAACTCCCGACACTACCAACTTAGCTTATAACCATCTTAACAGCCAAGAATTTCGATAAAAAAACCGCATTTAAATCAGTTCACCGGTTTGGGAGCTACGATGCCACAGACATAAACACAGATACACACTTAGATATACATGAGATATTAACGTCCGGGGTTAAAAAGTGCCTTGCGGCACGCGGCATGCTGGCCTTGTAGAGTTAAAAAGTGCCTTGCGGCACGCGGCATGCTGGCCTTGTAGAGTTAAAAAGTGCCTTGCGGCACGCGGCATGCTGGCCTTGTAGAGTTAAATTCGTCTATTTAAGAAGCCCCTCGCATGTATAAAGAGTGAAAAGAAATCGGTACCTCCGTCTGGCCTCATCGGAACTGGCGATCGCCAATAAGTAGGCCGAGTGAAGGATGCGATTAGGACCTGTGTTGTTTATGTGAACACGCTAAGCAACAAGCGTATCGACAACGAACTAGTGTAAGCCGCACCTCCGATTAAGTGCAGTTGTTATGAATGAATGAATGAATGAAATTTTTATTTCGTGTAACCAATGACACATGTTGTTAGTAGAATTTACAAAACTAGGGGGTTAGTAGTTACAGCTAAACTTACATTTAAAACAAAACAACACTGACAGGGGAGTGTAGTCCCTCGCAGTGCGACATGTAGGGACAGTCAACCCTGTCCGCTATCATGCGCAGAATGCTGTTGGGACTGCGGCGCACCCCGCGCACCAGGGATGCTGCGCGCGTACGCATGCTCGTTATGATGCATGTTATGATGCTCGAGATCAAATTATACAAGGGACACACCCAGCGTCGAGTTATCATTCGACATAAAACGGCTTTGAGAATTCTTACGCGATTCTTGCTCGATAATAGTTGTTTCGTCTCGTTACGCTCAAGATTTTACTTCCCTTGCTATACGCTCAGGATTCTATTGTATATTCTTTCCCTTCTCTCAGGTTTCAATATACTGCCCTCGCCGAAAATATATACTTTGTTCCCTTGAGACACAATCTATGTACCTACGTTTTACAAATTCCCACAATAACTAATTTGGCGTGCGTCAATCTGTCATTAAAAACCATAGACAACTTGAATAACCTCCCATCCTTTCCAGGAACCACACCAAACGGCCAGATCAAAACGGAAGCGCCTCGGTTCCCGCCGCAGCCCAAAACCTCACCTGAGCGGAAACCTGGCAACGTCAACGCGCTCTCAGCAGCCCTATCGGAGGCTTTGGCCTCCCGGGACAGAGATGGGGGGACACATTCCTCAAGAGACCCTCCTCCAAGGCCGGCGGTGAAAAGGCAACCGAGCGAGGCGAGGGCGCGCGGGCCGCCGCCACAGCCCCCAAAGCAGATGCCTTTGGTGAGTAGTTTTTTTTAATACCGAACCGGTGGCAGACTAAAAGACGACAACACACCGTCACTAGCTACATATTCCTTAGTTTCCATCTCACTCAGTATCTGTGTTCTGTAAGTGGGGAGTTATAACTCAACCGAGAGGATAGTATCACTGGCCTGTTTTTAATACAAGAAACATCAAGTTGACTGCCAAACTACTCCGGTCAGTTCACCCCCTTTGGGCTGTGGATCAGGCTCTCAGTCTACCTTTGAAAGATGGAAAACTTATTTGACCAGTGTCATCAACAGTGTTTGCTTATTGCTCTACAAATAAATACACTTGTCTATTATTGTGCTCTCTCTCCTGGAGGGATAATTTCACAAAAACCTAAAAACGGATACTTATGAAATCTCCAAAGGTTTGGTTATCATTATCCACCCTACCACCCACGTCCACCAAAGTATAATCAATTTTACTAACATACACTTCCAGCATATTTTCCCAAAACAAATGGTCCTTACACAATGAGACCACTGGAAGTGTGTTCAAAACCGTGAAGCTCCCAAGAGCGAATCGAGATTGCAGTCACATGTGCCTAATAATAAGCTTTAACACGTTTTATTGGATCTTATGTCGGTGCGTTAAAGTTCAAAGTTATGTAGATATTTTTAGACGTGTGAGGTTGAGACGTCATGTCCATCCGTGTGGGCGATAGCTGGCGATTGATATTGTGCAAACGGTTTATTTTTAAACGCCATGTGCGGTAACTAAGGGTTTATATTGGTAGTCAAGGGTTATGTGACACATGCTCTACCTATGCTACATAGAAGAGATAGTTATGTATAAAAAGATCTACAGGAGCTAAATTGACGACTTTGTCAATGCTATTAAGGTTTAAAGGATTTTTCTCGCTCACTAATGTATTCTGTGATCTTTGCACTGAAATTTGCGAAAATCGTTATAAGATTTTTTTATAAAAAGGGAACATTATTTCAATTAAGTTATTTAGTTAAGTTACTTGTCTTCATACTAGCCCGTTCCTTTGCACGTCTCACCATCGACTGACTTGTAGATTTTTTTTAGCTAAGTCTCGCTCCGACATGCTGCGGTTTTTGCAAATCGTCTTAATGATTTTCCTATCTAGCCCAGGATCACGAGCACCACCATGTTCTACGGTTTGAGGCTTCTGAGCGGTAGACAAGGTCTCCCAAGTATTTCAGGACCGTATCAACGGTTCTTCTTGGGATTTTTAAATCTTTTGCGATGAATTGGTTAGGACGCTGTGTATTTGCCATCCATTTGGCGCATCCATTTCTTTTTCGTTTTATCGTCTTTTACACATAAAAAAACGATGCCTACATAATTTGGTGACATTAGCAATGTCAATGCTATGAACAAAAACGAGATAAGTCTCATGTCATGACTGCTAGGTGCCAGCATTTTGAATTTGTCAAATCCGTTACGAATCAGGCCTTAGATACCTACATTTTGATTCTTTCCCCGAAAGAACTTCATATCAAAATTTCACTACTTTCAAAGCCTTATTTGAATATTTTTTAATGCCACAACGGTGGGAGACAAGTGTACGGCTAGCCTGATGGTATATCAGCGGTCACCGGACCGTATAGACGCTTGCAACTCCAGGCGTGGCACACACGCGCGATGCCGACCATAGTTTCGGAACCTTCATCATCAACATCATATCAGCCGAAAGACGTCCACTGCTGGACATAGGCCTCCCCCAAAGAGTGCCACAATCGCCGGTCCTGCGCCACCCGCATCCAGCGGACTCCCGCGACTCTTTCTCGGAACCTTTATTATTATATTATTTTTTATTATAGCCTTTATAATATGTATGCTAAGTTTGACACATCAGATTTCCCGGTTCAGAGCCTAGGGTATAGGCCTTCAAAAATTCTTCTCTTTGCCGTGAGACCGGCCGATGCCCGATAGGTATGCAAATATTATGTTTATTTTTAAACGCAGAGTGAGGTAAGAGTAGGCTGGGCCATGTTTAGATAATGATATCGATCGTGGTCAATTCAAATGACGTAATCATTTGCGAGTATACTTGGACTAGTTTTAAAACGTAAATTTCTTTGAGAAATAAAGTTCTTTAAACCTAATTTCTATTGAGTTTTGATAACCCGTAAGATATATGACAGTTAAGCTTTATACTAATTTAAGTTTTTAATTTTTTTTAACCCCGACGCAAAGACGACGAGTGTGTGTGTGTGTGTGTGTGTGTGTGTGTGTGTGTGTGTCTGTCTGTGGCATCGTAGCTCTTAAACGAATACCGATTTGAATGCTGTTTTTTTATTCGAAAGCTGATGTGATCGAGATTGTTCTTAGCTACGTTTCAACAAAATCGATTCAGCCGTTTTTGAGATATTGAACTTTGAATTGATGAAAATGTCGGGGGTATTTCAACTTTACTAAGTTGTAGTTATTAATATAATGGACTTTTGTGACAAATCTAGGTTCTCGTCTTTTTGTGGACATTAAACTAAATCTCCTCTTATATAAATACGTATGTATGATTAAATCAAAACTTAGGTATATGTACTAAAGCTGTTAACTATTGATCACACATAGACGGAGAGCTAGCGACCAAATCGGTCATGTGGCTTCAGCTGTATTGAAACTCCGTTAGCTATTTCCCTGAACAACCTTTTCCTATAATCTTCGTGCTGGCTGGGTGTAGTGGGGTGGGGAAAAAAAAGAAAAAAAAAGTGGGCTCAGCGACTTTATTTTTTTTTCAAACAGTTGTTCTGTACTCCCTGTGCACGCAAAAAAAAATGTAAATCGATCGGGTGGTGGGAAGGGGTTGCCAGCGTTATATAAAAGTACCAAAATAATAATAATTTTCGTGTGGGCTCAGCTGTATTGGCTTTTTTTCTGACGCGAGATTAATCAATATGTAAGCCCCAAAAAAATAGCCATGCAAAAATATCGGTGGGAAGGTATCGAAAAAAAATGTTGAAATTCTCGGATTTTTCAGTGCAGTGCGGATGCGAAGCGCAGCGATGTACATTAAAGCAGCAATGTAAAGCGTCCAAGCGGTTTTGTGTTCAACATCGGTAAACGCAGCTGTCAGTTGACACATCCAATATCGAAGTGCCAGAGTGATAATTTAGCTTCCGTGTGCCCTCAGCAATTCCTGGTCAAAGTATGGATATAACCAAACATTTAAATTATTTTTTGGGTGCACAGGGAGTACAGAGCAACTGTTTGAAAAAAAAATTAAAGTCGCTGAGCCCACATTTTTTTTTTCCCCACCCCACTACACCCGCACCCACCGCCCGCGGCCTGCCAGCACGAAGATTATAGGAAAAGGTTGTTCAGGGAAGTAGCTAACGGAGTTTCAATACAGCTGAAGCCACATGACCGATTTGGTCGCTAGCTCTTATACTAACAGGAAAGACGACGAAGACGACTTTTCTATTTTTCACTCTTTCCCTTACACATATGTCGCTTAACATGTCGTCAATTTTTTAAGCAGCTAATTTATACTCCACAATTTGAGCTAAACATCTCTATTACAAAGAGCTTCTGAGTAACAAGATACCATTGCTACCTAAAACCTGCTTAGGTAGGTTAGGTTAACCTGTTTTCTTGAGATGCCAATTTAATTTTGCCTTTGAAGGCATGAAGTGTATAAAATTCCAGAAACTATTGGAGATCATCATCTATATTTACTTCAACGAATTTGAACACGATACGAAGATTCGTTTCCAACATGATTAGGGTTGCCAACCGTACTATATTATATAGTATTGTACTATATTTTGAGTCTTTGTACTATATACTGTTGAAGAAATATATAGTACGCGAAAATACTATATTTTGGGGACCTTACGAAGTGCTTCAAATTGCCGATGTTCTATCAAAAACAAGTCCTTTAGGGATTTCGCGGTATTTTCGATTTTTGACAAAGTTGCGTTCGGCGCTCGAGGTTATTAAACTTCGATTATTCATTGGGCCAACATTATAAACAAGTCTGCAAAAAATGAGAACTACTGGATTTGACGCATACTTACCTACTTTCAGGCGACAAAACAAAGTACTATATTTTTTTACGGTGTACTATATTTTTGTCGTTTTTTTCTGGAAAATACTATATCCCCCCCAAAAAAAGTTGGCAACCCTAAACATGATTGGTGTCTGCTGGTGATTAGTGTTAGAATTAGAATAGAATTGCACCTTGTGGGTGTCTAGAGTAAACTTATAGAAGTTGAATTACGTCACAATGTCACTACAATGTGACATTGTCTCCATCTTTATACCATTGCCAGAAGTGGCACTAAAAACTAAATTCCATGTGCTGTGCCTACCCCTGAAAATGTAGGCGTGAGTTAATTGACCGAGCGAGCGAGGTTAGTTCTCTTTTCAGCTTGGGCGAAAATTCTTTCGTATGTCGGGCTGTCCTTCTCTACAGGTCGCATTTCTCAACTGAGTGTCGTGAAATTTTGTGAGCAGGTTCAATAATTATATAGATTTTTTTGACGACTCCGTTTCCTGAACTTAAAAAAAATAACTAATAATAACTCGCGATTTCCACAGCTCACAAAGCCTAGTTTATGTATATGCAACATGATTCACTGATCCTAATTGAAATAACCTGAGCCACATGTCGTAAATTAGGATGATTATTTCCGAACACGAAAGAGTTCAAGTTCGCCCACATGCGATTGAAAAGGCGAAAATATCCTTAGCGGGAGTGTTTCGCCATCCTTAATAGTCTCGGTGGGAGGGTTTTAACCTTGCACTGTTCTGTCTTCGTAAGAAACACCTAAATATAGAAAGAACGAATATAATAATACAAGCGAGCGAAGCGAACGAAGATCTCCGTTTCAGCTTGAGCAAAAAATCTTTCATATGTCCAGAGGCTCTAGTATAAGTTTAATCCATACAATACGTTATCGAACGCGTTTCCGTTTAGTTTCAATTTGTATGTCAACGCAAACAGCGCCTCTGGTGGTAACTATTAGGAACTACGCGTTGCCATACAAATTGAAACTAAACGCAAACGCGTTCGAAAACGTATATGTATTTAACAACGTATAAGTATTATTGCAAGTCAAAGTTCGTTAATTTTGACACTGACTGACTCATTCACTGTCTTGATGAATTCCCAAGTTGCAGAATTTAATTAATCAAGCAAATAAATCGTCGGGTGACAAGCAAAAGTCACTACCAAAACTGTCACTGCTCTTCAAAACCTCGTATCTCGATACATAGTCGATGTCGAGATACGACCTTTGATTTAAGTAGGTATTTGTTACTTAGTGAGTTTTGCTTGTCACCCGACGAAATTATTAATAAGAATGCCTGACTTGGCTCTACATAATATCTCACAACTTTTGACGTGCTGATAACGTCTTATAAATCGATGAACATCGGCAGCTCGTCTTCCCTGCCATGCGGCCAGTGATAATGATAATCAGCTTTTCCACATGCTTTCCGGTCCAGCCCTGACCAGATGGCCAAAGAAGCTATTTAAACACACGTTGCGTACAGATGGTGGAGAGCCTCGTTTTGAGGCCGAGCTCGTCGAGAATAGACTCATTTGTGAATCCATTCATCATCATCATCATATCAGCCGAAAGACGTCCACTGCTGAACATAGGCCTCCCCCAAAAAGTGCCAAAATGACCGGTCCTGCGCCACCCGCATCCAGCGGACTCCCGCGACCTTTTCGAGGACATCAGTCCACCTTGTGGCGGGCCTACCCACGCTGCGCCTTCCGGTACGTGGTCGCCACTCGAGAACCATCGAGAATCCATTACCAATTACCAAATATTTGTACGTTCTTATGTCCTTCTCATTAAGGCTAGGTTCCCTTATTTATATCACTTGTTCCTTTACATATTATCGACTGCTCGCAACCTACCATGTTGCAACATAACATATTATTGATAGGGCGGTCAAACAAAGAATGTCTCAGATCGCAGGTATTTGACGCCCGAGCCGAAGGCAAGGGCGATAAATATGCGCTCTGAGGCTTTCTTTATTACCGCCCGTTGTGAGTACAAAATTTTACGTCTCTATCTGGCCAGGAAGCGGGGTTTTCCGCACGCATAGCGTGCGGTAATTCCTACTTTATGGCCAGGTATGACGTAAAAATAGTTTCCTCAATATTGTTATGTCTGGTAGTAGGTATTCGTATAATTTTGAGGTTCCAGGAGCTTTGGTATTTTTGACACCCTATGACTCTAGAGTCCAAGATAATCAGACTTGGACGGTGGAGAATGTTGTTTGTATTGCTCTCCGAGATTCGCATCATAATTGTCATCAGCCTATGTCAGTCCACTGCTGGACATAGATCCTAAGGACACTAATCTCCCATGGCACGCTACTTAGGTCTGTTTTGAGCTTTTCCCCTCCAATCCCTGCCCGTTGCATTGCGAATGTCATCGCCCCACCTAGATACCGAAATTGACATATTTTTTAGTTCGTTTGAGTGTTAGTTTGTTAGTGTGGGACAAATTTTGAACCAGTTAACTTCAACAGATTGAGCTGAAATGTTGGGTATAAGTGTACTTATACTTTGATTGACAATTCAATAATCATAATCAATTTATTCGTTAAGCTAATTTACATGCCATATAGTTCATTACAAATATTAAAATAAGATAAAAAATACAATAAAAATACAATATTATGGTACCATCGAGCTGATCTGATGATGGAGACAGAAGGTGGCCATGGGAATTCAGTACTTAACCGACATAGCCCCGTTGAGTTTGGACTCGTTAGAATCGTTTCAATAAGTAGTTGATGACGGTATACAGAAAAGTACAGTTAAGGCAATAAAATCTTGTATAAAAAAATATTTTTTGACAGAAACTTATTACTAACGAGTAAAAACGTAAAATCACATCATCACCACGTCCCACTATCATTAGTGGGACGTGGTGGTGATGTGATTTTACGATATCGCCCTTCTATCCTATGAGGAAGACTTGTGTTCATACACAAGTCTTCCTCATATGATAGAAGGGCGATATCGAACCAAACCTAAAAGCCGCAACGAGATATTGTATCCTAAATTGAAGTCGTAAAATTGTAATCATTGAAACTATCGGCTTTCTTTATCATTTCACACTACCCAAGGTTATCATCGATATACAGTTATCTGGATAATGTTTCACTGGTTTTAGTCACGCCGGTACACTGTTCCCACCGCCCACATGTACTAAAAATACACTAATTGCTAGTTAATCTTCATAGATAGAAGCACGATTAGGTATAACTAGTTGAGTGGCGCACTGTACTTTATCTTTTGATGGATATTTGCGCGTTTTCTTTTGTTTTTGTGTAGTGCTTTGCAAGAATGTGGACGCCCAGTTATGAATTAAAGGAGAGGGTATGTTTAATAAACTATTTCTTTGAGTGCGTTCGACGACTGATAATTTTGAAACTTTTTTTTAGATTTTATAAAACACTTTCACCAACTAAATTTTTGGACGGGTTTAGCGGGCTGCTGACGCGTACTGTTCCAATATTCTGCAGACTGACTATGTCCGCATTAGTTTGTTAGTTGTCTTACTATCCACAGACAAATTTTCAGATTTTATAAAACAGTTGCGACGTAGGTGTTTTCTTAACAAGTTCGGAACCACCCCCACGCCAATTGTCCCAAAAACTGGCTGACTGACGGCAGGCTATTGATATTCAAGCTATTTATGACCTAATATTAAAATATCAGCCTTTATAAAACTGTTGCAGTTTTGGTCCCTCAGCTCTCCGTCTATATGTTGTCATATATTTGATACCTAGCTGTCAAATATACGTTTAGTTCAGTCATTATAGATTTTGACCCGTGAATAATTAGTTATTGGATTTTTTTTTCGTAGTTGCCTCGGGGGGGGGGGGTCTTTGGGAGTGTAAATTCAAAAAGTAGACTGAATCAGGCTCCTGCGTATATTCGAAAAACGGTTTTTCTTGATTAACTCGGCCATTTTTGATTTTACAGTAAAGCCGTGAGGACAAAAATTATAGGAAATTTGATTCTCTACAAGTTTTCTTCTACAAGGTCCTCACAATTTTTTCTTCTAGGATCGATATTTTGAAAATTAAATTTGAAAAAAGCGACAAATTCAAAATATTTTCATCATCTCGTTTATTTTCAACTTTACGGCATAAGTGAAGAGAACTTAACTTGTAGAGAATCAAATTCTGAACAAATTTGGTTCCCCCCTTTTTTGTCGCTTTTTTCAAATTTAATTTCCAAAATATCGATCCTAGAAGAAAAATTGTGAAGACCAAATTTGTAGAGAATCAAATTTCCTACAATTTTTGTCCTCACGGTTTTACTGTAGTATCTAAAATGGCCGAGTTATTCAAGAAAAACCGTTTTTCGAATATACGCAGGAGCTTGATTCAGTCTACTTTTTGAACTTACACTCCCAGTGACCCCCCCGAGGGACCTTCGAAAAAAAAATCCAAGAACTAATTATTCACGGGTAATGTCGGTTTTTTGGATATAATGACTGAACTAGTTTTCAATTATAGCTTAGTCTTTACTATACTAATATTAAAAGGGGAAAAGTCTGAGATTGTATAGGTTTGAAAGTTTGTATGAAATGCGCTATCTCCGGAACGGCTTATCTGATTTCAGCAATTCTTTCACCTGCGTGTAGAATGGACTTTCTGGATGGTTATATGCTATATTTTATCTGCGGGTTTGTCTAAGTTCTTTGCAATACGGTAAATAAATATCGCGTTAGACCCGTGTAAAACAGTATTTTAAATAGGAACTATATTCATATTCATTTATTCATAATTGTCAATATTACATGTCAGGAATTTATAAAAAAAAAATGTAATAATAATATTAGCTTTACACAAAAAGTGTACTTACAAATAATATTTACTAGTTATGATTGCAATAATATTTAAAAATATTCATACAATGTTTATAAATTCGTCGAAGGTATAGAATGTGTGCTCGAGAAGCCATTTTTTTAGTTTTCGTTTGAAAATCAGTAGTGACGGAGCCGACGTGATTGTCTCTGGCAACTTGTTATACACGGCTGGCCCCATCACGCGTGCGTCTCCTTCTCGGATTTGGCCAGTCGTCGCTTTACTGGGAGGATTTTATTGGGGTATCGCAGCATCCGGGATGAATCTGAGCGCTTTTTGTACTCGTCTAAGTGTGCGTAGGTATACGATGCGATTTGGAACACTACGATTGATGGCAGTGTCAATATGCTAAGTTCCTTGAAAAAAGGCCTCGCAGATGTTTCCTGGCTTACCTGCACCACAGATCGCACGGCCCTCTTTTGACATCTGATAATGCGCGCCCCCACATCTCCGCACCGTACTGTAGCAGTGCGTGAATAGTCGCGATGTCTATCTAGCCGATGCCATGATTGTTTACAAAAACTTAAATCATGTAAATAAATAAATTAATAAAATCATTTATTTCAGGCAGAGCCCATACAAGCCTTGTAATTAGTAATTAGTTACCCACTGATAAATGTCAATTTAACGTCACGCAAATTAATTTACCCTATAAATCCGATTATTTCTTCGGAAATCCCAATTTCTGGGGTAGTAACCACCGCAACGAAAATTATATTATATATATTGTTGTCGCCACGTTGAGAAATGAGGATGTAATAGACGACAAAATAGCGTATTGATTAGAGTATCTGCATATAGATATGATTTGGTTTTAGGACTCAAAATTGTTTTATAACCTTTGATAAAGGTTACTGGTGAACTATTGATGCAGAGAAACTACGAACCCGTATTGTACACTATTCCAAGTGACCCGTGGCTAGCACGGCTACCGTCAAGCCTCGTCTGCACGAGCTTATGACAT
Organism: Epinotia brunnichana; assembly: GCA_963854355.1. Lineage (NCBI taxonomy): Eukaryota > Metazoa > Arthropoda > Insecta > Lepidoptera > Tortricidae > Epinotia > Epinotia brunnichana. Next base: position 6,159,909 of record OY977946.1, read on the forward strand.
CACAGAGATCGCCACAACCCACGTGTTGTGGAGCAAGCAACAATCACTACGTGTTCTCGCCTGTATACGATCCCCTACTTGGGATATTGTGTGGGCCCCAGAATGGGCCCGAGAAGCCTCCTTTTGCCTTCCCCCTATAGCTTCTCCCTGTTGTACCTTGCAACTTGCCTCACATCGGTTTCGTACGAGTCTCTGACTCTTGCTTGTGTTACTATTGATACTTGAACCCTTGGTCGGGCCATTGTTGGTTGTTGAGTCCCACAACCAACCATTGTGTATAATATATTAATTATAAGCACTCACCAGAACAGGCGAACTTGATCTTACTTGAGCTCCAACATCCCTCGCGCGGTGAACTTTTACCATCTTATGTCTACCTCCATTTTTTCTGTCATTGTCCGACCAACGACTATAGAGGTTAGTGTTGTCAGTAAGAAATATATACCACAACATTAAGGTAAAGCAGTTGATACATGACTTACCGATTGTTTGTTAATCGCGGTGCTCCGCGACAATTGTTGCACGGAATAAAAAACCATTGGACGTGGTCAGTGGGCGTTCCCGTGTCGCCAAACATGAGCGTAAATTAGCATACTTCTTGCACAGATTATTGTCAGTCACCTATCAACCGCGGGCGGCGAATGACATGAGTAAAATATGAAAAAATATAATGTTAATTAAAGGAAAATGCTGTATTGCGCTGTTAGAAGCTGCTCATATAACAGCACAATAAAAAATGTGTCTCATAGAGGAATTTTCTATCATCGGTACAGATTATTTTAGAATATATAAAAATAATTCAATTTTCTATTTCTCAGACACAATTTGAGCCAGAAGTCACGGAAATATCAGTTCTATTTCTCTAAGATTAGGTAATCCTGCGTATTTTTTCGCTATTCTGAACGTCAAGTTCGAGAACGTTCCGAGGTTCGCTACTCAAATGCTGTGGCTTAGGTCGATAATTGTTATCGATTAATTGAAAACTCGACATTTAATCGTTTTTAATTTTATGAACAACTTTTGTAAGTAATATGTAAATAATATGTCATATAAAATAAAATAATTATTATAGTCTTCCCAACGACACAAATAATGAGGAAAACTGTTTAATTGCAACTATAATCATAAGAATAGTAGGTATATTATTGCAGAGGCCGGGAAATAGCAATTAGTGGATATGTTCAATTCGTAAAATGTACACAGGATGACTCTTAACATAATGCCCGTTTTTGTCGAAATAATATTTTAAAAACAGAAAAACATCAAAATCTATTTTACCTTTATTGATATTTTAAATAGGTCTGCCACTTCTGCCACTTGTACAGGAAAAGAGCTATATAATCTATGGCAATTCAAAAAAATAAAGAATACGTGGGAAAACTTAAAGCTCTCTACAATCAACTACAATGGATGCGATTTGTCACACCAACTTGCTATGGTTAGAATAAAAGGTATGTATACTGCTGTCTCACTTTAACTACAACAAGTTGTTGTGGTTAAAGTGAGACAGCAAATGGACGTGCATCTGGCCGTTTGCAGTGACTTTGTCTTGGTTAAAGCTTGTAATTAAAAGGTTATAAAAGAATATAGTAATGGAATTTCATACATTTTCCTTGCCGCTGCGACAGTAGATTATTAACTTTTTAAATTATCGCTCGTCTGTAACGAGGAACTTTACGTACTTACTATTTTTGCGAACATTTCCGAGCATATTGGAGACAAAATTATTAACTATAAATGGTAGGTATTAATAATTATATAATCAACAATATTTGAATAGAAAGAATTTGTAACTAAGTCATTAGTAACCGAAGTCTTGGCTTAATATTTGAAGGGTCTACGGAAAGAACATGTCTAGTCACATTCTTTTTCAAAATCAGATTTTAATGTCACGTAATTGACGTAATAGTTCATAACGAGCTCAACATATTGACATTAAAATCTCCTTTTGAAAAAAAATGTGACTAGACATGTGCATTCCCTGGACCCTTCATTTACTGTATCATAAAAATATTGATAGGCAAAATCATACCCACATCCCTATTCCGTTATAGCCAAATAGTCGTGTCATCAATCATCATACGCATTTCGCAGTACATGCGACTTTTTGGTTTCAAACGGTCGGATCTTCATAATTTTGAAAACACTGCCATCTGGCGTCGAGTAGCTGAACCACCACGTCTCTTGCAGGTCTTGCGACGTAGATGGTAACGGACGTAAGAAATAATTACTTGACACTCTAAATTAGACCGTAAATTTATTACGGTTAAAGTACCTTTTGCATATAAAATTTGCTATCGTTAACAACTTATTGCCACAGTACGTTTTAACAAATCGAAAGCGTATTGCAATTGTGTGTTCGTGTTTTATTGAAGTGCGGTTGTGTGCGTGCGGCGACACTGGTTCTCTATGAAAATCGGTTGAATGCCTCTTCCAATGGATTCTTTATTCCGTGTATGTCATTGGTATTTCCATTCTGAAGGAAGACCTCGCAAGTCGTATTATTTTGAAAATTAATTACTTACGTAAAATTAATTTTATTTATTTACCTCTATGACTTCGCTACCTCGTATAACCTGTGTTTAAATATTAGCGTTTAATTAGGTAGGTATTATTTAAATGGGTGTTAATTGTTGTTAATCGAAAAACTCGGATGCGGCCATTGTTACCATAATCGTTAAAACATAAAGTTCTGGCATTTGTCATTACTTATAGGAAGGAAATTAATTAGTCATGAATATCACTCGTATAGTTAGTTAGTGTTATATAAATTTCATATTTTATGTTACTGACGTAATATTGACGTAAATGGTTTTTGCGATACCTAGTATAAGTCATTATGAGTCTTGATTCTATATTGAAAGCTGTCTTACCTTCCAGGGTACAACCTTTCCATGGAGTATGACGAATAGGATAGGAAAGGGATAATAGGACAATCGAATTTAAACTAACGTGAGAAATGTTTCAAATAATACTAGGTAATGATTACGATTAAATGTCAGTACGCGTGACATGTTTCGAACTCTTCGGGAGTTCATCTTCAGGAGACGCGAAAACGCCGCGAAGCGACACTGCCACGAAAACACGCATCCTAAAGAATTCCCGAATAGTTTGAAACATGTCTCGCGTAACTAGTTACATTTAATACGCGACTTTAACCGTGTAATTATTAGGATAATAGGACAATTACACAGATCATTTGAGTGGCTGAATCACGGCATAATTCTAGTTTCGTCGACACCTCATTCGCCACTTCGTTACATATTTCATTTCGCAGAATTTTCATTTCATGGAAAACCTGTTTTTTCTCTGTAATGTCGTCGAAATGAAAGTGGCATCATCTAGAAGACATTAAACAAGGTTAGGTTCGTTTTATAACAATCTCAAAAAGGATAACGGTAAAAGAGAAAAAAAAAACGATGAATTGGAAATTTACGAAACAAGTAGACTAGTAACAGTAATTACAATGCTAGTTTCTGTTCTGACCTGTGGTTGACTGGTAGAGAATGCCTTGTGGCATTAAGTCCGCCCTTTTTACTTTTTTTATTTGTGTTTTAGTTTAAAACCTCCTGGGGCCCAGACTACGATTTTGTGTCATTGAATTAGGAACTTATTAAAATTTACTTAGGAATTAGGAATTTAGTAAAAATTCAAACTTGATTTTGAAATTGGTACAAAATTTTGTACGCGGGGCCTTAGGAGGTTAATAAATAAATAGATGCGAGACATGTACACATTTGTGAACAACCTGTGTGTCAGATAATAATGTCGGTGTGTGGTGTGTACTAAACCAATATATATAATATACCACTATATATCTACCACTTTTAAACCTTAATTGAATAAGGGAGCGAAGCGAAAGCTTCTCTGCTTTAGCTTGGGCCAAAATTATTTCGTATGTTTTTTTTCTTTCGTTTTCGGTTCTCTACAGGTCGAATGTTTCAACCGATTCCCGTGATTTTTTTTGAGCTTGTTTAATTATTATATTATAAAGATTAAAAAAAAGGCTGGGTCGCCAATTGTAGACAAATAATTTATGGTCTAAAAGTGGTACACCCATTTCTTCGCTGACTGTACATCTCCCCATACAAGCTTTTGTGAGATAAAACAGCTTTACCATATATCTGTAATCTAAAGCGTATATATAAAGCGAGTGCAGCGGCGGAATTGCCGAAAATCTGAAACGTGGTAAATGTAGAGGCCTCGGCAGAGAGTACAGTCGCCATCACATACATACATCGGTACACTATAGGTGTTCAAAAATATCGGCACATGCACCATAATGCCTTGAAAATAGAGGTATGTTCCGATGTTTGTGACGTGCTTGTTTGGTCCGATGTATGTGATGGCGACTGGACAACTTTGTACCCTTTGGCACGCACAAGTTATTTGCGGAAATCGCGAAACGTCTTGTTGATTGATGTAACTGGTGACCGAAGAGCTGGCGGCTTTCTCGCGCAACGCATCAGCATCTCGGTACAATGCCTCGAGGGCCTTTTTAGGGTTCCGTAGCCAAATGCCAAAAAACGGAACCCTTAGAGATTCGTCATGTCTGTCTGTCTGTCTGTCTGTCCGTCCGTATGTCACAGCCACTTTTTTCCGAAACTATAAGAGCTATACTGTTGAAACTTGGTAAGTAGATGTATTCTGTAAACCGCATTAAGATTTTCACACAAAAATATAAAAAAAAACAATAAATTTTGGGATTCCCCATACTAACAACTAAAACTCAAATTTTTTTTTTCATCAAACTACTTGTGGGGTATCTATGGATAGGTCTTCAAAAATTATATTGAGGTTTCTAACATATTTTTTTTCTAAACTGAATAGTTTGCGCGAGAGACACTTCCAAAGTGGTAAAATGTGTCCCCCCCCCCCTGTAACTTCTAAAATAAGAGAATGATAAATCTAAAAAAAATATATGATGTACATTACCATGCAAACTTTCAACGAAAATTGGTTTGAACGAGATCTAGTAAGTAGTTTTTTTTTAATACGTCATAAATCGTAAAAAGCAATTTATTTAACGGAACCCTTCATGTGCGATTCCGACTCGCACTTGGCTGCTTTTTTAGATTTAACTTAGTTTTAATTTCATTTAGTTAATGTTAATTGTCGTCGGTGGTCTTAATATAAGTTTGTAAATAACTGTACTGTACCTATGCCATACGAATAAATAAAAACATATAATCTTGAGAAAATAAAAATGCTTATTAATGTATATTGAGTTCATACATTATATTGTATTCTCCTTTCTCCTCCATTAAGTAGTCAATTCTTAAAACCTCATACCGGGTAAAATGCGTCAAATGACAATAACACCATCGTCACACAAAATCAAGTTTCTTTATTACGTCTGCGTGGTAGTTACGTCACTTGATACTTGAACCACTATTAAAATGCACCTCTATCAAGCTATTATAGTCTCTCTGCCTATGACGTAAGAGCTACAGCACATACCTTTAAATTTGTTTCGCTGCATCATCCAAACCGGTAAAGCTAATTAAAAATAATTACCAGAGAAGTTATTAATACGAGCTCGTATCTGAGGAAATACGGTTATAGCATATTCAACCTTATCTCAAGCTATTATAGTTGAAATTAAGTCCGCAATCAGAACGTGACAGTAGCTGTTTATGTTTATCATTATCATGCTCTAGAAACAAACAAAATTTATGTACACCTTGATTTGATTGCCATGTGAAATTTGAGGTTTTCTATTAGAATTCATAATTTCTGTGACAAATGTACTATTGCCTACCAGTGGATCGAATCTACAATCAGAATCTACAACCACAGCCCACAGCTAAAGGATTATTATATTTTTTGCAAAAATAGACCTGCTTATGGTTTCTGAAGTTTATATCTATTATTAATTTTACTTCAAAAAAAAAGGCCCCTTGTTCTTCTGTGTGTACAGTCGAGGGCGAACGAATACATACATAAATAAAGACATAAATATCTGTACAGGACTCTAATATATTGTGAATGTCATAAAGGCGAGTACAGATATTTATGTCAATTTTCTAGCTACCCTGTTAGTCGGTTCCTATGGTCTTGTGCCATAATCTATCATCATCATCATCATATCAGACGAAAGACGTCCACTGCTGGACATAGGCCTCCCCCAAAGAGTTCCAAAGTGACCGGTCCTGCGCCACCCGCATCCAGCGGACTCCCGCGACCTTTACCAGGTCATCAGTCCACCTTGTGGGAGGCCTAACAACGCCGCGCCTTCCGGTACGTGGTCGCCACTCGAGAACCTTTCCGTCCCAACGGCCATCAGCTCTACGTGCAATGTGCCCCGCCCATTGCCACTTAAATTTAGCGATTCGGAGGGCTATGTCGGTTACCTTGGTTTTGCTGCGGATTGCCTCATTTCTGATGCGATCACGCAGAGAAACTCCCAACATAGCCATTTACATTGTTGCCATTTGGGTGACTTTGAGCCTTCTTATGAGGCCCATAGTAACCACGTTTCCGTGCACACACACGACCACGTTTCCGTGCACACACACTGGTCAAAGACTCTCGTCTTGAGACACCATAATCTATAATTACACCATTTTGTACAGAATTCCTTTTAACTTATTGCTTATGGAATTGAGAACGAAATTATAAGATAGAAAATTGTTCAACCTGTAGATCGCGACCCCCTGGTGAATCACAAAGCCTATAGGGGGTCGCAGCTGTAATCTGGACCTTCAGTAGGTACGTAGATATCTACTATATTAGCTATTTATTTTGTGCCGTACCCAACACCGACTCATGCCGACACGATTACCGCGATACCCCAATACCCTAGTTTCCGAACTGTGCATGACCGGCGATCGGAGTCGGACTGTTCGTTTTTGGATCACCGTTTATCAGGGACTTTTCTAGCATAATTTATAATTACACATTTTGTTTTAACTTATCGCTTGGAATTGAGAACGAAAGTACCTATAAGATAGATTGTTCAACCTATGTGGATCGCGACCCCCTGGTGAGTCGCAAGGCCTCTTATAAGGGGCAGCTGTAATTATGAAGTAAAAGCGATAGTTATAATTTACTTTAAAACAAAGTTTTAACTTTAACCGACTTCATGTCAGTACTTCGTCTTATTTGAAGAGTTCCCTCGATTTCTCCAGGATCCCATCATCAGATCCTGACCTGATGGCTACAGGACCACCTAGGAAGGATACCCTTTTAAACAAAACAATAATTTTCCAAATCGGCCCAGGCGTATTCGAGCTAGTAATCGGAGAACATATGTAGATAAAAAAAAAGTTTAATTTTTGGTACAGTTGCCATCACATACATCGGAGCAAACAAGCACGTCACAAACATCGGAACACACCTCTATTTTCAAGGTATTAGGGTGCATGTGCCGATATTTTTGAACACCTATAGTGTACCTATGTATGTGATGGCGACTGTACAAGCTTTTGCCGACTGTACTTTTCTGCATACCATCATCAACTTCATTGAGACGATTCTAACAAGCCCAAACTCGAAGGGGTTGTGTCGTTTTATTGCGGAGTTCCTATGGCCACATTCCAGCTCCAGCATCAGATCAGCTCCATGTCATCATAATATTGCGTTGTCATGCGATATACACATGCATGCAAAATTTCAGCTCAATCGGAAACCGGGAAGTGGGTCAAATTTAACTTGCAAGATTTGATTACAGACAGACAACGGGACAGGTAAACCAAATAAAAGCTTGTAATAAAAGATTCCGACAAATCGAGAACCTATATTTTTTGATAAGTTAAGAATAGCGGAGGGTAAATGGTTTTCCATACTACCCCTTAGTATGGAAAACCATTTACCCTCCGCTCCAGTCACGTCATGCATGAATAATACTGAGATATGTAGATAAAACCCATTAAGGTGGTTCGATTGCCATACAAAACGTTATTTGACATTCGTAGGCTAACGGCGTGATATTTTAAGAAACTTATGTAACAAACTTTCATAAATTGGCTTCCCATTTGCGCCAAATTCCCCCTTTCCTAGAATAAACTTGTATAAACTAGATTAATTTGAGAAATTGGTTTGTCACGTGATATTTTGGGAAAACTATTTTTCTCAAATTAATCTAGTTTATACAAGTTTATTCTAGGAAAGGGGGAATTTGGCGCAATTAGAATAAACTTGTATAAACTAGATTAATTTGAGAAATTGGTTTGTCACGTGATATTTTGGGAAAACTATTTTTCTCAAATTAATCTAGTTTATACAAGTTTATTCTAGGAAAGGGGGAATTTGGCGCAAATGGGAAGCTAATTGATGAAAGTTTGTTACATAAGTTTCTTAAAATATCACGCCGTTAGCCTACGAATGTCAAATAACGTTTTGTATGGGAATCGAACCACCTTAAACACGTAGGATGTGGCAGCCACGACGCCATATTAACCCACGTATATTCGTAATTCATGGGTTTTGAACTGATCATGACATTATGCTATTTATGCTTTGTCTCCGAAATGGGAAATCGATATAACTCATCAGAAATATGCGATTTGACACCTGGCTTGGCAGCTAGGTGTCAAATATATGAAAACACAGCTTCGCACATCTCTAGTGAACATTAACCCTAAACTATACAACGTGTCCCAAAACTCAACGATAAGCCGGCACCAGAGGATGGAGCTACTTATGATTAGTCGAGAAAAAATAAGGAAAAAAATATATCTCAATTATTTTAGAAATTACAGAAAAAAAATGAAATTCATCGAAAATCGACATCCCTAATGGTATTTTTAAGGACCATGTCTACAAATATTCAAATATTACTGTTTTTTTTTTGTTTTTGGAAACTTAAGTAGCCCTGCTATCTAACACAGTTCTTAAAAATACCATAATACATGTAGTTTTTACACAAAAAATAATCAAAATCGATTTTGTCCCTACAATTTTGAAAGATTTTTTCTTACAGTCCACTTTCAATCATCATGGTGTAAAAAAATTGTATTGACACCACAATGGCAATTATTTTCAAAAGTTGACGCAACTAACCAAAATTCCAAAATGGTATAATACTTCAGGAAACCTAGTCACAAAAAAAAACAACGAATTTTTAAACAAGAATCGACATTATTTAATGTTGGCGGTAATCACTTTTACTGTACCCAAAAAAGGATTTTTGTTGTTGAAAAATGTTGAATAAATGCAAAGAAATGGTACAATTTTTTTTAATTTTTTTAAATTCATTTACTACATTATTAATACTACAGTAAATGTTCAAATTGCCTGCCACCGGCATTAATACAGACATGACATCGCCTTAGAAATGATCGTTTTATCCGTCGTGCATATCTTCTACCATTGATATGATCCGCAGCTTGTGTGATTTTTTGGCGAAGCTCGTCCAATGTTGCTATGGGTTTTGAGTAGACTTTGTCTTTAAGACAGCCCCAGTAGAAGAAGTCCAGGGGCTTCAGGTCGGGCGAACGGGGTGGCCACAAGATAGGACCAAGTCGCCCGATCCAACGCCCTGGATACTCTTGGTTTAAGTATTCTCGCACTGCACGGGCATAGTGAGCTGGGCAACCATCATTTTGAAACCACATGTTTTGTAAATCACGTAAAGGCACGTCTTCTAATAATTCAGGCAAGTCGTAGTTACAAGGAAACCTTAATGGTGATGGCTATTTGAACTTTTTACAAAACGACTTGCCTGAATTATTAGAAGTCGTGCCTTTACGTGATTTACAAAACATGTGGTTTCAAAATGATGGTTGCCCAGCTCACTATGCCCGTGCAGTGCGAGAATACTTAAACCAAGAGTATCCAGGGCGTTGGATCGGGCGACTTGGTCCTATCTTGTGGCCACCCCGTTCGCCCGACCTGAACCCCCTGGACTTCTTCTACTGGGGCTGTCTTAAAGACAAAGTCTACTCAAAACCCATAGCAACATTGGACGAGCTTCGCCAAAAAATCACACAAGCTGCGGATCATATCAATGGTAGAAGATATGCACGACGGATAAAACGATCATTTCTAAGGCGATGTCATGTCTGTATTAATGCCGGTGGCAGGCAATTTGAACATTTACTGTAGTATTAATAATGTATTAAATGAATTTAAAAAAATTAAAAAAAATTGTACCATTTCTTTGCATTTATTCAACATTTTTCAACAACAAAAATCCTTTTTTGGGTACAGTAAAAGTGATTATAGTTGTTATTTTCTAAGCCGTCCGTTCTGCAGTGCGGCGTTCTTTAGTGCGGAACGGACGGCTTAGAAAATAACAACTATACCGCCAACATTAAATAATGTCGATTCTTGTTTAAAAATTCGTTGTTTTTTTTTGTGACTAGGTTTCCTAAAGTATTATACCATTTTGGAATCTTGGTTAGTTGCGTCAACTTTTGAAAATAATTGCCATTGTGGTGTCAATACAATTTTTTTACACCATGATGATTGAAAGTGGACTGTAAGAAAAAATCTTTCAAAATTGTAGGGACAAAATCGATTTTGATTATTTTTTGTGTAAAAACTACATGTATTATGGTATTTTTAAGAACTGTGTTAGATAGCAGGGCTACTTAAGTTTCCAAAAACAAAAAAAAAAACAGTAATATTTGAATATTTGTAGACATGGTCGTTAAAAATACCATTAGGGATGTCGATTTTCGATGAATTTCATTTTTTTTCTGTAATTTCTAAAATATTTGAGATATATTTTTTTCCTTATTTTTTCTCGACTAATCATAAGTAGCTCCATCCTCTGGTGCCGGCTTATCGTTGAGTTTTGGGACACGTTGTATATGTAAATAAAAATCCGATTATTTTCGAATCGCTAAACTTAAGTGGCAGTGAGCGGGAACATTGCACGTAGAACCCATGGCCGTTGGGGCGGAAAGGTTCTCGAGTTGCGACCACGTACCGGAAGGCGCGGCGTGGGTAGGCCCCCCACGAGGTGGACTGATGACCTGATAAAGGTCGCGGGAGTCCGCTGGAGGCGGGTGGCGCAGGTCCGGTCTTTGTGTCACTTCAGGGGAGGCCTATGTCCAGCAGTGGACGTTTCTCGGCTGATATGATGATCATATAAATAAAATATATATTAAAGGACAATTTTACACAAATCGAACTAGCCCCATAGTAGGTAATCTCAATAAGGCTTGTGTTATGATGATATGGGTACTAGATGACGATATATTTAATATATAATATATATAAATACTTAAATACACAGAAACAAATATTCATGCTCATCCTCATCACACAAATATTTGCCCTTACCGGGATTCGAACCCAGGACAGAGCTTTGTATGCAGCGTCACTCACTACCAACTATAGCTAGGCTAACCGCCCGTAAGGAGGATGTATTCGTATTTCTTTGTCCTAATATAAAGCCTTTTGCGGATTAGGAAACGATTACGAAATGTAAACGGCAGTTATCACTTATCAGTTAGTACTAACGTCGGAATGAGATAAGATTGGCGAAATATGTGAGATGCTGTGAACTTGATATCATGCCAGCTATTCTTTTAGTACATTCTTTTGTACTGTTATCTGCTATTTTGGGATTTATTACATGCTTTTATTTGGATAATTTATTTGCTTAGAGATGAGTGACGGATGATAGATGACTGTCACATATTAAACTTACAACCAGAGTTGTGACATATTTGAAATACTTGTATTTAAAATACAAATACAAAATACGTATTTTGTACGTACAGTCGCCATCACATACATCGGAGCAAACAAGCACGTCACAAACATCGGAACACACCTCTATTTTCAAGGCATTAGGGTGCATGTGCCGATATTTTTGAACACCTATAGTGTACCGATGTATGTATGTGATGGCGACTGTACTCTCTGCCGAGGCCTCTACATTTACCACGTTTCAGATTTTCGGCAATTCCGCCGCTGCACTCGCTTTATATATACGCTATGTATGTGATGGCGACTGAACGTACTTAAGTACTTTTTTTTTAAAGTACCTATTTTGTATTTTATTTGAAATACTATTCGAGACGTATTTTGTATTTGTAAAATGGTTTGTAAAATACAAAATACTTTTTTATTCTTAGCTTCATTTTCTAAACTTTAGAAAAATTAAGCTAGCTTTAGAATCTAAAGCATTCCGCGATTCAGTAAAAACAAACACAGCATTTTAGGTTTAGCAGCTGTGTCATATCCCTTCTTCAAGTTAAAGTTGGCAAGAGCTGAAAAGGAGTATGTGAAGGAATTGTTTATTGCGGAAGTGCGAAGATTCAAACACGACGATTTTAAAAGTGGACACCCACAAACATCAACATTGAAAAAGAAGCAAAAAAGTGAGTCTTACTAAATGTTCAATGATTCAGACTCCTCGGCAACCTCTACAGATGGCAACAGCAGCACCTGCACTTATTTGGAGACCCTCCAATATTTTAAGAGATGAAGACACAAGTCTGAATATCCTCAACACATATCCAACTATAAAAAAAAAGCGGCCAAGTGGACTCGCTCATGAAGGGTTCCGTTAAATAAATTGCAGTTTACGATTAATGACGTATTAAAAAAAAACTACTTACCACCAATCAATCTCGTTCAAACCAATTTTCGGTGGAAGTTTGCATGGTAATGTACATCATATATTTTTTTGAGTTTTTATCATTCTCTTATTTTAGAAGTTACAGGGGGACACACATTTTATCACTTTGGAAGTGTCTCTCGCGCAAACTATTCAGTTTAGAAAAAAATGATGTTAGGAACCTCAATATCATTTTTGAAGACCTATCCAATGATACCCCACACGTATGGGTTTGATGAAACCCCTAAAACTTAATGTTTTTTTTTCGATTTTTGTGTAAAAATCTTAATGCGGTTCACAAAATACATCTACATACCAAGTTTCAACAGTATAGCTCTTATGGTTTCGGAAAAAAATGGCTGTGACATACGGACGGACAGACAGACGGACATGACGAATCTATAAGGGTTCCGTTCTTTGCCATTTGGCTACGGAACCCTAAAAAGTGTTTTTACGGTACAACACTTGTCTCCCGAGTTCAGCACCAGTGGAAAGGCTATTTTCGTATGGTGGTATGATTATGCGTCCACACAGACGCAACATGTCAGATGCTCTTTTTGAAGAGCTTGTGATTTTAAAATCTTTAATACTTAAATAAAGAAAACCAGTAATTTTACCATAAAGTATTCTGAAAATACATATTCTGTATTTAGTATTTAAATACAAAAGGCAAAAGTATTTTGTATTTTGCATTTGAAATACTATATTAAAAAAGTATTTGCATTTTGTATTTAAATACTTTTCGAAAAGTATTTTGTACATCTCTGCTTACAACATACCCCTTTTTTACGTTGGGGGAATGCATTGACGCTCCGTCCGCCTGGTCAGGGAGGACCGGACGGGTGTTTGGGACTCTGCCTTGAAAGAAAGAAAGAAAGAGTATACATTTATTAGCGTCTTCAACTTAAATACAATTGAACACAGAAATATACAAAGCAACGACGTTAAAAGGGACGCACGTAACTTCGTATATCTCCGTTTCGGTCGCTCGAGTACCATAAAACATAAGTGCGATAGAGACGGAGAAGTACGAAGTTCGAGATTCGAAGTTCGTGGTAGCGCCGCTGGTCTTCCGTGGAGACTAATTACAATGACAAACAAAAACATTTTTTTTTATAAAATACAAAACAAAATTATAACTGGCAACACCTGCCGACCCAAAGTTGTGCAATTTTACTGCCAGTTATTCTTTTGCAGCAACTCGTAATTACAATTACCATCTAAAAACATGTTTTATTGCTAATGTGTCACGAATGAAGTTACACAGGAAAGAAAATTAAAATTATAACATTTACCGTCCGTCCGGTCAGGGAGGACCAGGCGGGTGTTTGGGACTCTGCATTGACGGCACCGTCCGTCCGACCGGTCGGGGGTGTGGGTCTCCCGGGCAGAATGAAACCCCCAAGGATGGTCCAACCACGTCGCTGCCAAGGAGGGCCAAAGGTTCGCTTGACGCATTCTACTTTACTTACGACTGGTCCGTTTGTGCGGGCATGACCAGGGAGAGCTCCCCGGGACAATTATCGGGCGTTACAATCCCGTGGGCTTATTGGACAACTAGGGTCCCCCGACCACTGGGTGGCAGGGTCGGGGGACCCCAAATCCACTTCGGCGGCAAAAGTGCATAGCGGCGGCGTGCGGCACCCCTTTCTCCGTCTGCTGATATGGGGAACGGAAAGATCGTTCTCCCGCTCTCTCTTCGCAGAATCCTTCTGTGCCATTACGGACTTACAGGAAGCGAGAGGTCCTGGGAAGCTATGGCCTCCCATAGCTTCCCAGGACCTCTCGCTGTTGAGCATTGTCAATACAAAGCCATATTATATGAGTTGCTTAACTTCAAACACGGGTAAATCCAATTCTGTCATTTTGTAAGATTTTGGTATGAAATACAAGGGTAAAAAACTAGTTTTGTTATAATTTAATCGGTTTAGTATAATTTTGCCTGGTTTTTGAGAAAAATACATTTAAAATCATAATATTTTATCAAAATCAGGTAAATCCATATGACAGTTTTTTTCAAATGTAGGTATGGACTTACCATCCAAGCCAATCAGCGAAAGAAGTTTGTTCAACGTGGCTGACAGTTTCTAATCGTATTTTATTCAAATCTAGATAAATCCAGGTCTGTTAAATCAAAATTATACAAATCCACACTGAGTTTTTTCAAAGATAGATAAATTACAATCGATTATATCAAATGAAGGTAAATCCAATCTAAATTTGATTTTTTGTAAAAAATGGATGGTTTTAATGCTGAATTTGCCGAACAGGATGGTTTTATTTAAAGCTCTAGCCATAATAAAAAAAAAACTGACTTTCAAATCACCGAATTAAGCTTAGTATCACTTTTTTTCAATTATAAGTGGTTAGAGTGGATTTATCTGAGTTTGAAGTTATAAGCGACACATATGTACATAGTCAAGTTATGCCTCTGTAAAGTTACTTATAACACCCCTGGCGTCAACTTCGTAAGCAGGGTCACTACCTCAGAGCATAGAATACTAGAGAGAGGACAAGCCGCCGGCGGCCGTGTCGCAGCTGTATGCTCAATGGGCATACACTGCCATACTGTGCACGCGTGCTGATCGCAGAGAATATTACGTTTTTTCCCAAAATGCCTGATATGATGCGCGTTTATTGTCAAATAAGCGTGTAGGTATACAAGTGTGTGTGTTTTAGATGTGTGCGTGCTTTGTCTTGTCAATTACTTAGGCGTTGTGTGGGTTAATGTACTTGCGACAGGCTCACTCTATACAAATCGGCCGCCATGTCCGATCTCCTTATATTCATACATCTGTGGTCACTACCGAATAGGCTATACTCGTGGCCAAATAAAAGCTGATGTATGTGTGTCTGTGGCATCGTAGCTGCTCAACGGATGGACCGATTTGAGTGCGTTTTTTTAAGTCGAAAGTCTTCTCTGTAGAAATAGTTCTCGTATATAGACGTTGACTTCACTAAAACAGATGTTAGATTAACTAATTAAAGTCGTTTATGTTCTGACTCAGTTTTGGCACTTTTTATTCGTTTGTGTCGTCGCTTAAGAAATTAGGACAATGGCTTGAGCAGTGATGAGTTTAACACGGTTACACTGGATATAGGTATATCAGATGACGTGAATATCTATGGCGTATTGTCATATGTGTATACAAGACGCACGAGGAAATGAGTTTTACATTTTTTTTCCTGAATATTTTCCATGTTTTAATATTTGTTCTACTATTCGGGACGGAAACAAATCTAACAGTTTTCAGAACTGATACATTGCAGCAAACGCAATACAGTATAGGTACTAAATTATGGAATACGTTAAAAAGCCTAGAGAGTAGGTACGCTTCGTTCGATTCTGGCCCCACACTAACTTTGTATTTAATGTATTTGTAGTTCCGTTAACAATTCGTTATTATTTAACATTGGTTTAGCTGCCGGGCTCTTTATGTAGTTTTCTATGAAAATGAACCTAGTTGCAACTTTCAGTAAAATAGGTTTTGATAAAGTGAATAACGTTTTTCATATTTTCAATGTTACTAGTAGTCATAGAACAAATAGTTGTTCCTTATCTTTATAGTTTTCGCCTTCGTCATTATCATCATCATCATCATCATTATATCAGCCGAAAGACGTCCACTGCTGGACATAGGCCTCCCCCAAAGAGTTCCAAAGTGACCGGTCCTGCGCCGCCCGCATCCAGCGGACACCCGCGACCACCAGGTCATCAGTCCACCTTGTGGGAGGCTTCGTCATTATGGTTCATTTGTATTATTACTCGTCGATACTTCTATACTAATATTATATAAGTTTCTGTCAAAAAATCATATTTGGTACAAGCTTTTATTGCCAAATGTACTTTTCTGTATACCGCCATCAACTACTCAGCTAGACGATTATAACGAGCCCAAACTCAACGGGGTTAGGTACATCTGTTAAGTCCTGAATTCCCATGGCCACCCTCTGTCTCCATCGTCAGATCAGGTTGACGGTATCATAATATTGAATTGTCATCCAAACTATACTTAACCTATGGTATGTCAACGAGGCGTGAGGGCATTACTCTCAATCTGTCATGGCGATTGCGAGTATTAAACCCAAAATTTCAGCTCAATCGGCTGAAGATATATCTGCTTCAAAATTGAGTTGCAAGATTCAACCCGAACAAACATAGTTGCAAGTTAATAGGAAGCTTGTAAACGAGGTAAAGTAATGAGGTATTTAGGGGGTAACTAAATTCCGAATTTAGGCACCTGAACTTAAAAAATATTTCACCTAGGCTACCTGGTCCTGTGTAAGACGCAGGCAGCTATACCTGAATAAACATATCGTCCCTAGGAACACCTAAAGTAGCGCTACCACACCCCCTTTTTCACGCAAAATAGGCACACTGGATGTCGACTTACGGAAAATGCCAAGTATTTATAACTAACTAAACATATCGTCCCATCAAAGATTCAGTGACTTACACTCTATTCCTTTTAATCATATCAGCCAAACAAAAGACGTCCACTGCTGGACATAGGCCTCCCCCAAAGAGTGCCAAAGTGACCGGTCCTACGCCCCCCGCATCCAGCGGATTACCAGGTCATCAGTCCACTTTTTGGGGGGCCTACCCACGCTATTCCTTTAAAGGCCTCCACACACCAGTCGCGTGCGCGGTTCGGGTACGGGCCCGCGCAAGTTGTAAAACATTGAAACTACACTTCAAACACACATCGAACGCGGGCCCGCGGGATCGCGTTCGGTGTGTGTTTGAAGTTTGGAGGCCTTTAGTTATGGTCTATAAGGTCAGTTTAAAAAAGGTAAAGGTCGCGGGAGTCCGCTGGATGCGGGTGGTGCAGGACCGGTCACTTTGGCACTCTTTGAGGGAGGCCCATGTCCAGCAGTGGACGTCTTTCGGCTGATATGATGATGATGAGGTCAGTTTAAAGTCAGACACTATACACGTGCAATCTGTGGAGTGACTACGCAAAAAGAGCCTACAGTGCTCTGCGCGTCCAGTACAACAACGCCTTCAGGGGGTTGTTGGGGCTGCCCTGGCGCTGCAGCGCGTCAGGGATGTTCGCCGCGTGGAACACCGACGGTTTCCAAGCCGTGCTGCGCAAGCGGCAAGCATCCCTGGCCGAGCGCGTGCGGGGCAGCGCCAACGCTCTTCTGAAGGTGATCGCTGGGAGGATAGACAGCCCTATCCTCGCTCACTTGATGTCCATGCATGTTCGTTCCAACTTTAATTATATTTTCCACTAACATAAGTAAAAATAAGTATAGTAGTATAAGTCTTACTAACATAATATGGATGTGTAATTGGCCGAATTAAATGCTTTCATTTTCATTAAAGCCTGCATTAAATAAAAAATAAAAATAAAATAAAATATCTTTATTTCAGATCTTTAGTCGATCCATATGATGTTAGTAACAGTGGAGACTTATGAACTACGTTAGTGACAATAATGACAATAAATTAATGATACTTAAATGACAAATAACTTAACGCCCCGGCTTTGCACGGGTTTATATGCATGTATTATACATATAAACCTTCCTCTTGAATCACTCTCTATACATTAAAACCCGCATCAAAATCTGTTGCGTAGTTTTAAAGATCTAAGCATACATAGGGACAGACAGACAGCGGGAAGCGACTTTGTGTTATACTATGTAGTGAAGAATAACTGGTTCAGGCTTATTTGGCCCTCCCGATAGCCACCTGAACCCAGTATCTTGAGAGTGGACAGTCGAGGCGCTCCGCCAACACCCTCAGAAGACTATTGCTGCTGCCTCTCAGCCGTCTCAGTAGCGACGCTACTCGTTTTCGCCTGATGGCATAGAAATCGTCGGTGCGCGCCTCGGCGAACATACCCGAGGCGCTGCAATGCCTTGGCAGCCTCAATAGCATTCTGAGTATGTTGTTATACTGCACCCGAATAGCGGAAAAGGCTCTCTGCGTAAAACTAACCCACAGACTGCACGTGTAAAACGTCTGACAGTAAGCTTTAAAAAGCGTCAACTTAACTTGCTTGTTACAACGTGCAAATCTGCGGGCAAGCATATTGCCCCTTACCGCCATTGCCCTCCTCTCCCTCTCAAGATCCATGTCATCCTTCATATCCTCGGTGAGCATATGCCCCAGGTATTTAAACTTACTTACCACTCTAAGGGGGACGCCGCCCAGCATGATTGTAGGTACTGATGTTGGGTTATATTTCCGTGCCTTAAAAATGATAAGCTCACTTTTGGTTGCGTTGTACCTAAGACCATGCCGCGCGGCGTAATCCTCGCATATCCTGATAAGCCTACGTATAGAGCCCACTGATGGACCCAGCAGCACCATGTCGTCCGCGTAACTTATATTATTGAAAGGTGTCCCCCAACTATGGCATCCGACACGTGCGCTGCTGAGCCCCTCAATCAGCTCGTTAACATAAAGATTAAACAGGATAGGCGACGATAGGCCCCCCTGTCTAACACCACATTGGAGCCTATACTCATCTGAGTATTCCCCAGCCCATCTCACCTGATTGACCTGGCTGTTATACCAGTATTTTAACAAGGCTGTGCACTCGGGTGGTAGCCCCGTTTTAGCTACTTTCTCCCATAATACATCGTACACAACCAGGTCAAAGGCTTTGGACAAGTCCAGGAAACACCCATATATCGGTGTATTCCTGTCCTTGTAATACCTGACAGCTTGCTTAAGGCACATAATTGCACTTTCCGTCGACAGGCGTGGCCTGCGGTGGCGGTCAATAGTAAATTTGACAGCTAATGACAAGTTTACTATTGACCGCCGCGGCCTGGCCGCTCCAGTCTGTGACAGGCTTCATGTTTTTTGTTTATAGAACCTAACTACTTCCAGTCACTTATGGTGATGGTGACAAATAGTTTGTCTTTGGAAGACATTGTCTGTCGAACTATAAATATTAGTCACACCTTGCGGCCCTGAATACTGATGTAAAGGTGAATCATTTACGAGATGATCGCGATTTTTACACGATAGCTAAAGGACAATGGGATTGTATGGCAATATTGGCAATGACATTAAAGAGGCTGATTAAATGTAATCAGAGATCGCGCGATAAACATTGATATCAATCCAATATCTGAATCCAATTTTGAGCCAAAATTGTATTGCCGCCGGTAGGTACTTTATTTGCATCATCCAATATCTAAATTAAAGTTTGTAGCTTCTTAAGTTTGTATGTAATCTCGGAAAATACTCATTCTATTTGAAAATTATTTCACCAGAATATATAGAATGGGCCTTCGGCATGGACATCCATTCATACTTATATTATAAATGCGAAAGTGTGTCTGTCTGTATGTCTGTCCGTCTGTCTATTAACTTAAACCGCTGAAACGATTTAGATAAAATTTGGTATAGATATAGTTTTGAGTCCCGGGGAAGGACATATTAGGATAGCTTTTATTCCGGAAATCATCCCCTAAGGGCGCTTGTGCACTACAATGAATTTTACGGTCCGGCAGTCCGATTGTTACGGTTTGATATTTTTGTATTGAATGTTGGATATGAATCGGAATGAATCGGACAAGCGCCCTAAGGGGGTGAAAGTTTGTATGGTGATACGATATAAACGAGTTCCACTAGTAGGCTATATTTTATTCACCACCACGGTTGCTTTGTAATAAGCATTGAAGCCGTTAGGGTAGCTTAGTGCACCTCCACCACCTATAGGGCCTTCCCTAGGTCAGAGGTAGAAGAAGACACAATAGAGTTTTAACACGTATATTCGAGGTATTATTATGCGAGTAGCGTGGCCCAGAGGCTAAGCCTCGGGGCCTGACGTCTTCAAATTGTCTTGTATTTATAGCCTTCCAGACAGCTTGATTTGAACTGAGAATAGTGCTGTGTACAGCCAGCACTGTAGAGCTTGCATAGACGACCTCTATAGTAGCTATACACCAAGTGATCTATTAATGTGCAATGGGCATTCAAAAGAGAGTTAAACATAACCAAAGTTAACATTAGTATTTTTGAATATATAGGAACAGTGTTGCATTCCTTCGGCGAAAACGAAACTTTACCGCTCTCCTTCGTGATTAGAATATTTAGAATTTAATTGTCGATATATTTGCTTGGTAGGTGTTAGGAGGCTAAACCTGCATGACTTAGTAACTAAGGTAAATAGAGCAGGCTCTCAGTGGAGTTTCGTTTGCAAAAATAGCGCACCGCAATCTGACTTCTGATATATAAATAATATATGGATCCCAGACATCCAATAAATGTATGTTGCCAACCAGTTTTGTGGTCCAGTCTCCCCCCCCCCCCCCACTCCCAAATATTGTTAGTTAATTACACTCTTGTAATTAACTAAGTAATTTCTTCTTGTAATTAATGAAATTCCATAATTAAAACCCAACATCTCTATGTTGGGTTTTAACTATGGGATTTCATTAGAAAATAAGTAGGTACTTACTTACGAGTGCCTATATCCTTACTTAATATTATAAATGCGAAAGTGTGTCTGTCTGTCTGACTTTCTGTCTATCTGCCTGGTACCTCTTCACGCCTAAACCGCTGAACCAATAATATTTACATGAAATTTGGCATAGAGATATTTTGAGTTCTTGGGAAGGATATAGGATATTTTTTATCCCTGAGATCATTCCCTAAGGGGGAGAAAGGGGAGGTGGAAATTGGTATGGAACTACTTAAACCGCTAATATATCAGAAGTCAGATTGCGGTGCGCTATTTTTGCAAACGAAACTCCACTGAGAGCCGTGGAGTTTCTAAAAGGTAAAAAATCATTGTAATGAAAATCATCTTTTTGTCATGAACGTTTTGACTAGGAAGAACTTTTCTATCTTTATCTCTTTTTCTTTAAATAAGTCTATACTTACAAAATATAATATTTTTGTACGAACTTAAAAACGGAAGCTGTCAAATCGAGCGCTGCCGCACTCGGTTACTACCGAAGTGGGTGAAAATTTACTTTCAAGATTTGATTACAATTGTTACTTACCTATTTACACGTGAAGATAATATAAGGCTTGTAAAACCCTGGTAGCAAAGTCATAGTTTCAACATAACTGCCGGGCCTCGCAATAGGTACCTAAATTAAACAACATCTGACGGCTAACCAAGGGCTTTCACTATCAACTCTAGCAAGAATCATTAACTAATACATCTGTCGTGTGTAGAAAGTGACGTATTCTATGGACATTCTATGGCACTTGCGACTTTTTAGATTGCAAAGACTGCACTTTTGTTTGGCTGAGGCTGTGCCAAGAAAGAGCCATAAATTTGTATGCAAATGGGTATGATGTTGGCTCCGCACACGTCAATGTGAGTCGAAAGAAAAACGAAGTATGTGAGTATAGGGCTCAGACATATCTATGACTTTTCTACACAAGATAATGTAACGGAAGATATGTTTGCAATTGTAGCTTATTCCATTGTAATAAAATACAAGTTTCTGTCAAATATTTAATTTTGGGTACAAGCTCTTAAGACCGGAACGCATCATGCACTGACAGCGGTATTCTGTGCGGACCCTTTCGTATAATTTCGATTCGAACATTACAACCGGTACCGCCTCCGCGCCGCTCCGCCACCGCTGTCAGCGCGTTTCGGCCTTTATTGCTGACTGTACTTTTTAGCGGTCATCCAGTACACATTGAGAGGGTTCTAATAATCCCCATTCACCGGTTTTTGTAACCGGGTGGCCCAAAAGTTACGCAAGATTTCAATTGGCCTCCTTTTGTACGGAAAAGTACCGGCCACTAAAAAAAAAAACTATTTGACAGGTGACAGTGTAGGGTTATTAAAAGTCAATACTCAATACTCAATCATTTATTGCACATAATGGTTATACAGGTGGTCTTAAAATAAAGTAATATGGTATCACATCATGTACCCTGTTGGGCGCAGCAAATAAGAAGGTGGACACTTAGGTACATACGAGGGTCAAACTGAAAGTTCTTAGAAAATCAAAAACTGAGCAATCAAGCAACTTATTACTTTTATTATATCTTTTCAAAATAGCCTCCCTTCACATCAATACATCGCTGCATTCGATAGAACCACTGAGAAAAGCACTTTGCCCACTCGTCCTTAGGGGTCTCTTCGACGGCCTTTTGAAACGCAGCCACTGCTTCGTCGGCGTCCATAAAACGTTTTCCTCGAAGTTTTTCTTTAATTTTTGGGAATAAATAAAAATCACAAGGTGCAAGGTCGGGGCTATAAGGTGGGTGACCCAGTAATTCCACGTTTGCCGTCGCCAAATAGTCGATCGTTTGCTTGGCGGTGTGCGATGAGGCGTTGTCGTGGTGAAGCAGGATCCTACTGCGAGGCCGTTTTTCTCGAACTTTTTCCAAGACAAGTGGTAAACAATTGTTAGTGTACCACTTCGCAGTAACTGTTTTTTGATCCTCTAAAATAATTGTTGCGTAATGACCAGTCCTTCCGAAGAACGAGGCCACCATCTTTTTTCCCACACTTCGACCTCTCTTCACTTTAGTAGGCAACTCCTCGGAAGGAAACACCCACTCAGCAGACTGTCTTTTAGTTTCAGGATCATAACAGTAAATCCAGCTTTCGTCACCCGTAACTACGTCGAACACAGCATTTGAGTCACCTCCGTTGAATCTTTGACCCATTTCACGGCACCAATCAACACGACGGACTTTTTGGGCTTCTGTCAAATTATGAGGTATCCACCGGGCACAAAGCTTCCTCACCGCTAAATGTTCATGGAGGATTTTGTGGACTTGACTCATACCAATGGCTAAGCTTGTACGAATCTGCTGATAGGTTACTCTTTTGTCAGTCTCTATCATACGCCGCACAACACTGATGTTATCTTCAGTAGTCGCCGTAGAAGGCCGGCCCTCACGCAGATCATCAGTGAGATCAGTGCGGCCACGTTTAAATTCATTAAACCAGTTGTAAATAGTAGCACGAGATGGGGCTTCATCGTGAAAGGCCAATCGAAGTCTATCATAACTTTCTTGTTGACTTAAATTACATCGAAAGTCGTAAAAAATCATTGCTCGAAAATTTTCTCGCGTTAAATTCATGCTCACGTAGTACACACAATTTTCAATTTGCCGCCAAATCGTAAAACAAATGACAATCGAGTGGAATTCGTACACAAAAATATTAAGAAAGAGTTCCATTTTCAAATTTTGAACTTATTTTTTTATTATATTTATTACAAGTGGCCAGTTCTAAAGACTTTCAGTGTCGCCCTCGTATAATTCAGCATACAAAAAATAGTATTAATTAATTATATATCTTAGTTTTACTTAATTCAGTCAGAGGTCAAAGGCCATTCCTGTCAAATTGTTTTTTTTTAGTGGCCAGTACTTTTCCGTACAAATCAATCCAATTGAAATCTTGCGTAAATTTTGGGACACCCGTTACAAAAACCGGTGAATGGGGATTATATGCCCACAACCACTATAACGCATTAAAGGAGGAGGTTCAACGCTGCATTCACGAAATTCAGCCACATTTGTGCAAAATGGTCATGGAAAATTTCAAGAATTCGTATGTGCCAGAAAAGCCGTGGTGGACATTTGCGCGATGTGATATTTCATACATAACCCTATGCGATGTAGTTAATGTTTAAATAAAAATAAAATATTCAAACAAAAAAAAGGTGTTTTCTATTTCATTCAAATCTTGCGTAAATTTTGGGACACCTTTTAATTGAGAAGTTCATATTGCCACCTTCCGTCTCCATTATCAGTCAAGCTTTGCCATTATACTTATATACATATATAAGTATATATATAAATATTGTTATGTAATTGGAAAAATCAAATTCATTTGTCATATTATAATTCTATTTTAGACTTGTAAATTTTTATATTTTATGAATAAATGAGTATGAGTATAGAGGAGTGACAAGCGCGTTGCCGATAGATTTGAGGATTCGTTGGATAACAGCTACAAACAAATGCAGCGCACTTTTGAAAGCTCTGGCGACATCACTCACCTTTCATTATAAATAGGTTAAGGGTGGATAGGAATACAACCCCATATACCTATAGACCAATTGAGTCGCTTAATTTCAAACCCAGGTAAATCCATTCGACCCTATCAGCAAATATCTACCTTATTACCTTTTCTTAATACCAAAATCGCATGATTTGACAGATGGATTTACCCGGGTTTGAAATTAAGCGACTCAATTAGTGGTGTGTCATTTTACAATTCAACTTTTACTTCGAAATTAATCTTGAAATGTACTGGCTTCGGATATCGACTTTCGCAGATAACTCGGACTTTATGGCTGGTTATACAATACAAAGTCAGGCACCAATGACTGACATTTCACATTTAGCTTACATAAAGAACTTATGGTTCTTTTCATTAAATCATCAATTCTGATTATCATCATAGTGGGCATAAACCACATAGAATCCATTTACTAGACAAGAAAATCTGGCTACAGTATGTACTGACCAGTATTTTCCCGCGACTTCGTCCGCGTGAACTCCTATGTCAAGTTTCATTCACAACTACATGTCTTTAGGGGTTGATTTTTACAAGCTTTCTGTTAACTTGCAATGTATGTACTATGTTCGGCTACTTCGGCTGAAATCTTGCAACTCAATTTTGAAGCAGATATATCATCTTCAACCGATTGAGCTGAAATTTTGGGTAAAGATATAGCTTGAATGATAATTCAATATTATGGTATCATCGAGCTGATCTGAAGATGAAGACAGATGGTAGCCATGGGAATTCAGTAGGTACTTAACCGACGTAACCCCGTTGAGTTTGGGCTCGTTAGATTCGTCTCAATGAGTAGTTGATGACGGTATACAGAAAAGTACAGTCGGCAATAAAAGTTTGTACCAAAAATGATTTTTTTTGACAGAATCTTATTGGGATATGGGATATAAAGTATCCTAATAATCCAAGGTGTGTATAAACTCTCTCTCTGCCAAATTTCATCAAAAAAGACTCACCCTAAACCGCGCAAATGTCAATAGTACCTAAATATCGTCTCTATTGTCAAGTAGCTTAGAGTGCATATTCTTTTTGAGCATCCTAAAGTGTATACAAGATATATTTGATGGCTTCTATACTATACCAACATTTTACTGACCTTTGATTCAATCAGTTTGTCATCCTTCCACACGACCTTAGAGGTCCTGTTTGCAAAAAGTTCGCACGCGCCAACTTTTTTACCTCCTGATGACTCAATATCATTGTATCATACGTACGTGTAATGCAACCTTAGGTATCCCTTAGAAGCCTACCAATTATCATTCTGAGTCATCATGACATGACTCACGATCGTGAGTTGTCAGTGTTGTCACTGACCTTAGTTTCATGTTAAATAGAACACTGACTGTTGATTTCCTAGTAGTATAATTATATCATTTACTAGGAGGCCTATAGAAGTTAGAACGAATTATCCTAAAACACCTAGGGGAGTAGGCATTCGCACCATTTAACAATAACGTTACCAGGTTTAATTAAATCGGACTCTTAAAAACCAATGCAAAAACAACGTTAACGGAGCAAGATATCGCAAAAAATTGGATATTAATATTTCTATGATAGGATCCAAGAAATTACTAATACGGTTTGGTATTATAAATAATAGTCATCATCATCATATCAGCCGAAAGACGTCCACTGCTGGGCATATGCCTCCACCAGAGTGTGCCACAATGAGCGGTCCTGCGCCACCCGCATCCAGCGGAAAGAATAGTATATTTTTAGGGATTTTATCAAATCACTAAACAAATCTGGTGAAATATGAAAAAATGAGATGCCGTTTTTGGCCGATTTCGTCATTTTACTAAACAGATTCAGGGGTTTGATCAAATGATTGATTTTTTTCTAGGCAAATGCTAAAATGGATTCGCTATTTCAACATCCTGCGTTATTTGGTCATATCCCTTAGAGATTTGTTAAAATCTCTGTTTTGGCCATTTCCGTGCGACATATACAAACTCAGGAACGTGCATATAACGTTGCGAACCGTCGCTCCGCACCCCACAGCGGGGTGGTAGCGTGGTGACTGAAAAAAGTACTGTCGGCAATAAAATATACCACTAAATGTTTTTTTTTTACAGAAACTTATTTACTTTACGATTCGATTATTATAAATACTCTCCGACAGAGCGTAGTACTCGTAATAGTGACTATTAGTAAACAAATTGAGTCATAACAGACACGAGTAGGTAACGTAATAAATAAATATATTAGTCACCGCTAACTACTAAGGTTATCGCGTTAGTGCAATCGTGAACGATGTCGTTTTACTTTCATTTATGTATGAGTCATATAAGTGATTTAAGTTTATGTTTTTTTTATATATATGTGAATGGGATTTCAGTATTTTTAGTGATAAAATATACATATAAATTATATGAAAAACTACCTTCTGCCCGCGACTCCGTCCGCGTGGGACTTGTTTATTTATATCGTAGCTCCATACTCGTAACTAAGTACTGTCCTTTTTTTATATGTATTTACTAACTTTAGGCTAAGAAACTGTAACAAATTTTATCTATGATCCCATTTGGTCGAAATGAATGTGTTGAATTGAATTGAATAACCCCGCCTTTCACCCGCCATTTCGCCCCCTTAGGGGGTGATTTCCGGGACAAAACCTATCCTATGTCCTTCTCCGGGACTCAAACTATCTCTATAGGTAGTAGGTACCCAGTTTCATCTAAATCGGTTCAGCGGTTTAAGCGTAAAGAGGTAACAGACACACACATTTTCGCATTTATAGTATGGATTATTGGACACGGATATTAAATAAAAGCTATTCTTTTCGATTTTAGTGAGTAACTACAAATTTCTAAAATTGTTATTTTGCACTTTAGTATTCACAGAAACGAAGCAAGTGTACATTATAGTAGAATATACGAACATAGGCACAACCTTCACACATCTGTTTAAGGATTTTTTTGCCAACCTAATCGCGAAATAGATCTAAATTTACTACATTTGATATAAAATACTTTTCATCCATTAAACAGATGGGTGAAAGTCGTGCCTATCCTATATTACAAATATCTTCTACTACTATACAAATACCTACCTACCTACTATACAAATATCTATTAGATTAGGCAATAAGCCGGAAATTAAGGAAAGAAGGGTTGTCTTAGTTTGGTGACGATGACGTACTTACGAAAAAGTTGATCATTCGGGAATATAAAATGAAATAAAATAATTTAAAATGAAATACTTTATTCGTGGCAAACACAAAAAACAAAAGCAAGTGCTATACAAAAACTTAAAAACTAACAAATATAAGCAGTTTGTTACGAAACGGTCCCGCCTCAGCATATGCTAGGAATATTTAAGACCAAGATCTTGGTTCGGTCCCAGCCTGGATTGCTATGTTTGTCAGTCTGCTGCGATCCGATTGTTATCTAATCTTAAACAACTAGTTTGTAGCAGTAGCGTCTCTGGTCTGACCTTAAATCCTAAAGGGGATTCACTAGGCCTTGTTGATATTAGCCATTGCGATATTCAATGTATTTCAACACACCAAACTAAACATAAAATTGTCTTCTTCCACAGAGTTCTTCAGACTCGGTGCTCATGAGCGGTGGCGTAGCGGAGCGGGTGCAGAACATGCAAGCGCCGGTCGCGTCGACACTGCATCGCAACAAGAGCTCGCTACACCACACCACTCCTGCTGCGCTAGGTAAAAAGCTACAGGAGAGATACATATAACCACAGATGTATAGTAAGGAGATCGGACATGCCGGCCGATTTGTATTGAGTACGCCTGTCGCAAGTTCATTAACACACACAAAGCACAAGTGACAAGACAAAGCACGCACACATCTTAAGCACACACACTTGTATACCTACGCTCCTATTGGACAATACACGCGCATCATATTAGGCATTACCACCTTATGTATACCTATGAAAGCAATAAATTACTGAATACAATTACAAATTATTTATTTACCATAACAACGTTACATGCGATTAAATTAAACTATTCTGTTAACATACACATTTTTAACAAACAGAGAAAGATATCCGTCAGCCCCAAACTAGGCACAGCCTGTATCTTGGGAGCCGAGAGTACAGATTTTACAAGTATAACTATATACTACTACTGAATACATTTTGGGAAGAAACGTAATATTCTCTGCGATCAGCACGCGTGCACACTCGGTAACAACGGACGGTGAACTAGCGGCAGAGTATGCCCATTGAGCTAACAACTGCGACGCGGCCGCCGGCGTCTTGTCCTCTCTCTAGTATTCTATGCTCTGAGGATATAACTAACTGACTATTTTGGCTCAGCGATTCAAAAAGGGTCTTGGCCTTCGAAACGAGAGCACGTTACTTGTCCCGCCACTTGTATTGCCACTTCCTGCTAGCATACAACTTGAAAACGACGCAGATCCGCCTGCACGCTATTCCCCCACCGATACTTGGGCCGGAAAGATATAGGCCACACATAAAACATAACTAAAGGTTTTCAGCAACACAGAAATATCCAGTTCCAAATAAATACATATACATGCAAAAGGTACCGGCCTTGTCTGCCGCTATACACATAAAAAAGCGGCCAAGTGCGAGTCGGACTCGCACATGAAGGGTTCCGTGAAATAAATTGCGGTTTACGATTTATGACGTATTAAAACTACTTATTAGATCTCGTTCAAACTAATTTTCGGTGGAAGTTTACATGGTAATATACATCATATATTTTTTTTAGTTTTATCATTCTCTTATTTTAGAAGTTACAGGGGGGGGGGGGCACACATTTTACCACTTTGGAAGTATCTCTTGCGCAAACTATTTAGTTTAGAAAAAAATGATGTTAGAAACACACGTATGGGTTTGATGAAAAAAAATTTTTTGAGTTTCAGTTCTGAGTATGGGGACCCCTAAAACTTAATGTTTTTTTTCGATTTTTGTATGAAAATCTTAATGCGGTTCACATAATACATCTACTTACCAAGTTTCAACAGTATAGCTCTTATAGTTTCGGAAAAAAGTGGCTGTGACATACGGACGGACAGACAGACAGACGGACATGACGAATCTATAAAGGTTCCGTTTTTTGCCATTTGGCTACGGAACCCTAAAAACATAACCTCTTGTGTGGACGACAAAAAATATATTTGCTTTGATGGCTCACGATCACACATAATTTTATTCCAGGCGGCAGTATGACGTCACTAACATCAGCACCAACGACTCCCACGCCTTGCGCCTCCCTCTCCACGTCAGACCTGTCTGAACGGCCAAGGATCAGCCACGGCAAGCCGAACCTCGCACCAAGGCCACCGGCCAACCCGCCTGACCGGCCCAGTCCACCTCCGAAGAAACTAAACATGAATGGGGGAAAGATGGCTGGTAGAGCGCAGAGCATGAGAGTGCCCAGGTAAGGAATACTTCTTTTTTGTACAGGTGTTCTCAGATTTGGCTTGATGTTACGTGGTTTCGGTGCTCTCTTCACGAACCACCGTATTGTTATATTGTGTTTGTGTCCCTTTCCGTGAGCTGAACGTGGTGTTTTGCTGCGGCGGCCAGCCGAAAAAAGACGGAAAGCTCATAGCATTAGAATCTGGTATTGTATTTGTTTCCCCTCATGGACCACCATTTTGACAAGATGAGTTTTTAACTCATATCGCCTGGTTATCACCCACGGAAAAGCGTCTGGGTGCCACAGACGCCGGCCACTAAAATTCACAATTAACGGACGCAAGACAGGTTACACCCTGACATTCAATTTATTCTTCATAGGCCATCGTGTTACTTGGATAAAACGTTATTGGCATATTATGGATCTGTTTTCAGTTACATTTTATTGTTTTGTTCGATATTTCGCACTTTGTATTTATTTATTCCCCTCTTGGGCCACCATTTTGGAAAGGTGAGTTCTTTTCTCAGGTGCAACTATGACTGCATTTTCCTTATGTTAGAGTAGGAGTAAAATATATGAAGCGCCTGAGCGTATGGTCTAACTCGCAAGGGGCTGGACATTTTTGTATATAAATGACAAGGTAGACTTACGATTGGTCAAACTGGAATGAGTTGAGAGGAAATGCCAAACAGGCTGTGAATCACATACCTTTACATATTGGCATGAGAAACGGTGTTTTTACCCGGGTGGGAATTATTGTACCTAAGCTACGCTTATTTAGTGCTACCTTCCTGTATAAATTAATTACTAAGATCAAATCTTATCACTGTTCACGAATTGCTCTGTGTCGATACAAACCCGATAGGGTTTAACGACACTGTTAGATTTAACGAAATGTATTTTCTTTTATAAATGTAATAAATAAAAAAAAGGTGTTTATCTACTTATGAGTTTCAATATCACGTTTTTCGATCATAATTCGTGTCTCTTGTCTCTTGCCTATAGCGTGTTCTTGTATGTGTTTCCAGATCACCGCCCGTGTCACCGCCCTCACCGTTGGGGTCGCGGCCGCCGCAGCTGCCGCCCGCTAACCCTCCCATCGGCACCAAGAATCCGGCATCACATTTCGGTAAGTGGCTTTGTAATATTTTAAGTTGGTCTATGGCCAAAGTTTCTCAATCTCTCAATCTGTATTATTATGTGCAGGTATCGTATTCACATGTCAATACGATATTCGTTAATTTTCTCTTTGCCGTCATAATTCGTTAATTTACGACTTACTTCATACACTAATCGTTGTACAGTCGACGCCAAAAATATGTTTACACTTTTGCACCTTATTCCATTGTAATAAGGTGAAAACTGTAAACATATTTTTGGCGTCAACTGTACCACGCCGCGAGACGAAAGTAGATTCTTATGACAGCAAGCAGCCCCCAGGCCTTAAATAAACGGATTTTTTTTGGAACGTTCAAGGCCATAGTAGCTTGGGTTTATGGTAACCATAGTACCTCTTGTTTGGGAACGCATATAAGGTGGATAATGAAATTAAAGATAAAAAATGTAAAGAAATGTGTTGCCACTGCAATTAAATCAATCCCAAGAAGTGGAAACTAAAAATTCGTTAAATACGCAAGATAAAAAATAATGCGACTAATTTATACGTAAAACAATGCCTGGAAAATATTCGTAAATATTTACATAAGCAAAATGAAAACGTAATTATTTTATATTCATAAATATGTGCAGTTTATATTTACGCCACTGGCAATGGTTAGGAATTGTAAACCTTTGGTTCGTAATTTAATTAATATACCTGGATATTCCTATTCCTTATTCTTAATGTTCGAAGAAGGTTTAAAATTGGTGACGCCTCAAAGGTGGAGTGATTGTGTGGCTCATGTAATAAAAGTAGAGGATAACTTGTGCCAACTTGACCACCTAATAGACAATGTAACAGAGACATTAATAATAAATGTAACTGAGGAGGATTCGACATCTTCCTCAGAAAACGTGAAGTGAATAAATAAAAATTAAAAAATCTAGTGTTATTTTTCTTTGTGTTTTCCTGTCCTAATAAGACATATAATAATGGCACGTCTTGCTTCCATCCCTTGGTGTGGTTCTAGTGGCTGCAGGCGGCAATAGGCGTTTGCTGTATATCGTACCCGGACTATCGTCACCTACTAAGTACCTATTCATGCCAACCTACGACATTAAAGTGATCAAAGTAAAATATAAGATTGTTTCAAAAGTAGTGACGATATATTCATTAGTTAAAACCAAAACCTGGTTGATTGCCCCTGAGACGTCACTTTGACGTTGACAGTTCTTTGTTTACATTTTTTATCTTTAATTTCATTATCCACTTTAGATATGTTCGGACAGTATGTATGTATATAAGCACTTTATGGTACACAACAACAGATTAAGGCCTCTCACTGACGGGCGCGGCCTGGTCGCGGCGGTCAATAGTAAACTTGTCATTAGTTGTCAAATTTACTATGGACAGCTACCGCAGGCCGCGCCAGTGTGATGCAGGCTTAAAGGATACGTCATAGAAGATCAAAGTAAAGTTTATCCTGAGTGACATTTCGCTATGTCCCCAGGCACGATGCGCGCGCCGCGCGGGCTGCGGCCCCCGGGCGTGTGTCCGCCGCCGCCCCCGGGAGCGCCGCCCCCGCCGCCCGGGGCGCCGCCCCCGCCCCCGGGGGCCCCGCCGCCGCCCCCCGCGCGCAACGCGTCGCTCGCGCAGCCGCCGCCGCCTCCACCGCACTACCGACAACACGTGAGTAGCCCCTTCTGGTTTGAAGTGCAATATAGGACCATTAACAAAAAAGTTCAAGCTGGCGGTCACTTTTTTCAACTGACCTCTGATTCGTATTAAGAGACATTTCGAACCCCCAGATATCGAAATTAAATGCAATTGAAAAAAATATACTTAATTCTCCATATAAACGATTATCATAATTTCTACTTGTATAAGTGATTAAGTTGCATAAAAACAAATTGTATACTAACACATAGCATAATCTCATAAAATATAATGATCAGTTTTCATAAAAACAAATGTTATAATTTTGTATTAAATAATGGTAATCGTTTTTATGCTGTTTAAACGTTATAGCAAAAGTTGTTATGTTATACATATGAGTTTTATATAATTTGAGCAATATGCTTACTAAACTTATGATAATAGTTTTTATGTTAATCGTTGATTATGTGCTTCGAACGTATGTTATAGTTGATAGTTTCTCAACTGGGCTGATCTTCTTATTTTCAGAACAATAGCATTCAAGTCTAACAATACGACTGTGTTGTCGGACGTGTGCCATTTTTTGCAAGAATAAGCTTAGCGCCACATAAAATGTTCATTGTAAAATGAACTCTATCGTCTTATTCAATAGATTCAAAATAGACTAAAATATTTAAAAAAACCGCTCCCAGCGACCCAGGTATAAGCCGCGTTCAAAGTTTGGCTCGTGCGAGAGAGAACAATGGCTATTCATAAGCTCAGAACAATGCCCCATTCATTAGCTCACTTCAAATTCGCTAAAGTATACATGAACCGCTCCCATCCCAGAGCTCCATGGGTTTACCTTTTAAAAGGTTTTTCGGCACCTAGACTAGAGCATAACGTAATATATTCCCCAGAGCTCCGTGGGCGAGCTACCTTTTAAAAGGCTTTTGGGTACGTAGACTAGAGCATAATGTAATAAATTCCCCAGAGCTCCGTGGGCGAGCCGCCGGCGCCGGCGCCGCCCGTGCGCGGCTCGTCCGTGCGCGCGCCCGAGCTGGAGGGCCGCTTCGCCGAGTTCTTCCAGCCGCCGCACCGCTTCCCGCCGCCCGACCCCTTCCTGAGGATCGTCAAGGGCTACTCCAGCGCCACCGTGGCCGGTAAGTACACGTGAGGGAATACCATACCAACATGGTGGACCCGTAAACAAGGGTACACACGGGGCCAACGAGCGGCTATCCCACTCTTAAGACGTTACACACGGCGACTTTGTGGAGCGGTACAAATGAGACACAGTATCGATACAGGTGATGTATCGCTGCAAAAAGTCGCTGTGCTACCACATCATTTCTTCGTGATTCGCTTTCATTGGCCGTTCGTATGCTCAGTGTGTACCCAGCATAAAACGAGTGTCGGTAGAAGTTGCCAAAATTGTAAACAAATTTTCTCAAAAGTGTCCGGAAAAGTGGACGTTATGCCATACATGATATGATAAATTAAAATAAAAAACATTGCTAGCTCGCTCTCAAAAGCTCGCTATAAAAAGATGGCACAAGTGGTATTCATCCCTATATGTAAGTGGGCGTAAAATAAATGATTTATGTACAACCGACATAAACGTAAGCATGTTAGCCAGGTTAGTTTGTTTACATTTATGGCACATTCTATTGACCTCGAATGAAAATACTTCATCTGCCTGGCAGGACCTCTATACCTCTGTTTTGTCTTATTTACACTGGAATTAACTAGATAATGGTTTTTAAAACACAGCGTTTGTTAGTGTCGTATTGTTGACTTTAAATAAAAACTTGATGAATGAACGAAATTATTGAGACTGATGTTCATTTTGAATAATTCCATGTCATATCGGTACTGTAAACAATAACAGGAAATGTATAAAGCTGTTTGTAAAAGAAAATTTATGTTTAAAATTATACCTACTTGAAATCACAATTATTTAGAGACTATCCAGTTTGACTTTAAATCAAAACTTAATGGATGAATGAACGAAATTATTGAGACTGATGTTCATTTTGAATAATTCCATGTCATATCAGTGCTGTAAATAATGACAGGAAATGTATAAAGCTGTTTGTTAAAGAAAATTAATGTTTAAAATTGTACCTACTTGAAAGCACAATTATTTAAAGACTATCCAGTGTAAATAATCATAATAGAGATCAGTATTACATATGACATGTGTTATGCTTCAAGACATGTCATGTCATTCTGTCAAGTTATGATCAATGAAAGTGGCAAACTAAGACACTGGCTATTCGTAAATCTTATTGTAACGAAAAAGTCTAATGATCATAATGTTTGATGGTACGACAAGCCTTGAAAGTAAACCATGCTTTTAAATTTACTTCTGCGGGGCGCTTACGTCTGTTAACCTTGTAAGTCCAGGGTGATTTCATATCTAATATAAATTCATTCTAATTCCAAAGTCGCCTTTTGTACTACGCGAAGTACATTAGAATATTACGAGGTTAATATCGCCCCTGGCGGAGTTTTAGCTGAACGGTAGTTAGTATTAGACCAAACGTTGTTTCGGAGATTTGTTGTTATAAAAAGTGCACTTACTAAGATACTAGACGTTTATTTAAGTATATCAGTAGTGATGTATTACTATTATAACTTGAACTGCCTAGAATAATTCCATTTCGTTTATTTATACGCACATGCGTAGATTTGTATCAAATTAGTATTATTATGTACATGGTACATACTATCCAGTAAGTGCAATAGGTACAAGTCATGTGTTGACATAATAATTAGGACCTTATGTGGTTAGTAATAAGAGTCATTTTATATCGTTATCCGTTAAATACCTACCAAGTTATCCAAACTTTTGTAGAAGTTTTACAGAATTATAAGCATTTTGCTTCCTTTTTAGACTTTGAATGAGGAATTTCTTACCAGTTGCTTATTAAGGAGTGATTTTCAGAAAATTTATTTTCGTTACATTGATTTTAAATTGAAACTTAAAATACTTAAGCGTCAGGTTTCATTTAGAAGTAAAGTTAGAAAAGGTATAAATAAACTTTTTTGTATAATCTTTCCTTTTTGTCATTATTTTACTGCCAGAAATGCCTCAATGCACGATGCATGTAAGGGATATTAGTATTCGAATATTTTTATTACTGCACTGAGAACGGATATTTTCAAAGATTTTTTTCAATTTAAGTTTCCCTATTGCTCATTAAGGACTTTTATTATTTCTTTAAATGAAAAACTCCCAATTTAACAAATGCATTTATTTCAAGAGTCTGAATTCCAAAATTTGTGTATATTTTACAAAGCGTTTTCACTTTCATCCACGTTTCAAACATGTCACAGCCACCGAGTGTTTCACGTTTCATAGAAATTTCAAGATTAACCTCATGGGAGTGGTAACATTGGCGTCAAAATTCATTCGAATTCAGTCATTTCAGACCAAACATGTATTTGTTTATAAGTTTTCTAATAAGGAATGTAGATTAAATTATTTTTCTTAAATATTTAGATGTTTAACATAATTATGTTTACGTTGAGTCATTATATTAATCGTATGTATATGTAGTGTAGTCGCTGTAACAAAGTATTCTCCCGGCTGAGTGGCAATCGCTTGTAATAATGTAATGCATTGTTTTTCTCCCACGTTCTTTTGGAGATTTGAGACGCCTATTATTTTGAAACATGCATTTGTATTGACATGTGAGTTAATACAATTAAGATTGGTAAATGTATGTTTGCAAATCTATAAAAATAATAATACATACCTTACTTTCTTAATATGGTAATTTAAAAACCTGCCTTGTGACCTTCTTTAATTTAAGTCTATTAAAGTTTCAGTATTTTATTTTCCGTCCCCGACTTTTCTACTTATCTCTGCATAAAAAAATTCTAAACACAACCATTGATTGATTTTTATTAGCCAATAATATTTCTATTATTATTTATTAATTATTACTACTATAAAGAAGATATAAATCGGTCAGTCCCCAACCGGGTAATCCGGACGATGTCTACGATAATTTGACATCTGACGCTAACTATGTGGATTTATAGTTTCTTATATTAATATAATATGATACACCATACGATTAAATAAATTAATAACAGCTTCAATTGATTTGATAAAACTAACTTTGAAAGTTGAAAGGGCCAAAGTGCTACGTTAATTTTTGAAAACTAATTTCTTAATTATGCTCTAACCAATAGTGATATTATAATGTTATAAATGACGATATGTTTAAAATTTAAATACAAATCTCGGCAAATAACTGAATTATAGCGTTATAATAGCGCTATTTTTATAACGTTTAAAGGCCTGGCTCTAACATATAATTGTTTGAATCAATAAAACCCTAAAGGCAATTACTTACACACAGCAGTATCTCACCACAACTTGCAATTGTTGGAATGAGACATCAATACATACCTTTCATTCTAACTATGGCAAGTTGGTGTGACACATTGTATCGTTTGTATTGCGCTTAAGATTCAGCGATTAAAGTATACGATCAATAATAAAATTACATAGCGATTGCCCTCGCGTATTAGGAATGTTTAAAAAACTTATGTCCTTTTGTGATCTATTATTTTAATAGTGAGGTGCCATGTACTGCGAGTTTGTGTAATTGTTGACGGCTTGAAGTAATTCACATTATTATTTTAGTTCAGAAGGTTGCTGTATTTCTTAACTGCTGCGAATTCTTGTTAATTTGTTGTAAATGTTAATAAGGATCAGAATCATCATGTGTGGTATTTTTCTACCGATCCATAATAACTGATTCTATCTTCAAAAGAAGTTTTTTTATACTGAGGTATTTTTTAAGGATGCCACAAAGAGGAGTTCAAAAATAATTTACTATATACCGTACTTCAAAAAGGATTTACTGCTTATCGTCCTCCAAAAACAACTTACCCCTTATCGTCCTTCAAAAAGGACTTACTACTTATCATCTGTCGTCAAAAAAATCGTAGAGAGAAGACCCCATAACCTCTTTGAAATCTGTTGATTGCGTAAATCGGTACGATTTATTGTAAAAACTCTTGAATTAAAATTAGATATTGTATTGGCCGTACGGAGTTAAGAAATGCAGCAACTTTGAATGCTTTTTGTACTGAGAAGCGACCGGTATTGTGATACAGTGATGTGGTACGATGCTTAATAATTATTTACATTATTATTTTTAAATAAAAGAGTAATTATTATTGAAGAGTTATCATGTATTTCATTCAACCTAACATTGTTTTCTACGCTTATTTGTGTCTGTTCTGTTCATGCTTCGGATATAATTTTCGTATAGAGTTGGCATTAGTTGATGTTTTAATTTGCGAGGGAACGAACGATTCTATATAATTGAAGTGTAGATTTGTTTTATTCTAGCTCTTGTTCACAGATTAGGTACCATATATGTTACAAATCTAACATCCAGACATGATTTTAGATTGAATTTACGATCTTATTACATCCACTTAACTTAAAGTATGAAACACAAACGCAATAATGATGGAGATAACGTAGTAATCCTGATTTAAAACAAGACTTAACATAAATTGTGCAAGTTTTATTGGCCCTTACATTTAAAATTAGCTAAATCATTATATAAATGATGCATCTACAAGCGTTGCAAATCTATCAATGTGACAGCTAATAGCAATTCAAGTATATCAATGTGGTACGTAATAGCTATTCAAATATATCAATGTGGTACGTAATAGCTATTCAAATATATCAATGTGGTACGTAAAAGCTATTCAAATATACCAATGTGGTACGTAATAGCTAATCAAATACATCAATGTGGTACCTAATTGCTATTCAAACATATCAATGTGGTACGTAATTGCTGTAATAGGTTTTATTGGCAGGATATTTCTTATTTTGTATGTCATATTATATAAGCCATAGTATTTTATAGTTTGGGGGTTGCTAGCTATTCGTCGTATGACCGTAGCCTGATTGTCTAAGTGTCGTGGTCCGCAATACAGCATGTCCATGGGTAAGTTTATTTTTATTAAAGCATGATAGATTTAATTTAAGTTAGGGTTTGTTTAGTTTGTGCATGATTTTTGCATGTTTTACATTAGTTGCATAGTACTAAAGGTACCTAACATAACCTATAAAAGCGATTTTCTACTGTATTTTGTGTTATTTTTAGGTTGGTAAGTACGGCGCAATAATCCGTATACAGGTATCTTTCTCTCTTTAGGCATGGGTTAAAAAGAGACACATATAGTGGACGCGGATTATTGCGGATTATCTGTCTGCTTTGCCTAAATGTTGACTGGTAGGCATTATGTTCGCCTTTTGTACGATAAGTCATTCTTTTGTTCAATAAAGATTAAATTAATGAATAAATTATTGGGCGTACATTATAAGGACCTGGCAAGAGTTTCAAGCGCCAATCTTATCGTGCGAATTTGATCTCTATTTCCGTCAGAATAGTTGTCATTTGTTACATGCTTTGATCAAATATACTGATTTAATAAAATATATATATATTTATAGGTATCGTATCGCTTCTATAGGTATCGCCATATTTAATGCTAAACCACTTTCAAGGTGCTTATTTTTATCGCAAGATCTCTTTCTAAATCGTATCGGTGTTCTAAAGGCAAGGCATTACACACCTAACAATTTGTCACAGGAACTTGCCATAGTTGGAATGACACAGCAATATAAACCTTTCATTCCAACTATATCAAGTTGTTGTGACAAATTGCTGGGTTTGTAATAGGCTTGTGTTTTTCACGGATCTCCAATATGCGTCGATTTAGAAACTAATGCGTTTTGCGTTAAAAATTCGCAAGTAGAAATGGAAATTTATAACTGTATATCAGAGCGTTTTTGTCCCCTAATTTCTTTGGACACGTGTTTGTCGAAGTGTCTCTACATTTTGATGACATTTCCGGTTGTTTGGTGGAGGACCATGACTTCTATCATTTTACCAGAAATACCATGAAACTGTACAGATGGTTCAACAAAAACGTGTCCAAAGAAATTAGGCGGTTAAAACGCTCTGATATTCACCCAGGACTCATTTACATTCGCCGCACGCATTTACATTCGCCGCACGAATTTATCAGCACCCATTGCACGGCACGACAGCATGGAAACACTTTGGATATACCTAACATTGATTTAATCATCAGGCACAAATAAATATTCTATAGTGGCCGATCCTTTAGACAACTTAAAAACCACAACGAAAATTCCTTTCTGCTTGTAGCGTCAGGTACATACATAGTGATTACTAGTATACTGATTATAATTTATTGCTAGTCTGTGCTTTCGCATAATGTGGCTGGAGAAGCGTTTTCTACGGCTAGATTGTGTGGAGCGAGACCTAGTATTAGTTTTAAAATAGTATCGAAGTGGTTACAGCCCTACATTTCAGGCGAGGATTACAAAATCTTTTGGACTAGGGTTGTGCCGTTCCCAGATTCAATAGTTCTCGAATAACTAAGGCACAACAATAATCTACTGTTGTACATTCGCCATCAAATATATCGAAAGTAACAAGGTGCTCACACACATATCTGAACACGACTTTAATGTTATATTAGAGTGCATGTTCATATTTTTGAACACTGATGCGTAAGTACCGATATATTTGATGTCGACAGATATTGTCATTGCGTTGTAATATTGTCTAATAATAGTACAATACTCACCTAGGGAAGTAAAACATATAAAATATCGGATCGCAGGTATTTGACACCCGAGCCGATGGCAAGGGCGATAAATATGCGATCTGACGCTTTTTTGAATACCGCCCGTGGTGAGTACAGAATTTTACTTTTCCACCTGATCAGGAAGTGGTATTTTCCGCCGCGTAGAAAGATTCTTAGGGTATAACTTGAAGCCAGCTATGATTCACTTACTTATTTTATAGTTAAACTGTGTAATATATTTTATTAGAGAATAATGATAACACATGTACATAATATTTATAATATATAAGCTTGTTTATTCTGAATTAGATATCATGTATGTATATGTATAGTTGCTATCAAATACAAAGCTAGTGTAATTCGCGGCAAATAACTAAACTCAAGAGCAAAAAAATGGTTCTATAAAAAGTGTACCAGCTGTTTTGGTGTTGGGTAGAACTTATGCAGTGGTCGATTTACGGGTGTATGTAGATAATCTGAAGTGCTGTAGGGCGGGGTGGGCTGCGCGTGCGACCATACACCAATGACGCCATCTTGGTTCCACTTTGGTGCCGGCGACTTAGAACACGCAAGGGCGCTCTAAATTATGTGAACATGCGTTGCCAATAATTATGGTAGGATATTTGTAAGCCCTTCGTTTACGCCGATGTATTTGATAGCGAATGTGCATAATGTTTTCGATTTGTGTTTGGATGTGAACTTGTTATTTTTGATATTGAGAAACTAAATGATCGAAGTGTAGATTCGATTGAGAAGCTGACGAATTTGGCAATAATACATATTTGTATATCGATGTTTATTCAGCGTAGTTGCGTTGAACGTTAATAATTTACCACATTCTTTGGTATTTTTACCTTCTCTTTTCGTAATCGCTTTAATGTAAATATCGTAGTGCAATTTTACTGATGTTTATAGATTTCATTAAGTAATTGAAAGTCTTGCTACAGCTTTGATTCTTCATTTTGATCATTCAGTTTGTCAAGAAATTATAAGTTGTATTTTCTCGTTTAAGTAATAGAGAGAATTAAATACATTTTGAATAGATAGTTAAATCCACGAGGAACCATCCCCACGCATACGGTAGTAGCGCTTCGTGGACTGAACGATCTATAACCGGGGGTAAATTAGAGACATAGTACTTATAAGTCTGATTTTGATGTGTTTCCCGCGCTCGGTCTAAAGCTAGGTCCACACCAGTGCACTTTCACGTTCAACAAGGCATGCGTCATAGAGTTGGCACACTCAGTCAAAGAATAAGTGTGATAGCAATATGATGCATACCTTGTTGAACGTGAAAGCGCACTGGTGTGGACTTAGCTTAACACTGGCTCGGCGTGTGCGCATACAAATCTCATTGGTACTCCTCTGATAGACCCCCTTCGCCTTTGACATGTACTGACTAGCTGGTTGTTACCGTAGCGCGCATGCACCCGACGAGCAAGGCGCAGGCGCCGGCGCCGCCGCTGAGCGTGCCGCTGGCGGGCTGGGCGGGCACCTCCTCCGCCTGCTAGCGAGCGCGGGGGGCGCCCGCCCCCCCGCCGCACACCGCGTGTGCACACCCGTCCCCCCCCGTGCACACCGCGTGCGCACACCCGGCCCCCCCCGCGCACACCGCGCACCTCGCGCCCGACGCGCATCCCGCGCACGCGCTGCTCTCCGTCGCGCACTCGCTGCTGTTCCCAGCCAACACCATCGCCACCGGTAAGGACAACACCCTCCTCCCTATAGAGGAAGTCACGATGCCGTCGGGTGACGTCAGCGATCTGAGGGACGTCGTCGACGCTATCAACAAGCTCTGTGACACGATGAAAACCTCCAGCTACGATGAGGAGTTCGACGACTCTCAGTCGGGTAGCGGCGACTTGGCCTATACTTCCCAGTCTGCGAGCGTCGATCTGGTCGATTTACTCGTGGCCGAGGAGATAGTCTCGGAAGAGGCTGTTCTAGCGGAGGTGGAGAGTGACCCAGACTGGTACGTAGCCTGTCACATCGAGCCGGCGGACCCGAGCGACGTCATATTTAAGAAGGTTGAGCATTACAATACGGAGACGTGGCGCCAGTCCGTTTCCAGGTTAGAGATCTCCAGCCCGGAGGACGTCGTCGTGCGGAAGGTTGAGACTTACGTTGCGGAGAGATGGAGCGATCCGACGGTAAAATCGGAGGAGCAGAAAGAAACGCAGGATAGGTGGAGTGACCTCTCATCTAGGTTAGAAGTAGCGAGTCCCGAGGAGGCGATACAGAAGGCGAAGGCTTCCGCCGAGAGATGGAGCGGTCCTTCTGTCGTAAAATCGTACGAGCAGAAAAATGAAACGCAGGATAGGTGGAGTGACCCCTCATCTAGGTTAGAAATAGCGAGTCCAGAGGAAACAATACAGAAGGCGGAGACTGCAGAGCGATGGAGCGATTCCTCCGTGTCTCTACCGGGGCAGGTCGAGGAGGAAACGGTCACATCCGACGAGAGACAACCTCACGAGTTCAGCGAGATGTACTACACGGCTTCGTCCGAGGTATCTCTGCTGTCGGATTTAGAGGCAGCGGATAAACCGCTGGAGGAACCAGTTGTTGAGAAGGAAGATGACAGGAAGGAGTGTGTGATAGCGGGCCACGTGGCCGCCATGAGAGAGAGGTTCGAGAGCATGACGCGCACGAACACGCCGTGTCCTGACCTGATGAGGTCGGTGTCTCCGCCGCTGGACGTGTTTAGGAACATAACGCCTTCCCCTGATTGTTTAGGATAGACGTTAGAAGGGAAGAGGTAGATTGGTTACTTGTTGAGTTGCCTCTAGTTTTGCTCGGTTGTTTTGTACGGTATTTTCCCAGTGGTCTACACTTGAAAATGAAAAAGGTTTATTATATAAGGGCACATTACAATATGAATCACGACCCTGGGAAACCCTGTGATACAGGACCCGTGTCGTCGTTCCAATCACTTAACCTACGTATCTACAAGTGTACAGAGAGAGCAAAATGCAACTTATATATTACCTAGTTTTCGATGGCTAAATTGTGTGTGTGTATGTGTGTGTGTGCGTATGTGTGACATACGGAATATACTGGAATATTGACTTAATGGATGGTTAGTAATCATTTTATCACGTTCATCAGGAGTTTAGTCTCATGATAATCCAGTTACATAAGTCACTTAGTCAACAACTTCGAAGAGATGGGATGATAAATTCTCACTAGTCGTTCTCCGCACATGCAGTGTTCGAGTGTGAGGATGCAGACCAACTGGGAAAGAAATGTCAGTAGTTTGCAGTGCGGACAACCTAAGAAATAGCCTACCTTTTTAGTATCAATTCTTCGGCTATTCAAAAAAATCAAAATAGTGAGCCTCAAGGGAAATAGTTCGATTTATACCATACCAAATAACCGCGCCAAAGGTCCCTGGCAGATCTCAATCTTGTCATTTGTTATTTTAACAAATTTATAACCTTAAAAGTAGGTTTATATGTTATAAAACGTGCTGAAATGACAGATTTTAGGTTTGAGCTGCCTACCGGGAACGAAACTGGGCTAGAGGTCCAACGGGATTAAAATCTTGAATTTCCAGGTTTC
Organism: Epinotia brunnichana; assembly: GCA_963854355.1. NCBI lineage: Eukaryota > Metazoa > Arthropoda > Insecta > Lepidoptera > Tortricidae > Epinotia > Epinotia brunnichana. The sequence continues at coordinate 6,203,717 of OY977946.1, forward strand.
TGTATGAAACCTCTGATTGTCGTCGTCTTGGTGCATTTAATTCCAAGTAAGTATACGACTACCTTAGCTAGGACTGGCAATACTTTGCCAATATCAAGACTTGAATGTGATAAGTTAGTATAACTAATCTACCTCTTTTCCTAGGTATAGATGTGATGTGATTCAATTTTGTATCCTCTTTTTACGAAGGTATTTAAAAGTATTCGAAGCAACCTTAGCTAGTCTTAATTCGATGACACCAAGAAATGAACGTGCCAAGGGTTAGTAGGAGGGTTGTGATTTTTTTCGTAGCTTATGAATTTGTACGAATGCAATAAATCTTCTGATAGTCGAGAGAGAGATGCTAATATTATGATAGTCTTTTTTTATAAATATTGAATCATTGTTTAAATGTGCTTAGCATAAAAGCGTCTTTTAGACCTAGCTTAATGTAGTGCACTAACTGCACTCACACTCACTGATTAGAGCGAGGTGGTTTAATCTCCCCTCCCCTAGTTAGTGCACTGCATTTAGCCAGGTCTAGAGACCGCGAAAGTTCTCTCGTGCGTGTTTTATGTTTCGTTATATTTGGATTTAAGCTTAAGAGCTATCTTATGGCTGATTTATAATTTATATTGGGTCATCAGGTGAATTCGACGGCCGACAGCGGTGCTATCGCGACTGTCGAATGCGCCTTATATACCAGTTTTAAACCAGCGCTTACTGTCAGAAGATTCATAGGCGAAAGGTACATATCGAGGTGTTGCTTAGTTTTAGGTATTATTAAGGGCAACGTTTGTATTATGGATACCTAGCAACTTATAGGAGAATGGGTAACGTTGTGTCGCTTTCCGTATAAAAGTTTTCGGACTATATTGTTTAATTTGTATTACTTAAGAAGAGTCAACACTGAATGTACTTTTTTTTTCATTTATTTACTATAAAAACAATACAAAAGAAAACATTTGTACAGCGGACAAAGCCGTAAAGGTTTATCTGCCGCTGTATTCGCTCTTTAAGGTGGTTCGATTGCCATACAAAGCGTTATTTGACATTCGCAGGCTAACGGCTTGATATTTTAAGAAACTAATGTAACAAACTTTCATCAATTGGCTTCCCATTTGCGCCAAATTCCCCCTTTCCTAGAATAAACTTGTATAAACTAGATTAATTTGAGAAAAATAGTTTTCCCAAAATATCACGTCCCAAACCAATTTCTCAAATAAATCTAGTTTATACAAGTTTATTCTAGGAAAGGGGGAATTTGGCGCAAATGGGAAGCCAATTTATGAAAGTTTGTTACATAAGTTTCTTAAAATATCACGCCGTTGGCCTGCGAATGTCAAATAACGTTTTGTATGGCAATCGAACAACCTTAACTAATTAAATATATGTATTTTTACAGGGATGTAGTACTATTTTAGCTAAATTATGCGTATGAAGTTCAATGTTGCCGCGTAATTGAAACTAGGGGGTTGAAGTTGCGTTTGCCAGATTAGTCAAAAACGTTATTTGATTCCAGCTATTAAAAATGTGCTTTTTAATGTTTTCTTCTTCTTCTTCTCTTATTTAAGAGCTCTTGTCGGTGTAGCTCAAAGTAGGCCCTCCATCTACTCCAATCCCATGCCCGCAACCTCTTTGACATCTCGATACGACTTAACATAAAAACTATATTTTTGCCTAATTCGTTTTGTATGAGAAGTTTAAAACACAAAAATAAAATATTATTCATGACTTTTATGAAGTTTACCAATTTCGCGGTAAATGAGGGTGATTAACTGAGTAAAATAATAATAACATGAAATTGTTTTCTAAATAAGCAATGTACCCAAGTCCGAAAAACGTTTGAACGAAAAGTGAACCGCAGCGTTTATCCTAAAATGCATAAATTTAACGAAACTTCAGTATATTTGCACTGCACTGATATATCCAGTAATTAGCGACATGTAACAGACTTACTTGATGTGCTCAAATTTTGTAGTTTTTTAATGAAAACTAGCCTTGAAGTATTGCGTCAGACCAAGTAATGTATGCTCTGAATAGCTTCGCTTAGGTACACTTGTAAACTGAAGAGTTGATAGGGGAAACTTAAGATGTTTTATCTCACAGAAGAGTTGATCACGTGTGGGACACTGGGTGCTCTTGAGCTTACGCACGCAGATATAATGAGTAGGTATGTACAGTCAGCGGCATCGATATATTATGATGAATCAAAGGCCGCAAAAATATCTGACACGCTCTTATGGCTCTAGGAATACAGTTGTCATCAGATTTTTTTGCGGCCTTTGTTCCATCATATATTTATGCCGGTGACTGTACAACTCGTAATTTTGATCAACGCACTAAGTAGGCCAGTCCGGGGTTCAAAGCACGAGGGGGTATGTTGCAAAAGGTGGTGTAGATTCTACACCACCTTTTGCAACAAAGAATTACTCTACGGACTGGCCTAAAAGTGAGATAAAAAAGCCAAATATTTTTACTGTAGGAGTACCTAAAAGATGTGTTAGTAGGTATATTTCGCTACTTTGGCTGTTGTATTTAAATGATGCAAACTGTAGGTACTAAGAAAATGGCGTCACGGCAGGACCCTGAAGCGTCATTTGGCCAGTATGCTGCCATTTAATTCAAAAACCACTTTCCCTATTGCATTACGTAATCAATTATATTCCTACATATTATATAATTTATAAAAAGTTGCCATAAATAGTTAAAACATATGTTGTCAAATTATTTTATAGGAACATTCGGTTACTTTGTGACTATCTGTTGTGAATTTTGTACCAAATGTTTATTGGGCGAAACAATTTATTTCATGGTGATATTAGTTATACATATGAAAACTTGTTGTAATCCGTGTACTTTAGTGTTATCAGTCTTCTAACAGTGTAGTGATAGTCCTAGTTATTCTATAAACGTGTTATGTGTACAGAACAGACCTTTAACAATATACGGCTACTTAATACAATGTCTGTTTTATTTGTGTTTCCTTCAACCTTTTAGTAGTTTCTTCAAGTAGTAAAGTGGCACTGGCACGCCAACCTTTCTTTCAGGTCCCGTAGCATGGATGGCCCTTATCACGCGCATAGCTGGGCAGAAGTCCGTTAATCCGTTAATCGTTAATTAACGAAGTTAACTTTTTGAGTAACGGATTAACTTTTAAGTTAACTTTAAAAACCTGTAACGGACTTGTTAACTTCCGTTAACTTTCCTTAAGTCCGTTAATCGTTAATACCGTAATATTATAAATAAAAGACTTAAGACTTATGACTTACCTAATTACCAAGGTCACTCGGTCGGAGGGGCGTGTTGGCGACCGTCTAGCAGAGGCTTTACATATCGCGAATCGTCGCGCGCTTTTACTACTGACTAAGAGTCTAATATTGCTTACCCCGTGCCCCGTGCTACTCATCATCATCATCATCATCATCATAAATTTAAGAGCCAGGCTCTTGTCGGTGGAGTAATCGCCATTCTGTTCTTCTTTCTGCCACTGTTTTGAGCTCCTGATACGACATTACATTAACTTTCTCTTTAGCTTGGTCCATAAACGCACGTCTTGGCCTTCCTCTGCCTCTCCTTCCTTCAATTTTTCCTTCAATTATAGTTTTTTTGTAATTGTCATGTCGTATCAGGTGCCCCAACATATTTCCCCTTCTGTTTTCAATAGTTTTTAGTAGACATCTTTGTTCTCCTATCAAATTTAGAACCTCTTCGTTTGTTCTTCTTTCTGTCCAACTAATACCTTCCATCCTTCTCCATGCCCACATTTCAAATGCGTTCAGTCTCTCTCTGTCACGCTGGGTTAGAGTCCACGTCTCACTTCCGTACAACGCTATGCTCCAGATGTAGGTCTTAATAAAACGTTTTCTGATTTTTCGAGATATTTTCGCCTTTATTATTTGCTTTTTGGAATTGAATGCTTTTTTGGCCATGGCTATGCGTGCGATGATATCCGAAGTGCATCTGGAGTCACAGGTTATAATGCTGCCTAAGTATTTAAAGCTTTTGACTTGTTCAATGGCTGAACCTCTAATTTTTATGGGATCTATGATTTGGTTTGTCTTAGATGCAATTAATGTTTTGGTCTTATTTATATTTATTTTTAGTCCAAATTCTGTGAAAATGAGGTCCATTTCTGTTACGAGCTGTTCAAGCTGTGCAGAATTTTCGGCTACCGCTGCGATGTCATCAGCAAATCTTATAAAGTGAAACTTTTCTCCATTAATTTTAACACCGCCTTTTTCTGATCCCAAAATTTCTCGAATGGCGGTTTCAATGAAAATATTAAAAATCAAAGGCGAGAGTGGACAACCCTGCCTTACACCCTGTTTTATTTTGGCTTTTCCCTTCTCCTGTCCTATTTCTACTATGGTTTCTTGATCTTTATATAGTGCATGTATAATTCGCCTGTCTCTATAATCTATTCCTATTGTACGCAGAATGTTCATCATCTTTATCCAGTCTATTTTATCAAAGGCTTTCTCTAAATCTATGAAGGCTATATGAGTGTTCAGGCCTAGTTCCATTCTCCTATCTACGATGAGTCGAAGAGCAAGAATAGCTTCTCTTGTGCCTCTTTGTTGCCTGAACCCATATTGGTCAGGTCCCAGATAGCTCTCCGTTATTGGTCTTATTCTTAATGAGAATTTTAGATGCTTGTGATATAAGGCTCAGCGTTCTGTGCTCTTCGCACTTCAGTGTATTTAGTTTTTTTGGCAATGGTAACACTTTACTAGTTTGAAAATCTTTTGGAACCACTCCTGTGATGTAGATCTCTTTCACTATTGCAAATATTTCATCTTTCATAAAATCACATTCTAATTTGTTTATGAGTTCAATGTATATTTGATCATCACCTGCTGCTTTACCATTTTGAATACTATTTAATGCTCTGTCAAACTCTTCTCTAATGATACCAGGACCTAGTTTATTTTCATCTACTTCCATTTCTCTCTCTATGTCATTATCTGTTAAACCATTTCCGTTATATAATTGTTCTATGTATCGTATCCAGCGTTGTAATATATCTTCATTATTTAGTAAAATTTTGCCATGCTCGTCCAAAATTGCAGCACTTTTTGTCTTGTGATGTCTTCCTAGGTGTCTGACTATACTATAGGCTTTGTCTAATTTCCCTTGTTTAATAAAGTTTTCTATATGATTACATGCCTCAGATATGTCTTGAGCCTTTGCTTCTCTGCACTTTAATGTTATTTTATTTGAGAGGTACCTATATTTCTCTATGCTATCTTCATCCACTCTATTCCTTACGCTTCTTCTTTCAATCATCATATCTATAATATCTGTGGTTAACCATTTCTTTCGTGGTGTGATCTTTTCTTTACCCAATGTTTCTTCCGCACTAGTCCTAATTATATCTCTAATGTTATTCCAACGGCTTTCTATTTCTATGTTGTCTAATATATCTTTATTGTACTGTTCTAGTTTATATCCTACCTTATTGCTATATTGCACTCTATAATTACTATCTATTTCTTTAAGCTTATTGAGATCGATACTCTTTGGTCTGTTCTTTCTTTTAGGCCTCTTATTTTCAAAGTTGAACATGCTGACTAGAAGATTGTGGTCGGTATTGATATCTGCACCGGGCATTGTTTTACATGATTTGATTTGCTGCCGATGCTGTTGTTTTGTTATGATAAAATCTAATTGATATCTTCCTATATCTCCAGGCATTTTCCATGTGTATAGGCGTCTTTTAGGTTGCGCAAATAATGTGTTCGTTATTATCAGATTGCCTCTACTGTTCCGCTTTCCAAGTCCAAATTTACCGACTATATTTCCCTGAGATCCTTCACCTACAACTGCATTAAAATCTCCCATTACAATTAAAATATCTTTTTCTTTAACTGAATCCAAAATTATGTCAATGTGATTATACATTTCCTCTATATCATCATCTGTGTAACTACTGGTGGGCATATAAACTTGGATTATTATAATGTTATTAGGACTTCCTGTAAGTTTTATTGCTGTTATTCTATCGCTATAATGAATTGTGTTTTCCACTTGGTTGCCCCAGTTTCTGTTTAAAACTATTGCTGTTCCATTAACTCCTTGTTGGTCTCCTGTGTAAATTACTCTATAGTCATCGCTCCAATAATCACCACTTCCCTCCCATCTCACTTCGCATAATCCTAATATATCTATGTTTAGTCTATTCATCTCTGCCTTTAACTCCTCTAGCTTTCCCGGCGTAAGCATCGTTCTAACATTCCATGTTCCGATTTTGCGACGACGGGCCATTGCTATGCGAAGCAACATGTTGGCACGTCGGTTCGCTCACTGCTCTGACCAAGTGAAAATGACTCTGTTCGGGGCCTATTGCCAGGCGTTCTACACTAGTCACTTGTGGTACCATTACACGAAGCGGTCGTTCAGCAGACTCAGAGTACAGTACAACAACGCGTTTCGTGTGATGTTACGGCTGCCGTGGCGGTGTAGTGCGTCTGGTATGTTCGCCGCGAACAGAGTGGACGACTTCTACGCTATTATGCGTAAGAGGCACTGGTCCTTTGTCAGGAGAGTGAGCGAATCGACAAACAGTATTGTTAAGGTAGTGTGCACAACATGCTACCTAACGAGTAAGATGTCAACGACACTTTTTCTATGATTGGAAATTAATCTAAATTTTATGTTATTTTAATTGCATCCTAATTGTATATTTGTAATTTTTAATGTAACAAATGTAATTTTATGGGTTAATACCTAAATAAATAACTAATTTATTATTTTATTATTTGCAAGGATTTCGCATGATGACGACCGAGTCAGCCTTACTCCTGACCCTGCCGGACTCAGACCGCCACGGAATGTTACGTCGTGGAAGCCCGTTGTCAAGGACGTTATTTCTTTCTTGTGTCATTATCATTACTCCATAATAGGGAATATTAATGTGGTGGTTTCCCCACTTGCCTTCCACATCGCAGTGTAATGGCCGGTTGTATACGCCCACTCCTATTTGGTCAAAAGTCCTACCGGAACCCACTTCCTCGGCCTTCTGCCAATACTGATGCAGCTGCTGCTCTGTACCAGGGGAATGCTTATTTGATGGCGGCATTTACTCGCCATGTCGCAAGGTCGTCTAAAGGCCTATGTAGCTTTTATTGAGAAGTCCGTCCCACCGTCCAACCCACTACGCCCTGTTAACCCTGTCGCTGCTTGATCGGGGACTGCTTATTCGTTATATTCGCAGCTAACCACCATATCTGATGGCCGTTCACTATCCGTCACCTGTGACCCCGTTGGTAGCCTGTAGCTCAGCCCGTGCTACTACTCCAGGCAAAATACGGTTTTGAAAAACATTAATTTATAATAGCGTTTTTTTTCTTTATATCATTTTAAAACATTATTCTAAGATGCTTTATTCAAGAATCCAACAAACTTTCCATCCGGAAGTATTTTAATAGATTTAAATAAAGCATGAATTGTTTTTTTTATTATTTATCTGGAATATTATAGAGCAAATGTAAATGAACCAAAATAAACATAAAACCATTTATTAATATTTTTTCTGACTTTTCAAAAGCTAGTTAAGTTATCATTTTTTTGATGCCTGAAATTTTGTTGGATTTTGTCGCTAGGTAACTATTTAATTGATAATATATCCATTACAAAGAAAAAATCAGCTATTATAAATTATTTCCAAAGTCATTTTTTCCATACAAGTTGTCAGTTCATTGCCTGTGGACTATACGTATTATATTTGTTATTACGAGAGTATGACAGAGTCGATCGCGGCAACCTGAGCAGTTGCTATATAAGATACACGGGTGCGAGCGAGACAAATATAACAACTTACTTACTATCCGAGACCGAGCGGTCACACGACACGACGACACAACGACGCGATGAGTCGATGACGCAATGTTTTGTTTTCGCCGGTAGTGATAACATTAACAGCGAGTGAAGTGACGTAAGTATTTTTAACCCTCGACGGAAAAAGAGGGGTGTTATAAGTTTGACGTGTATGTGTGTATGTCTATCTGTGTGTGTGTGTGTGTGTCTGTGGCATCGTAGCTCCTAAACGAATGGACCGATTTGAATGCGGTTTTTTATCCGAAAGCTGACGTGATCGAGATGGTTCTTAGCTACGTTTCAACAAAATCGGTTCAGCCGTTTTTGAAATATTGAACTTTAAAATTAAAATGTCGGGGGATTTTCAACTTTTTTAAGTTGTAGTTATGTTTAATAAGTTTTAGACTCGTTCATGTAAGTTTTTGTTTGTGGCGTTGTTTAAGTAGTGGACGTGAAAAAATTTAAGCTAACATTCATGAGCCATGGAGTTGGCAGAGTTGGAATCCAACTCCCCGGACGAAAATCCGTGGCCGCGTTTACGTAATTACGTTAATTTTGTGTCGAAATCAGGTGAACAATTACTTTTTGAATGCATAATGTGCTTGCCAAAAAATTCACAATTTAAAGCAACACATGAAAAGAGCTCACAAACCGCGGTATGTACACTGTACAGTCGCCATCACATACATCGGTACAGTATAGGTGTTCAAAAATATCGGCACATGCACCCTAATGCCTTGAAAATAGAGGTGTGTTCCGATGTTTGTGAGCTGCTTGTTTGCTCCGGTGTATGTGATGGCGACTGTACCTACCTACGGTTTGAAGAAACTGTAAGTAAAGTACCTATTGTAACCGAACGCATACTCGCTAGCGGATTTCTGAATTTGTAATTATTAAAATACGGAAAGAGGAAGAAAACTTTTATTTCATACCCAAATTTGGAAAACAGTCTTTAAATTCAACTAAGCTATCATTCAATAGTGTAAATAGACAATATCAGAAACTGATAACATTTAAAAACATTAATGTATCAGTTAAATCAACACAATAATAGCGGTTCATAAGTGTGCAACAGAAATCTAGAATTATTATAGTCCAATGAAGTAATATTTTTACACTCGCAAACTATCGTGTCTGGAAGCGCAAAAACATACTAATTTCAACCTTAAAAGCTAAAATATAAGGAGCTAAATAAAAGGAACGATACGATCTCTGGTCGTGAGGCGCATGTTTACGCATACTGGGCCTAGCGCGCTAAAACGACGAACAAATTTCGATCTTATTTCCAAAGAGCTTAGGTGGGTTTTTCAACGCACTCATCAACAATTCAGAGTTTGGTGATTTTACCGAAGTCTCTAATCTCATATCGTTGTCGCTGTGTCGCAATAGCGACATGTCTCAAAAGCGACATGTCTCAATAGCGACATGTCGCAAAAGCGACATGTCGTAAGAGTGACATGTCTCAATAGCGACATGTCGCAAAAGTGATATGACGCAAAAGTGACATGACGCAAAAGCGACATGTCTCAAAAGCGACATGTCGCAAAAGCGACATGACGCAAAAGCGACATGTCTTAAAAGCGACACGTCTCAAAAGCGACATGTCTCAATAGCGACACATGTCCCAATAGCGACATGTCTTAAAAGCGACTTGTCTCAAAAGTGACGACGCAAAAGCGACGTGTGGCAATAGCGACATGTCACTGTGTCCCTCGTAGGAAAGTATAAAAGGCCGTGTCACAGTAGTATTGGGGTTCATTCAAGTATCATCGATCAGACTGGTTGGGTCATGCTCATGGGTCTCTGGCTGTGTTTCACTTACCGTTGTTTTATTGGGTGTGTATTATCGTATATTATACTTTTACCAAGGGGAATAGAGTTTAAAGTGCAGTGCTTATTTTTGTGAACCAGGCCTGGGAACGTGGCTCGTCATTGCGGAGAAATAGCTTCGCAATGTAGAGTTATAGTTCTGGGCACTGGAATAGTGTCTAAAGTAGTTTAACATCTTTATATATTATGCAAAGCCAGATCCCAGCCTAGGTAAACTGGTTACAGTGTTTAAAATAGCAGTGGGAAGTTACGTCCAGATGAGTTCAATTAAGTACAGATAGGCTAGCTTTAAAAATAATCACGGGACGAAGAGTCTACGATTTTCTGTCAAGCTTTCATAAGAGAATCAAGGGTTATTACGGCGCACAACATTACAGGGTTCCTACCACTAGCGATCACATTTGGCCAAATATTCAGGTATTCGTAATAAAAGCACGCAACGAAAATAGGTTTAATACAGTAGGTAAATAAGAGCAATTACAGTAGAATCGTCATTAGAACTAGTTTTAACGCTAAAGGTAACATAGGGTTCTGTTGAGTAAAATTTCAGTAGGCGTTTCAGCGTCGTGTAGAGGTTTTCAGGGCTCTTCCTTACAGTCGTTACAGTATATTTACGATTTCGAGTTAACGATTAACTTTAACTTCCGTTAAAACTTTTGAAAAGTAACGTTTTCACGTTTAACGAAGTTAACTTTTTGATTAACGGTGCCCGTAGGGACTCTTGCCGCTGCGGGCATGACAACATACACCTTTAGGTGTTCTTGGCGTTCAAAGGGTAAAAAGCACAGCAGAGTGGTATACTGCTGGGTATAAAATAATTAACCCTTGGAACGCCAATATAAACTAATAATTTATTTGACCTTTTCAACGCCATTCGTTACTTACTAAAGTGACACTGACACGCCAACTCTTTTCCGATAGTGAATATGAAGCCTTGGTTGACGCATGAAGGTGACTTGGACTGTGTACGCCAGTGTTTTACAACCTGTGGGTCGCGACCCCCAGGGAGGTCGCGGCTGCTTGGATTCTTACTCTGGGGGGGTCGCGCCATGAAAAAGGTTGAAAAACACTGGTGTACGCCATAACACCCTTGACGCCGTAGGCACGACCATGGTACAATAAAACAAGGCAAGCCATTCCCTTGCCTACGTCACACAAATGTCTAGTCACTTTTTTTTTCATAATGAGATTTTAATGTCAAAGCTCGTTATGAATAACGTGACATTAAATTCTAATTTTGAAAAAAAAAGTGACGACGTGTTCTTTCCGTGGACCCTTCATTTATTTTCCATCCCACGTAGTAGAACAAACTACTCAAAAATATTTTTATCTATCCAAATATCATAAACCCTCCATGATGCGTTCAAAAACCGCACATTATGACCACCATAAAAATAGACTGTTTCGTAAGTACAAATTTCTTATCTGTGAAAATGTTTTATTGCTGAATAATAAGTAATAACATCGAATTCGATAATATTATTTCATTCAAATTTCGAACGTCTCTGAAAAACAAAGAAATTTGATTTAACCTCTATTCTAATATCAGTCAAGATGACGTTTAGTTCGAAATGAATTGGGTATTTGACAACAGTGAAAATAAATTGTTTTTTCATTAGCAACAGATAAGCATTACGATACTCGGAAAGTTTCAAGCTTTCATTTATGTTTGCTGTTTTAAGATGTTTAAATTCATAAAAACTAACAATAAGGACGTTGTTTGATTGTGACGTCACAACACAGTAATTCCTACAAATTCCATACTAACGAAGCGTTTTTGACGTTTGATAAAAAGAAGCTGATTTGCATTTTGTTAAATACCGTATTGACAATTAAATTTGCATACAAATTTGTCAAATGTCGCACGCACGTAAGTAAGATACTACCTACTCGTCGGAAATAAATATCTGCGAACCTCGCTGGAAAGCTGGAATGCGCTTCCCCGCACCTATACCCGTTATCGTCTATTCATTATCTTTGTTCAGTACCGTTGCCAACGCAAGCGACGACGCACGTGTATTATTCTCGCATTCGTAATCGCATTATTGTGTATTGTTTCTCTGTTTGGTGAAATATAACTATTATTACAATATACTACTTACAAGATGGGTAAGACTATACATAGTCCCGAGCGGAATGTAGTGCTCAAAGTAATTCAATTCTTTGACAATGAAAAACAACACGGCTGTTTCACTATCCCGGTTGAACAAGCAACAAAAAGGGCATGTGCAGCAACTGGTTTATCTAAAACGACCATAATGAAAATAAAAAGTGAAGCAAAAAAAATCCAAGTTTTGTCAGAAACAGCTAGAGAGGCAAATGTTCAGGAAGAGATGACGTCCTTCGAAGAAGACCCACAACCTAGTACGTCAGCTTCAGTTACCACGGACACTATTAAGCTCTCGACACCAGGGAAGAAGCGTAAAAAATACAAAAAGAAAATTGATCTAGATAGTTTTGATTTATGCGCAATACGCTCTTTAGTTGAAAGTTTTTATACCACAAGAAAAGAAATACCTACATTAAAAAAGATTTTGAGAATAGCCAAGCAGGAGTTGAACTTTCCCGGCCAAAAAGACGCCCTAAGAAACATACTAATAAATTCTTTGGGGTACAGTTTTAAGAAATGTAAACGCGAACAACAACGGCAGCTATACAATGTCTGGTGTTGAGGCTTTTGAAAATGACTGAGTTATTGTTTTAAATTAGAACTTTAATGTTAAATACCTGCTAATTAAATGGCTTGAAAATTATTTGATTTTAATTTATTATTACTTAGGGGGAAGCGGGGCACTTATACACAAGGGGCACATTCAAACACCTACATTATTTCCTCACTGAGTAACTTAAATTCACCGGCGGCGACACTGACGCATGACCTTGTACGTTTGAGTAGCGCGCCTGCGACGGCGCAGCCCGGCAGTCAGCCATTACCGGCCAGCGAGTCACAACGTGTTTCAACGACCGCTTACTAAAAATTTACCGCGTGTTTGTCGGAGTTGTAGTGCCACATTTTGTGCTTTATTGGATGCATAATATGATAAACGGTAAGTAACTATATTCAGTTATTCAGATAAATTGTCATTTCGAAGTAATACTTAACCGTTTATTTTGTATATTTTTTTATTTTTTTAAGAAGCGTATGGGGTACTTTGGTACAAAACAGTATGGGGCAGTTTTGTACGTATCAAAGTACCCCATAAGTGTACCAATCTGCCCCGCTAGTTTTTACGGCCGAAAATATTTATGACTTATTTCTTTTTTTCTAGAAAATGGTTCGAACGTATAAACCGACCACCGAACGAAATAAAATCAACGAGGAGGATGTTAAAACCGCTATATCTGAAGTTGTGGCCAAAACATTATCTCTGAGAGCCGCAGCATCCAAATACAACATACGTGTCTCAACTCTACAACACCGTGTAGCCAAATTTAAATGTGATGCAGAAAATCCAGCAGTCTTACAAGACACTGGTGAAAAATTCTCATCAAAGTATACAGTCGCCCAGGTATTCACCAATGATCAAGAGAAAAAACTTGCCGAATACTTGATTAACTGTAGTAAAATGCACTATGGGTTGACAATGAAACAGACGATGGTTTTGGCTTATGAGTACGCTGAGTATCTGAAGTGTAAATACCCCGAGTCCTGGAAAGTTAATGGTTGTGCAGGTAAAGATTGGGTGATGGGATTCAGAAAAAGAAACGACTGTATCAGTCTAAGGAAACCAGAGAATACGAGTGCAGCCAGAAACTTTGCGTTTAATAAGACTGCAGTAAACGAATTCTTTGATAATTACGAACGCGTCTTAACAAAGCACAAGTTCACTGCTGATCGCATACTCAATTTAGATGAAACTGGCATATCTACTGTGCTGCCTACACCAAAAGTTATAGCAGACAAAACTCAAAGACAAGTGGGACAGGTAGTATCTGCTGAAAGAGGAGAATTAGTAACATTCTGCGGCATTGTTACTGCAATTGGCACAGGTCTCCCTCCAGTATTTGTATTCCCAAGAGTGCACTATAAAGATCACTTCTTAAATGGAGCCCCAGAAGGAAGTCTCGGTCTAGCAAATAGGAGTGGCTGGATGACTACTGAATTACATATAGAAGTGCTTAAACACATTCAGCGCCATACTTCCAGCACAGTGGAAAACCCGATTCTTATCATATGTGACAACCACGAATCGCACATATCCATTCAAGCTGTTGATTATTGTCGCAGCCACGGTATTGTCTACTTGTCTTTGCCACCTCATACATCGCACAAACTACAACCGCTGGACGTTTCCATCTTTGGGCCTTTCAAAGGGAAATTGAAAGTGGCTTTCAATGACTGGCATACTCGCAATATAGGAAAAACAATGACCATATATAATATTGCTGAACTCACGAAAACTGCTTTCATGGAGGCATTTACTCCAAGAAATATCTCGAGTGGATTTTCTAAACCAGGCATATGGCCGTTCAATAGACAGGCCTTCAACGATGACGATTTTGCACCCATAGAAATATATAGTTCGACCTCCAAAGAGCTAGCATCTGTTACTGCTTGTAGTCCGGATGCACAAGAACCGACTTTTGTTAATTTGAACGACGGCGTTCAAGTTGAAGAAAATGAAGTCTCACCTAGAAACACTGATCCACTTGGCACAAGCAATCCCCCTATTGATGTGCTGCCATCAACATCTTCCACAGTCATGTCACCCGAGGTTGTCAGGCCGTATCCAAAAAAGAGTACTACTCAACAAGATGGCACATCGATAAGGAAAGGAAGAGAAAAGGGGAAATCTCGGGTTTTTACCGACACACCTGAAAAGGATCGACTGCAAGAATTACACGAAGAAAAAGAAAAAAAACAACAGCTTAAGCTTATCAGACAAAAAGCCAAAGAAGTAAAAACTGCAAGAAAATTACTGGGTTTGACTGAAACTTCAAAAGTTGCCAAAAAGCGTCGCCGTTGCTCGTTACCTGAACCTGACTCTGACTCTAGTCACACGTCTATTAAATTAAGCGATGATGAAACTATGGACGTTGCTTCCGAACATGATGACAGTGGTGACGACGTACATTTAAATGTACTGGATCCGGAAAATATTAAAGTATTTGACTTCCTGCTGGTAAAATTCCCAAAGAAAAGGACTGTAGTTTACTACGTAGCAAAAGTTACAGAAAAATATAGTCTGACTGAATACCAAGTTTCCTATTTGAGGAAAAAACCCAGTTCCTGGGTTTTTGTGTTTCCCACTGTGGAAGACAAGGCAACTGTTGATTTTAGTGACGTTGTTTTGCTGTTACCAAAGCCCAATTTCACAAAGGGAACATCGCGTACGTCAGAACTTTATAAATTTTCGGTTAATATGAGCCAATATAATGTTCAATGAGTATATTTTTCTGTTAACTAGATCGACTATTATTACTATTCAAATTGCAAGTATGACTAAGTTTTCAGATAAACATACTTTTTCGTCGTCAAAGTTTTTGTGTAACATTAATGTGAGAGTAATTTCTAATGACTGATTAGTTGTCATATATAAGAATATGTTTCTGTTTTCAAAACTAGAACTGCTATAATAAGTTAAGGGGAAAAACAATGTTTATTTTATAACCACCTAAGTCAAACGTATTCAACCGATCAATACATAAGTACAAAGTTATTGACTGATTAGAGATAAAAGACCTAAGAAATAAGTGTTATAGGTTACATTAATGAATGAGTGATCTCTATTGACTGATTAGGTATCATATGTAAGAATATATTTCTGTTTTTAAAACTAGAAGTACCATAATTAAGGGTTAAACAAAGATGATTCTATAGACACGTACGCTAAATATGACTAAGTTTTCAGATAAACGTACCTTTTCGTCGTCAAAGTTTTTGTGTATCATTAATGTGAGAGTAATCTCTAATGACTGATTAGTTGTCATATATAAGAATATTTTTCTGTTTTTAAAACTAGAACTGCCATAATAAGTTAAGGGGGAAAACAATGTTTATTTTATACCCACCTAAGTCAAACGTATTCAACCGATCAATACATAAGTACAAAGTTATTGACTGATTAGAGATAAAAGACCTAAGAAATAAGTGTTATAGGTTACATTAATGAATGAGTGATCTCTATTGACTGATTAGGTATCATATGTAAGAATATATTTCTGTTTTTAAAACTAGAAGTACCATAATTAAGGGTTAAACAAAGATGATTCTATAGACACGTACGCTAAATATGACTAAGTTTTCAGATAAACGTACCTTTTCGTCGTCAAAGTTTTTGTGTATCATTAATGTGAGAGTAATCTCTAATGACTGATTAGTTGTCATATATAAGAATATTTTTCTGTTTTTAAAACTAGAACTGCCATAATAAGTTAAGGGGGAAAACAATGTTTATATTACGCCAAAGCTAATATTTCTGTTAAAACATATGTAACCATTGTTGACTGATTAAATATATAGATAAAGAAAAAGTTTTTGTTACTTTTATTCAATAAAAGTTGTTTTTTAATTTATTTTGTGTTTCATTATACACACATTCATAGACCATTTTTCAGTATGTAAGACTGGGGGCACTTTGAGACACAAAGGGGGTACTTTGATATTCGTATCAAAGTGCCCCCAAACGATGTACCAAGGTGCCCCATGCGGTGTATCAAAGTACCCTGCATGTGGGGCAGAATTGGAAAAATCCCATTTTTTCTTTAAATCCATATGTCTCAGTTAATATGTATAACATAGTCAAAAAATTGATAGAATTGTATACCTTGATAGTTACGCTATTCATCAGGTACACAAATTAACAGATTTCAGTTCACTTGGTTGGTAAAACGGGATGCGAAAAAAAGGTGTACCAAGCTGCCCCGCTTCCCCCTACCCTAGAATAGAAACTACAAAAAAAAACATTTCTAAAAACCAGCTTTTATAATATGGTTTCTTGCATTTATTATTTCCAATATAAAAGCGTTACACCAGTTTCATTCCTCTTACCGTCAAAATGTACCTAAACACGCTTTTACATTGAAGAATACAAGCAAATCTACAAAAGCTTGTTTTTAGAAATGTATTTTTTTTCTTAAATTTATTTTAAGGCGTTGTATCAAAGTATATAAATAAATAGGCACATAAACATAAAATATACTTATTTCTTTTTTACATCTCGATTTTTTTGCTATCATTCCAGTTTGCGTGACGTCATCAAGCCAGGTTCGCACATATTTCCGACGAGTTGTAAATGTTCACATTTTCGTACGTACTTTTGTGACTTATTTCGGATAAGTACCCTCTTATTTTTATTTATTTATTTCGTTTACTGCATATATTACCTTACTAGCTTCTGCCCGCGACTCCGTCCGCGTAGAACTCGTTTATATCGTAGCTCCATACAAATTTTCAGCCCCTTAGGGGATGATTCCCGGGTCTCGTCTAACAATTCGAATAATTTCCCCCATACATATTTTTGAACCCCCTTTTAACTCCTTTAGGGGATGCATTTAAATAAATGCCGAAATTAGTTTTATAGTCTTTTAACAAACAGTCTATGACCGAATTTACATATCTCTTACATTTAAAATGTCTAGCTTTCCATACAAACTTTGAACCCCTTTTTAACCCTCTTAAGGGACTAGTTCTAAAAAACTTCTACGACTTATTTCCTAACAAAGTGTTTTTGTACAAAGTTTCAAATTACTCACTGTAAAAATACGCGTTCTACATATAAACGTTAAACCCCCTTTTCCCCCCCTTAGGGGTGAAATTTCGTTAAATCCCTTCTTAGTGGAGTGGGAGGTTACGTTATATAAATAGCCTACTGTAAACAAATCAAGTTCCTAGGTTCAGCTGTAGTTTTGGCTTAGCGTTGATACGTCAGTCAGGACTTTGCCTTTTTACAAGCTTTATATTAACTTGCACTGTTCGTATGTAAATATGTAAGTTGTCCGTCAAAATTT
Organism: Epinotia brunnichana; assembly: GCA_963854355.1. NCBI lineage: Eukaryota > Metazoa > Arthropoda > Insecta > Lepidoptera > Tortricidae > Epinotia > Epinotia brunnichana. The sequence continues at coordinate 6,221,294 of OY977946.1, forward strand.
GCAATCGATTTTTCAGTCACTTCCCGTTATCCAATTGAGCTGAAATTTTGCATGCATATGTATATCGCATGACAATGCAATATTATGATGACTTGGAGCTGATCTGATGCTGGAGCTGGAAGGTGGCCATAGGAACTCCGCAATAAAACGACACAACCACATTTGAGTTTTGGCTCGTTAGAATCGTCTCAATGAGTAGTTGATGATGGTATGCAGAAAAGTACAGTCGGCAATAAAAGCTTGTACCAAAAATGAATTTTTTGACAGAAACTTATATACAGGGTGGCTCATTCAAATCGGTCAGTATGGGAATGTCTGAAACTATAAGACATACGAAGATTTGTTCTTAGGAACCATGTCACTGATTTTGATAAAAATAAAAACTGCATTCATACATTTGAAAAAAAAACTGTACCCAGCTCGGGAATCGAACCTGGTTGTTTTGAAAAAATAAACTTTCACTTTTTCTATTTAAATATCGATTGTGTAGGTCTTAAGCTGTAAATGTCTCTAAGAAACGTAATGTCTAAAATGAATAAAATGCATTGTTTTGACATACTTTAATTTATCATAGTAGGTGTTCGAAGTGACCACCGTTTTTAACACGTCTCTCTATCTACATACTTACTTTAAGTGGGCTTTTCAATTGATTGTTTATGATTGATTACTGTAGATAACAAAACTTCCTTAAAGATTTAATGCAATGCTAATGCTACATGATAAGGTGTATGTAACAATTAGAGAGGTACAAACAGCCATAGAGACAATTGTACATGCCTGAACTTGTTGAATATTGTAACGGTGGTCACTTCGAACACCTACTATGATAAATTAAAGTATGTCAAAACAATGCATTTTATTCATTTTAGACATCATGTTTCTTAGAGACATTTACAGCTTAAGACCTACACAATCGATATTTAAATAGAAAAAGTGTAAGTTTATTTTTTCAAAACAACTTGGTTCGATTCCCGAGCTGGGTACAGTTTTTTTTTCAAATGTATGAATGCAGTTTTTCTTTTTATCAAAATCGGTGACATGGTTCCTAAGAACAAATCTTCGTATGTCTTATAGTTTCAGACATTCCCATACTGACCGATTTGAATGAGCCACCCTGTATATATAGATTACTGGGAAAATAATAATATTGGTATATTCTCGGCAAAAAGAAACTACACTACGGAACCCAAACAGGCATTAAAATTACACTTGTGGGGGGGTAATTTGGTATCGCAATAATAATATAGTTGATTTGATAATAATATCCTATTTGTCTTTATTAAGTATGTAGCTAGTGGCAATATAAGTATTAAACATACCTATAATTACTTATTACGATCTATTTTATATATAACTATTTAATAGGGCTATAAAATACGTAAATGTTGATTACTATATTATGTGCTTTCAAAGCACATAACATAGTAATGCAATTTACTTTCACACAGTGGCAACACACTGACAATCCGCCATATACTCCAGGCAAAATACGGTTTTGAAAAACATTAATTTATAATAGCGTTTTTTTTCTTTATATCATTTTAAAACATTGATCTATGATGCTTTATTCAAGAATCCAACAAACTTTCCATCCGGAAGTATTTATATAGATTTAAAAAAAGAATGAAATGTTTTTTTTTTAATTATTTATCTTGAATATTATAGAGCAAATGTAAATGAACCAAAATAAAGATAAAACCATTTATTAATATTTTTTCTGACTTTTCAGAAGCTAGTTAAGTTATCATTTTTTTGATGTCTGAAATTTTGTTGGATTTTGTCACTAAGTAACTATTTAATTGATAATATATCCATTACATAAAAAAAATCTGCTATTATAAATTATTTCCAAATTTGACATATTTTCCATACAAGCTGTCAGTTCATTGCCTGGACTAATATTTAAGATACTGATGACGTAGGATGAAAATACACTGACGTCAACGTCACGCCCCAATATATCAGAATCTGACTAATTGCTATCGTCGAGAGGCATGTTGCGCTGCTGAGCTATAGCTCGTTCGTCGTGGTTATAACCACGAACTACGTATATCTCCGTCTCTATCGCACTTATGGTTTATGTTATGGTACTCGAGCGACAGAGACAGTTATATACGAAGTTCGTGGTAGCGCCGCTGATCCAACTGAAATATTATTTAATAATTTGTAATTAGTCTTTCCACAAATTTAACACGCATTTGTTGAATAGTTTGTATTTTAAAGGTGTTAAATAGTGCTTTGCTACAATTTGTCTGAAATTGGATGCGACTCACTAATCAGAAGTGATAATTGTATGGTTTGTATTTGTAGAGCCCATCACGGGAATGCCTTATCTTGTTTTATTCTACCATGTGCTAGATAGAGAATTATCGACCCTTGGAATGCCAAAATAAACTAATAATTTTACCTTTTGTACGCCATTTTAAAAAGTGACAATGACACACCAATTATCTTTAGGTACATAATGCTCGATTTACACGTATTAAGTTGTTTATCTATCCAAATATCATAAACCCTCCATGATACGTTCAAGAACCGCACATTATGAACACCATAAAAATAAACTGTTTTGTTAGAACAAATTTCTTATCTGTGGAAATGTTATTATTAGTAAATAACAACATCGATTTCGATAATATTATTTCATTCAAATTTCGAACGTCTCTGAAAACAAAGAAATTTGATTTAACCTCTATTCTAATATCAGTCGAGATGACGTAGTTCGAAATATAATAAAAACGACGCCGCGATGCCGGTCATAATATGCGGCTCCCGTAGATAGAGGATATATAGATGGCGTCCAAGCGTATACCCAAAAGGGACGATGGTAAATTAACCATACTAAATTAAGAAGTATCAGAAGCTAATTACATTCTTGACGTCTAATGTCATTTATAATTTAGTCGTTTTATATCGGTGACGTCAGTTTCAGTACAAATTTTGACAGGTGTGGTGGCAAACAAAAAATCCGTATACGCGATGAGGGACAGAAAATATGGCACTGTATCTCGTTCCCACTTGTGGTATGGCCTATGTATACATCTTTGTCACTCATGTGTGTATGTGTGAGTGACTCCCTCTATGGCGGCTCCTGAATGCATCATGGATGCTTATGATATGTGGATAGATAAAATAGTGTATGTACTGTACATAATTAGGCATTAAAACACTCGTGTGATGATATTATGAAACTTGCCTTCGGCTCGTTTCATAAACCCACACTCGTGTTTAATGCCCTTCATTATGTACAGTCACATAAACTACTATAAGTAACAAAATTTTTACTCAACGCGTGTAAAAAATCAATTTAATTGTAACCTATTACTAAATTGATTGTTTACACACATTTAGTCATTTAATACTAAGTTAAAATTTAATTAATTACTCAACTTAATACGTGTAAATGGAGCATTATAGTGTAGTGTACCTTAGTTGAAATGAGTAGGTATTATATTCTTTGATGGTGACATTGACAGTGAACTCCATAACACCAGTCGTCTCGCCGCACAACAGCTAAATCTTGCTGACTGAACGCTCGGGTAAGATTGACCGGCTTTTAAGATTATTTATTGATCATCATTATGTACATTTTACTTAAAAAAAACCATTCAATGTTACTCGAGCCTTTATCGTCAGTATATGTTTTCTGTGGTAAGTAATCAGGGATTTCCAATGAAAGAAAATAACATTAAATTCCAGCGCATGTATTCGGTAAAATAGTCAACTCTACAAGATTAGGCAAACATCACAACTTCATAATGGAAATGCTTAAGAAAAAAATGTTTGAAGGCAGAATAACATTAACGAATCTTATTTATTACGGTCCTCGCTAACAGTAATGGTAGGTAATATAATATGTGTGGGACAGGGGGCCGTCAATCCAACAACAGTCGTTGTGACAGCGTGTCGCCTGCAGTCGGCAGGGAACTGCCGGCCCAGCCACCTCGTGGCGAGCTCGCTCACCTGTCCTACCTACCCTCCTAGGGCTCACCACGACAATACCGAGCGACTGCTCCCATTGGCCGTGACGATCAATGTGATCATATCGGTTGAAGTTCACAGGCAGATCGATGCGATGCGATGGTTGGTTGAACACCGATCAACGTAAGCACGTTGGTTGATCATACACCGACCGACGTGATCACGTAAGTTGATCACAGACCGACCGACATGATCACGTAGGTTGATCATAAAACAGTCCACGTGAACACGTTTGTTGATCATAGACCGACCGACGTAATCACAGAACATGATCCCGTTCTGTTTGAGAAAATGGGATAAAATTCAGATATTCGGACGACACCCAATCCTACGTAAATGTGCGTGAGTCATTCAAAGTGATCCTATTGAACAGTAATGTGAAACAGTTGACAATCCAAACAAGGTGATCCTATGGGTTGACCATCAACCAATGTGATGCTCAGTTGACCGTACAGTAACCAATGGGACGTCACGCGGTAAATTGCGTTCGTGGAAACGGTCGTCAACGCTATCCGTAAACGGGCTCAGGAGCGTGTGCTACCGAAACTAACATCAGTCCGAGACTAGTCGAATGAACTGTGAAACTTAAAATAAGTGTAAGGGGCGTGTAATTTTCAAATAACATTACAATGCTGTTTAACTTCTACGCAACTAGTGCGTAATTTTAACAAGAAACGCAGTACATTAGTACAGTCAATGATACAAATATTACACATCGTCAATGTGTGGGTGTAAAAAAAGGTAGTTATAAAAAAAAGTCTAGATTGACAGATGGTTCGTTTCAATAGCACACCGATAGCATGCCAAGTTTCTCGCGGCCGGCCCCTCAACTACGCTAGTGTCGGGACGTACGTCAAAAGCTACACGGACAAACATCAAATATATCTGCACACCTCAACAGGTTGCGTAGATATTTTTTAGGTTAGTACGTGTAGGTTTCTGTAGGTGATGGTACAGTCGGGTCCGCGAAAAACGCTAGCTAACCTCGGTTGTAAGCGACGCACGCAACGGAACATGGATAGTAGAATTAAAACAATTAAAATATTTAAAAGGATTCAATAAATAGTAAACTATAATGGTATAGTTCATATTTGAAAATTAGTTTCCGGTAGACAACATCACATGTATTTTTTTTTCAATGAACCTTGAATGTGGAATAAATAAAAATAGCAATTTTAATGTGTGATTGGGTTTGAAACGGCAGGTACCATGATTAGTCATTAGTGTCATTACTTAAAATTTAGTCTAGATTACTTATTGTTTTACGTCAAAAACTCCACCACGCTGACCACCATAAAAACGACGTCAATTTACTAATTTATTTCTCAAATCATACGATAGTTACGCAGAATTCACCCATTAAATCCCCGTACGTAATATTGCGCAATAATATTGTCCGTGTATAGGACGCCTAGTGGTTCCGTGCGTCCGTTGCGCGCTCGCAGTGTACGTGCGTCTTACCTTGTAAGTATCCCGTCACCGAATTAGCAAGAGCATTGGACACACAATCGTCAAGCGACGTACGAGTATATAATAAGTACCGTAACGAGCGCCTACCTGCAGGCGTCGGCGCGGGCCGACTCAGCCTCTGTCAACAGTAAGCAACTCTTTATATTAACATGTATAACTATTATAAGTATTCCTACTCGCTTCGTCTGGAATGTTAATCGAGGAAGCGTTATTGCCAAGTTTTAGTCCGTTGGCGGACGCTATAGCGAATTAGAACTATGAAAGGCTTAAGTATTGAAGCAAAGGTTTATAACATTATTTTCATAATTCCTTTATAACAACCGCTGCAGCTTGGAGGTCAAGAACAGTTAAAATTTTGGGTGGTTAACGGTTTGAATATTGTACGTCCGAAATGGGCAAACTGTTGATGCTATATTTTTTCACCACAGCGATGTACATTCTGACAATAAAAAAATATCTTATCTTATCTTAGTGAAATTTTGCAACTGAATGAGAAAATTGCAATGTTTCTGCTATGCTATTATTAATATTCTGCCATGTTGCATCGGTTGAGATATAGGTCCGCCACGGGTTGCCTTAACATTTATTGTAAGTAACGGGAAACTGTATTGAGAGTGCTACGGTACATGTCCAGTTGTCAAAAACATAAGTGATCTGCAGAAATGTGTTTAGATACATTTGAACTTAAATTGACTTTGAAACGGTTTTCGAGATGTTCACTCTAAGGGTGAAACGGATACCACAATCGTAACTTGACAGCTCACTAGAGCCCACGACACACAGAAACGTAACAGTACCGCAACACGCTCTCCCTAGCCAGACGATTATACACACTATGTTCGGAAGCCAGGAGTCGAGGTGGCGCCGCTATCGGAACCGGTGCTGCATCATCATCCCAGGGACGCCGCCGGGGAACATGGCGCTCATGGGCATCATGCCGCCCATGCCACCCATGCCGCCCATCGCGCCCATTCCTCCCATGCCGGCCATGGATCCCATGCCTCCCATGGATCCCATGCCTCCCATGGACCCCATGCCTCCCATGGATCCCATGCCGGGGAGGAGCATCCCTGCACAAAAAGACACAGTTGAAACTCGGGCGGTGCGGGCGCGCTATAGCATAGTCCCGGGGCAGCAGAAACAGGCTGCTCTAGTACATAATGCGCGTTGTACTAACGTGTGTTTTAAGATGTTAGCCTGTATGAGAAAGTGATCTGAGGCACAAAATGACAGTGTTTTTAAATAGCCGTTTCCCATGAAAAACTTGTAAAATGTTCGCAGGTATTAAGGGAATCGGACATTTTATAAAACTAACATTTCGGGTCTTGGACGTAATATGGATCAAAGTATTAATGTGGTAACAGAGTTAATGGATTTAAGAGCGGATTTCTGATATTAGTTGAACGAAGTTGAAGTTGTTCCAAAGTAATAAAAAGTAATTAAACAAGCCACGATTATATGAATCGCTATCCCAGCATCTCCACCATATTAAAGGGTAGATAAAAAATCTTACCAAAAAACCTTAAGAACAGATAAAATATGAATAACGTTGTTAGACTATGAGCCCCCATTCGGCTGCCCCAGCTATGCTTTAGCAACAGGGGACCTCGGTCCAACACACGGCGGAGCCGTTGTGACTGTAAACAATCGCCTGTCGCCCGGCCGCCCGGACCACCACCGTACAAGTACATCCATGTGCCGATGTTGCCAGCTGTTCCAACCAAAAATACACAGCCAAACGAAAAGGGCCAAACCGTGTTTACAGGTGACGCTACAGTACATTGTTTCTCTATTTAATGTCGATGTTTTAAAGTTAACCTGTGAGGTCAACTTTGACATGAACTAAAAATACTAGTAAAAGCTATATTTACAATGATTTTTTTGGAATTCTTGCACTATATAAAAAATAAAATAACGATTTTTTGCCCGTTTTCGTTTGCGTGAAAGCTTGTTTCAAATTAAGGTTTTAAGTGGTATTTTTAGTTGAAATCGCAGCCACCGTAGTACGCGATCTTGTCGCGTCGGACACTCGCGGCGCGACTTAGGGTTGCCACCGCCGTCGAGCACACTAACATGACGAGTGTACATAAACTTAAAGATAAACAATTAGTTATTGTTTGAGCTTCTAGCAATACCTGGTTCCGAGGGCAGAGCTACGGTTTGTTATGATTTAGATTAGTTCCTCACGCCCATCCCATAAGTAGGTGGCAACCCTAACTGGAAGATGGTCAGTTCGTTAATGTGTCGTTCGGGTGTTGGACCGGTCAGGGACCGGAGTCGGGCGGTGTTGCCATGTGGCCACATGTATGCACTTAGTGTGGCGACGATAGGTGCAGTAAGCGAGGAACACAGGTAGGTAGGATAAATAATTCACATGAAAAATCACACTTCCAAAAATACTCGGCGATATAATAACTGTATCCGTAGACATGCATGTTCCGGTGTGATCCGTTACGGTTGCTCGTAGAATCCAACTCAGCCAACGACTATCTTCGGTTCATGCACATTTTAAAGCGACAAACTACTGTACGTAAATATAATATTAGTGTACCCACCCGTAAACCGACAAAATTCACATCTCTTATCACTACTAGAAAATCGAGACAGTAATAAGATAGAGCTACTACAGTAAGCAAATCCATTAAGGAATGTGAAGAAAATTACCGCTCATTTTCATTCCATCCTCGTTGTGCGGATGGCACATCAAAATCACGGTTATACTCGGCAGTGGAATGTCTACGCTCGCTAGCGAGTTCTACGGGCTCGCCAATATCATAAACATAACGAGACCTTATTGCGATGGAAAATACAAAATAAAATTATTACTAAAACATTTATTTCATAATAACATTCAGTCCATTTTCCACGCTGATTTTACATCTTGAGCTGCTGATGAACACTACCAAAGTACATCTAATGCTAACCTATTCGGAACAAGTATGCTAACCTTGGAAACAATGCTACAAAAATCAACTGTGCTGTCAAATGGATAGTACAAAAATATTTTTGGAATTTCATGAACACATATTTGTATCGTTTGGAATGTGAGAATTGAATACCATGAGTGTGCCTAGCACATAACGTCAAATACTCTTTAATGTTTTCGACTCTAAATACAAAACATTTTTGTCAACGAGTAAGTAACATTTGGACCGATCAGTATTACAAGTTAACTTTTAAACTTACACTTAAGACTGATCTATAGACTATCCTAATACTGTCCTTTCACAATGGGACAACTTACAATAGTTAATACTACACTGGTCTACTTTTAACGCTATATCATAGCGATATGTGAATGTGTCATCACAGTAAACTTTTACAAAATGAACTGAAGATAATAATTATAATAAACAATAAAAGGGAATCCGCTATATTGATATGTCCAAACATGATAACATTGCAATTATGTATGGGAATAACAGAATGTGTCTTTTAGGATCAATTGACCTAACTGAGCGTTTACCGATTTAAATATGAGGGGTGTTTTTAGTACCAATAATTATCCCATTTTACGTATTATTTTTATACAAATGTTGAATGGCGGTGTACTTTTATGTATAGTATAAAAATAAACTTAAGTAAGGCCCCCCTAGCCTGTGGATGTGGAGTGTTCGTTTGTTTCATTGTGTTACAAATTTTAAAAGGATATTAAAACAGGTCACAACAAGATAAGAAGTATTTTTCCTATAGTGGATAATTTTCAAGAGTTACACGTTATGTTTAAGGTGGTTCGATTGCCATACAAAGCGTTATTTGACATTCGCAGGCTAACGGCGTGATATTTTAAGAAACTTATGTAACAAACTTTCATCAATTGGCTTCCCATTTGCGCCAAATTCCCCCTTTCCTAGAATAAACTTGTATAAACTAGATTAATTTGAGAAAAATAGTTTTCCCAAAATATCACGTGACAAACCAATTTCTCAAATAAATCTAGTTTATACAAGTTTATTCTAGGAAAGGGGGAATTTGGCGCAAATGGGAGGCCATTTTATGAAAGTTTGTTACATAAGTTTCTTAAAATATCATGCCGTTAGCCTACGAATGTCAAATAACGTTTTGTATGGCAATCGAACCACCTTAAGTTGTTTTTTATCATATGTCAGCATTTAAGTAAGATAACTTTAACAATTAATATACCATAACTTTTAGGGCTAAAATGTCTGACTTTTTGTTAGAACATTGTCAAATAAATTAAAAATTCATTTGGACCCCTTTTTGGTGCAATTAAATTGTAAATATTGGACTCGTTTTTCACGTATCATATACATATTTTTATATCTAAATATTGTTTCTACGAAGATTATTTAGTTTCAGGGGATGGGGAGAGTATAGTGAATTTGTAGAAAACGTTGTATCTGGGGACTGTATCAAAAGTTGTCATAAAGTCAAGAAATATCGCCTATTGTACCATCTTGACAATTGTCACCCGACGATGACAATTCGCTACGCATCTCCAGCTCGGCAAGGACACAGGAAATATATTAGTTAAAGTAGTATCTTAACTAGAGTTTCTAAGACTTTAAACGTGCGCTCTATTTGAATACCGCCGTCTACTCCGAGTTGCTCTCAAGTTTATTGCAGCGACGTATCTGTGTGATGTGGATGTCCTACTGCTTTAAGCTATACTCCAAGCGGCTGCCGGTGCTACGACCCGGAGATGTACGACGAATCGTCACTGTCAGGCGTCACCACGAAATTAGAATACTCGTATCTATTCTTCTTCTAAGTTCGCATATTTCCATCACTGCGGAGATATTCAAGCTTTGAATTTCGATTTTCGTGTTTACAGTTTAGATGATCGTCAAGTCCAAGGACCAAAAGAACACCCCTTTTCAGGCTTAAGTCTATCGATTTGGTAACCTTACTGATAGGGCAACTCTATTGTTATGGTAAGCATGTTGGATATGGTAACCTTAACAAAACCCTACCCTATCAGTACGAAATTCTGTGTTTAAAAATGGCCACCAAACTCTGACAGCATTCGTTTCCATTGACGACCCGAAACTATGGCAAGCCGTGTCAGTTAACCAGGTTTTAGTGTGCCACTTTTGGAGCACTTATAACATATCTACCTATATTTTGTATAACATCATTGGCCTTAGACTTCGAGCAATACGGAAGGGAGTAGGCATTCGCATCATTTCCCCTCTGTTAAAGTACAAGCCCAAGTGGGCATGCTTTGTACTCAAACATGTATGAAGGTGTGCAAGTTTTTTCGGTGTATTGTGTCATTTTTGACGTATTAGTGTCATCGTTACAGCAATTTCCCTCTCGGCCCCGAAAGAAATGACAGAATGATTAGAGTGTAATATTGGTAGGTGTCCCCCCCTTGGGCGTGTTGGTGTCGGCTACCGGTAATAGTCCTGCATGTACTGACCGGGCTGCAGCTGGCGCACCAGACTGAACTGCGGCAGCGGCATGACGCCCATGACGGGCGGCATGGAGACGGGCACGCCGACGCGCACGGGCGGCTGCAGCATGTGCACGGGCTGCATGAGCGGCCGGCGCAGGGCCTGCTGGCGCGCCGCCGCCGCCACGGCCGCGTTCATGTGCGCCTGCACCTGAGGAACCACCATTTCTTTAACACACCACATGTTAACATTCATAAATGGATAGTAAACCATCTCATTTTTTCATTCAATATTATGAATTGATGAAAGTCATAAGTCATTTATTTATAATATTATAAATATTACATGTCATCGTTTGTTTAGATTAAATTAAATTTATAAACTACGTGTGTTAACATATTACATTCTTATTGTGATAACTCATAAAAATCTTTGATGTCATAAAAAGAGTGGGTGACAAGCCACGATTTTAATTTTCTTAAAGTTGAGTTACTACCCGCGCATTTCACATTTACTGGTAGTTGGTTAAATACTTTTGGATGGTTTTTCTTTATTTTCTTTGTTTCTTAAAATGCTATAAATCGTGTTGAGAAAGCGCCTACGAGCAGAACAGTATTAAACTTCATTGCACAGTAACAAGTTATAAATACAAAGGACGAACTTAATACCCTAAGACATTAACTACAGTCAACATTTAAGCAATTATTACCTAGGTACACGATAAATTAAAGTGCGCTTGTACCAGGGGACAACAAGAAATCGTTATTAAACGATATACACTAGGTAAAAGCCTTCCATTAAAAGGAAATAAAATGAACAATTTGAATTGTTCTCTGAATACCGTAATCTTTACAGAATACCTTATTACATCACATCATCCTAGCTGGGCTTTGGCGCCCAATTCCAAGATTTGGCTTAGGCCGTATTACGAAAGCGACTGCCATCTGACCTTCCAACCCAGCCTTGAGATTAGACCTCACGATGTTTGCCTTCACCGAAATTCCTTCTTCCGATTTCCTTATGAAACACGCATGTTAAATAAATAAATTTGTATAATCCTTTTTTCCTTACTAATAAATGTTGGCTCTAGAAAATTTATTATTTTAGATAGGTACTTAACATAAAACCAGCCTGTAAATAATTTTGTATCTGAGAAAAGTTAGCTATAGAATACCCATCAAGATTATTTGGATTTCAGATTAAACCAGGTAATCTTTCTCTGTCTCTTTAGATGTGGGTGAAAAACACAGGGATAGAGTGGATGCATTCATTAATACGATTCAAACTAAAAAGGCATATATATATATGGTTCGGGGGTTCCTCAAAATTTGCTTAGTCCCCAAACGAATGGCCACTTTTTTTTACATCCTGTATATTCACGGACTGGACTTAATATACCGCGTTTATGGACTTGCGGGACGTTAGGCGGAGTGGCGCGTGCGCAATAGTTATTTATGATACAAGTGCGGAAAGTAGGTAAGTGGCGATGACCAAAAATACGACCGCCAGGGAGTGTTTTTGATCGACACGAGTTGGGAATTACCTATCCGCACGTGTACCATACAACATTTTACTATGCATCATGCGAGGAAATAAAAAAAATATGCATAAAAGGTGAAATTTTAACTGTAACGAACTCACGAAATCTCATTCCCGCATAGTGTGCGGGAATATTGTACTGAAATCCATTCCGCACGGGCAGGTCCTGCCCCGCGCTGCCGTGCTGGTATCGTCCCTTCCTTAATACATTACATACCTAGGGCGGTAAAACGAATAATGTCTCAGATCGCAGGTATTTGACGCCCGAGCCGAAGGCCAGAGTGATAAATATGCGATCTTAGGCTTTCTTTATTACCGCCCATGGTGAGTACAACATTTTACGTCTGTCCCTAACCAGGAAGTGGGATTTTCCGCACGCTTATACCTGGGTATGAAGTAAACATAAGACTGTGTAGTATACTCAAATTTTTCATACTCGCTCGTCAAAGGCGTTGCACGTCCATAAACAACATAAGTAAAGTAGACGGCAAACAACTTGAGCAAATTATTTTTCCTTTTTATTACATTCCAAAGCGAGTATTATATTTAGTAAAAAATTACACATACACATTATTAACAAAGAAATGTAATTCCATAAAAGCAGGGTCCTTTTTTAGGGTTCCGTACCCTAAGGGTAAAACGGGACCCTATCACTAAGAATCCGCTGTCCGTCCGTCTGTTTGTCACCAGGCTGTATCTCATGAACCGTGATAGTTAGATAGTTGAAATTTTCACAGATGATGTATTTCTGTTGCCGCTATAACAACAAATACTAAAAAAATTAATAAAATATTTAAGGGGGTTCCCAAACAAAAGCGATTTTTTTGCCGTTTTTATATATACGGAACCCTTCGTGCGCGAGTCCGCTTCGCACTTGGACGGGTTTTTTTAGTATCAATCCTTCGGCTATTCAAAACAATCTATATGGTGAACCTCAAGGAAAATTGTGAGATTTATACCGTGCCAAGGTCCTTAGCAGATCTCAATCTTGTCATTAGTTATTTTAATAAATTTTATAACCTTGAAAGTGATTTATAGGTTACAAAACGTTTTTTTGATCGTAAGTGTGGGCGGCCATCACGTCATCTAATGATGATGAAAATCCTTTTCGGTGAAATGTTGACATGAAATGTTAATGTATTTTTTGAGTTTGCCTTATTTGTCTTGTTTTTTTAACCGTGTTCAAAAAAGGAGGTTCTGAATTCCTCTGTATGTTTTTTTTTATGTGTGTATGTTACAGGGACCGGACAACCCTTTCCGCGATAAAAGCCTTTCAATGGGCATCCCTTAAACACGGCTAACCCATTAAAAGACTTTCCAGTTTGAACTGCTAGCCCAATCATTCGACTACCCCTTACCGAAAAACTTAGCAAAAAATAAAGCTAGCCCTTTGCAATTGCTTACCGCTATCCTATATGCCTTGCTATCCTTTAATAAGGGTTACCCTTATCATTTAGCGCTTTTTATAAAGCTTTCCCTCTAGTAATGTCGTAGTTGAGCCTTGCGTGAAAGAGACAGGATTAGTATATCTACACTAGTGTATGAAAAGGAAAGAAAATACGTGCCTAGGGCAGGGTTTTTAAAATCATTTTCTGAGTCTGACTGAACGGAACTTACGTAAGAAGCCGACTTTTTTATTTAATTTAATTGTACCTACTGTACGATCAGACTGACTGAACTGGTAAAAACAAGGTCTACAAGATCAACCATGGGTAAGTAAACATGATATTTTTAAATTTTTTCTACGTAACTATATTTCTTGATTGATATAGTTTCAGTTCGCAGATTTTTTTGTTTTGCTATACCTACCTATTTGGATAGGTATTTAACTAAATGTAAACAAACAAAACCACGTGAATAGTTTGGTCATTCAATCAAATCAACCTTTTGTAGGTATTTATGGTATTATTATCATTGGCTGAATGACCAAGTCACGTGTCTTTTTTTGTTTAACATTTACATTTAGTTAAATACAAAATACCTATTCAAATAGGGTACTTATAAGTATAAATATCATGTTCGTTGTTCAAGGTCTTTATTTAAACAATAAATATAATCAGATCCAGCTCAAGAGCAGGGCTTGGAACCGGTACCGCAAATACCTTTAAAATACCGATATTTATAGGTTCTCTTCGTTTCGGTTCCAGAGAACCGGAAAAGTGAAAATACCGGTATTAGTATCGAAAAATACCGGTTCTTTATAAAGCCTTTGCTAGACGGTCGCCAACACGCCCCTCCGACCGAGCGACCTTGGTCCCCACCGACCGTGTAGACAGTTGTTTGCAGTAAAATTTCATACTACAGCGGTCGGTGTCGACCAAGGTCGCTCGGTCGGAGGGGCGTGTTGGCGACCATCTAGCAGAAGCTTATAGGTTCCTACTCGTGTATGCGACGTTGCCGTTACGTGCGAGTGCGCGGCGCGGTAAGTACGGTTGTCGGTTGTAGGGCGGCGTTGCCAGCCGAGCCCGCGGCGCGCGAGAAGTGATTTAGTTCCGTTCCGTAAATTCGGTATTGTTATTAATGACATAATGACACTTACCGTCAAGTCAGTCAATAGTCGAAAGCTATCACTATCACACACTGGCTTCACTGCTAATTCTTACACCTTACTCCAGTTACACCACGAATACTCCAGTTCGTGGGGAATGGCCTTCATACATTGCCTTACAAAAGGTGGAGAGGACAATGTTTTGATTTATTCTGATCGGGTACGAGGTCGTGAAAAAAAATGTAATTTTCCGACCTCGGGCCATGTGTGCGTTTGCAACCATCCTCGTTTGAAGGGGGTACTTTTTGGTGTTTTTGAAATAGCTCTTTAATTGTTGCCTATGACAAAAATGTCTATGGCAAGTTTAAAGATGAATAAATTCCTTACATGTTTGTCATACAGAAGTAAGTCTTACAGAAAAAAATATGCAAAGGGCGGAAAAAGTTTATTTAAGTAACATCTCTCAAACTAGAAATTTTTGCGTCAAAATTGTACGCTTCGGATTAAAAATATCATAGAGACATCCGATTTTTTTTTGGTGTTTTTGAAATAGCTCTTTAATTGTTGCCTATGACAAAAATGTCTATGGCAAGTTTAAAGATGAATAAATTCCTTACATGTTTGTCATACAGAAGTAAGTCTTACAGAAAAAAATATGCAAAGGGCGGAAAAAGTTTATTTAAGTAACATCTCTCAAACTAGAAATTTTTGCGTCAAAATTGTACGCTTCGGATTAAAAATATCAAATTTATAGCGAGTACTTTTACATACTGAAACAAGTCGGAATCACCCCATGAGCATGGGAAAACGGGGGTGAATGTGGATAAAGTAGGCGTCGCCTGCAATGCGAGGTCGCTTCATAAACTATTATTGTTAGGGCTTGCGGGGTAAAGTTATCAACTAAAACAGAGACGAGAAACTCATTTTCGATGAAAACACGGTATTAATTTATAGAAAAATAAAAAAAATATGATAAAGTAAAAATAATATTTGATAAAATAAAAAAATAAAATGTGTTTATTTCGTACATGGTCCATATAATGTTATTTTTTAAATCTTATACATACTTATACTATATAATGTTAGTAATTTATTAAGTGTACATAATTTAAGTGACCCAAAAGAAAAAGTTGTTTTATTACGTATTAATGTAAAGTATGCTTAGACAGTGTAATTCAGTTCTTTAACATACTTAATATTAAATAAACATTAATTACTATTATAATGCAGTAGCAGTGCCTTATATCACTTTTTAGTACATATCAATTATTATCAACATAATTATTTGACAGTTAAAAACCTACTACATAACTATAGAAAAAACTTAAATAAACTAAATAAACCTAAAAATAGGAAAAACATAAATTTTATCAAAAGAGGTCCCCAAGGTCGGATCCCTGCGGAAGGGTTCCCATAAGCCTGGCTGCGTTTCCTCTTTGTATGGCTATGCCGATCCGTTGGGCAAGGAACGAGCCAGCCCTATGGTCTCCGGATACTTTGACCAATTTTTTTGACAATTGGCCAAATAATTGGTGAGCGCCTGGGCTCCAGGGTCCGAGGGTTTCGACAGCAAAAGCCGCAAAAACATGCCGGTCTGTCATTTAAGTTAATTTAGGTATCTGCCACCCTCTGGAACACCCGGTACGTGCGCATTCGTACCCAGTGACTCAGAATGGGGCAGTCCATCTTCTCACTAATGACCCTCAGGATGGTGTTGTGGCTCCCCCGCACCCTGCGCATGAGTGATGCAACACGGAGACGAATCACCGCGCTGAACCCCTCCGTGCGCGCATACGCAAACATTGCTGATGCGCTGCAGTAGCGTGGGAGCCCCAACAGCACCCTGAAGGCGTTAATATATTGTACTCGGAGGGCGTTGAAAGCTCGCTGCGTGTAGTTGACCCACAGATTGCACGTGTATAAAGTTTGGCAGTTTGATGTCGGAGGTAAGAGGAGGAGGAATACGAACTTCACATCAGTGTTGAACCTAATAGATGTCTTTTGGAGAAATGTGTTTTTTACTCTTTTTGATGTAAATTCATCACAATAAACATAATTAATTACGCTTGATTGGATTGGTATCGTAAAAAAACTGCAGAATGCAAAGAGTTACGCTGTTTAACGCTTACCCGAGCATGTTTTTTTTCGTTATAAAAGTATTAAGAGACCAAAACACTTAAATGACATTTGGATAATATTTTCTTACTGCTATATTTCTGAAATATATGCCGTGGCTTGCGAGTGAAAAAAAACATTTGTTTCACTATTTAGTGTTTTTTTTTCCTTCTAGTTGTTTTTTTTCGTTATTAAAGATTTTGTATATTAAGTGACCAAAACTCTTAACTGACCTTTGTATAATATTTTATTACTCCTATAATTCTGAAGATTCATGAAATATAAGACGTGTCTTACGAGTGAAGAAAGATGTATTTTGCACTGTTTAGTTTTTTTTTCTTTTAGAGACCAGTACTTTCCACCAAAATTAAATGAAATTTGTATTTATAATAAGCAAATACAATATGGCACAAATCCCAGTTGTATCAAAAGATTATTTAAAATAATAATTCAGAACAAAAAAGTATGGTTAATAGTATACGTATTTATAAGCTTCACAAATATATGTTAAAATATATATATATATTATTTTATTTTTATTTATAAGAAGACCATCAGCTATTAACATACAATATAGGCTTACATCTAAGATACACTTGTCGAGCCAATGACAGGTCTCCCTAACAGATACAGGAAGAAACTAACGGATTATATTTATATTATATATACATATATATATATATAAAAATATATACCTCATCTTACCTCCGACATGATTTTTTTTTTTCTCTTTATCGCCTTTTTTATTGTTTTCTATAACGACATACCGTGTTATCATTGAAAATGAGTTTCTCCTGTCTGTTTTAGTCGATAACTTTACCCCGCAAGCCCAAACAATAATAGTTTATGAAGGAGGGCACATCGCAGGCGACGCCTACTTTTTCCACACTCACCCCCGTTTACCCACGCTCATGGGGTGAATCCGACTTGTTTCATTTCAGCATGTAAAAATACTCATTAAAGATCACTTTTTCGACTGTATAAATTTAATATTTTTAATCCAGAGCGTAAAATTTTGGCGCGAAAATTTCTAGTTTGAGAGATTTTGGAAAAATACTAGTGTATGACACTCATGTAAGAAATTTAATCATCTTCAAACTTGTCATACTTTTTTGCCATAGAAGCAACAATTAAACTGCTATTTCGAAAACACCAAAAAATGGCCCCTTCAAATGCTGATGGTTGCAAACGCAAACATGACCCGAGGTCGGAAACTTAAAATTTGTTTCATTACCTCAAACCCGACCAATATAAATCAAAACATTTTCCTCTCCACCTTTTGCAAGGCAAATCCCCCATTGTCTGGATTAAAATAAGATCGTCCCAATTACTGACCCCCGACAAGAATACGTCTGCATCCAGAAGCGTCTAAGAGAACAATATAATTCATCAATCCAACGCTTGCTTGCGCGCACAACCGCAACGCAACTCGCGATGTGAGTAGATAACTTATTGTGTTCTCTTTCTCTCTCATTCACTATAATCGCACTTTCGAGTACCGGTATTTTAACTGCTAAGTACCGGTAAATTTCATCAATTTACTGGTACTCAAGGTACCGTTAGCATGTAGGGTACCGGTTTTAGCAATACCGGTACTTTTGCTTGGTACCGGTTCCTTGGTACCGGTACCAAGTCTAATACCGGTTCCTGGTTGAAGGTAATGATACCGGTTCCGGAAAGTACCGGTATTTCAAGCCCTGCTCACAAGGTAACCGCCATGTGGGAAGTTGATTCGACGATCATTATAAAGTCGCGGAATGAAAAGGTTAAGATCTGTTTTTGCTTGCTCAGTATCTTTGGTATAAGTTATCAGTATATGCTTTATCGACCGAGTGTCAGACCCAATTCCGTCATAATGAATGTCATTTCACTACATGGCCTACAGATATGTCCACTATGAGAATTGAACTCTTTGAATTTTGGAAAACGAGTTAAATAAAAAAAACCGGCCAAGTGCGAGTCGGACTCGCGCACGAAGGGTTCCGTACCATTATCAAGAAAAATATTTATTTTATTTTGTTTTTAGTATTTGTTGTTGTAGCGGCAACAGAAATACATCATCGGTGAAAATTGCAACTGGAACTATCACGGTATCAGTGAGATATAGCCTGGTGACAGACAGACGGACGGACGGACGGACGGACGGACAGCGGAGTCTTAGTAATAGGGTCCCGTTTTACTCATTGAGTACGGAACCTAAAAAAGAAAAAAAAACGTAGGTATACAAGAAACATCAATGATGACATTGACAGGACCTGTTACTCACATTTATAGTATTAATAATTTAAAGCGAAGAGGTTTAATTATTAGATTTATCCAATTTGACACAACATAATGGCAAGATCAAATAAAAAAAAGGTTTTAGTTCAACCATTAACAGTCAAGGAAAATTCGTCTAAGTAAATTTGAACTTTGTTGTCAAACAGTTGAACATAATTTTCAATACAACACTCGTCTGATACACAATTTAAAAAGGTAACATGTGCTTGCAACGCGTTAATGATTTGATTTGAAAACTGGTCTACCTTTTCATTCCGCCACTGTACCTATCAAAGCCAAGGTCAAGGCTCAAATTCAGAAGGGAGTAATCCTGGCGCGTATAGTCCGGTGGTTGTTTTCTCTAAACCCTGACCACCAAGCGCGAACGTCAAAGAACGCCGCCGCCACCGACGATCGCTTAATATTGGATTCGGAGTAATGTGTGCTTTATGAACAAAGGTAGACTATTTAAATTAGCACGCTTGTATGCTAAAAGGAAAGCCTTTTATAAGGCTAACCCTTATAAGCCATATGCAAGGTGTTGGTGAGCGGATGATAAGGGTTTTGTAAGGGTATTGGGATACCGATTACTCAAATGGGTCAGCTTTTATATAAGGGCTTTCAAAGCAAAATGAAAGGGTTTTGTCGGGCAAAGGGTATGGTGAGTTAAGCCTTATGCAAAACCCATACAAAACCCTTTATAAGGGATAGCGGGCCGGTCCCTGGTATGTTACGCGATAACTCCGTAATTTTTTAACCGATTTGAATAATTCTTTGTTTGAAAGCATATACTTCCAGATTGGTTCTGTTGTCATCAAAATCTAGTTCTGATGATGGGATCCTGGAGAGATCAAGGGAACTCTTCAAATTTTATAGGCATACTTGGAGCTATTTGGCTACTGATTTAAAGTCGGTTAAAACTTTGATTTGAAAGTCAATTATTAATCTGTTGTATTTTATTTATCAAATGTATAGACGATCACAATAGGGATTCTTTTAAATTGATATGAATGTAATTTATAATGAAGTATGTATTGTTAATTAATTAATTTATTGCCAAAACGCTTGGGGAAATGTTACCAAAGAACCGATCTTAACTGAAGGAAACTGTGGACTTCGTGGAGACCTCAGCTGCCGCGGTGTTTGGGATGCACAAAGGGAGGCGTTATTCGATATCCGTGTCGTAGACACCGACGCTCCCTCTTACATCTCTCGCCCGGTAGCTTCCATTTTAAAATCCGCAGAAGAAGAGAAAAAACGTAAATACAGTAGCGCCTGCGAGAAACAACATGCAACATTTACCCCTCTCGTCACATCAGTTGACGGAGTCTTCGCCTCACAAATGTCCACCTTTATAAAACATCTTGGTGAAGCTATTGCCGACCGCTGGAACCGACCCCTATCTATAATAATGGGCTGGTTAAGGTCAAAGATTATAATATCAATAATCCGAGCCACAAGCATGTGCATTCGCGGGACCCGGCACAAATTCAGATCAGTAAAGCATTTTTTCGGCCTCAACGACGGGGCAGCTCTACCCAACATCGCCCCCTAACCCCTCTCTAGTCTCTACATACAACCATCCATTCTTTTTTTTTATATTTATATTTGTTGTAAATATTTGTTTATAATCCTATAAGTAATAAAATGTGTTATATTATAAAAAAAAAAAAAAAAAAAAGTATGTATTGTGTACTAAAATAAAATGGTCTAAGTTTGCTGGCCGTTATAATATAGGTCGATAATCTTACCATTCTTACCTCGGCCTGGCTCGTGCTCGGGCTGGGCACCGGCTGCTGCTGCGGCGCCTCCTTGGGCTTGGGCCGGTACTTGTGGTGCCGCGCGCGGATCTCCTCGAGCGACACGTCCTCGGGAGGATGGACGATCTTGGAGGCGGCGCCCGTGGCCGTGACCAGCGGACACGCGTTGGCCGCGGGCGGCTTCACGTCGCCGTTCTCCTTGGGGTCGAGGGAGGCGGACGTGGTCGGCGGCGCGCTTATCGTCGCGTTGCTGTAAAGGTAACTACGAATTAGAGCAGCCTCGGGTTGAGGCACGCACGGCTCACCTATTTTGCTCAAATTCGTACGTACTGTGCGCGAGCGGCTCGCAGTGAGTCGCCGAGAGTCGGTCTTTCTCAAAAGCGCCTCAGTGTGCGTGCCTCGCGTAACTTGGACGTGTATCCAAGTGTGCCGCGGGCAGAATGACAAGTTTATACTATACTTGTCTGTGGGCGAGGCGCGTACAAATTTATTCCAGGTGCTAAGCCATGCGTGTTTTTATTAGTAAATTTATTAAAATAAAACCGTGTCAAATCAAAATTGTTAATAATTCGGTGAATTATGATAAACGCTACCGTGTCCGACGCCATTGTGAATGACGCACAATGTCGGCTCACCGCGAGCACGCTGCCTCACCCGCGTATGTAACAAATTGCTCGCGAGCAGGGGCCCATTTCTCAAAAAGTATTCGCCTAATAATACCAGTGTTTTGTCGCATTTTTTGGTTTTATTTACGAGACAAAACACTAATATTATTAGACTAATACGCTTTGAGAAATGGTCCCCTGCTCGCCGCGCGGGGCAAGCATGCCTCAGGCTGAGCCGCTCAAATTCGTACCCACCTTAAAGTGTGTTGGTTAGTAAGTCATTGGAAGCTGATTTATTCGGATAGCTGTGGGGCGCGGAAATGTCTTGAATACTTTACGAATGTATTGTTGATGGAGGTATTTTAATTTCTGAAGGAAATATATACATACCAGAAAACCACCACTAGAAAAACTATCCTTTAACACGAGTTTTACGCAGTGGAATGGCGATTGATTAAAGATAAAAATAGATATCCAATCCATTTTTTACAAGCTTTATATTAACTTGCACTGTTCGTATGTATGTAAATATGTAAGTTGTCCGTCAAAATTTGCAATCCAATTTTCAGTCACTTCCCGTTATCCAATTGAGCTGAAATTTTGGAAGCATATGTATATCGCATGACAATGCAATATTATGATGACTTGGAGCTGATCTGATGCTGGAGCTGGAAGGTGGCCATAGGGACTCCGCAATAAAACGGCACAACCCCATCGAGTTTGGGCTCGTTCGAATCGTCTCAATGAGTATGAGAGATGATAGTATGCAGAAAAGTACAGTTGCAATAAAAGCTTGTACCAAAAATGAAATTTTTGAGAGAAACTTATTAATGTAAATCTTACCATGTCCTAAGATTCAATTTAGGAATCAAATAAACTTCAAAGAAATTAAATTAATCATCACTAATCAATTATTAAAAGTAGCATTTGCCCGCAACTTCGAACACCTATATAAATTTTCATTATTTTTGGAAATAATCAACAGTATCTTATCCGCCGTTCTTGCGTGATCGAACAACAACCATTCCATCTATCCCATTAGTAAATTTGAAGTGACTTACCTGTAGGCTGGGAAGGTGGGCTTGCTGGGCGTGGCAGCCGCGCTGGCCGCCGGGAACAGCGGCCGCATACCCGGCATCATCATCCTGCACCAAACACCACAAATGCTGACTATGTCACTTGGAAGCGGGCTCGCCAAAACAACAACGCAGAAAAAATCAAGCGAAATAAGCGTTGAAGGGCGCCTAAAACCTAATCATCTCGCGCCACCGGACGCATGCCTCGGGCGAGGCGTGGCTCGCCCGAGGCACGTCTCCACTGAGCGTGCACGCTAGGGCGAGGCATGCGGATGCTCGGCCATAGTGTAAAGAGAGTATAGTCCTAGCGGTAGAGCCCAAAAATCAGCAAAATGCTGCAAATGGTGTTAAAATCATGTAAATCGCAGCGATTGATCTTTAGTCCATATAAATCAATTTGACCCATAGCACCAAAAAAAAAGAAGAAAAATCCGGCCAAGTGCGAGTCGGACTCGCGCACGAAGCATTATCTATAAAAAAAGCGAGTCAGACTCGCACATAAAGGGTTCCGTTAAATAAATTGCGGTTTACGATTTATGACGTACTAAAAAAAAACTACTTACTAGATCTCGTTCAAACCAATTTTCGGTGGAAGTTTGCATAGTAATGTACATCATATATTTTTTTTTAGTTTTCATATTCTCTTTTTTTAGAAGTTACAGGGGGGGCGACACACATTTTACCACTTTGGAAGTGTCTCTCGCGCAAACTATTCAGTTTAGAAAAAAATGATGTTAGAAACCTCAATGTCATTTTTGAAGACCTATCCATTGATACCCCACACGTATGGGTTTGATGAAAAAAAAAAAATTGAGTTTCAGTTCTAAGTATGGGGAACCCCAAAAATTTATTCTTTTTTTTTTCTATTTTTGTGTGAAAATCTTAATGCGGTTTACAGAATAAATAAATAAATAAATAATAAATAAATATTACAGGACAATCTTACACAAATCAACCTAGGCCCACGGTAAGCTCAATAAGGCTTGTGTTGTGGGTACTAGGCGACGATATATATAATAGATAAATACATATAGATACTTATATACATACATAACATCCATAACTCAGGAGCAAATATTCGTGATAAACACACAAATAAATGCCCAGACCGGGATTCGAACCCGGGACCTCCAGCTTCGTAGGCAGAGTCACTACCAACTGGGCTACGGAGGCCGTTAAATATTAGAATACATCTACTTACGAAGTTTCAACAGTATAGCTCTTATAGTTTCGCAAAAAAGTGGCTGTGACATACGGACGGACGGACAGACAGACATGGCGAATCTATAAGGGTTCCGTTTTTTGCCATTTGGCTACGGAACCCTAAAAACGATTTTATTCTGTGTTTTTAGTATTTGTTGTTATAGCGGCAACAGAAATACATCATCTGAGAAAATTTCAGCTGGAACTATCACGGTATCAGTGAGATACAGCCTGGTGACAGACAGACGGACGGACGGAAGGACAGCGGAGTCTTAGTAATAGGGTCCCGTTTTACTCTTTGAGTACGGAACCCTAAAAATGGAGCGGAATTATAACGTCATCTTTTTTTTGGATGGAAAAAAATTATATTGTTCTGAAACCAAGAGTGTGTGGTATCAAATGAAAGGGCTTTCTGAGCCGGTTCTAAAAATATATCACAATTATCTTTTATAAACGAAATGCTGGAATTTGCATGTGTTAGGCATAGATGTTGTTTCCTTTATAATGTCTTGCAATACTGTATTTTGTCAAATTAACTGATTATAGGGGACAATTTACCTGTGTGGAATCACCCAAATCATAGACAAGAATATTTGAAGTTTGGTTAGAAAAAAATTGGGCATAAGTTAAGTGAAAAAAAAAACGAATACATAAATTAATTGTTATCCAAACACTTAAAAACTGGTATTAAAATTAAGGAAAGGAGCAACATATTAGTGAGTTACAGGGGTCAAACAATGCATACCTTAAAAACTTCTGGGTGTCATGTTCAAATATAGTCATGGGTCTAAAATAGAAAGAATAGTTTGAAGTTCTGCGGGTCATGGAAGTCTGTTTGTCAAGTTTATTGTATATGGGGCTCAATTAGCTGAACCGTGATCATATCACACAAATCACAAAAACATATGGTCTCAATTTCAGTATCTTACTCATTATTATAGTTTTTTTTTGAATTTGAATCAATTAAGCTAATTACTAATTAGTCAGGGTCATTAGTCATTACCTAAATACAATTCCCCTTTGAACTTTGATTTATTGTGTGCCATGTATATTTTTTAACCTGTTATTGTGTACAATAAAGCCTTTAGTTCGTTTTCGTAATTTCGTTTTCATAATTGGCTATGTAAGAGGAATTATTTTTCGCTGTTTCGTAATTGATTATTAAACAAGAATTTATTTGCCGTTTTAGTAATCGAGTTTCGTAATCAACTCCGAAATAAGAATTTATTTCTCTGTTCGTAATGAACTGGCTTCGAAAGAAGAATTATTTTTCGCTGTTTCGTAATTAATTATCAAACAGTAATTTATTGACGTTTTAGTAATCGAGTTTCGTAATCAACTGCCAAATAAGAATTGTATTCTGTGTTCGTAATTAACTGGATTCGAAAGAAGAATTATTTTTTGCTGTTTAATTTTTAAGAAGGTAATTATCCTAAATCTATTCGCCGTTTATAGTAGTCGACTTTCTTGGTTCTCATCGCCATAACAATACCATTGAAGTCAACCATATAGGTTAAAATACCATTATTTGGTCGACGCGAGCCATATTTTGTCAAGAAAAGGTTACCGCCACATAGGTATCATCCTAGCCCAAGATTCAAAATAAACTAACAAAGAATAAAGTAAATTTCTTTGTTTTATACTTGGAATGCTGTGTGTGGTATTTTATCACGTAGGTAGTTAATTTTGAATCAATAGAGTTCATTATTCAATGAATATTTTACGTGGCGGTAATCTTTTTAGGGTTCCGTACTCAAAGAGTAAAACGGGACCCTATTACTAAGACTCCGCTGTCCGTCCGTCCGTCTGTCTGTCACCAGGCTGTATCTCAAGAACCGTGATAGCTAGAGAGTTGAAATTTTCACAGATTATGTATTTCTGTTGCCGCTATAACAACAAATACTAAAACAAAATAAATATTTTATTGATAATGGTACGGAACCCTTCGTGCGCGAGTCCGACTCGCACTTGGCCGGTTTTTTTATTTATTTAGTTGAAGGAAGGAAGAAGGTTAAGAACCTTTGTCTACATACCTAGCTTACCCAGGAGTTCGGCAATAAATTCTTGTTTGGTAATTAGTTACGAACAAAGAAAAAGGAATACATTTAGTAATTAACTACGAAATAAGAAAAATAACTTGATTATTAAAACGGCAAATAAATTCTTGTTTGATAATCAATTACGAAACAGCGAAAAATAATTCCACTTACATAGCCGATTATGAAAACGAAATTACGAAAACGAACTAAAGGCAATAAAGTGCTTACATACATACAATTTAAGGATGTTAAAAATACAGCAAGTTTAGAACTCCTTCTTATTCAATTATATTATCACTGGCTGTAGCATCCTGTATTTTCATCATATGTTGCGGCTGTCATGCAAGATAACTGTTTAAATGTCGATTTTGGGCTGATTCTGTAGTTAATTATCAACTATACAAATTTTGAGATATGTCATATTAGTAATTTTACTGTTCAGTAAAATTACTAATTACTTACTTTGAAATAAATACATAGTCAAGATAAAATTATCATTACTTCACACAACTTCAAATGCTTTGCATACCTAAGGACCACAGAAGCACTCAGTGATGACTACTTTAGTTACTTAATATTTCGTGAAATTCGAGAGGGTGCAACACCCTGTTTGTTTAGAGGGGTGATTTGCTGATTTCCTGGGGGACAGGAGTGCTTCTATGTTCACTGTGCACACCAACTGAAGATCTCGTAGTTAGCTTACCTAGCCTGGGCCTGCATGAAGGGAGGCATCATGGCATTCATCTGCATGTGTCCTGGGTACATCCCCGGGGGCACGGGGCCCATGGGAGTTGGCAGGATGCCCGGTGTCACGGATGATGGTCCTGCACCCAACTGTAAAGGTAAATTTGTGATTAATGTGTGTTAATATGATTTTTCTGTTGTGTCATGTAAACCAATTGGTCAAATTTGCATTCACTCTAATATCAGAAGTAACTTCCTTTCCGCTGTGCTAGAGAAGAATATAGGTTTCCATAGCAGATGTCAGCCTCCTTAGGGTTGGAATCAGGGTGAAAATTTGTATGGCAATGTGATTATTGATCTCTTATGCAGACAAAGTTTTCAGCAAAAGCCAGTAAGTACTATACTACTATGACATACACTACTATATTGGTATATACTGGGCACATACAATACAAATACTCTTTACAATGCACTTGCTCTGAAAGTGTGCCTTTGTATGGTTCAACATAAACACGGAAAATGGTCGATGCCAGCACGGCGGTGCATGGCAGGACCTGCCCGTGCAGGAATGGATTTCAGGCCAAAATTGCTGCACACTATGCAGGAATGACATTTCGTGACAGTTAAAATTTATTTCCTAGCATGATTCATTGTAAAATATTGTATGATACACATGCGGATAGATAATTCCCAACTCCTGTCGGTCAAAAACACTCCCTGGCGGTCGTGTTTTTGGTCATCGCCACTCGTTGGGAATTACCTATCTTCCGCACTTGTATCATAAATAACTATTATTGCACACCTCACACAAACAAAGCTGTTACAAAGAGAAACAAAAACAATAACATGTAGGTAGAGTTGAAATCATACCTATAAGCCCAAATATAATCTTAAGTATTGTTAAGAGAACTCACCAAGGCTGTAGTAGCTTTTTTCTTTGCAGCCGGTTCATCATCTTCACTGTCAGAACCCTTGCCTCCACCTGAACATACAATTCAAGTAATAAAGAAAGTTCTAGAATATGATCCTGGAGAAAAGCTTAAAGTGGTGTAACAACTAACTTCAGTAGTGGTTAGTTTGCTGAAGAACACTAAATGAAACTACACACCGAGAAACACCTATAGCTACTGTGTTTTGAATATAGTAAAGTTGAATAAAATGAAATGTACATACAGATTGATCCAAAAAAACCAACTGTTGAAGTCGAAAATAAATCTTTTATACCTGATTTCTGCTTCTCATGCTCCCTTATATCTTCAGGTGGGATACCTTCCATACCATAAATTTCTATTTCTATATTTGACCTATTTGGTAATGAATTTGGTACTTTGTCTATGGCTTCCTTGTGGACCTGTAATAAAAATAAAAGAAGGTAGGTCATGGCGAGCGGTTACTATTACTACATATCAAAGTAACTAGGTGATTTGATTGGTGATCACTCATGGGATTATGGCGGATATTTACGTACTGTTATGGAAGTAGAATTAGCACTTATACCGCGCCAAAATACCACAAGCTAATAACAAAGTTAAAAGAGGACTGGCGCATCGCATTGGCCGTGGGCGGATGGCTGCCCGCCAAATCCGCGTAGGGCTGACATACCTGCATGCAGTGTATAGACAAGCCCGGACCCGTATATAATTTCTTATGACAAATGTGACATTTGAAATGTTTCGCTTTCTGGTGTTGAATCAAAATCTTCTCGTCGTCGAACTCCCTGTTGCAATACCTGATATAACGCTAAGGAAATTATACATTTTCTTTTTCAATTCTCGCCGCATAACTAATTGACCTATTAAGCAAGGTCGACTTCGCAACATCTTGAATATTATAAAAAGGATACCAGCACCACGGTTTGGATGCCTTCTTCTTCTTCCTGCCCATTTTCACAAGTCACAAACGCTTAAATTCAAAACAAATTAACAATATTTATGTATATTATTACACTTAGTAAGCTAGTTATCACTGATTTATATTTTTCACACGTTTGCAATAAGCTAGAACTAGTTTTATAACAACGCGCGACGCACTTTACAGCCAAGCAAACGAAGCTATGCAAAATGGCGGAGGCAGACTAGCGGCCACACCACACCACATTGACAACGGAAGATCCATAGACAATTTATTTTTACTTTTATGTAAATTTTCGGGAAATCAGAATGGCGGCCATGGCGGCCTCTATACGGTGATTAAATACGTAATAAAGACAATCCACCCATATCACAATATGGATCACATACATATTGACGTGTATCACAGGACTGTCAATATACTGCAGAATTATCCGAAAATTTTGAAATCCGCCTACAAATAATAAAGAATTAAGAGACATGTCTTAATAATATTGCTCAACCAAACGCTTTTAATTCAAATTACAACTCCAGATTGTAGAAGGCACCTTCGACGTTTATTTTATTTATGTCGACGCGACAGGCAGTGTCACTGTCAGCGCAAAATATGAAAGAACCAGAATTACCGTCTGGCCACCCTTTAATACTGACGTGATAAATAATTAGCGTTTAAATTAAAGGGCCATTCAATACTGCTTCTATACTGAATATTGCTGCAAATACTGACAAACCAGGATCACAGTAATTATTCACAGTGTAGAGGCCACTATCACAGTGTAGAGGCCGCCCATGGCGGCCAATACACTGTGATTTATTACTGATGATCCTGGTTTGCCAGTATTTGCCGCAATACTCAGTATGGAAGCAGTATTGAATGGCCCTTTAAGCGCTTATTAATTATTTATCGCGTTAGTATTAAAGGGTGGCCTGACTGGCGGTAGTTATGTGTCTTCCATATCCTCATCTCGCTCTATCTTTTAGTTGCGTACCGCTCATACCATCCACCAAGCAGAATCGTGTGGTGTGCTTTTCATCGCTCACAGATTATTTCTTATCTGTGGGCGGATTTCAAAATCATCCGGACAACAATATACTGACCAATGATGTACCTAATTGGTACCTAATATGAACAATAGGATCCGCTGCTACAATGCGTTAAATTAAATTAAATCTTAAATAAATTAAAAACACTCAAGAGCCGGAAGAAAATATTTTTATTTGCCACGCATTAGCGTGCATCACCGCCAAGCTAGCTGGGATTGGTTTGATTAGTGTGCTAGCTGGGCAGCTAGCACACTAATCGGACATAATATTTACGTTCGGACGTATAACTTTACGATTTCGCCCATTATTACGTTACTTAGCACATGGTAACCTCGCAGCATATATTTATGCCATAGCGTAAAATATGCGTTGTAAAATTATTACATTCTTTATATTCGTTCAATAGTAGTATATGGTTAGAAGCCTATTATAATACTACCTAATTAAAGAGTAATGATAAGCACTGCACGGTTTACTAAACAGTTGTTCTAATGTATTAAGTTGTGTTATAATTTATAATAGTTTTTTTGTTTTAATTTACTCTACTCCCAGCCCGCAAAAAGTTTTACGTAGTGGTTTATTTTAAATTTTAAGTGATGAAGCGAGTACCAAAACACATGTACGTTTATAATTGTATCAATAATATTTGTGTAATATATTTTTTCTACTCCGAGGGCCTATCGCGAAAGGCATTCGAAGTTTCCCCTCTCTGTCATACTTACGAGTTCGTACTTAAGTGCGACAGAGAGGGAACACTTCGAATGCCGTTCGCGGTAGGCCCTCAGTACCGTTATCTGTCATTTATATAGGCTGTAGCTCAAATACAATGACACCACTAATAAGTCGTCGAAAAACTCTATGCTCTATGGCCCAAAAACGCACTGTTTAGCGTACTTTTTTGGTTCATACATTTTTCATAAAAGCACTGTTAAACTTTTTTAAGCCTGCATCACACTGGCGCGGCTTGCGGTGGCGGACCATAGTAAATTTGACAGGTAATGACAAGTTTTCTATTGTCCGCCGCGGCCTGGCCGCGCCAGTATGTGAGAGGCCTTAAATCGGCCGCTATATTGCAGTGGTGCCAACTTCATAAACAAATATTTCGAAATAAAAGTTTTTATTTACGATTTAACATTTGTATATTATACATTATTTACTACAATAATAATAAATCATCATCTATTGTGTGTTAAATTACATGTTTTATAAATTCTTGGTATTATTTATGAAAATAAAGTTCGAATTCGGTCCGGGTCCGGATTAGGTTTGGTTCGGATGGCAAATGCAGACAAATTAAAAACAAAACAAACCATAAACAAGAAGTGTCACATTTCCGATTTCCCACCAAAATATATACATTTCAAAATGAAAAGATGATAAACTGCCCGGCTAGCACACTAGCAAAATGACGACTTTTATGCACATGTTTTATGTCCACAACCGACGTATAAAATTTTACCGTCATGAGCTAACATGCTGTACCATCATCTACGTAAAATGTGACCATTTATATGTCTTGCACATAATAGTACATTACTGCAAAGGCCGTGAAGTAAGGGATTGATGGACGAGTTTGGGCTAGACGGCCGAGTCGTAGACGAGGCCGGATACAACGAGTCCAGCAATCCCTGTTCCGGCCGAGGCTTGTATAGTGCTTTTCTCAAACGATGTGAGGAAATAATAAATTAGTTATTTGTTATACAAGGGTGCAGTTATAATTTAACCGCGAGTGTGGAATTGAAACACGAGCTAGCGAATGTGACTGGTTTAAAAATAAAATCCTTTTCACCTCACTAAAGTGAGAAAGATTCTAGATAAAAAAATCTAAAAAAGAAGAAAAAAACATTAAAAAAGAATAATATTAAAAAAACATTACAAAAGAGTAAAACAAAAAGGAAAAAAATATAAAAAAAAACAACTAAAAAAACAAAAAAAACAACTAATAAAACAAAAAAACGCCCAAAAAAATTACAAAATAACAAAACAAAAAAAGGAAAAAAACAAAAAAATGGACAAAAAAAAAGGAAAACAAACAAAAAACATTAAAAAAAACAAAAAAAAGAAAAAAACAAAAAAAAAAGAAAAAAGAAAAACATTAAAAAAACAAAAAAAAAGGAAAAAAAAAACAAAACATTAAAAAAAACAAAAAAAAAGGAAAAAAAACAAAAAAACTAAAAACAAAAAAAAAACAAAAATATGAAAAACAAAAAAAAAGAAAAACAAACATTAAAAAAAACAAAAAAAAGGAAAAAAAACAACCAGAAACATTAAAAAAAACAAAAAAAAGGAAAAAAAACAAAAAAAAATATATATAAAAAAAACAAAAACGAAAAAAAATGAAAAAAACAAACAAAAACATTAAAAAAAAACAAAAAACAATGAAAAAAACAAAAAAAACAAAAAAATGACAAAAAACAAAAAAAAGGACAAAAAAAAAGGAAAACAAAAAACATTAAAAAAAAACAAAAAAAAGGAAAAAACAAAAAATACAAAAAAAGAAAAACATTAAAAAAAACAAAAAAAAAAAGGAAAAAAAACAAAAAAAAAGGAAAAAAACAAAAAAAAAAACAAAAAAAAGGAAAAAAACCATTAAAAAACAAAAAAACAAAAAAAACAAAAAAAAAACATTAAAAAAAGGAAAAAAACAAACATTAAAAAAAAACAAAAAACAACAAAAAAAACAAAAAAAACGAAAAAAAGAAAAAACATTTTAAAAAAACATTACAAAAAACATTAAAAAAAGTAAAACAAAAAGGAAAACTTGAAAAAATTAATAAAAACGACAAAAAAAACAAAAAACATTAAAAAAAGTAAAACAAAAAGGAAAAATAGATAAAAAAAACTTAAAAATAACATAAAAGACCCTACAAAAATTTTAACATTAAAAAATAGACAAACATCAAGAAAAGAAAAGATTTTTCTTTTAATCATTAAAAACGATAAACAACACTAAAAAATAAACGAAAAATAACAATAAAAACTAAAACAATTAAAAAAAGTATTGGTGGTTGGCAGTATATATTTTTTCCTTTGTCTGTTTAATATCAGTAAGCAAATTTAAAAAGTCAGAGTAGCGGCCAATAATGTTTTTAGTTACGGTTTTCATACATTACTTCTTGGCCTAGGCCAAGAAGTAATGTAGGCAGCCATAAACAAGGAACTTCATGTCTTCATTTCGTGACATTAACGCATACATTTCCGAGCATGTTTGAGAAAAACTATTTGTTTTACGTCAAATGCTAACATGCTCTTGATTTTGGCACATAAAACTTGACGATATGAGCCGTTGACGGACGAAATTTTATGTAGGTCACTTGAGGCCCCGGATAAATTTTAACACTATGAAAACAATATAATTTTCGCAGGATTTCTCCGATTTCTGTCACAACACATACGGTTTCAGTCTCAAAACTCCTATCGTCTCCTGAAACAATGATCTAGCATTTTTAATTTTAGCTAGATCATGATTACTAACTATAAATTAGCATAAATAACGCAATGATTATGATTTTTTGCTTGTGTTGTAATAAAGTATATTACACAAATTTACAAATATTATTGATTCAATTATAAACTAACATGTGTTTTGGTACTCGCTAAATTACTTAAAACCACTACGTATAACTTTTTGTGGGGTGGGAGTAACGTAAATGAAAACAAAAAAACTATTATAACACAACTTAATACAGGAGAACAACTGTTTAGTAAACTGTGCAGTGCTTATCATTACTCTTTAATTAGGTAGTATTATAATAGGCTTCTAACCATAGACTACTATTGAACGAATGAAATGAATGTAATAATTTTGCTACGTATATTTTACGCTATGGCATAAATATATGCTGCTTGATTACCATGTTAGCTAAGTAACGTAAAAATGGGCACAATCGTAAAGTTATACGTCCGAACGTAAATATATGTCCGATTAGTGTGCTAGCTGGGCTGTTAGTCCTAGAATATTAAGATTGTATTCGTATTTGTGAAGATAAAAGTGTACGTTCCTTTTAAAATGGTCGAAGCAATTAATAACTGCACTCCTGAAGAAATTGCGTGAGTAGCAAAAGTACGAATAGAAAACTTGCTGCCTGGAAAGTTTAACTATTCTGTAGTCTGCTATTTATTTAAAATTTGTCGTAGAAAAAGTATTGTATGCAACGGTGTATAAATGGTCTAAAAACGCTCGAGGCGTCTTTTATTGCGACCCACGCCACTCGCCTTTTAAGACCCTTCTTATACAACAGTTGCATAAAATACTATTATTACAACACAAGCAAAAAATATAATCATTTATATGTAATAATCATGATCTAGCTAAAATTCAAAATGATAGATCATTGTTTCAGGAGACGTTAGGAGTTTTGAAACTGAAACCGTATGTGTCGTGACAGAAATCGGAGAAATCCTGCGAAAATTATATTGTTTTCATAGTGTTAAAATGTATCCGGGGTCTCGAGTGATCTACATAAAATTTCGTCCGACAACGGCTCATATCGTCAAGTTTTATGTGCCAAAATCAAGAGCATGTTAGCATTTGACGTAAAAAATTAGTTTGCTCGGAAATGTATGCGTTAAGCCGGGTCTGCTGCACCAATGTTTTCCATGTTTTTAAACATCTAACATGTTTTCCGTCAGGTTCGGCAAACAAATAGGGTTTAGTTTTGATTGGCAAAAGCGCGTCCGCTGCGCCATGTTTTCGTGGTTTTTAAACGTCAAAAATGTTTTGCCAATCAAAACTATACCCTATTTGTTTGCCGAAACTGACGGAAAACATGTTAGATGTTTGCAAACACCGAAAACACGGCGCAGCGGACCCGGCTTTAATGTCACGAACTCAAGACATGAAATTTCTTGTTTATGGCTCCCTACATTACTTCTTGGAGTTCTTGGCCTAGGCCAAGAAGTAATGTATGAAAACCCTAACTAAAAACATTATTGGCCGCTACTCTAACTTTTTAAATTTGCTAACTAATATTATTCAACAGACAAAGGAAAAACTACATACTGCCAACCACCACTAGGTACTCTTTTTTAATTATTTTTGTTTTTAAATTTTTATTATTTTTGTTAAAATAGGTATATATTTTTTCAGCTTTTTGATGTTTTTATATTTTTTGTTTTTTCAATGTTTTTTTCCGTATTTATTTATTTTTTAGTGTTGTTTATCGTTTTTAATAATTAAAAAAAAATCTTTTTTTGATGTTTAATGTCAATTTTTTAATGTTGAAATTTTTGTATGGTCTTTTATGTTATTTTTCAAATTTCTTCTATATTTTAATCATTTTAAAGTTTTTTCTTTTTTTTAATTTTTTTTTGTTTTCAATGTTTTTTTACGTTTTTTTAGATATTAAATATATATTTAATTGATAAAATATTATCTACACATGTATAAAACTTTAACAAGACTAAACTATTATTAAATTAAAATTACTAAAACTAAACCTTAAACTTAGAAAAAATTTAATAAAATAACTAATTGAATAAGAGGCCTTTTCTTTTTTTGAATGTTTTATTGTTTTTTCAATGTTTTTTAAATGTTTTTTGTTTTTTTTGAAATGAGCTGTTTTTTTTTTGTATTTCTCGTTACTTATTTAATTTTTAAATGTAATTTTCTCCTTTTTTTGATATTCTGTCTATTTTCGGATGTTGAAATTTTTCTACGGTCTTACTTTTCAAGTTTTTTATCTTTTTCCCTTTTTAAATGGTTTTCCCCTTTTTTTGTTATTTTTTTCTTTTTTTCAATTTTTTAACTGTTTTTTTTTATGTTTTATTTAACTGTTCTTTTTTTTCACTTTAAGATTTCTTTTTAGTTTTTTTTTTGTTTTTTAATGACTTGAATGTTTTTTTTTCCTTTTTTTTGATGTTTTGTCTATATTTTAATGTTGAAAATTTTGTATGGTTATGTTAATTCTTTTCTTTTTTTTTGTTTTTTCTGTTTTTAATTTTTTGTTTTTTTCGCTTATTTTAATACTTTCTTTTTTATTTCTTTGATTTTTTTTATGTAGAACTTTCCTCGCTTTTGTGAGGTGTCAAGGATTCTATTTTTGAACCACCCACATTCGCTAGCTCGTGTTTCAATTCCACACTCGCGGTTAAAATATAACTGCACCCTTGTATAACAAATGACGACCGCTTTAGCCTAGTTGGTAGTGACCCTGCCTACGAAGCAAGAGGTCCTGGGTTCGAATCCCGGTAAGGGCATTTATTTGTGTGATGAGCTCGAATATTTGTTCCTGAGTCATGGATGTTTTCTATGTATTTAAGTATTTATTTCTCTATATAAGTATCCATATCGTCGTCTAGTACCCATAGTACAAGCTTTGCTTAGTTTGGGACTAGGTTGATTTGTGTAAGATTGTCCGCAAATATTTATTTATTTATTTATTTATTATTTCCTCACATAGTTTGAGAAAAGCACTACTTATACAAGCCTCGGCCGGAACAGGGATTGCTGGACTCGTTGTATCTGGCCATTCTGGCCTCGTCTACGACTCGGCCGTCTACCCCAAACTCGTCCAGCAATCCCTTACTTCACGGCCTCTGCAGTAATGTATTAAGTATTACAATGCACTTGCTCTGAATGTGCCCCTTTATATGGTTCAACATAAATAAACACGGGAAGTGGTCGATTCCAGCACGAGCAGCGCCGGGCGGCTCCTGCCCGTGCGGAATGGATTATGGACACTATGCGGGAATGAGATTTCGTGAGTTCGTGACAATTAAAATTTCACCTCCTCTTCTCTCTCTTCCTCGCATGATGCATTGTAAAATGTTGTATGGTACACGTGCGGATAGGTAATTCCCAACTCGTGTCGATCAAAAACACTCCCTGACGGTCGTGTTTTTGGTCATCGCCACTCGTTGGGAATTACCTACTTTCCACACTTGTATCATAAATAACTATTATGTGCAAGACATATAAATGGTCACATTTTACGTAGATGACGGTATACCATGTTAGCTCATTACGGTAAAATTTTATAAGTCGGTTGTGGACACAAAACATGTGCATAAAAGTCGTCATTTTGCTAGTGTGCTAGCCCGGCAGCACGACTATCACGAGACGGCCGCGACATACTCTCGAGCTCTCTCGCACTATCTGTATCTTCCTAAGTGGTCTAATAAGAGAGAAACGGATAGTGCGAGAGAACTCGAGAGTATGTCGCGGCCGTCTTGTGATAGCCGTGCAGCAAATGACTCGAATTATTGCAAGTATATTTGCATCAGGAACTTTGTATTTGTACCCGTCCTTTGCTCATCAGCTGTTTTTTTCTATACGATTGTGGCCGGAGATATCCGGGCTCCGTAAACGACGGGCAAATGCGCCAGCTTTAATTTTTTCTGGCTTTAGGTACTAAGATGTATGTCTCGTGGTGCTTAACTTTAACTGGAGATGAGTAAGTATTGTATAATGTAAAAATGTAATTACTGCAACTCTTGTCGAGAATTAAATATTTGCGGCGTTTGCCGTGGAGTGGAGACCCTGAGTCCTTGGGGACCGGATGCAAGTAAGCTTTTTAAAAAGCTAAGCTAATTGCTCCTCCGTTCCGGTCCTCTGGTAACCGTAGGGCTGGCTCGTTCCTCGCACAGCGTATCGGCATTGCCATTCAGCGAGGCAACGCAGCCAGTCTGGGCACTCTGCCTAGTGGCAGCGATTTGGGGGAAATATGTATATATAGTAGGTTCACAGGCTTAAGTTAGGTTTAGTTACATAGTAATTTTTTTCCGTTTCTAGATTTTTTAGTTGTTATTCTTGTATTAAATAAATGTAGTTGAAAAAGAAAAGAAATGAATACATCTGGCTCTTGAGACACAGGGAAACCTAGTTTGAGAGCCAGGGCTTATTATTATTATTTGGATTACCTATTTACTTCACTTAACAGAGACGCAGATATAATTGCAATGAGACATCAATAAATACGTTTCACTTTAGTGTTGTGTTGTTGTTTCGGGTAGGTACCTTATTATGTTTGAGACAGTTGGAGTCAGTCTTGTAAGTCCTAAGAAATTGTTCCAAACCCTTTCGCCACCCATGACACGTCAATGAGTCCAATAATTAAGTAGGTGCCTACTCCAATCCATTACCCCATTACATTCAGTGTGTTGCGGTGGCGGAACGCCCAAAGAAGCCTATTCCCACCGGCTTGCCTATTTTTTTTTTAGGTAAGCTTTTAGTGTTATTATATACCTACTCTAAATTCTTTCATAACTTTTTTGTTCCGGGTTGGCCTTCGAAAATTCGCACGCGCCGCCACTGGTGTGTTGTATTCTGTTCTGATAGAAAAAAAAAAAAAAAATGGTTTATTTTCAGATTTCTTAGATCCATAGTGTAACGTATAGTAATAAACCACAGGTTTCTGTATTTAATGGATGCTTCGTATTAATACTATTAATGGAAACACCATATTATAAATTCCGCCAGTATCCCTGCCGACACCGCACATCTGTCATCTAGACAGTTTCGTGTGTGTTGCCAGAGTACCTAGCGCGTTTATTAAACGCTACATTCTCTTCCTTTTTAACAAATTTAAGGATTTAAACCGTAATCAATTTGCACATGTGAACGAACAACACAAAACCAGAATCTGCATTAGAGCTATTAAGCTCTCGGACTCTTATACATTACGCTACTATTGGATTACAGAGAAATCACCCTAATGATATTTGTATTCAATAAGCATATGTAGCAACATCAAAAATAACAATTTGTTTCACAAACTACACTTTGATACTACACTTGGAACACCACCTACATGTAGGTAACTTAGTATTATATCAAAGACAAATGATCATAATAACAAGTGATGATAAAACTTTCACCTATCAATTAGTTCAACAAATTAAACACCTTAAATCTTTTCCTATAATATCATGAATACTTAGGAATATGGAATACAGAACACATGCCTGATCAGTCTCAGTATCAGTATTATCTCCAATTAAGCTCGTTATGTCACTATTCTATACCTCCATCAACACTATATTATATTACTTAAGTACATCTCCCCTTTCTTTCGGTTTTTTTTTTTTTTTTTTTTTTTTTCCTCATGGCCTGTGAGATTTGCCCATACCCTATGTTGACCCCGCATCCTATACCTTATCCATATATAATAAATCATTATTACATTAGTAGATATTGTGAAGCAGTCCTTATATTTATAGTTACCTAGATATTTTACTAGGTTGCCATATTATACATAGTGAAAAACGTATCCACTGGCCAGGTCAAATTCCATTTTACATTGATGACATAAAGACTACCAGGCAAAACTTTTCTCATTTAATCTGTAGGTATATATATAGGTGCTACAATACGGTACTTAACAACCTTACAAATTAATTACATTTAGGTACATCAACAACATCATTCACTCTTATTCGTGAGAGGAAGTCTGGTGGCCAGCAGTGGGACGTATACTAGTATAGGCTGAGACAACGATTAGGAAAGTCGAAAATACTAAAAATTAAGCTCCACTTATTTAAATAAAACTGGATGCTATTTGATCGTAGGTAATAATTTGACATCATTCGCTTGCATAGTTACTACCTTCACTCTCAATGCCATTAATTAAATTATTTACAATGTCTTGCAACAACCGACAGGGCCGAAGCTTTAGTTTGAATGAGACAGCCAATAATACACACTTACTTACACCTGTCAAACGGTTGGATATTTCAAATTCAATTAAATTTATTTGCCAGAACATACACCGTTACACTTAAGGCTTATACACCCGCTAACGTCCTCGAGTCGTCGTCCGTATGGCCCAGCGCGCGACTGATCAGGCCTGCCGAGCCTCCGCGCTCGCGCATTTTGTAGGTATTTAAACATAGTAATTAAGATAATCATTTTATCTATTCAAACTCTGCGAATTTGTTTATAAATATTTCATAACTTTATTTGAGTACAAAAATTTAATTTAAAATATCAATAGGTTAGTCTTTTTGTATATTGAATAAACTTTACAAAAAGAGGTAACTTTGGTATTTTTTTTTATCGAGTGAAGTTCATTAGATCGCGTAACTGAATGCGACTTTGACTAGATTAGATCCTTAAGTAATACGTATCTTTATTTTAGATTTTTAAACCCTATTTTCTATGTCTGAGATTGTTTTTTTAAAAACTCGAAAACGCTGCCCCTGTTGACTGTCGAGCCTTAATTAACATGTCAGTGTATGTTTCGCCAGTGTGAATGCAAACATTACAATAATTTTACATAATAAAATTATTTAACAATTGTTTTAATAAAATAATCCATGAGTAATAAGCATAAAATTAAATTAATTTAATTAAACCATTTGAAACGGTATTTCTTAGTCTTCAAAAATCATTTAGTATTACTTAATGCCCTTACAATTATTATTTTCTTCTGAGTCATTTCAGTTAAATTACTTTGCTTTATATCACAATATAGATAATTATCCATGCTATTAACTGCACATGAACCAATTTAGATCATTGAGTTAATCAACTCAGTTTTTCCATGACAATAATAAAAACTGAATTGAACACCAAATTTATTGAATGCAGGTTGTGTGTGTACAAACATGCCTCAAACTGACTTCGGCTCATCTGACTGAGCATCATTCATTATGTATGTATGTAAGCACTTTATTGTACACAAAACAAGTTAAAGCATTAACATGATATGTAAGATTAAAGGAGGTACAAGGCAACCTTATCCCTATAAGGGATCTCTTCCAGCTAACCTTAAGACAGTCAGCTGTTAATATTATGTGTTGCAAGATTACATCCAATGGAATGCTCACTTTGGTGTTGGTGAGTCTGCAAAATTTGTTGCTTAACACACTTATCCATTTTGTTCACTGAAAGGTATACCATACCACATGAAAAAGCTGACAACGCTGTTTCATAATCACAATCAAAAGACAGAACCTATCTGTGAGATTAGAGGTTATTTAGTAGACATACATTTCCTTGGAAAGTTATTCTTGTTAACTTTTATATAAGGCACAAAATCCATTGTTCCAATAGACCATATGGGTTATTTTGAAAATATCCTTTGAAAGGTCTGTATTTTATAACTATGAATGAATTTAATGTAAAAGGGTTAAGTTAAATCATTCATTATGAAACCACTTGTTCTGTTATCAGTTGGAATTTTTCTGTCATGTGAAAAGCATGTATTATTGCTTGAAAAGACAGCTGCAATACAGCAAGGTGTAGTTTACAATTTACATAAACTAAAGGATAATAAGTCTGGTAAATAATCTGCCATATTTTACCCCGCTAGGTTTTAAGTATGTTATGCAACCGTTGTTAACCCTTTCAATGCTCAGTCAAATAGATAAGTTGTCAAACAAACTTCATGTCAACATGACAATTAGTGTGGGGTTAAACCTTATATCAATGCATGAAGGTTGCTATCACACTGTACTTCTTGACTTATTAATCCGTCTTTGCATTGAAAAGGTTAAATGATATCTCTTTATTTTGTAGAAATATACCCTTAAATGTTCCCCAACTATACTTTACAATTATAATTGCTTAGCAATTTCAATATTAGCAATATCGAATTAAACATAGTATACTTAGAATGTGTCTTACTCCTTTTCCAGAATATGTTGTTGATTGACACATTATTTCCTTTTTTACTGGACTTCTTGGCTTTCCAGCAGATTTGCCTTGGTTGAAGAGTTTGAATTGTTTTACCAAACCGTGAGTGTCTCCAAGCATCAATATCTTCTTCCAGAGCTTGGTGAACCCACATTTCAGTGATCATATCTATATGGTTAATGTCATCTGAAAATGCCATTTGAAATTTTAATTATTATTATTCTATTTTAGACAAGCAGCTGATGCTGATATGTCTAAATCATTTTTATTGTTAAACAATCAACAGTAATTTGTGAGTTTTTCCTTCACATGAATTTCTTGGAATAAGACCCGTCTGAATGTTGCTCCCCTTCGCTAGATAATATTGGCCTTTTTTCCTGAAACATGAACATTATCAAAATTAACTTCACACTTGACAGATTGGTACCTGGTTTGCAATTTATAAATATCAAGGATAATTTGATTTAATAACCATTGGTACATAATATAAGTTTTGTTTTATTACAAAACAAACTGGTTTTTACTGGGTCCGTGAGATACACTATTATTTTTTGCATCTTGTAAAACATGGTTTGCAATAAAGTTATTACTGTTACTAAGTATATGGCTACTTTATGTCACTGGAACTCAACTCTCATATTATGAATTTGACATTTGTTGACATCAATAGGAACTGGTTATCCAATTTTTATAAATTGATACCAATGTTAGTTAGGTCACAATATCTGTAGCCATTGAAACTGTTTTGGTTTGGTCAGTTAGACCAATATTGCACTTACATATACCATACATATACTATACTTGCATATACAAATACCATACACCTTGTGTATGCAACCATTTGGTTTATATTGGTCAATTAGACCGGTATGCCACCGAGTGATGCACATAAGTGCACGAACCGTTTGGTTCTTCTTTGCATAAATATTTGTAACGCACATTGTGCGCGGACCGTTTGGTCCTCATTTGGTCAATTAGACCGGTATGCCACCGAGTGATGCACATAAGTGCACGAACCGTTTGGTTCTTCTTTGCATAAATATTTGTAACGCACATTGTGCGCGGACCGTTCGGTCCTCATTTGGTCAATTAGACCGGAGTGCCACCACTAGATGCACATTTTGCATGAACCAATTGTTCTTCTTATCACAAGTACTAGTATGCGGACCGTTTGATCCTCATTTGGTCAATTAGACCAGAGTGCTATCTAGTGGTGCACATTTCGCAGGAACCCTTTGGTCCTACTTTGCACTTGAATAATAAACCTTGTGTACGAAACTACAATTTACTGGTTCAACATTTGCCACCGAGTTGTACCCAAGCTTACATGGGTATGAAAATGCAAAATTCTCCGATTTACTTGTTTACACACATTCATTAATTTGTAATAACCTCATTTCTTAGGCACTTTTACCTATTGCAAGACACATTTTGTATTTTCATGATCATCATGACCCATATCGTTAGATTTCTCATTATATTATAGTTTTACGGACAAATTCTACGTTTGTATATCAAAGGAAAACGCACTACATAGTTTTACTAAGTATTTCGATTATTATGTGCTTTAACATTACATGTAAATGATTTTGGTTATCAAAATGGTTTTACTTGAAATCACATGACGATTTAACGCAGGATTTGTCTGTATATGTGGAATATGATATGATTTATCTTTTGTTTTGTTTTGCAAAAATGGCGGCTCGTATGGAAATCGCCGACATCTGCGCGATCTTTCCACTGGCCTTTTACTTACAGTTTATCCACGTCGCCATTTGTAACGTATAGTAATAAACCACAGGTTTCTGTATTTAATGGATGCTTCGTATTAATACTATTAATGGAAACACCATATTATAAATTCCGCCAGTATCCCTGCCGACACCGCACATCTGTCATCTAGACAGTTTCGTGTGTGTTGCCAGAGTACCTAGCGCGTTTATTAAACGCTACACATAGCATTACAAAACACAAAACAAAAACACAAAACACTTATATAACTATATTAGTAAAATTATAGCCACATGAATTAATTTTATTTTATTTTTTTAGGACGTGTAGGTCGGTGTATCGGCGGAGTATGTCCGAGTCCCACCTCTCTGCTATCATTTTCAGGATGCTATTTGAGCTTCCCCTCGTCTGCATCACCACAGATGATGTGTCATCCTATCTAAGCATACCTATAATCGTATAGCATATACTAGGAGGCACGGCACTAAAAGTACTTATGTCGTATTTGGTCTAGGCTTAACGGGATATTTTATTATTTGTCACGTCAAACCATAGATTAAAATAGCAGTTATCTGATGTTCACGTGGGCATGAGATCCATGAAGCGTGGGCGTGCAGCCACACAGCCATCCGATTGGCTGAAACTCAAGATGTCATCGTCCGTATTTTCTCTGTAGCGGGCTACTTAGCGGGATTATTTTTATCGTGTTTTCAAGTGCTGGAACTTAGGTACCTACAATGATAAGTTTATAGGCTTAATACTGAATCGAGATAAATTATTGTTTTACAGGTGTCACATTTGAAAGTGAACACTCAGGAGAGGACCATGGACAAGTACCTAATATCAATTCACGATATCCTTGTGAAGGGGTCTATACATGCCATGATTTGAATGAATGAATGAATGAATGTTTCTTTATTTCAGGCAATAAACCCATTACTACATTACAATATATATGATACAAAGAAATAAAATAAAATAAAAATAAAATCCTTAACAAATACGTACAATTATTTGCGATTCGGGTGCCGATGCGCAGATAACCAATGCAGGAAGATTGCATTTCGGTACAAGTTGTTACTGACCGTCTCAATTAGCACATTATTAGAAATGCGTATTCTTTGCCAGAACGACGCTATTCGATTTCTAATAATGGCATAGAAATCGGGTACCCTGGCGTCAGCAAACATTGCCGATGCACTACAGAATCGAGGCTGTTTGGTGATAATACGTAATGCATCATTGTATTGTATAATTTTTTTTTTTTTTTTTTTTTTTTTTTTTTTTTTTTTTTTTTTTTTTTTTTGTCAGCCCTAATTTGTCAGAAGCTTGTTCGTATGTACATACTTGTAACCGTAAGTATAGAAGTATCCTACTATCCTACTAATCCTACTAATATTATAAA
The DNA here is from genome assembly GCA_963854355.1 of Epinotia brunnichana. Taxonomy (NCBI): domain Eukaryota; kingdom Metazoa; phylum Arthropoda; class Insecta; order Lepidoptera; family Tortricidae; genus Epinotia; species Epinotia brunnichana. The sequence goes on from OY977946.1 coordinate 6,265,475, forward strand.
TGCGAAAGTTTGGATGGATGGATGGATGGATGGATGTACGTTCCATTAAATCTCAAAAACTACTGGACGAATTTTTATGAAACTTTCCAGTAATGTACTTTATATAGCAGAATAGGACATAGGCTATAATTTATGTAAAATTTCATCCCTTTTAGGGACGAAAAAGGGAATGAAACTTTGTATGGAGACCAAATATTTTTATGTTGCGAGAGCGGCGTTCGTTATTGTTGCCATGGTAACGTCATTGTCAACAAATTAGAAAATGGTTCTAGAAAGAGTTAGTGAAATGAAGATTATATGCGTAAGGAAATTGATTTATCCATGATTTATCCTATTTGTTACTCAATCACGCAATAACGGCAAAACAGGTTAAGACATATTTTGGTATACAAATACTTCATACCCTATATAGCATACTTTTTTCCTGGAAAACATCTCTCAAAGGGATAAAATCTGAGGTAGAAGTAGGGTCCATGAATCGGAGTGATTCCCATCAATGTATTATATTTAAAATTAAGAGAATAATATATAATAGAATATTATATTTATAATGAAGCTTATTGAACATATTCTTTATTCGTTTCCTTAGTCCACACAGCGTGAAAATGAGCTATTCCAAATGTAATATATCTATTAGTCACTAGATGGCGATAGATGTACTTCCTAATTCGTTTTTAGGGTTCCGTAGCCAAATGGCAAAAAACGGAACCCTTATAGATTCGTCATGTCCGTCCGTCTGTCTGTCTGTCTGTCTGTCCGTCCGTATGTCACAGCCATTTTTTTCCGAAACTATAAGAGCTATACTGTTGAAACTTCTTAAGTAGATGTATTCTGTAAACCGCATTAAGATTTTCACACAAAAATAGAAAAAAAAAGAAAAAATTTTTGGGGTTCCCCATACTTAGAACTGAAACTCAAAATTATTTTTTTCATCAAACCCATACGTGTGGGGTATCAATGGATAGGTCTTCAAAAATGACATTGAGGTTTCTAACATCATTTTTTTCTAAACTGAATAGTTTGCGCGAGAGACACTTCCAAAGTGGTAAAATGTGGGTCGCCCCCCCTGTAACTTCTAAAATAAGAGAATATTAAAACTAAAAAAAATATATAATGTACATTACCATGCAAACTTCCACCGAAAATTGGTTTGAACGAGATCTGGTAAGTAGTTTTTTTTTTAATACGTCATAAATCGTTAACCGCAATTTATTTAACGGAACCCTTCATGTGCGAGTCCGACTCGCACTTGGCCGCTTTTTTATACGTAATGGCTTCAATTATTTCAATTGATTTACTACGTTCACTGCATTACGGGGTATATCGAAGTAAGGGTAACTATAATACAATCAGCAATCCAGCAATACGAACAGTTAAACCTTTAAAAATGAAAATATGCAGTAAGGTACGTAACGTACGTACGTATTGTAGTTTTATTATATTTGTAACTAATAAAATTATATTCAACGTTTAAGCAGTGCTACCAGTGACTTTGTGATACAATTCTTGCGTTAGATATAGTTTTTCGAAGACAATGATTTAGTTACATATTGTTGCAATAGATGGCGCTTTTCACATTCCACACATTCCTACTTCGCGCTAGGGTCACGTATGCTAATGCCTCTACAAAAACAATTATCAATTAATAAATAAATATAACAAATAAATAAAAAATGGGTTTCTTTCGTTCCGTTTCGTTCTTTCGTGTCGGTTGTCGTTGCTTGGTTGGGTCGTTGGGTTTTCGTAAATACTAAAATTGGTTCAAATAAATAAAATAATACACTGGTCTGGTCGGTGATTGGCTTGGTTTGGTCGTTCGGTTATTCTTGGGTTCTGAAATTTAATAAAATCTGGTGACTTAGAAGTCGATTATCTCCACTTATAATAAATCTCTAAATTAAAAAAAGAATCAGCCAGTTTGAAACTAAGCTTTGTGTGGTACGAATGTTCTCAGCATCCCATGAACGGAAAAATATGAAACATTTTATATACGTACATTATTATTCTAGCTGCAACTTAGGATAGTTTTTATCCGACTGCGACAATTAATTAATTTTCCGAAATATACGACTTCATTAAAAGTACTTCATCAAAAAAATCAAAAAAATCAAAAATATTTATTTGGTATCAAAAATTTGGTTTTTACAATTGTACGTGGCTGACCCCTCCAGGTAAGTATGACAATACTTGTGTTAGGAGAAGCCGCCCCTCCCATCCGGAGTTATGCATAATTTGAATACACAAATCTTACATTAATTTTACATTTCTAGTTATACTGATAACATAGTTGTTATCAGAATTAAATTTAGTTTAAGAATTTAATTACATTGCATCAGTGAAAAAAATACTACAAAAAAAGTGTGTGTGTGTGTGTGGGTGTGTGTGTGTGTGTGTGTGTGTGTGTGTGTGTGTGTGTGTGTGTGTGTGTGTGTGTATGTGTGTGTGTGTGTGTGTGTGTGTGTGTGTGTGTGTGTTTATGAGAGGGATTGTCTATAACTTATAAAATCTATGTATATTTAAGGAGTGATTCGGTGTTATCATATGTAAGCGTAAGTAGCCACTCTGTAATCTTTTTGTTACAATTCACTTGATGTATTGGGTAAATGTTAAGTATTTTATTTATTTTATTATATAAATGCGATGATATTGCTTTAAACTGTCTATCTGCAAAGACCGACTTAGTATAGCATTTAGGGGCTACTATGTGTTGGAGCCTGCGTTTTAATATCGATGGGTTAAAATGAAGCGTTTTGTGTAATTTTAGGACGGTAAGTAATATATATAATTTTCGCATGGTAAGAACATTACTTTCTCTGTACAATTCAGTCGTTGGGTGTCTGAAGGGCAGTTTGTACATTACCTTGAGAAGACATCTTTGCCCTCTCTCTACTTGTAAAAAAGATGTTTTTGTGGCACCACCCCAAACCACAATGCAATATGTCATCACTGATTGCGCAAGAGTCTTGTACAATTGATTTAACAATGGTTTGCTGGCAATGTGTCTGAGAGTTTTAAAAATCCAGATTAATTTTCTGATACGGCTGTTGATGTGTACAATGTGCGGATTCCAACACAACCGTTGGTCCAAAATAACCCCAAGATATTTTATTGTCTCCACTTTTTTGAGCGGTGTACAACTGCAAGATGATAGGTCACTTTCATTACAGCTATGCATTTTAAGTTTCAAGTTTGTTGTAGGTTGTGTGTTATTATATTTTGTGAAGCACATGTAATTAGTCTTCTCTAGGTTAAGTGTGAGAAGGTTCGACCTGAGCCAGGATGAAATTAGTTGTAGGCCCTTCTCAGCATTGTCATGGACGTTCTGCCAAGTGTCAGAGTTGAAAACTACAGCTGTATCGTCAGCGTTAGAACAAATAAATCCATTGTGGATTTTAAGGTTGGTCAGGTCGTTAATATAAATCAAAAAGAGGGTGGGGCCGAGTATACTGCCCTGGGGGACACCGAAAGAGATCTCCTCCTCCTGACTTACATAACTACCCACCTTCACCTTTTGTTTGCGGCCACTCAGATAATCCTTAAACAGATCAAGGGGTACTCCTCTGATTTTCATTTAATTTTTCATTTATTTTTATTGAAATCAAACGTTGCTTCAACTGTCAGCTATAAGAAACGTCAAATTTTCGTCAAAATGGCGGAATTGCTTTGCCTTTCACTTATTAATAATTTAAATCCAGTCTACGATAGACCTTTACGATACACATGCCAAAAGTTAAACCATAAAAAAAATATTCGATTGTGATATGAGAACTTATTATGCGCAAATGTCGCATTATGGCGTAATTTCAAAAAATGTATTAACAAATTTGAACAATATAATTAACACGAATTTGTTTTTTTTGAATGGCAATGGCACGCGTTCTTTGCGCATTCTGCCAAAGTGCCTACGGCGCTACCACGAAAACCGAAACTCGAAGTTCGTATAACTGCATCCCTGTCACTCGAGTGTTGTTAGTGCGATAGAGATAGAGATACCCGAATATTTTCGAATTCCGAAGTTCGTGGTTATAGCTCAGGAATCGAAACTACACCCCGTAAGCCGCGTCCGCTGCGCCATGTTTTCGCGGTTTTTAAACGTCAAACATGTTTTGCCAATCAAAACAATACCCTATTTGTTTGCCGAACCTGACTGAAAACATGTTAGATGTTTAAAAACATGGAAAACATTGGTGCAGCGGACCCGGCTGTAGGTAGACACTAAATAAAATAATCATAATGTATTTTCTCGAAAAAAGGATAATAGAGAAAAAATCAACGCAAGAGGTTAGGTATATAAATAGGTAATCACTAAGTTCCAAAGTTTTATGTTCTGTCCCTTTTTCACAAAACGCACCTTCAAATGAAACGATTGTTTTTTACTATGACGCTTGAGGATCTTGACGTCACAGTCCCCGATCGTTTTCTCACTCTAACAAGCGACATTAAAACGGTTTTGAGATATTTGAATGGGATTTTCGTCATCTTCTATCTATCTATACCTACATATAAATGCCCTGACTGACTCACCCACTCACTCATCAACGCACAGCCGAAACTACTGGGGCTAGAGAGTTGAAATTTACACCAGAACTACCTTATACAACATAGGCAACGGATAAGAAGAGATTTTTGGAAATTCTACCCCTAAAGGGGTCAAATAGGGGTGCAAAGTTTGTATGGGGGAAACTTTATTTTTTATAGCTAGAGACTTAAAATTTTGTATAAATATTACTCATTAGAATACGAATAAAATACTTTCAACGTTTAGGAAAATTCTGCCCCTAAGGGGGTAAACAAGGGGTGCAAATTTTGTATGGGGGAAACTTTATTATTTAAGCAAGAGACTCAATACGTTGTAGAACGCTTACTTATTAGAATACAAATAAAGTACTGCCAGCGTTTTGGAAAATTCAGCCTCTTAGGGGGTTAAAAAGGGTTGCAAAGTTTGTATGAGCGAAACTTCTTTTTGAGATAGAAGCTTAAAAGTTTGTAGAAAGATTACTTATTAACAAATAAAAAAAAACAGCGTTTTGGAAAATTCAGCCTCTTAGGGGGTTAAAAAGGGTTGCAAAGTTTGTATGAGCGAAACTTCTTTTTGAGATAGAAGCTTAAAAGTTTGTAGAAAGATTACTTATTAACAAATAAAAAAAAACAGCGTTTTGGAAAATTCAGCCTCTTAGGGGGTTAAAAAGGGTTGCAAAGTTTGTATGAGCGAAACTTCTTTTTGAGATAGAAGCTTAAAAGTTTGTAGAAAGATTACTTATTAACAAATAAAAAAACAGCGTTTTGGAAAATTCCACCCCTAAGGGTATGAAAAAGGGGTACAATGTTGGTAAAGGGGATTTTTTTGAGCTCGAATCTCAAACCTTTTTAAAAAGATCGCAAGCGACAAACCTTTGCTGAAAGATTACTTATTACAATACAAATAAAGAACTTTCATCGTTTTGGAAAATTCCACCCCTAAGGGTGATTAAAACAGGTGAAAATTTGTATAGAAGAAACTTTTTGAGCTTGAGACTTGAAATTGTGTAGAAAGATTATTTATTAGAATACAAATATATAGGTAAATTACTTTCAGTGGTTTGAAAATTTCTACCTGCTAAGAGGGGGATAAAGAGGTGCAATGTTTGTGTAGGAAAATTTTTTTTTAGGTAGAAACTTAAAACTCTGGAGAAAGATTAAGTACCTACTTATTAAAATACAAAAAAAAACCTACTGCCAGCGTTTTGGAAAATTTCACCCCTTAAGGGGTTAAAAAGGGGTGCAAGGTTCGTATTGGAAACACTTTTTTTTAGCTAGAGACTAGATAGTTTGTAGAAAAAATACTTATACCTATTACAATAAAAAACCGAGTGTTGTATTTTTAATTTTTCCCTGAAAAGCGTTCAAAGTTTGTATGGAGAGCAAGAAAATTTTAAAGTATGATATTTGTAACTACGATCTTAGCCTGTTTAGACTACAAAACTTATTTCAGCGTTTTTTTAATTCATCGCCTAAGAAGGTTAAAAGGGGGTTCGAACTTTGTATAGCGAGCAAGACATTTTTAAAGTAAGAAATTTGTAACTACGGTTTCAGACTGTTTACTATGAGGGTTCAGAGAGGGTTCTTAGTTTGTATAGAGAGCAAGAGATCTTGAAAGTAAGAGATTTGTAACTTCGGTTTTAGATTGTTTTCTAAAAGTCTAGGTAGAAAATTAATTTCAATGTTTTTTTTTAATTCATTCCTTTTACAAACATTTAGACGATAACATGTTATACGCGGACGAAGTCGCGGGCAACAGCTAGTATTATAATAAGTATGTAAGTTGTCCGTCAAAATTTGCAATCCATTTTTCAGTCACTTGCCGTTGAGCTGAAAATTTGGGTATTATTATACAGTGTGTTTTGTGTGTTTAAGGTATTTTTTCGCATTATTTATTATTACAAGTAGCCCTTTGCGATTATAATTCCGTTTATTTTGAATCAATAGAGCCCGTAGGAGGCAAGATATCTTGATTTTTTCGTGTGAGGTCTTCTGCATACAATGATATTTTTAATAAAATCATAAAAAAAAATTTTGGTGGTAAATTTTTTTAATATTTTTTTTTGTCGATAAAAGTGTATCTAGTTTCAACCCTATTCGTTTGTGCACTTTATCCAGGGACACACTGTAGTTTGGATGACAATTCAATAGTATGATGGTACCATCGAGCTGATCTGATGATGGAGACAGAAGGTGGCCATGGGAATTCAGTATTTAACCGACGTACCTAACCCCGTTGAGTTTGGTTTGGGCTCGTTAGAATCGTCTCAATGAATGAGTAGTTAATGATGGTATACAGAAAAGTACAGTCAGCAATAAAAGTTTGTACCAAAAATGAAATTTTTGACAGAAATTTATTATTTAGTTTCTAAGTTTAGTTTTATTTTAATGTTTTGTAAATATTAATTTAAGTAGTTTTCTTAATTTGTTTTCTATTTCATATTTGTTGATTGAAATCATGATTGTCTTACGTTTCTACGAATTAAAACAAATATAACAGTGCTAAAGTCCATACGCTCGATGTTTACGGATTCAACTATGTTTGCAGTTTACTTCACTGGGGTTTCATTGTTAATCCACTTGCTGATTCGTTAATAGATGGAAGAGTTCGTAGTATTTATTACAAATTAATAAGTACGTTCTGGTTTTATTATTGAAATAAATGGTCGCCAGAGCTCTATTTTGGAGTAGGTAGCGTAACTGGGGAAGAACCTCCACCTTACAGAAAATCGCAGCCTTAATACTGCACGGTTAGAGAAAGACGGCGCGCGAGCTCTCTCGATTTTTCTCGCACTATCCGTCTCTCCTTCTTATTAGAAAACTTAAAAAGAGACGTAGGTACCTTCAGTGCGACAAAAATCGAGAGAGCTCGCGCGCGGTCTTATGCTAACCGTGTTGCTTGCTCTGTAGGTACAGTCGCCATCACATACATAGGTACACTCTAGGTGTTCAAAAATATCGGCACATGCACTCTAATGCCTTGAAAATAGAGGTGTGTTCCGATGTTTGTGACGTGCTTGTTTGCTCCGATGTATGTGATGGCGACTGTACGCCGTGGTGGGTAAGGCTTCGGTTACACGCTAATTCTGGCGTCAGTTCAGTCCATCAGTATTATGAGAGAATGATAGTGTAACCGTTGTGAATGACAGAGCCAGAGTAGCCAGACAGATCATACTGGTGGACTGAACTGACGCCAGAATTAGCGTGTAATCGAAGCCTGAAGGTCGCCAGAGCTTCCGAGGATGCGCTGCGTTGATAGTGAGGAATCTGCACTTGTCTCTAGCAGTCAACACAAGTCCCGAAAACCCCCCGCATTAAAGTTTCACGACCCAGTGCCAACGGACAACTCACTTTCTTCGTGGATTAAAGAATGGGAAGCCAGGTCAGTTCATGGGGACTTGTTTGAGCCTGATGCTGGGGCCCGGCCTGTGGGTTTTGAGGAATCTCGACGGGCCTGGGTGTCTTCTAAAACGGATCAGGACAGGGGTCGGAAATTGCGCATCTCTTTGGTGCAAATGGGGATGGTGCGAGTGAGCGGAGTGCCGGTGTGGCTGCCCAGATCAGACGGTACATCATATGATCTTTGAGTGTCCCATCGCCAATTTAGCGGGAATTCGGCTGATTTCAAGACTCTCTCGACGGATGCAGTTGCTTACCTTAAATCTAATATCATAAACATTTAGTAGAGAAATTCTATGCCATACGATAAATAAATAAAACACTATAAAAAAAAAACAACGAATCCTCTATTCAATAAAGGGTCAAATTCAACGGCGGCCGTGTCGCAGCTGTATGCTCAATGGGCATACACTGCCATACTGTGCACGCGTGCTGATCGCAGAGAATATTACGTTTTTTCCCTAGTGACGCTTCTGGAGTTGCAAAAGCCTCCGAAGTCCGGTTGAAGTCCGGACGGAACGGAGGCGACAGAGTCTGCTTGCCATCAGGCGGGCCGTGTGTTGGTTTGCCAGCGCCCCGTTGTATTAATAACTACAAGTTAGAAAAGTTGAAAAAACCCCCGAAATTTTAATTTCAAAGTTCAATATCTCAAAAACGGCTGAACCAGTTTTGTTGAAACGTAGCTAAGAAAAGAACCATCTCGATCATGTCAGCTTTCGGATAAAATTCGGATCGTTTAGGAGCTGCCATTAGACAGACATACACACACAAACACACACACACACACACACACAGAGACACGTCAAACACCCCTCTTTTTCCGTCGGGGGTTAAAAAAAATAGGACACAATCTTACACAGAAAGAAATAGGTAGCTACTTACTTGATGCGAGGTTAGTATTCTTGAACCAAGAATTTAATTACGAAGATGGTAAATTATTTCGAATGATGCGACATTATCTTGAGCAAAGATTTTTCCTGTTGGGTCGAGAGAATCATCTTCAATCAGATATTGACGGTCTTCTTAATTTATTTCTTGATTAGCATTTGCCCGTGACTTCGGTCGCGTGGACTCCCGTGTCAATATCAACTGCTCAGAGCATAGAATACTAGAGAGAGGACAAGCCGCCGGCGGCCGTGTCGCAGCTGTATGCTCAATGGGCATACACTGCCATACTGTGCAGTGTGCACGCGTGCTGATCGCAGAGAATATTACGTTTTTTCCCAAAATGCCTGATATGATGCGCGTTTATTGTCAAATAAGTTGTGCCGTTGTGTAAGTTGTGCCTCCGTGCTTACCCGCCTGCGCACGACCACAAACAGCATCCTGAACGTGTTTGCTGACAGGTGGAACACACCCGTGATGAAGAGGTGGTTGGCCCTTCACGGTCCTAGTTATTAGTAGTTTAGTTAATTCTTTTAGTTATGTTTACTATTTTAAAATTCAAAATTTCCTTTGTTATCATTTTTGCTTTTATGTATATACCCACCTATGTGTAATACCTATGGATGAATGTCTGAAATAAATTGCTATTTATTATTTATTATTAAAAAAAAATAAGCGTGTAGGTATACAAGTATGTGTGTTTTAGATGTGTGCGTGCTTTGTCTTGTCAATTACTTGGGCGTTGTGTGGGTTAATGTACTTGCGACAGGCTCACTCTATACAAATCGGCCGCCATGTCCGATCTCCTTATATTCATACATCTGCCATACATACCAATTGTACCTTTAGTTAGAGGATGATTATGGGGATAAAAAGTATCTGGTTTTAATCCAGGTTATAATCTATCTCCTTGTCAAATTTCATCTCAATCCATTCAGCCGTTTTTGCGTGATAGAGTAACAAACAAACATCCAAACATCTAATCTTTCGCATTTATTATTACTTAGTAAGGTGAGGCGTTCACGATCTGACGAATATATTGATTATTGAGCTTCCAGTGTGAAGAAATAATGAAGAATTCTACTACAGAAAAATTACTGTAAGTTTAGACTGAAAAAGAAACAAAGAAACACAATAACCGAACATAATATAAAAAAATCGCTTGGTAACTCTGTAAAAAAATCTTAAATATAACCATAAATAAATGTTCAATGTTTCTTAATTTTCAACGACAATCTATGTTTTTTTTTTATAAAAAGGATAGCTTTTTTATTGTTCTAGCACAATAACCGGATAGATTTTTAATAAATTATCCAGTATTCCAAAAAAACTATTAGTAGGTATGTACTAAAAAGTGATGTTACACACTTCCGAAAACGCTCTTCCATCTCGCTCACGCTTATGCTCAGTGAGAGGGAGAGACCATGAACCTGCCTCACCATAATTTTTCTGTGTGTAGTGTGTACACAAGTTAAGCTCAATAAGGTATGAGAAACAAATATTCATGTTCATCAGTAGTCATCACACAATATTTCGTCGGGTGACAAGCAAAAGTCACTACCAAAACTGTCACTGTTCTTCAAAACCTCGTATCTCGGTACGTAGTCGATAACGAGATACGACCTTTGATTTAAGTAGGTATTTGTTACTTAGTGAGTTTTGCTTGTCACCCGACGAATTTTGCTCTTACCAGAATTAGGCAGGGACAAACCCACTGGCTAAAATAAATAACACCTCCTAATATTTTTTTATTTTTTTTATTTATTTGAATATAAAATTTAACAATATGGGTCGGTGAAGACCAGAAATAAAAATATTTCATTCATTCATTTATAAACAGGTTGTCAAATAGTACCTAAGACTATTAAGAACGAAGAAAGAAGACGAGCTTGTTCCAGTTGCTCAGCCGAAGCCATTTGGCCATGTGAGGGACATGTCCAACATCATCGATGGCCGTGGTCTTCATTGCTGATGGTCGTGTCCTCAGAGCATAGTATACTAGAGAGAGGACAAGCCGCCGGCGGCCGTGTCGCAGCTGTATGCGCAATGGGCATACACTGCCATACTGTGCACGCGTGCTGATCGCAGAGAATATTACGTTTTTTCCCAAAATGCCTGATATGATGCGCGTTTATCTCCACTTATAATAAATCTCTAAATTAAAAAAAGAATCAGCCAGTTTGAAACTAAGCTTTGCGCGGTTCGAATGTTCTCAGCATCCCATGAACGGAAAAATATGAAACATTTTATATAGGTACATTATTATTCTAGCTGCAACTTAGGATAGTTTTTATCCGACTGCGACAGTTAATTAATTTTCCGAAATATACGACTTCATTTAATTTTTCATTTATTTTTATTGAAATCAAACGCTGCTCCAACTGTCAGCTATAAGAAACGTCAAATTTTCGTCAAAATGGCGGAATTGCTTTGCCTTTCACTTATTAATAATTTAAATCCCGTCTACGATAGACCTTTACGAGACAAATGCTAAAATATAAACCATAAAAAATATTCGATTCTGATATGAGAACTTATATGCGCAAATGTCGTTTTATGTCGTAATTTCAATAAATGAAATCAACAAATTTGAACAATATAATTAACACGAATTTGTTTTTTTTGAATGACAATGGCACGCGCTCGGCGCATTCAGCCAAAGTACCTGCAGCGCTACCACGAAAACCGATACTCAATGTTCATATATTTGCATCCCTGTCACTCGAGTATAGTTAGTGCGATAGAGATAGAGATACCCGAATATTTTCGAATTCCGAAGTTCGTGGTTATAACCATATTTTCGATTCCTGAGTATAGCTCAGGAATCAAAAATATGGTAAATAATCATAATGTATTTTCTCGAAAAAAATTTTAATATAAATATAGTCAAATGGAGAAAAAAACAAAGCAAGAGGTTATATAGGTAATGACTAAGTTATAAGAGTCCAAAGTTTTAAGAGGGGGTATGTTCTGTCCCTTTTCCGCAAAACGCACCTTCATATGAAACGATTGTTTTTTACTATGACGCTCGAGGATATTGACGTCATAGTCCCTCATCGTTTTCTCACTCTAACAAGCGACATTAAAACGAATGTAGCTTCATAATTTTTTGAGATATTTGAATGGGAGTTTCATTATCTTCTATCTATCTATACATAATAAATGCCTATGTCCTGACTGACTTATTCACTCACTCACTCACTCACTCACTCATCAACGCACAGCCGAAACTACTAATCTTAGAGAGTTGATTTTTGCACAGTATGTTGCTTTTATAACGTGGGCTAGGGATAAAAAGGGATTTTTGAAAATTCTACCCCTAATGGGGTAAAATAGGGGTGCAAAGTTTGTATAGGAGAACCTTTTTTTTTTGAGCTATAGACTTAAACTTTGTAGAAAAAATAGTTATTAGAATACAAATTAAACACTTTCAGCGTTTTGGAAAATTCCATCCCTACGGGGGGGCAAGGTTTGTATGGGGGAAACAATTTTTTTTTTAAATAGAGACTTAAAACTTTGTAGAAAGATCAGTCATTAGAATACAAATAAAGTACTTTCAGGGTTTTAAAAAATTCTACCCCTAAAGGGGTAAAATAGAGTGCAAAGTTTGTATGGGAAAAACAACTTTTTTTTAAATAGAGACTTAAAACTTTGTAGAGAAATTATTCATTAGAATACAAATAAAGTAGGTACCTAGATTCAGTGTTTTAATAAAATCTACCCCTAAGGGGGTAAAATAGAGGTGCAAATTTTGTATGGGGGAAACAATTTTTTTTTTAAATAGAGACTTAAAACTTTGTAGAAAGATTAGTCATCAGAATACAAATTAAGTACTTTCAGCGTTTTAGAAAATTCTACCCCTAAAAATAGGGGGCTAAAATAGGGGTGCAAAGTTTGTATGTGGGAAACTATTTTTTTTAGCTAGAGTCCTAAAACTTTGTAGAAAGATTATTTAAATACAAAGAAAGTACTTTCAGCGTTTTGGAAAATTTCACCCCTAAGGGGGTAAAATAGGGTGCAAAGTTTGTACGGGAAAAACATATTTTTTTTTAATAGAGACTTAAAATTTGGTCGAAAAATTACTTATTAGAACATGAAAAATACTACATTCGGCGTTTTACAAAAATCATTCCCTAAGGGGGTTATAAAAGTGTGCAAGGTTTGTATGGGGAACACTTTTTCTGAGCTAGACACTTAAAACTTTGTAGAAAGATTACTTATAAAAATACAAAAAAAGACTTTCAGTGTTTTGATAAAATCTATCCCTATTAAGGGGGATAAAAAGGGGTGCAAAGTTTTTATCAGGGAAAGTTTATGTTTTTGAGTTAGAGACTTGAAACTTTGTAGAAAGATTACTTATTAAAATACAAAAAAAGAACACAAATCGTTTTAGAAAATTCCACCCCTAATAGGGTTAAAAAGAAGAGCAAGCTTTGCATGGGCAACACTTTTTTTGAGTTAGACTTAAAACTTTGCAAAAAGATTACTTATTAGAATACTAAAAAAGGACTTTCAGCGTTTTAGAAAACTCCATCCCTAAGGGGGTTAAGAAACCGTAGCCAGTGTTGTGTGGGAAAAACTTTTTTTTTTACTAGAGTTAAAACTATTCGAAATGTTACTTATTAAAATTAATAATAAAGTACTTTCAGAGTTTTAGAAAATTCCACCCCTAAGGGGGTTAAGAAAGCTTTGTATGGGCAACACTTTTTTTGAGCTAGAGACTTAAAAGTTTACGAAAAAAGTTCTTTCAGCGATTAGAAAAATTCAACCTCTAAGGGGGTTTAAAAGGGGGTTCAAATTTTAAATGGCGAGCAATAAAATTTTAAAGTGTGTGTAAGAGATTTTTAACTTCGGTTTTATTCTGTACGTTAAAAGACTACAAAACTGATTTCAGAGTTTTTCCAAATTCATCCCCTAAGAGTGTTAAAATTGGTTCAAAGTTTGAGTATTTCAAGGCATTTTTAAAGTATGAGATTTTTAACTTTGGTTTTAGACTGTTTGTTCACAAACTAGAAAATGAACATCAACGTTTTTTTTTTAATTATCCCCTAAAAGAGGGTTCAAATTTTGTATTGAGAGAAATCATTTTCTAAGACGATAAAAAGTTCTACGCGGACGAAGTCGCGGGTAACAGCTAGTTGTCAAATAAGCGTGTAGGTATACAAGTGTGTGTGTTTTAGATGTGTGCGTGCTTTGTCTTGTCAATTACTTGGGCGTTGTGTGGGTTAATGTATATAGGTACTTGCGACAGGCTCACTCTATACAAATCGGCCGCCATGTCCGATCTCCTTATATTCATACATCTGTGGTCGTGTCCGTCTTGAACCTTTTAGGAAACTTCTGCACCTTGCTACAACCCACCTCCTAGGCGTTTTTTATCGCGTTTTATCATCCACCTTCCCAATCAACTAGCAACTCCATTTTTTCTGGGACATCATAGATATAATTCTACCAGTGGGCGTAGAACCGATTGCCGTTGGGGCGGAAAGGTTCTCGCGTGGCGACACCACGTACCGGAAGGCGCGGCGTGGGTTGGTCCCCCACAAGGTGGACTGATGACCTGGTAAAGGTTGCGGGAGTCCGCTGGATGCGGGTGGCGCAGGACCGGCCATTGTGGCACTCTTTGGGGGAGGCCTATGTCCAGCAGTGGACGTCTTTCAGCTGATATGATGATGATGATAGATATAATAACGTAGGTAGTGTTATTGATCTTTGCGATCGCTCGACGGGCACGATGTTACGATGAATCTTTCGATTTACCAAAGAACTGATAATGATAAAGATTCAAGTTTTACTCTCCGTAATCGCGTGTTGTATTATCATAATTCTCTTGAAGTGTTTCAAATGTACGGCAAGTTTGCCACTTGTGATAATATACCTACGTATTTAGTTCAAGATAATCTAGAGTCATCGTGCGTGGTGACTTTTTGCCCGACTACGTCGGAGCCGTAAGGAGGGATATGTTTTATTAGCATAGCAGTCTAATATGATATGTTTGTATTTAAGTATGTTCCACTGTAGCGTTTAAAATACGAACCAAGTTTGATAAATGGGGTGTCAATCGATTCGAAATTATGCCCTGGGTGTCATAGGCCATAGGCTACCTTTTGTATCAAAAAGTAAAATATTTGATGGCTGTCATACAAATAAGTGACTGACTGTTAAAAAAATCTTTTGCTAACACCTACCATGGGGAAATGAAAGAGGAGAAAATTTAGAGTTCAAATATATATATCATCCATCATCATCATCATCATCTCCACATATATATATATATATAATATCAGCCGAAAGACATCCACTGCTGGACATAGGCCTCCCTCTCCCTTCAAAAAAGGAGTGTATAAATTCTTAAAGGGTCGGCAACGCGCATGTAACACTCCTGGAGTTGCAAGCGTCCATAGGCTGCGGTAACCACTTACCATCAGGTGGGCCGTAAGCTTGTTTACCACCGACGTGGTATTAAAAAATAATACTGAAAATACATTTAGGTTAGACAGCTGTCTGTCGGGCACACACGGAGGGTAATGTCACTCATTTTATTTGGAATAGGTACCCAATATAAGGAAGTACCTTACAGAAGATCGCTATACTATAATAACCATAACACCACTACTTGCTTCGTAGATGCGGTCACGGACTTTAATTGCAATGTTGAGCCATTTAGAGTTCACTTTATACTGGACATTTCAAGGCTTAATTATTAAAAAACCAAAATTAGTTGACACCTAAATAACTCAACAATTAATGTCCTTGACTGTACGTGGTGCTGGTGGAGAGTTCCCGAGGATGCAGTGTTGAGCCTTGAGAGTGAGGGAGCTGCATTTGTATCTATCTGTCAGCACAACGAGTCCTCAAATCAATTAAGGGTCGGCTACGCGCTTGTGATTCTTCTTATCTTCTTAGTGACATACCTAGACCCTGCCAGGGGCGGTTTACTCTATGATTTGGTCGCGCCGCTACAAGTACATACCGGCCGGCCGCCATTTGGCGGTCCATTAGTACCTAGTTGCCGCGCGTTGGTACGGGACGCTCGCACGGGTCGCAGCGCGTTGCATGCGATATGCCTAGTTTACACTATGCCGAAGTGAGCAGGGAAGTGTGGGCAGGATGGGCGTAAAATGCGGTATTACGCCCGTTCTGCCCACTTCCCTGCTCACTTCAGCATAGTGTAAACGTAGTAAGTAATAGAAAGGGATGGCCACATTTAGGCACGTTTCGCGTACCTAAAAAGGGAATTTGCTAACAGAGAACCTACATACGTAGTATTATTACTTATTCTGTTATACCCTGCCTGATGATAAGGAGACACTGTAGCGTATGGACTGGACACTGCTTTGCCACAGTAGTAGTATAAAAACCGCTTAACATTAGACACAAAACGCCAATTGCGAAAAGAGAGGCCTAAACCTTCATACGTTTACACCTATAACACAACTCTACTGTCCCCCATGCAATAGAGTTTTAAGAGTAAGTTTGGCCTAGCCAGCCATATCAGAGCTCACAATAGTGCTAATCCGTAACTGCTAGGGTCGCCGTCATCGAAATCGATGAGGAGGACTATATATAGTATAAAAAAAGCGGCCAAGTGCGAGTCGGACTCGCACATGAAGGGTTCCGTAAAACAAATTGCGGTTTACGATTTATGACGTATTAAAAAAAAACTACTTACTAGATCTCGTTCAAACCAATTTTCGGTGGAAGTTTGCATGGTAATGTACATCATACATTTTTTGTAGTTTTATCATTCTCTCATTTTAGAAGTTACAGGGGGGGGGACACACATTTTACCACTTTGAAAGTGTCTCTCGCGCAAACTATTCAGTTTAGAAAAAAAATGATATTAGAAACCTCAATATCCCACACGTATGGGTTTGATGAAAAAAAAAAATTTGAATTTCAGTTCTGAGTATGGAGAACCCCCAAATCTTAATGTTTTTTTTCGATTTTTGTGTCAAAATCTTAATGCCGTTCACAGAATACATCCACTTACCAAGTTTCAGCGGTATAGCTCTTATAGTTTCGGAAAAAAGTGGTTGTGACATACGGACGGACAGACAGACAGACAGACATGACGAATCTATAAGGGTTCCGTTCTATGCCATTTGTCTTCGGAACCCTAAAAACATGACATTCGTCATTTTTCCCTCCTTCCTTACCTCTTTAGTCCAACCAAAGATAATTATCTTTGGTCCAACATAATCGGAGCGATAGGAATTCGGAATCGCTGTCTTGCCGAGAGCGAGAGTGGCGTACAGTCAGAGGTCAGAGGTATTCATATATTACGTACAGTCAGAGGTCAGAGGTATTCATATATTACGTACAGTCAGAGGTCAGAGGTATTCATATATTACGTACAGTCAGTGGTATTCATATTATACATATACGTACGTAAATTACGAAATAAATATCTGTACAGGACTCTATTGTCAATGTCATAAAGGCGTGCTCAGATATTTATTGTCTATTTTTATGTACGTATATTACTAACCCTGACTGTACATCAATAAGGACTATCTGTACACGCCTTTATGACATAGACAATAAAGTCCTGGCCTCTGTTTCACCAACTTGACAATTGTCACCTGACACTGACAATTCGCCATACATTGCTTGTCCTAGAAGTAAAGGTGGTCGCTAGGTGCTAGGTTACTTGTGGAACCAGCAATGCACGGAGAATTGTCGTTGTCAGGTGACAATTGTCAAGTTGGTAAAATAGGGGCCTGTACCTACATATATTTATGTCGAATATTAATACCCAGTCCAAATGCGAGAGAAGGGGGAGGAGCTAGAAAAATATCTAGATCTCCTGTTGCTCCGTCTCTCTTCTTCCAACTGTTTTCTGCGTAGAGAGAGAATACACACTTCATGGCGTTTTGTAATAAGCTAATACTTAAGTATAAATATAAACTTTACATAGTAACCTATACAGACTCCTGTTAATCGACATATTTATGTGCAACAAATGTCATTTCCCTTTCATTTACAGTCGAAGGAGAGTTTATTTTGACCTTATCGCTTCCTCGAGACATTAATAGTGTTGGTGATTATTAGAATTGGTGAGACATGTTTGTGAGCCTCAAAACTGTCGGGGACAACGTGGGATGAAGGCGACCAGCCTTCGCAAAACAGTAGACAGGAACAGCCGACATGTAAGTCACTGATTAATACCGTCCCAGCTTAATGGGATTGATTTCGTCTGAAATTGTAACTCGAACAGTAATTAGGTCATGTTTAGGACCAGCTTTAGGATGGGTCGACTCCGGCCGGCCGGCTGCCCTGGTGGCTGAGGTGCATAGGGCGCTACGCTACTAGTACCCTTATTGTGAGATACAATCGTAACCTAACGTTACGTAACTAATACGAGATCGAATAAACGCGCTTCGAATAGATTTCGATCTCGCTACGGTATTCTTCGATTCGACCCGTCAAACTTGTAACTCACACTGCCGTTGGACTACGAAACCAACTGCAAAACGTTAGGCACTTTGCGTTTAGTTTTCGATGCGTAATTTAACGTTCGATTCGTACTACCAATCGGTAGTGTGAGACATTTCGAATCGAAGAATACCGTCGCGACTGTAGTTTACTATTTCACTTGCAAAATGGCCCGTGATATCGTATTATTCCGTCAAGAGTTACCGTAGATCCGATCGAAATTTATCTCAAATTAAAGAACTTATAAAAATAAGGGTTTTGAATTGACTACATACATATATCCGCAAAATTCGGATTGTCGCGTATTTTTGTATTTAAAAATGCAAATAAATGGCCCCCGCGCCGCCATATTGTATCGACAGTCGACACTGTCGACGTCGCGATGCGCGTATTCTGTAATGTCATAACCGACAAACATTTAAATTAAAACGATAAATGCTAGTGATATAAGGTTGAATATTGGAAAATCGTGAACGAACGTGAAGTCGATCGCAAAGAGTACTATGAATAATATAGAGATAGAGACGTCAGTCAAGGTTTTGCATGCCGCGCGTCATCTAGTTTTTATCCGACTTCAACAGCCCAATAGTTAGCTCTAGTAAGTTCATATGTGTGCGTCAAGTGTACGCATGTGTGCGTCACGTGTACGCATGTGTGCGTGTACGGAAATACTCACACACACATATACACTTTCCCTGTACCTACATGCATACATATTGATGTATAATATGCCAATTCCTATTTAACGAATAAATTTAAAATAATAAAGACAATTTATGAATTATAATATATTTTATTCGAGGAATCACAGTCAATTACGAACATGAAACAGTTATTCAAGCAGTAGGTGCAGCAGTTTGGTATCCTGTTACTAGTTTGGTACAATATTATTGACTTACAATCGTCAATAAGCAAATCAAGGTCCAGATGAGAAAACAGCAGGTCCAAGTGATCAGCGCACTCGTAGCACACGATAATAAACGATAAATAATAATTAAAGGCAATTACGAAACCATTTTCAGAGTAACGGTGACAGTCTGACAATGACGTGACGTGAATGACGGCAGCATAGACTAGACGGAAGCATAGACTAGACGGAAATGACGGAAGCATAGACTAGACGGTTTACGTTCCATTTCATGTAAAATGCTCTAACCGTAAATTTAATGTTCTGTTTTAATTATAAGGTAACTATAAGTAGTAAGTTTTTTTAGCAGAATCAATTGTATGACGAATATACTAACGTGGAAATGTAGTCTCAGTTATAATCAAACTACGTAAAATGGAATTTTCCTGACTGTCATACTTAGGCAGGCCTGTTTCCGCTTCCGCTTTGGACTGCCACCTGCAGGCGTCGAAACAGAACAACGATAGGTCTCCTCAAACTCGCCACTATTTTGACGTATAAATGTCAAAATAGGCTTTATAAGGCACTGAAAACACCGTGGTCGATCGCGAATTGAGTAATGTATAAGTGCCTCACGTTACAGTTTGGATTTTTAGTTCTATGAGTGACCATGTATAGACTTTTCATACTAAATCTTGACGATAGGCGGTAGCGTCGATAGTAGACGCGACTCACTTCAATCCCACGCTAAGGGTGCTGGTGGCTGAGGTGCATAGGGCGCTACGCTACTAGGTCTCAACCTCTGGAACCTAAATGGTCGCGTACCGCACGGTTTCAGAGAAATTTCCTCCCGCGGACGCTCCGGTTGTGGCTCCCTGCCGAGGTTTTCCCGAGGGGCTACAGTATGGGGTTCTTCAAAAAAGGAGTGTATACATTCTTAAAGGGTCGCCAACGCGCATGTAACACCCCTGGAGTTGCAAGCGTCCATAGGCTACGGTAACCACTTACCATCAGGTGGGCCGTAAGCTTGTTTGCCACCGACGTGGTATAAAAAAAGACCGGCCAAGTGCGAGTCGGACTCGCGCACGAAGGGTTCCGTACCATTATCTATAAAAATGTTTATTTTATTCTGTCTTTAGTATTTGTTGTTATAGCGGCAACAGAAATACATCATCTGTGAAAATTTCAACTGGAACATCACGGTATCAGTGAGGTACAGCCTGGTGACAGACAGACGGACAGCGGAGTCTTAGTAATAGGGTCCCGTTTTACTCTTTGAGTACGGAACCCTAAAAAAAGAACACTATGCTACTCGCTCTGCTCCTGGCGCTGCTACGATGTTGCCCTCTCCGGCCACACACTGCTCTACTCACGCGATTAATCACGACGCTCCCTACTAGGTAACTTGCCTTTATTGCCGCTCCTTTGACTCGCGCCCAAAATACCGACAAAACCGAGTGGTGGTCATGACGAGGAGCAAGCAAGATGAGCGGCATGGCGAGTAACGTTGCCACACTATGCCTCTGCCTGCTGTGCTCGGAGATCTAATGAGCTGATGATCATAATGAGCCGTCCAAAATGTGTTTAATCGGTCGGCTGATATAACCTCCGCGCTATCTCCATGATGCGGAGGTAATCACAACGGATTTTCCGCCCAGTAAAAAAAAGGTGTACAGTCGCCATCACATACATAGGTACACTATAGGTGTTCAAACATATCGGCACATGCACCCTAATGCCTTGACAATAGAGGTGTGTTCCGATGTTTGTGACGTGCTTGTTTGCTCCTATGTATGTGATGGCGACTGTACCTACCATATGCTGCATGACTCGCCCGGGGCGCCAAGATCGTTAAAGTCGGTTGAGAGTTAGCGCGAATTAACAGCAGTGACTGTCATTCTTTTACCAGTATTGGTAAAGAATGGACTTGCAGGATAGACAGGCCATTTATCCCGCGAATCCGCATGCGTTCTCGTATTTTATGCTATTTTCGTCGCCTAAATAAATTCGTTTTTAACCGACTTCAAAAAAAGAAGGAGGTTCTCAATTCGGATGTATTTTTTTTTTTTTTTTTTTTTAATGTTTGTTACCTCAGAACTCCGTCATTTATGAACCGATTCGTACAATTCTTTTTTTAACTGAAAGTCCAGATTCAGGCTTCCAGATTGGTCCCATTGTTTCCAAAACCCCAGTTGGATGATGGGAACCATGAGGAATTGAGGGAACTCCTCAAATATATTAGGCACGCGTGTAGTAATTTCGGTATTTTCTATTATAACTCGTGTATTTACACCCGGAAATCATAAATTTGGTGAAGTGGAAGTGATGATGAAGACCACAGATGGCTTGTGGAACTTCTCAATGATGTACTTCAAGCTATATAAGTACGTCACAGATTCTGATATTGTTCCGTTGAAATAGCAAACAATGAAGTGCCAAAGGTAATTCTGAGATCCTTGAGGAATCGACGGAAGTCCTCAAATATTATCGGCCCACATACAGCGATTTGGTTTATTGGTCTAAAAATCAACGCTTTTGTTCTCGAAAATCAGTTCATGTGGTAAATTGGAAAAAAAAATGTGG
This sequence comes from Epinotia brunnichana, assembly GCA_963854355.1. Lineage (NCBI taxonomy): Eukaryota > Metazoa > Arthropoda > Insecta > Lepidoptera > Tortricidae > Epinotia > Epinotia brunnichana. Next base: position 6,287,145 of record OY977946.1, read on the forward strand.
AAATATTAATGTGGCTTGGCGGAGTACTGAATTGAAGTCGGTTAAAACTTTGTTTTGAAAGTAAATTATTAATTTCATAGTTGTATATCGTATATATTATGTAAGATATTTGTAACTATAGGCCTTAGATTAGATGCCTGAAATAAATGGTTTATTTATTATTATTATTAGCCTTTGGAGATGTCATTACGAAACTCGACTGCAGTTGGGCAAGGACACCTTGCCAGGCAGAGTGATGGCAAACTGACCAAACTTGTGTCAGATTGGTGACCAGTGACCACTTCTAGGTAAAAGGAGCGTCGGCCGTCCACCAGCTCGATGGGTGGGCGAAATTAGGACGACCGCGGGTCACTTCTGGATAAGACTAGCTCGGGATAGGGACGGGTGGCGTGCTGGAAAATTATGATGATTTGATGATGATGTTTAGGTAACCCTAAATCAACGCCGAGGACGCCTTAAGTCGTGCCGGGTCGTGACTACAGCACGAATAACAACTATAACTTTTATTGCGCAGTTCGTAGCTAATACCTAATGCTGCTTTTCGCAAACTAGCTACGTATCTAATTTCCATCTATTCCAAAGCGTCTACTTTATGATACACAAAAGGACGAATACTATAGAACCCTTAACTAAATACCAAAATAACTTGAGCTGTAATTTGTATACAAATATTTGTCGTTGAAGATCATTATTTCGGTAGCACGCAAAGTGGAATCGAGGGGGCAAACACAAAGCATGCTGTTGGCTATATTAAATAGTGTCTGTGCGTCTTACACAGGCAGGTTTCTCAATCATGCTATGCGAACTTAGAACTTAATGCAAATCGAGTTTCGTATTGAAAATAGTGTCACCTACTAGATTAGCACGCGAACTCTCTGAAGCTCTAGCGATTGCTAGGCTAGGCTGTCAAGGTATTTCAAAATTCGCCGTATAGTCATAAGACATCAGTAGCTTAGGGGTAGGTACAGACGGCGGTATTTGGAGTCGATGAGCCGGGGTTCAAACCCTGCGACCGACGCACTTTTTGTATGTTTTGTATATTCAAAGAAAAGTTTTAAGTATCGCAGAAGAGATGGCGCCTGTATACGCAAGCATTAAATGCCTTCTCAATTTGGTCGAGTCGCCTGTCTATCTCAGTATGTATATTGTAGTCTTTGTTCTCAATGACCGTTTTGCAAGCACGGTTTCCAACCAAGTTAAGGTCACTCCATACTAGATTTTCTGTGACCTTGCTTGGCCATCCGACAAAATTTGTTGGTAAGTACACCAACGCGTCTCCTATACACGTCCGATGTCGCTCCGACCCGACTATTTTATTTATCGTATCCTCTCGATACATGTCCGATTCTTGCGTGAGACTTTTCTGAGCTTGCTATCTCTGCACACGAGCTGTCTCGCGGTGAAATAGACTATCCGTCTCTTTCTAAGTGTTCTGTAGCCTAGTTGGTAGTGACCCTGCCTACGAAGCCGAAGGTCCCGGGCTCGAATCCCGGTAAGGGCGTTTATTTGTGTGATGAGCATGAATATTTGTGTGAGATTGATACTTTTTGATGACTTTGTATGGTGCTGGCTGTTAGATGATGAATAAGGAACGATCGAACGTGGTTTGAATAGTTTTAGAAAGGTGAATGGTTTGACGTATGATTCAGTTTGCAAGACGATCGGAACGAATAAAGATGTGCATTTTATGTATGTAAATAAATAAGATTTATACTGTTCTCGGGTTGCCCTGCCTCCCACTCTACATTTGTTCCCGAGTCATGGTTGTTTTCTATGTATTTAAGTATTTATTTATCTATGTAAGTATGTATATCGTCGTCTATTACCCATAGTACTAAGCTTTGTTTAGTTTGGGACTAGGTCGATTTGTGTGAGATTGTCCCCAAATATTTATTTATTTATTTTATTTATTTATTTATTTAGTTGTACGGGACACCAATAGAGTACATGTTAACAAATCTTAATTTAAATATTTGCTTTTATTTGGGTTTACATGCACCCCAATTACAGGTGAACACATCATTCGCAAATATAAATCATGCATAATTTAAAACAGTTAAAAGGATATAATCGCAAATCTTAAATAGCTCTTCAACAATCATAACGCTTGGACAATAAAAGAATAGAATATACATTAACAATTCATGAGGAAGATATTCATATAAAGTTCTAAATTTTTGTTTATTTTTTGTTGTTTTTATAGTTTTATTAAAATGATTTAAATAAATTTGATCTAAAAACTAAAATTAAAAGATATATAAGTAACATGCAATATTTAAAACAAGATTTCATAACATTATAACATTATACATTGTTATAAAAAAAGAGAGGATTTATTTGACACTTGTTTCTTTCAAATAAAGATTTAACTTTTTTTTGTGAGTTCGAAGGTTGTCGTGGTTATTATTTATCGTATGGCAAATCATTGTATTAGAACCGTGAGATCTTCGAAAAGACGGTACGGTTGCCAGGTTGTTGCACTTTTAGCACCACCCGGGTCACGTGTAGGGTAGCGATGGGTAATTCCTACGGACGTGGTGCAACTTCAACCCCCGTCGTGGTAAATGTCTAAGTTAGCATCTGTGGCGATATTGTTATAGTATGTAAGCAGTCTAGTACATGGTGCCTGCCTTTTCGTGTTTGTTCGTGTTGGGGGGACATTAAAAGTGCGTGTGAGGACTCTACGACAGTTTGGACGCGGAACAGAAAGATAAATTGTATCTAATATATCCTGTAAACACATATGACCGTTAATCATTTTATGCAGGAATACTTGATCGTGTAAAAGGCGTCTATTTGCCAGCGATGCCATACTAAAATGATTTAGCCGTGTTGCATATCCAGTTTTATATCTCACGTTCGGTGCGTGGTAGGCTAAATGACGTGTAAATGCACGCTGAACACGTTCGATGCGATCCCTGTGTACCTGGTAGCCAGGATTCCATATGACACTAGCAAATTCAAGGCAGCTACGTACGAGCGAGTTATAGAGGACCATTTTGGTCGACACTTTCTTGAATGAAGTTTAATTCTGCGTCGAGCATTACCCCCAAGTCTCTGACCTGCCTTACTTCCTGGAGAGTGTTGCCTTGAATTGTGTATGAGGTTGATATTAGCCGCTTATTTTTGGTAAACTTGATGTGGGAGCACTTTACGGGGTTAAGTACCATATCATTCTGGGCACACCACAGATTTACGCGATCAAGGTCATCTTGTAGTTGTGTTGCATCTTCTGTAGTTCGTATCGCTTTGTACACTTTCATATCATCAGCAAACAAGGAGCACTCACTGTTACGTATGCAGTCAACGATATCATTGATGAAGATCAAGAATAGCACTGGACCGAGATGCGACCCCTGTGGCACACCTGATATTGCCTCATACAGATTTGAAGAATAACCTTTTATCACCACTGATGACAGACGACCTGTTAAATACGAATTAAACCACATGTTTAGAGACCCGAGTACACCATAGCCCGCCAATTTGTGCAGAAGGATTCGATGATTTACCTTGTCGAAGGCACTAGAAAAATCAGTGTAAATGGCATCTACTTGTACTTTTTTGTCAAAATTGTTTGTTAAGTTGGTGATCAGAGATATTAGGTTGGAGGATACTGATTTCCCGAGCTGAAAACCATGTTGGTTTTTACTTATAATTGGAAAGATCTTTGCAAATGTGTTCAAAATAGATATTGGTCTATAGTTTTTTATGTTGTCGGTCTCACCTTTTTTATGAATAGGCACAATTCGAGCTTCTTTCCATTTAGTGGGAAATGTCCCAGTTTCAAGAGATTTATTGAATGATATTGTCAGGGGCAAGGCTAACTTGGGGGCACACCTTTTTATAAAAAGTGGTGGAAGATTGTCGGGACCAGCACCCTTACTGGGATCCAGATTTTTCAACGCCTGTGCGTACTGTGCGTTCATCGATGTGTAATGTGTGCAACGGCGAGCCAAATGCTTCCTCTGATACTTGCGACGAACCTGTAGCTCCAATATTCTTAGAAAACGTTGACGAGAAGTGGCAAGCAAATAATTTGGCTATTTCTTCACCACCCGTACAAACCCTTTATATATATATTTTATAGCTGCGTCGCTCGGGGTGTTAAAATAAGGGTGTTAAAAAATAATTTTTGGCGTTTGTTGCCGACTGTCCTATTTAGGGTTCCGTAGCCAAATGGCAAAAAACGGAAACCTTATAGATTCGTCATGTCTGTCTGTGTCTGTCTGTCCGTCCGTATGTCACAGCCACTTTTTTCCGAAACTATAAAAACTATACTGTTGAAACTTGGTAAGTAGATATATTCTGTGAGCCGCATTAAGATTTCCACACAAAAATTGAAAAAAACAATAATTTTTTAGGGTTCCCCATACTTAGAACTGAAACTCAATAAAAAAAAATTCATCAAACCCATACGTGTGGGGTATTTATGGATATGTCTTCAAAAATGATATTGAGGTTTCTAATATAATTTTTTTCTAAACAGAATAGTTTGCGCGAGAGACACTTTCAAAGCGGTAAAATGTGCGCCCCCCCCCCCCCCCCCCCCTGTAACTTCTAAAGTAAGAGACTGATAAAACTAAAAAAAAAATATGATGTATGCAAACTTCCACCGAAAATTGGTTTGAACGAGATCTAGTTCGTAGTTTTTTTTTTAATACGTCATAAATCGTAAACCGCAATTTATTTTACGGAACCCTTCATGGGCGAGTCCGACTCAAAGTTTGAGTCGGACTCGCCCATGAAGGGTTCCTGGATTTGCGGGGTTTGAGTCTCAAACCCCGCAAATCCACTTACCCATGTTTCTAATTTGGCCGTGTAATGCTAATCGAATAGCTGTCAGCCAGTCGGTGACATCGGTTATTGAATACACGGCTAAACTACGATGAATGACAAGTGGCTCAACAATCCCGGTTCGTGACTGTACCTACCTACCTACTTAGTTAAACTTGCATGTGTATTTTGCGCTTTAGTGATTTTAAGCTAATTTTGTGCCGCGAAAAAAACAGAATTCCATTTTCAAATAAGAACTCGTTTTAATTTCGAGTCCTTCGTTAAACTAGTTAATTTACAGGTGTCCCAATTTTGGCAGTCAACTTTTCTTGTAGCTAAAAGTGCACTCGTCTTGAATATTAATTTCGTGTACTTAAGTATGTTTTGTTTTTGACTGGTATTCACGAGTATTTACCAGTTGAAATGTAAAAGAGTGATTTACGATGGTGACAGTAAAAACAATAAACTTATCTTTTTGGTATTCAGCGTTTAAAGTTTTACGTTTGCGGTCCTTAAGGCTCGACAGTCAACAGGGGCAGCGTTTTCGAGTTTTTTAAAACAATCTCAGACGTAGAAAATAGGGTTCAAAAATCTAAAAAAAAGATACGTATTACTTAAGGATCTAATCTAGTCAAAGTCGCATTCAGTTACGCGATCTAATGAACTTCACTCGATAGAAAAAAATCCCAAAGTTACCTCTTTTTGTAAAGTTTATTCAATATTATGACTAAACTATAGATATTTTAAATTAAATTTTGTACTCAAATAAAGTTATTAAATATTTATAGACAAATTCGCAGAGTTTGAATAGATACAATGATTATCTTAATTACTATGTTTAAATACCTACAAAATGCGCGAGCGCGGAGGCTCGGCAGGCCCGATCAGTCGCGCGCTGGCCCATACGGTCGACGACTCAAGGACGTTAGCGGGTGTACAAATAAGCCTTAAACGTATTTCTTCCATTGCATTTTGTGTTACCCAAATCAGAGACTTGATTCATATTTTTATTTTCTTAAAACATTTAGTACCTAGTGCTGTGGAAAATATTAGGACAAATCGACGGTGAACGATTTGTTTTTTTTTTAAATCACTTTTGTTACCTACCTAGGTAACAAAAGTGACGTAAGTTACACTGATACGGACGTCATCTGGAATTGTTCTATAAATCGACTTTATATACTTAAGAGGGCGCTCGTTTTTTGGTCAGGAATAAGCGAGAATGACGGATTTTTGACGTTGTAATTCTAAGAAACGGAGAGCTTTTTCTAGATCCTGATTACTTATTTGCATAGGTAAACTCCTCATATTGGTCCTAGCCGCCTCCAATTTACGAATTACTGAATACTTTAACCGAAAATACCCGATTACCGACAGTAGTTTTCTGAAGAGAGCGCAGAGTCATAAGTTTGAGCCCCTAATACTCCATGATGTTGTATGAGAACCTACTTGTTTTATTCTATTTTCACTAGCGTTATATGTTGCCATTGCGCCTAGCCGCCTCGAATTTTCCTTATTCTGCACGTATATATATGTAAACTGTTCTCAATTACACCATATTTGTCAACAAAATCTTACTGAAAACTCAAGGATTTTCTCATTATTGTTGAATTATTTGTGTATTGAATCTTACACAACATTAAAGTTCATGCTTGTACCAACAAGATCCAGTCCAAAAAATATAACTTTAGTCAAAATTTATATTTATAAATAATTATTCAAAACTAGTATAAATTTACCGTCGCGCGGGAATATATCTCAGTACCGGCTGAATAGCCCTCCGAGACAGACGTGTACTGTGTTTATTTGTGGCTATTCACGAAGCTAACCGGCCACTCTTCAGATAAATTAATATTATTTTGATCTCCGACTAGGCATAGTTGTTACCAACCTCGGGGTCAAACTATACTGGGGATACATTCGTGAGGCTAATCGAGACAAGTTATGAATTGCATAGCTGCCAGATAAGACGTAGTGTAGCGAAAAGGCTCAAACCCACAGTATACGTAACATTTAAAATTGAACCTTCTACCTAAAACAAAAGTCATACATTTCAATGGTGATGTCTTGTGGGTTGGATCCTTTTGTCTAAACTACGCGTTCTATAGTCAATTATTATTGTACGAGTGATCGTGATACTTGATAGATTTAATTTATTTACTTGTTACTATCAGTCCACCTTGTGGAAGGTCCGCTGCAGTTTCCGGTACGTAGTCGCCTCTCGAGAACCTCCCCGCCCCAACGGCCATTATGATTAGTTAGTATGTATGTATGTATGTTAGTTTGGGCGAAATCTTCAAATTAGGTACAATTATCTTCTTATATTAATTATCTTCGGTGACAATGCCATAATATCATAGAGCTGGTCTGATGATGGAGTCGGAAGGTGGCCATAGCAACTCCTAAACTCAACAAGATAAAGCCATCGAATTTTGGCTCATTTATTTGGCCATGGCACGGCAAGACTTGGATGCTGGATGATTTCCAGAGTCTGATGATGGAGCTGGAAGGTGGTCATGGAACTCCTAAACTAAACTAGATAAACCCATCTAGTTTGGGCTCATCTGTTTTGTCTTGGTAAACACTTTGGTGATGGATGATTTCCAGGATCTGATGATGGAAGGTGGTCATGGGAACTCCTAAACTAAAATAGATAGACCTATTTTGTTTGGGTTTGTGTGATTTGTCTGTACAAGTACCCACGAACCAGCGACATAATATGCAGGGTTATTGAAAATAACAAGATGAATAAAAAACTTTTTAAAAAACAAGCTTATATGGCGTTTGTTAAGTACAGCACGATCCTACCTTGCATTTAGTTATTATTTTCGTTTATATATAATAATAACACACACCGGGGGTTTACACTGGAAAGGGAGATTTTTACGTGGTTTTATTACATTTCCGAGTCATCATCATCATCATCATCATATCAGCCGAAAGACGTCCACTGCTGGACATAGGCCTCCCCCAAAGAGTGCCACAATGGCCGTTCCTGCGCCACCCGCATCCAGCGGACTCCCGCGACCTTTACCAGGTCATCAGTCCACCTTGCGGGGGGCCTACCCACGCTGCGCCTTCCGGTACGTGGTTGCCCTCAAGAACCTTTCCACCCCAACGGCCATCGGTTCTACGTGCAATGTGCCCCGCCCACTGCCACTTAAGTTTAGCAATTCGGAGGGATATATCGGTTACCTTGGTTCTGCTGCGGATAGCCTCATTTCTGATGCGATCGCGCAGAGAAACTCCCAGCATAGCCCTCTTCATTGCCCTTTGAGTGACTTTGAGCCTTCTTATGAGGCCTATAGTAAGCGACCACGTTTCCGTGCCATATGTCATCACTGGCAACACACACTTTTCCGAGTATCACTCTTTATTTCGAAATAAATGTTAAAAAAACCGGCCAAGTGCGAGTCGGACTCGCGCACGAAGGGTTCCGTACCATTATCTATATCTAAAAACGGCAAAATATCTATATCTAAAATCACGTTTGTTGTATAGGAGCCCCCTGTAGCCTAGTTAGTAACTTGGAAGTGACTCTGCCTACGAAGCTGGAGGTCCGGGGTTCGAATCCCGGTAAGGGCATTTATTTGTGTGATGATCACAAATATTTGTTCCTGAGTCATGGATGTTTTCTATGTATTAAAGTATTTATTTATCTATATAAGTATGTTTATCGTCGTCTAGTACCCATAGTACAAGCTTTGCTTAGTTTGGGGCAAGGTCAATTTGTGTAAGATTGTAAAAGAAAAAGAAACAAATAAAAACTAAAATAAAAATAAAAAGATGTATTCTGTTTTTTAGTAATTTTTGTTATAAATAGCGACAACAGAAATACATCATCTATGAAAATCTCTATCTATCACGGTTCATGAGATACAGCCTGGTGACAGAAGGACAGACAGACATTCAGACAGACAGCGGAGTCTTAGTAATAGGGTCCCGTTTTACTCTTTGAGTACGGAATCCTAATAAGTGACATAGGTTTTAGGCTCAGAACATAAAAAAAGGGAGAAGTGCCGTACTGCTTAATTTCAACCAAAACCGATGTCCCCAGTTTTCTCCCACCGCAGCGCCCACAGGCACACACATTGAACCGTGTAAAAACAAAGACTCGGGCGTTGCCAGTGAGTCTACGGCAACATGCAAACAAGGGCTGTGATTGGCTTAAACGCACTACACTAGGGGGGCGACAAACGTTAAAATTATGTTTTATCGACATTGATATTAAAATTAATATTATGTTATGATATTGATGGATAACAACTTCAACAACATGGTAAGTTTATGTGGTGGTATTTAAACTTCTAGCTACAAGTTTAAATAACACGTGTTGTTAACTTACCATAAATCGCAAAAGTAAAAAATATTGACGAATACCTACAGAGTAACATAAACGGCTTTTTATAAGTTCGTGTTCACATACATTTAAAACTCTGGTCACATCGATATTTTTGACCTGTAGGTACCAGGCCGATCCGACTCGCATTTTGGCGCGAAATAATATGTCCATTACTCATACACTCGGCGTCAAAAAAATCGCACATTTCGAAAATTTCGTTTCGAGCGAATATAGCTCTTACGGAATGTACTGTACCCCATTAATATGTATATCATTTTAAAGCTCAATCAACAACCTTTTAAATGAGTGGGTGTTTGTTTTTGTAAAAACAATGACCATAAAAAAAACGCATTTTAAATCAAAAGTCCCGAAGTACGCGTTTAGTGGGGCACCCATGGACGGGTATAAAAGGGGGGGGGTAAAGATCGATTAAGGGTCATTCGCTATCCAGACGTCACTGAGATCACACCTGAAGAGCTACAGCAAGAAAAAAACATTAAAAAATGGATACCACGCCAGAAGAAGCCGCTCAAGTGATTGCACTACTGGAAACTGGACTACGACAGACTGAAGTTGCTCGGCGTCTGAATATCAGCCGTTTTCGAGTGCGTCGAGTGTTCCAGCGGTTCGAGGAGACTGGTGGCTACATCAGAAGGTATGGATCCGGGAGGCGACGCTGTACTTCCGGTTCAGACGACCGGTACATTGTGACGACTTCCTTGCGGAATCGTTTTTTCAACGCTGTTGAGCTCCAGCAACGGCTTCGAGCAGCTCGCAGAACGTCGGTGAGCGTCTCCACGATCAGACGAAGACTACGGGAGAGGAACTTGATGCCCCGCAGGGCCGCTACGGGCCCCCAGTTGACTGCGCAGCACCGGAATGCCAGAAGAGGATTTCGCACTAGCCATGAGAATTGGACGTTCACCCAATGGAGGAATGTCCTCTTTTCTGACGAGACGAGAGTGTGCCTTTACACCAACGATAGACGCAGAAGGGTGTACAGGAGGCAGGGGGAGCGGTATACAGAAGCCTGCACCGTAGAAACCGTCAGCTACGGGGGTGGATCCTGTATGTTCTGGGGCGGCATTTCCGTCGACGGGAAAACCGAACTTGTTTGCGTTTCCCGGACTGGAGGTGGCCGTGGCCAGGGATCCCTGACTGCTCAACGGTACATTGCGGAGATCCTGGATCCACATGTGGTCCCATATGCTGATGTAATTGGACCTGGGTTCCAATTTATGCACGATAACGCCCTCAGCCATACAGCGTTGATCGTTCGGGACTACCTGCATGCTGCTGGTATCAACGTTATGGACTGGCCAGCAAGGAGTCCCGACTTAAATCCCGTCGAGCACCTCTGGGACCAGCTGAAAAGGCGGGTACGATCGCGTGATCCTCCTCCTGCCACACTTGATGAGCTTCATGATGCTGTCATTGAGGAGTGGAACAACATTCCTCAAGAGAACATCGTGACGCTGATCAGGTCCATGACCGACCGCATGGAAGAGCTTCGGAGGGCTAGAGGAGGCAACACTAGGTTTTAAGTTTAGTTTTAAGCTTTATTTTATTGTTATTGTTGTGTTTTATTTTTTTGTAATTTTTATTAAATAATCGATTTTGCCTTTTTCCTGTTTTTTTCCTTACGGGGTTGATTTTCAATTGACATTTTCCGATAGAAGGTTTCATTACCTTTCAAATAAGACCCCATAGTCATGGGGTACATTACATTCTGTAAGAGCAATTTTCGCTCAAAACGAAATTTTCGAAATGTGCGATGTGTTACCATACATTTTACACCTAGGTTTCAAGCAAGCGAGGTGTCAAATATTCGAAAAGTGTACGGCTCTTATTAAGTGGTTGGAAACATTTTTCTTGAAAGTGTTACGAACACATTAACTCTTATCTGTACAGGAAACCAGTTAGGACCTCTGCCAGTAGCATCTATCCATTTTTTTAGAACCTAATCGGATTCTTTGGAAAACTGTAATAAGAAACCGAGATTTCTTCTTCAATTATCACATTTGAAATGAAAGTTAAAAATATTCATTTAAAAAAATTATTGGTAATAATATCACATTTTAAGTTGTTCTGAAGCCATTTGCAACTAAATTATATACTTGTATATACAATTTTAATATGTCTATTTACCGTTCATACTGCAACTTAGTGAAAATCTTATTAGTAGGTACCGTAAACATTTTGTGCCTTTTAATCTTATTAGTTACCTTTAAGATAGGCACCCAACCAAAACAAGTAATTAAATATAATAAAACAGCGAAAGTAGTCGAAATAAAATAACTAGTATGATATCGTACTTCTATTTTATCGATTACGCGTAAATTGTAACTGCACTTTGGCACCGCTCTAGTTTGCGACGCCAAACAGCGGCCGTACCACTAAAAAATTCAAGCATCGTCCATATCCATAGTGGTTTAATACATTGTGCCGTGGTTTACTGTATGGAACGATCAATGTACAACGCATAGAACAAAAATATGCTTTTTCGTTCGATATGTTAGTTCGATCCCGAGAAATGATGCGGCGTTGCGTTTATTTATTAAAATATTAGTTTTTACTGACTTAAGTGAAAATACTAATACTCACATGTGGTGCGTGACTCCACCATTCATGTAGGTTTTAGTTTCATTCCTATTTTTGCATGTAACCACACTACAATTCGGCATTTTGAGTAAACGTGGAATAACATTTCAGATTCACGGCAAATTGCGAATAACATGCGGTGGGCAGTGACATGCCCATTTGGCCATGTCGCACCGACACGCGCCAAGCCCCCGTTTCATATCTATTCCTTTTTATCATCTGAGGTTTTAGGCTTTTGAATAAAATCACGCATTAATTAATTGCATTCTAGATAAAAAGCTGTGTTTGTATAATTTATAATTTTCAGTTCCTTTGGTAAGAAACGGACATAGCAATTTCTATGAAGGGCAGTTTTTTTTTACAGTCCATAACAAAAAAAAAATTCTTCAAGAAATGAATACGTAAGTACCCAGTAATTTCCTAGTAGTGGGTCTACTGGTATAATTTCATTACATTACTATATATAAATAAGACTCAGACAACATGCAAACTATTAATATCCGTAAAACAAATTATTATTCTTATTACTGACAACTTTAAAACTCGTTAGTTTATTTAATACTAAAAAAACGAAACTAAATATACTTTTCACTTCTCATGCTCTAAAAGTTCGTCTTTATGTCGTGCGTAGGCGACATAAAGTCGCTTTTTATGCTCTAGAGCATAAAGTAAAATCTTCGTCGAAGACCAAGGCAATCGCTGCAACAGCCACACGAACATCTTTAACTTCATACAACAACCTCTTTATTTTATTTCGTTTCGTTCGTATTCTAAGACCAAGGCAAAGATACCAACAGCCAAAGTACACAATAAAACTTCATATTTACGTGTTGCTGTTTCATTTCCTCGCAATCGAAGTGAAAAGTAGAGTGTACAACTCGTCCATAAAACCCATTTTACACTCGACTTTATATCTATCCTCGCTCGCAAGCTCGCTCGGATGGATAAACGTCTCGAGTAAAATGGTGCGTTTTATGCACTTGTTGTACAATCTACTATTGTCATATCATAGTATTTTAATACAAATAGAAAACTTGTGCTCAAAAATCAAATACTTACTTTATTCAAGTTATCTAACTTCGCTAACATGATGTTCTAGAACATCATGTTAGCGAAGTAATACTTACCACTTTTTAGTGCAAGTATCAATATCGGTCACGGAGTGAATTCCAACGGTGCGCTATATAGCTATTTGCATCGGCAAGCTCCGCGGTTAGTTCTATCCCGATCGCACTTACATATAGCTAGAAAGGGACGGTACCCGCGGCTGGTGCGATCTCGCTGTGCATGTGGGGGTTAGGTACGTTTGTGTGGGTGGTAGTAGTATTTACACACACAAACGCACTACGCGTGTCAAAATACCGAATTCTGAGCGAGCGCTTTTTTGAAGAGCACTCTTAAGGAAAATGCTCTCACTTCGCCTGCATTTTTTGTATGTAGGTAAAACCTGACGCTAATAATATTTTTTTGTGTTCTTAGTAAGTACCTATCTTTTTAATGTAAAATACTTCCAAATTTGATTCTGATCTTTTTTTATAAATTTTATACCGAAGTTTTTTTTTTTTTAGTTTCGTTTTTTTTACAAGCTTTATATTAACTTGCACTGTTCGTATGTAAGTATGTAAGTATGTAAGTTGTCCGTCAAGATTTGCAATCCATTTTTCAGTCACTTCCCGTTATCCAATTGAGCTGAAATTTGACATGACAATGCAATATTATGATGACTTGGAGCTGATCTGATGCTGGAACTGGAAGTCATAGGAACTCCGCAATAAAACGACCAACCCCATCGAGTTTGGGCTCGTTAGAATCGCCTCAATGAGTACTTGATGGTGGTATGCAGAAAAGTACAGTCGGCAGGAAAAGCTTGTACCAAAAATGAAATTTTTGACAGAAACTTATCTGTCGATCGGTTTAGCATACCTAGTGGGTAGTGACCCTGCATGCCTACGAAGCTGTTGCTCCAAATAATTTTGTGTGGTGAGCATGAATATTTGTTTCTGAGTCTTGAATGTTTTCTATGTATTTAAGTATTTATATCTATTGAAATACATCATCGTCTACTTCCCATAACATAAACCTTATTGAGCCTACCATGGGCCTAGTTCGATTTGTGTAAGATTGTCCCCTAATATTTATTTATTATTTTACAATACTTATTCCCGCTTTAAACGTGAACACCCGAGACAGGTGGCGAAAAGAATCCCCAATTGGCAATTTATATTCAACGCTACCGTCACCACTTAAGTGTAATTTGCAAATGTCACTGTAATTAAGTGATTAACGAAGTAGTTGAACAAGTATTTTTACTTTTCCTACAATCTCCCGGCCTTTAAGCGTACTCATGCTAAGTAAAAGTTGTGTTAATGATATGCACGCGGGTACTCTTTGATCTATGATCTATGGATTCCAGCGGGGAATTCTCGTTTGACGTTTTGAAATGGTATGTGAAATGTCTGGGTTCCTGCACTCTTACTTGCGTTAGAGTGGGCAAATGGCGACGAACGGATAATCCGGTGAGATCGGAGGGATATACTTAAGTAATTAAACGCATTTGCTAATAAAATACATGATTATTTTTTTATATAAAAGTTAATGCTGTTTTTAACAATACTTATATACTTACCTACCTAGTTTCATTTAACTCGATATGATTACGAGTATGATATCAGTGAATAACTATTTAGACTCACATGTAGAAAAAAAATGTACTTAAATATTTAAAATCTCCTTTAGAAAATAACAAGTAGGTTCTCACATACCTACACAGATATTTTGGCACTTTCAAAAGTTTCAAAAAGGCTAAAAAACTGTGTTACTTAACAGAAACAAATGGGAAATAATAACGTCACACAAAATGTTTTGTCTTAAGTTAAATTACCGATCCGATCCTTCTAAAACTAAGTGCACACTTACTTACTTATTAGCATTAATTTTGATACGTCTTTTCTTACAAAATTCAAGACTCAGCGCATCATAAAACCGTTGAAAATTATTTAGCTACCTAATTAATTTAAACACCAACCGCTAACTTTCCATCTCTTACCTACTCATAGAATAAATATATTTAACACCTCCGTAATATATATGTATTATTCTCTCTGCGTACTGTCAAGAATAGGTACGACTGGAACATATTTACATTCTTAGATATGTATGTAATGTTTGTTGTAACTTTCGCTAATTAGTGGAAGTCTTCAATCTTAACAATGCCATGCCACTTAGCAGCGCTAAATAGCCAAGCACTCGATAATATTGTAATAGGTATCGTGTTTATAATAAGCAGAGATAATGCTTACTTATTGCATATATTGTAAGACTAAACACAGATCCGCTTAATCAATTACGTGTGGAAGGTGTTTTCAAAGAATTATCACCATTTAAGGCACAGGTTGGAACCCGACCGCAGACAGGAGAGCTATAACCACGAACTTCGAATGTCGAAGTTCGGGTATCTCCATCTCTATCGCACTTACATTACTCGAGTGACAGGGATGCAGATTACGAACTTCGAGTTTCGATTTTCGTGGTAGCGCCGCAGGGCTGTTATTCGCTACGCGTTAATGCGGCTCACCCCGCCGGTCACCCGTTATGAAACTAGACCTCTATCTTCGCTTAATTACTACGCATCGCGGGGCCAAGGTATTATTTGTGGGTGAGCGTTGAGGTGAGCTTAAAACAAGTTATAGAATAGGGGGGCAGCAGCAAACGACGTGTCGCAGTGAGACTACCGGTTTCTATGTATTTCTATGAAGGCGAATCCCGAGTTCCCGACGACCGACGTGTTCTTTGCCGTCTTCCTCAAGGGGGGGGGGGGGGGGGCTTCCCTAGAGCTTAGGCTCTATCTAGGGCTGTTTCGATATCACTTGGCTTTGGCTTGGGGGCCCCAAGCCAAAGCACAAACCCTGGCCCCAAGTTGGGGCTAGGGCTTTTTTTTTTTTTTTTTTTTTTTTTTTATTTTTTTTTTTATTTATTAAAAACAAAAAGTTACATATATACGTTGATACATTGCTCCACAAAACTAAATTTTTCAGTTTGACTGTGGAGTCAAAAATTACAGTCTCATTTCTCTTCAGCTTTAACATATGTTGAAGTGTCTTAAATATTGAGATCTATCTCATGAATGCCCCAGTAGAAACGTGAAAGGAGATTTCTACATGGCATCCATGAGGTATTTTTTTAATCGATACTTAAATCTAGCTTTTTTAGGTTCATGAACAATGTCCGCGGGCAGGGTGTTCAGTATTTATACGGTATGCGTTTCTTTAGTGTCCTATCACCATAGTAATTGAACACTCTAGGTACTTCATATTTGCCCGCGGTCATTGTCCTTGTGTTATGTTTGTGTTTAACAAGGTGTAAATCTTTAAGGTCATCATGGTTATTTACTGCTAACAAGTATTTCAGTTTAGAGCTTACCGGTAAGATTTTACATATTTTGAACAGTTTTTGGTAGTTTTTTTTACAGTTATCTTTTGTCTTCTTATTCACAAGTAATTTCAGGAATCGGATTTGTAACATTTCTAATTTTTCGATATTAGTTTTGAAAGTTAGACCATAGCTATCAAGGGCATAGCAAAGGATGGATTCTACTATTGACTTATATAGACATTTTAAGGTGCTGGTAGGAATTCTGTAACTTAAATGATAAAATTGACCTAAGAGTATTCTTAATTTGCAACAAATAAAATCAATGTGTGGTGACCTAGAGAAGTTTTCATCAATTTTTAATCCAAGATATGTAACGGTACTCACTTTTTCTATTGCCTTGCATGTACCTACAGTTGAGTGGGATAATATTGTTGTGGAGGCAGGTGAAGCTGTGAGTAAAGATGGGTGGGGGTGTATCCTTAGGAATCAGATATGGAGAGTGGATAAGCATTAATTTGGTCTTATCATTATTCAACACGATCCCGTTATCGTGAGACCATTTGACGACCTTGTCCACATCCTCCTGCACAAGTCGACATGTCAGCGCGAGGTCGGTTCCGGCGCGCAGCGCGCACAGGTCGTCCGCGAACATGTGTGCCGAGCAGTGGCGCAGCGTGCCGCACAGGCTATTCACGTGCATCAGGTAGCAGAGGGGCCCACAGCCCGAGCCCTGCGGCACGCCGCACCGGACGACCTGCTCGTCGCTTGTCCGTAGATGTGCTTGGTTGTTTGATGTTGTTTGTTGTTGATTCTGTGTAGGTACACTACTTCCCGGCGACCGCTCCCCAAGGCCTTGAAGGCCGCTACTTAGATGCTAATGCCCGGTATCTTCGGCTCGTCCCGCGAGACATAACCGTGTAGGAGGCGGCCCATTGAAGCTCACCTCTGAGTATGCGTGGGGTTGTTAACGGCTCGTGTCGCGCGACTACTGCTCCCGAAGGTTGTCGCCTTAGGCTGCTAGATGTTAATACCTGGCTTCTTCGGCTCATCCCGCGAAACAAATGACCGTGGATGAGGCGGCCCATTGTAGATCACCTCGGGGTATACATGCAATTATGCATGGAGTTTGATACGGCCCGTCTCGCAGAACTGGGCGTGCTTGGTTTTTAGTCAACTATTTTTGTGCTTTTCTTTTTCTTGATTTGTATATATTTGGTTTCCTGTTTTTTTTGTATTTTTCGTTTTTCCGTTAATTAAATGCTTGAGATTTCATATATTGCGTCCTTTCGATAATGATCCTGCATGATTGTTGCGGATGATGACACCAGCTGGTTGTGATCGGCTTCGGCCAGGTGTTCGGCCGGGAGGGACCGGGACACGTCCGCGCCACGCGGCTGTAATGCGCGGACTCTTCTCTCACCTTCATTCACCTCTCATCTCTCTTCCCGACGACGTGTCGAACGACGAAACGTCTTTCATATAAATACCTAGTGTCGCTGTGACACGTCGTCTGCTGCTGCTGTCTGCGGTCGGGTTCCAACTTGTACTTTTATATGTAAGGTACGGTTAGTTGTAAACATATGTGTGCAATTTTCAGTCTTATTGTTAAGACTTATCGAAATGTGTACCTACATATTAATAGATCTGCACGGCTATCACAAGACGGCCGCGACATACTCTCGAGCTCTCTCGCACTATCCGTCCCTTTCCAAGTGGTCTAATTAGAGAGGGACGGATAGTGCGAGAGAGCTCGAGAGTATGTCGCGGCCGTCTTGTGATACCCGTGCTGAGCCTAGGTACAGTCAGGGGCCATTGACAATAGAGTCGTGTACAGATATTTATGTGCCTACGTATATTAATACCCCTGGCTGTACAAAGGTACCGGTAGGGGACAAGACATAGGTAGGTACGCATAAATCTAACTTACTAACTAGCTTCTGCCCGCGACTCCGTCCGCTCGTAAAGTCGTTTATATCGTATCTCCAAACATACAATACAAACTTTCACCCCCCATTTCCCATTTAAAAACTATCCTATGTCCTTCCCTGGAACCCAAACTATCTCTATACTTACCAAGTTTCATCTAAATCGGTTCAGCGGTTTAAACGTGAAGAGGTAGCAGACAGACATATAGACAGACACACTTTCGCATTTATAATATTAAGTATGGATATGGATTAGTATGTATAGTAGGGATGGATTGTCTGTGGCACGGTGTCAATAAACATATCCTATCCGTAGGCAAACCTGAGCCTATTTGGCGTAATTTTTCTTCAAAAGAAGAAGAATATGTTGTTATATGTTTTTTTCTATATGTGTCAGATAATAGCAATAAATTAAATTTAAAAAGAACTCGGCCACAACAAATATAGCAAAGAAAAGAACCGTTTCCATCTCCACAGACCAAATTTCGATTAAAAAAACCCCACTTAATTGACAACATTTCATTTTTCTGACTCCTTAATTTAGTTTAGGCATTTAATAGTATTTGAAAAGTTAGTAGACACGTATTTTTTATTTTCATTTAATTTTAAGTTAAACCCCCTAAATTTGGTAGTTTTAAACTACCACGTTCGAAAAGGGCCTAAGTATGTTTATAGGATGAATAAAATTAGCACTGTGGTCTATTTATTGAATTAAAAAGTAAAAAGTATGCTGCTGTATCTGTGACAGGAACATTTGACATTTTGAGTTTTGACGGTTCCTTGCTGACGGTTTTCGTTTGAAATAGAATCTTGCAAATCATTAATCGCAAATAAACGTGTTTTGGAGAGTAACGAGAAAACGAAAATGTATCGTCAAAATCCATTGATTTCGTGTTTTGTGCTAAGTTGCAGGCACACGGCACTGATGTCGCTTGAAATCCAATGTTCCGAAAGGTTTACTATACATATGTGAAGATAACCCAAACTGATAATAGCATTTTAGATCATTAATCTTCAAACTCGTTGGCTGAAAAACATTGAACTGTTTAATCATCATCATATCAGCCGAAAGACGTCCACTGCTGGACATATTGAACTGTTTAATACAATAAAATTGTAAATATTCTTTTAAGCGTTGTTTAATTTTTTCCAGGCCCTACATGACAATAAATGTGTTTTATTTTATAAGTGTTTATATCTACCTAGTCACGTCAAGTCCACTTTGTTCCGACTTTTGCCTCCTGCTTGCTCTGGACCAGCCTTTATTTTAATCATAATATATGTAACTAGCAAGTACTAGAGGCCCTAGCACACTAGGTTTTATCATCATGTTTTACGGCGAAAATGTACTGAAACGTCACGTAAAACGTGACATAAAACCTAGTATGCTAGGGCCTTAGATCAAGGTATAAACAGTAAAAGTTAATCCTTTCGACGCATTTCACAACAAGCAAAGATGACAAAAACGGCGCCGTGGGCACGATAACCCGCAACACCTTTAGGCGTTCTTGCCGTTAAAAAGGTTAATAGCGTAAAATAATAATAACACCTGATGCTGGACAGCGTTTTATTTTACAGTATTTAATTGTATTACAATATCACCTACAGTATTGTTGCACTACTAGATATTTTGTCAAAAATAAGCAGGTATATGTCTTCCAACACATCTCTGACTTCCAGTGATAATTTCTGCTCTGCATACCATTTGAAGTGCTTCAGTGAGTTAATATATCTTGAGCTAAGACAAATTTATCTTTTAAAACAGCCTCAGACAACTTAAGCCGAGTCCAATAACACCGTATTGATGTGACTTGTGAGTTAGCTTCCCCACATAAACTGCATTAACATTATTCTATCCACCGTTGGCAGATTGCAAGAATTAGCTATAACGTAGCCATCGGTGATTTACATTATTAATTATTTTCAAAGTTTTATCAAAATTACATATTACCGTCACTGACTTAACTTGACAAGAATTAGTCAAATAACTGTCACACTGTCAATGTCACACCCAAAGAGAATATAACCACTACACCAATAGTTGTTTATTACAGGGCACATGAAACAAAGCCATGGAATGTCCGCGGTCAGCCTTTAAATGGCTTTTTCAAAGTAATTTCCACTTTTCTCAAGAACTAGCGAAGATAAAAATCTGTAATTTTTTTTTATTACCAAGCTATCCCAAATCTCTAAATGGTTTTTAGTTTGAGCCGCTATGAAAAAATGAAATGTTGTTAATTTGGTGTATCTGTATGGGAACTATAGGTACGAAAGGTCAGATGCCATATACCCCTTGTTTGAGTCGAGGGTTAAAAAGAAACCCCTTGGTCATTGCGTCATTGGCTTTGTCAAATACTTTCAATTTACTTAAATAACACATTGTATGATTGAGATGACAAAAATAATAAACCCTGCCATCCAATAAGCCCATGCCCTCCCTATGCAATGGCATCCATCACATCACCCTTCTAACATCTTCGAAATCATGCGTCCCAAATGTTATCAATATCCGCACAATTTTCTAATTTGTAGGTAGACACGATAAGTGTATGTGACAAACGTTGATCCACTTGTCACTAACACGTGCAATTGTCGAGGCAGCTCAGTTAAAACCAACACCTACCCATTGTATCGCGACAGTCGACCGTAACTACCTCCGCGAGCGAACGCGGCCGCACGCCGTTAAAACTTACGCGAAAAATCGTAAACAAAAACCAACCAACTAAATGCTAGAACCGATTAAAAATATTGGTCAAAAATAGAAGCCTGCATGGAGGAGCGCGTTTAGTTCCAATTTTGAAGTGCGCGATTTTTGTTTGTAAGTTTTTTTTTTAATTTTGTGAAAATGGGTTTGAAGATTGAAGATGATAAGAGGCCGAGCAAGCTGGCGATTATGGATGATGACTCGGATTCACCACGTAAGTTTTTTTAAAGACATTTTTACAAATGTTATGTACTAAAGTACTCAGGGAAATAAAAGTGGTAGTTGATAATAGTAAAAAGTGATGAAATATTTTTATAAGTAGCACCTACTTAATATTAGGTACCATAAATAGGTAATACACAAATAAATAATAATGGACATAAACTCGCATTTACATTTTCGTAAACTAGTTTGAAACTTTATTTAATTATCAATATTTTTGATTAATTTGAATACTCTCAATACGACTTGTAGGTACAGCGGTAAAATATTTTACGTCATACCTGGCCATAAAGTAGGAATTACCGCACGCTATGCGTGCGGAAAACCCCACTTCCTGGCCAGATAGAGACGTAAAATGTTGTACTCACCACGGGCGGTAATAAAGAAAGCCTCAGAGCGCATATTTATCGCCCTTGCCTTCGGCTCGGGCGTCAAATACCTGCGATCTGAGACATTCTTTGTTTAACCGCCCTAGGTAAGTAATGTACTATTATTTAGCTCCTAATGACGTCGTGTTGACACCTGCATTTTATCCCTAGCTGTCAAGACAGTGAAATCAATCAAACATTTACCTAATTAAACGAGTTGTTACCTATGTACATGTTCCTAATAGGAATCTTAGGATCCAACTCTAAACCAATAGAAAAAAGGTTTGGGTCAGTAAACTATTTCTTGTTAATCTGTCCAGTTGGCCAGGAGACAACATGACAGGGACAAAATATCAACAAAAAACTAAATGTGGTGGATTTAAACCCATAAAATTACATGGGAATCAAATCAAACGTTATAAAAATAGATTTGCGCAGATCTGTTCTGTTCCTAATCAAACTTAGGTAAGTAGGTATAAGGGAATAAAAAAGCGGCCAAGTGCGAGTCGGACTCGCACATGAAGGGTTCCGTAAAATAAATTGCGGTTTACGATTTATGACGTATTAAAAAAAAACTACTTACTAAATCTCGTTCAAATCAATTTTCGGTGGAAGTTTGCATGGTAATGTACTAATGTACATCATATATTTTTTTTAGTTTTATCATTCTCTTATTTTAGAAGTTACAGGGGGTTGACTTGTTGAATTTTGTTGGTTGACTCATTTGCATATTTCGATTTTCCAAACACGAGCATTATAAAATTTCTTTCTACTTAAGTACGGCCTTGATTGAAACTTAACGATGCATGTCAATAACGAAAGAAAACATTCGCAAAACCTCGAAACTTTGCAAAGTACCTACTTATTATTATTTATGTTATGACTGTATGAATCATACATTATTGCTTTGCTCCCTAAAAAGTTAGCGTGATGGTCTACAGTAAACGAATGAATAGAATTCACAATGACAGATTATATTATTATGAGGGGACTTCAATGAGTCACAATAAAAATACGAATATCGTAATTTAATCAAAGTAATCACCTTACATAATTTTAGTTCTGCTGTATGGTTCATAACCTTGTCCTGTTTTTTTTAATGGCGTCTATAAATTAAGGGCAAACTGTTCTTATTTCTTAGCAGAGGCTTGGGGTACTTACCTAGTTAAAAATCATATTCCTACTTAATTTATCAATCGATTCCCAAGAAATCCTTAATTTGTTTGACTGTTTTTGCATGAGTGCACTATTATCTACTATTACGCAATATCATCCGACATTTCAGAATCGATTTTCTAACATTTATTATTTATTAGAGACAAAAGTATACCTAGTCCAGATTCGATCGGTGATTTTTTCGGGTTAGGCTCGTAAAACACACTTTCCCGAGATGTGCACTTTTTCTAAAGGGGCACTTCTTTAGAAGGGTCATTTTCTCGGAAGGTGTACCTAAAAGTGCACTTCCCGATATGTACACTTTTTCAATAGGTGCACTTTCCCAGAATGTGCACTTTCGCCGAAGGTATATTTTCCCGGAAAGTACACTTTAGGGGTAGGAGTGTCCCTGTTTGTAGTGCAAATGCAAACAGACGGACAGACGGACGGACGGACGGACAGAAAGACCGAAACTATAAGCGTTCCGGGTTTTAACTACGGGACCCTAAAAAAAATATATTTTATCATCAAACTTAAGGCTCCTCTACACAATCGATTTAGGTGAGATTAAATTTAAGACAAAATCCGTGTGGATTTAAAAAAGCGGCCAAGTGCGAGTCGGACTCGCACATGAAGGGTTCCGTAAAATAAATTGCGGTGTACGATTTATGACGTATTAAAAAAAAACTACTTACTAGATCTCGTTCAAACCAATTTTCGGTAGAAGTTTGCATGGTAATTTTTTTGTTTTATCATTCTCTTATTTTAGAAGTTACAGGGGGGGGGGGGGGGGACACACATTTTACCACTTTGGAAGTGTCTCTCGCGCAAACTATTCAGTTAAGAAAAAAATGATATTAGAAACCTTTTTATCATTTTTAAAGACCTATCCATACATACCCCACACGTATGGGTTTGATAAAAAAATCATTTTTGAGTTTCAGTTCTGTGTGTACCCTTAATACTTAATGTTTTTTTTCGATGTTTGTGTAAACATTTTAATGCGGTTCACAGAATACATCTACTTACCAAGTTTCAACAGTATAGCTCTTATAGTTTCGGAAAAAAGTGGCTGTGACATACGGACGGACAGACAGACAGACAGACAGACGGACAGACAGACAGACATGACGAATCTATAAGGGTTCCGTTTTTTGCCATTTGGAACCCTAAAAAGAGTGTGAAACGCACACAGCGTGTGCTTGTGTGTGGTGTGTGTGTGTGCGTGTGTGTGTGAAGAATGTGTCTAAATAATAAATGTGTACCTTTTGAGAAAGTGCCCTAAATGGGAAAGTGTACATTTTGGAAAAGCGTGCGTTTTGGAAAAGTGCACTGTTTGAAAAAGTGCACATTTCGGGAAAGTTTTCAAATTGGGAAACTGTACATTTTGGGAGTGTACATTTTGCGGAAAGTGCACCTTTGCAGAAAGTGCACATTTCGGGAAAGTGTGTTTTACGAGCCTAACCCATTTTTTCTAAGTAGGTACATTTTAAATTCGGTAGTTTTGTCAGATTTTTTCCTTTACATAATTTAACAAACAGAACAATATAACTATTATAAATATCTGCCAAACTGCATAACACATGAATAATCATGCATGCCGGTCGGCACCTATACGTACATATGTGTAGGTACGTCATATAGGTTACCAACCAAAGACAATGCTCAAATATTTTGTTTGTTTTAAATAGTTTTGATATTTTGAAACCAACCATTGCTCATTGTTGATGTATTGCCTCTCAGGCCGATTGAATCTAAAACATAAACGAACGAAACAGACATTAACTTACACTAATAACTCGCAGGCACCGCACTGTTTTTTTTATGAATATGAATTAGTCTAGTATAGTATGACCAAGTGACCACAGATCAAAGAATACTGTCGGACTAAACATTCGTATAATTAAACAGTCACAATTGTGGTAGACGAACGTCAGACGCAAAACTTTTAATAAAAAAGTAAGTACCTAGCTTAGATAGAAACCCATGGACCCATTTATTGTAAAGAAAGGGAAGAGTATAAGATTTCAGCTTCACTATTATATTTTATTCTGTTTATTTGGATACAGTATAAAATTTAAGGCGAAGGTATATTTAATTCTCGACCGAAACGAAATCTTTGTTTATTTAGGTAGGTATATTTAACGACATTATATTTTGAAAGGGTTGCTGCGCCCTCGCTAGTAAAATTGTTGACATGTTTACTGTTAGATATTTCACGGATCTTCATCCTTAGCGAGCCTGAAAGAGCACGGGTTGCGTCACAAAGAGAGAAAGTCGTGATTCAGTATGTTTTGGCGTCAAACAATCGACTTTACGTCATCTACAAGACAGTGGTTCTTCGGTAACTGCTTTAGAACAATATATTATCAGTTATTAACCAACCAATATCTCAGAATATGATTTTTTTTATCACCTCACGCCTTGTAAGTTTGTACCGTTATCCGTTACATGCAAGCCGATAGTGCTCATAACAATCTGCACGCGTATTGTATTATTTATTACCGGCATCTGTTACCTTATACCTATGTGTGTAAGAAAACGCCGAATTGACACCCGATAAACGGAGCGACCATAGGCAAACAGCAGCATAGCTAACATGATCATGTTTTATGTCGGACGTAAAGCATCTCTATCTAATTAGAACACTTAGGGAGAGACGGATAGTCTATGTTGCCGCGATACAGCTCGCGGGCCGTCCTGTGTTAAGCCTGCATCACACTGGCGCGGCCTGCGGTGGCGGACCATAGTAAATTTGACAGCTAATGACAAGTTTTCTATTGTCCGCCGCGGCCAGGCCGCGCCAGTCTTTGAGAGGCCTTAGCCGTGCAGATGTTAGTGAACACCTATGGTCAAGAATGCTGAGACTACGATGTAAGGCGGCTGTACGTCAGCCAAGAAAGTGGCCACTTTTGAACCTTAAGAGTCCGCAGTAAGCTCGGCCGAATTTCACCTTCCCATACAAACGGAGTTTCGTTCTCATTGTAAAACTACGTGTTGGATTGTAACGAAACTTTGCATATAATTAGGTCTGTAATTAGTTTATATGGCTCCAGTTTTAAAACAAACGAGATGCAGCAAAAACAAGTTTTGTATGAAAAATTTAAATTTGCTGCATTTTTTTTACTACCTATGGTATCTGAAGCTACATAAACTAATTACAGAGACAGACCTGGATGGTACTTAACTTATTTTAAGTACAAAGTTTCAGAGCAAACTAGCTAGGTATTCGTTTTAAAATGAGAGCGTAGGTAACTACGTTCGTATCAAGTTCGTATGGAGAATCGAGCTTACTGCGGACTCTTAACATGCAAATAATAGAGTCGAAAAGTTGTAGACCACTTGCTGACTGTCCCTGGTACAACATACTGAATACATCCGACTAGGTATAATACACGGCGCAATTGTGAGTATTGTGACGTACCTCACCGTGAAGTGTGAAGCACTTTTAGGTCACGTACTCCAACTGTCCCCTCTATTCACAAAACGAATTGTTTTCTTCTTGAACTCTTTTAACTAATATTGTAAAGGTGTTTATGAGTTTGTAGCGTACATACCTACGTGCTTTTGCCCGTGATTGCGTCCGCGCGGAACTCGTTTATATCGTAGGTTCGTAGGTACCTACCTCCATACAAACTTTCACCCCTATTTCGCCCCCTTAAAGTTTGATTTTTGGGATACAAACTATTCAATAATTTCTATATCCTTCCTCGGGATTCAAACTATGTCCATACCAATACCAATTATTTCATCTAAATCGGTTCGGCGGTTTAAGTATGAAAAGGTAACAGACATGCAGTCAGAGTTACTCTCGCATTTATAATATTAGTAAGTGTAAGTTAAGTATTATATCTATCCAAATATCACAAACCCTCCATGATGCGTTCAAGAACCGCACATTATGACCACCATAAAAATTGACTGTTTTGTTAGAACAAATTTCTTCTTTGTGAATATGTTATTATTGCTAAATAATAACATCGATTTCGATAATATTATTTCATTCGAATTTCGAACATCTCTGAAAAACAAAGAAATTTGATTTGACCTCTATTCTAATATCAGTCGAAATGACGTTTCGTTCGAAATGAATTGTCAATTTGCATACAAATTTGACAAATGTAGGATAGGACGTAAGTATGATATCGAACGATTTGATATTTGGATCCGACTCTAGTTTGTCTCTGAATAAAAAAAACTGTGACAGCTGCCAGAAAACAGCGCCGCGATGCCGGTCATAATATGCGGCTCCTGAATGCATCATGGAGGCTTATGATATGTGGATAGATAAAATAGTGTATATGTAACTGTACATAGTTAGGAATTAAAACACTCGTGTGATGTTATTATGAATCCACACTCGTGTTTAATGCCCTTCATTATGTACAGTCACATAAACTACTATATGTATGGATGGATGTAGGGCATAGACTAGGAAACTATATGTACTCGTCCAATTGCAAAACATATGTTACATATAGGATGGACATGTATGTATCTAATAAAAACTCCCGAATTATTGAATCTAGGGATTGGCCCTAAAATACAGTGATTCTTACGCAAGTTTTTTAGTAGAATTTACCTATTTAGCCGATTTTTTTAGTCAGTCCACCAATACATAGTTAAAATTTCTGTGGCATTCGGGTACTTAACATATATAGTCATTCACCTACTTGACGATTTCGCAATCTGTACTGTCAGTTACAGATATGTTGTCAATAGTCGATGAAATGATCTTGAAAGATCAGATACGCAATCTAGGGAATCATCTGTCACTGTCACAGTTAACTATAACTATATAGTCCGACACAAACTGTTTCTATGTCACAATAAGTAAAGTCAAGGTACTTATTTAATTGATAATTTAATCCGATGCTATTGAAGCAAATACCCATTACATGTTTTACTGCCTAGACCAAAACAACGTTGTTATTATTTTTAACCGACTATAAAAGAGGAGGTTCTCAAATCGTCGGAATATGTACTTTATTTTTTTATGTATGTCCTCCGATTAGTCGGTGATGCGTGGACGATATTTATTTTGTTTGAAAAATTAAAATGAAAAAAATGTTTATTTTAAACTTCAAGGGAGCATACACAAAGGTTGGGATCTCCTAGTAACTATATACAGGGTGGGCCCTGTAACACGAGCAAATATTTAAAAGGAGGCTTCCTTAGAGCATTTGCAGTAACCCCTTGTGTATCATTCACTTTAAAAATTTTTGGTTACGGAGAAATTTTGATCTAAAGTTATGACCTCCAAGTAATGTATCTTGGCACCACGAGATCATATCACGGCAGTCAATGCAGATTTTGAGGTAACATCATGTAATGAGTCATAATAGTTTTTGCATTTTTGTGTTCAACAGATAGTTTTGTTATTATTTCATTTTTTTTTTCATTTTTTTTCTTTTTAAAATAAAAAGTTACTCATAGCATTCCAGAAGAGTAAAAAAATACAAGTAAACTTATTTAAAAAAAAAAATTTTTTCAAAAAAAATTTTTTTTTTTCGCATAAACCACAACGAACTTCGAAATAATTGTTCACAAGCTTAATAATCTACCGTTTCATTGTTTGCTCCAGTTACAGGGCCCACCCTGTATATACCTGTGACAGGAGTTTGAAAGGGTATCTTTCCGAGTCGCTCCCATGATCATCAGGTCGGGATCTGATGATGGAATCCTGGACAAATCGAGAGAACTCTTCAAATTTTATAGGCACACTTGAAGCGATTTGGGTTAGATTTCTCCAGGATCACAAATTATTATTTGAAGGATCTTCAAATCGGTATTTGAAGTCTGTTAAAACTTGGCTGTTTTGGGTTGTTCATATACAATCTACTTATATATAGGTAACTACCTATAGTCAGTTACTTTTAAATTCTATGAGTCAAATAATGGTAAGAATTTGCTTTAACGACTTTTGTCAGCCAAAATAAATCCATCGACATCTTCCACGTCCACGACATTAAAATAATTCTGTCGCCGTTATTAGTTCTATAGATATTTACATATAAATACAGTTAGTATTAGAGTTTAGTTCATATTTTGTATTGTATTAAGTTATAAAGTTTTTAAATAGATCTCACCGCAACATGCGTATCCAATGTAGGTAATGTACTTCCGTAATTGTTGTAAATATCAGAAATAAATACCTCCTAATATACTAGCTTTAAGTGAAATCAGCCCTATATTATTATTGGCCCTATAGGAGCCCGGGGACCTTTGGAACCTTATCTCAAAATTTGGCATAGGCACTAGCTTTTCGAAAGCGACTGCCATCTGACCTTCCAACCCAGAGGGAAAACTAGACCTTATTGGGATTAGACCGGTTTTCTTACGAAGTTTTCCTTCACTGAAAATTTACTTTTAATTAAAATAAAAAAATATTAAGTCACTACGACTCAGATTTCTCCGTAATAGCGTGGTCTAGGTCAATCCTAGGTTCATGCTGAATGTATGAGAAACATATAGCACAAAATTAATTAGCTCAAAAGTAACTTTGGTGTGTCTAAAAATGGCGATTCAGGATCGCGTGCACCACGCAGTGCCGAGAAAAACGGAAGGTCAATGGCTGAGGTCACTCGTTAGTCGTTACAAAGCTGGTAGATGAGCTAGATCTAAAATACTGGTATAGAACTGTGAATTAAAGATTTTGAAACCTTTTCCTTTGCTATTTTTCGCCTACATAAACCCCTATATTGCAAATTCATCGAAATCGTTAGAGCCGTTTTCGAGAACATATTGCTCGTTTAATAATAAGTAGGTATACAGGGTGACTGGTAATTCGACCTATTCCTTGAAAGGGGTTATACTAGAGCTAATTTGCAACTATTTATGTCCAGTCAACCAGGGGTCGAAACTCGCTGGTTTCCGAGATATTCGAGTTTTTAGTTTGTATGAAAAAAATTCTCCTTGCAGCCTTAAGCTGGTGATTGTGACAAAAGTACTTCCATTTGGATGGTAAAAATCATTTTTGTCACAATCAGCACTTTAAGGCTGCAAGGCGATTTTTTTTCAAACAAACTAAAAACTCGAAAAAAAAAAAATCGTGTTTTGACCCCTGGTTGACTGGACATAAATTGTTGCAAATTAGCTCTAGTATAACCCCTTTCAAGGAATAGGTCGAATTACCAGTCACCCTGTATATAGGGCTCAAAAACCCTGTATTTATTGTATTTGATCTACATACTCGTATAATGCTTAGGCCGGAGTCTCATTCCATAGACATAAATGTAGCTTCTAGCTTCCATACAATTTGACGCTGTAAGAAGCGTGCGGCTTCGATAGACCCACGGATTATATAATCTGTGCCCACGGCCTTGCCTAATATCAAGTGAAAAGTCATTACTTATACTGAAAGTCAAGTTTAGACAAAGATTTAATTACATAAAGGCTGTAGACAGGATTATTTACACACATTTAATAACTACGCATTTTTAATTTTTTTTACTAATGGTAATGTACTTTGTATGTGTACATGTACGAGTACAGGCTTTCTTTTATCTTCATACCCATCTTGGTAAATCCTTATGTCACTTTTATAAGATGAGGCTTACATTATCTTTTATTTAACTTTTACTGAAGTACTTCCTTATAGACGAAATTTCAAATAATGATGACTGGGCACACATATGCTGCTATGTACCTATTGTACTTACTTGATATATATTTCTGGGGCTTAATAAATCGAGTGAAATTACGCAACGAGACGCAATTAAAAATAGATCCAAGTTGAACGGTTATGATTTGAATTATTTCTCGTAGAATAGATTCCTTGGCACAGATTACATACCTACTAAAGATTCTATAAAACTCACATCAATTACATTAATTGTTTTTTTAAGTATTTATTATTTTTTCTAGTAAAACTTTCATATAATTCCTCGTAAGATATTAGTTTTGTGTTGCAGGAATGTGTTTGTTTTGAATATTACCTGGTTTCTTCGTAGGTATACTAACTATTATCTAAAGTCCTAGTGCCTTTTACACTATCTTCGTAGATACAGCTAGCAGCAGAAGTACCTAGCTACGCGGACCTAGTGCTCAAAATGATCTACACACGGCTATTGATAGGTACATTTTCGTTTCTAGGACTAAATATAGACACAAATATTAACTACAAAAACCACATTAAAAAATAAGCTCAAAAAGATCTACATTCACATATACCTAGTACCTACGAATAAAAAAAAACAACATTTAAAAACCAGCATGGCCTTATTACGCCTACGCCTAGTCTATTTTTCGATATGTCATACTGCTTTGGGGCAACAGTATGAATGCTACCTAATAGCCTGTTCATCTTATTACAAAATAATGCATCAGCATCCTGGTTATATGACTGCAAAGTTGTAACATTACCCCGAAAACCTTCCTCTGTCGAAGCTCATAACGATTTATTCTTACAATAAACATATACATTTTTATTTTACACAATCTATAATTGTTTGCTGTGCCCCTGCGTGTGCATTTGATAGTTTGAGTTCAAGAGGATTATGTAGATAATGTTGGCTACGTTATATTAGCTAAGTACTTCTGGTTATTTTGCTGACTGTACATATAGACACATACCTATAGCCAAATCCACACTGAAAATAATGTTTACAGAAATTTCCTTTTTTAAATTTGAATCTCCTTGTTGTTATGTGGTTTGTATTTAAAATATTTAAATGTTACTCAGTATCAACAAAGAGGTACATGAAGATCGTTATGTTTGTAGAAGTAGGTAAAGAATGACAATATTATTCGTTTCTATTAAAAGGTCTTATGTCATTGATCGCGCATTATGTACCTATTAATCCATAAAAAGTTTATGCTCTGCCATATTATGTCCGTTAATTTACCTATTTCCAGTTATTAAAAACTGGCTTTGACCGACGGACAGCCGGATCCGAGTGATCGCATAAGTGTTCCGTTGGACCAATTTTGGTACGGAACACTAAAAAAAAAACAATACCAATTCTGTACCAAAATATTTAATGCTTATCTACGAGTATAGTAATTAATACAGTCGATATTGTTAAACCTCGAAATATCGGGGAGTTTGATGAAATTTGGTATTACTTTATTGTCAATGATCACCTGTCAAACGAGGCATTATTTTTTGGCAGTGACGGAAATATAATACTTAGTGTATGGATGAGATTATTTAATGTTGCAGACTTTTAATAAAACTGTTGTTGCAATTGTGATCTTCTACCATGGATGGTAGAGTTGCTTTTTGAATGAACTACTTTGACGCAATGGGGAATGGATGAAAATTTTAGATGTGCCTGATTATATTTTTTGTGATAGGAATGACTGTGAAGGAAGGTTCCTTAGCATCAGAAAAAAGTTGCAGACTTTTCAGTTGAGTCAATTAATTTTGTAAAATATAAACAGTTTCCTCACTTACGTTTTGACGTTTGGGTTTAGGACGGCAAATTTCCTTGATCCGTCTCATATTGCAAAAAAAAAAAAAATATCTGACCCAGCAGCTATATTTGTTGGCAATGATGCCAGCTGCTGGAGCTGTCATTATCATTGCCAGTGTCAGTTTTCCACAGATTTTTAAGATATTTTTTGTAATATGAGACGTATCAAGGAAAGTGTCTCATTCGCCGTCCTAAACCCAAAACGTAAGTGAGGAAAATGTTTATATTTTTCAAAAATAATTGACGCAGCTGAAAAGTCTTCACCTTTTGTCTGGTGCTAAGGAAGATTATTCCTATCACCAAAAAAATAATCAGGCACTTCTAAGATTTTCATCCATTCCCAATTCGGCCTGCTCAAATAATCTCACGTAGATATTATGTCATGCCATGTGGTAACTGAGATACCTTTTCTTGAAACTTTGCTTGGTTACGGTTCATTAGTATCTTAGTAGGTAAAGGTAATCGAACTCCTTAGTTTATGTAAAAAAAAGTAAGTATGGATTGTCTAATTAGGAATGTCACTATAAGATTTTCTTCGCTTCTTCTTTATTTTCAAAATTAAATGTACATTGTTGATTTGTTGCTTATTCCAAAGACATTGTTACCAACATTTAGGAAAAAATATCAATTCACATTGCTACTGACTTAGTTGGCCGGCCTGATTAGTAAAGTTTTGAAATAAGTAGGTAACAATAACAAGGCTTCTATTTCAAAAACTGCAATAGATAACATTGTCACCTGCCAGTATTTTCTAAAATCACGCACTCACCGTGCTTGCGAAACCCAATTCGACGAAATTTTATCGATTCACCGACACAATCGAATTCGATAACAGAGCTTGCGAAACTCGAGTAATACCAACATGAGAAAATAATTAGATTGTTTACGATTTAAAAACGAAAATTGTGTCAAGGGTGGACACGTGGAAAGTTTGCAAATGTAATGAGTGTTCTGTGGACACTGGATACACACAAAGCATCGAAATTGCAGTGCCAACCGGTCTGATGCGTTTTATAAGGATGGACTCCATAATTACGTTTCGCGTTCACGTTTTTTACCACGAAGAATTGAAATGCCGAATTTTGTTTAAAAAAACCTGTTCGACTGAAGCACGCAAATTTGGCACTAAGTAGTTAATGTTGTGTGCTATTTTGACCTTCAATCCTGTTTAGGAAGCTAGTACCTATGCTCTGATTATTCTTTAACGTCGCTTAAGGCGCTCTTATTAGACGATATTTAGGTATTTGCGGAGGTGAGGCAGACGGAGCGGGAGACGCGCGTCCCGCGCACCCCGCTAACGGCCTTATTCTGTTGGCATCCGTATTCGGCTCGTTTTTGCGGATCATACGATCAAATGTTTGTCTTCTTGAATAATTGTTTTATTTTTCAAATCTTGGTTGATTTGTGTAAGATTGTCCCCAATTATTTATTGTTTATTTATTTATTTAAATCTATTTTTTTAAAGAAAATAATGAATAATAGGTAGTTACAGTTCTTAAGTACATCGTAGTATGATGACATCAATTATGGACACTTACTTTCCAAAGATATGTTAGTACATATTTCTTCATCATCAATCCACCTATCGTTTTCCCAGTTCCTATGTGGGTGCTTCCGTTTTCCAAATACGTAGAACTGATAAAATAATAGTACATCTTCACTTCCTAAGGGTGAACGTCACCAATTATGGATTGTACTAATATATTACAGGTTTTTTAAACCGAAATAAAATCGATTACTTCTAGGTAAAGTTACAGCGCCGGTTAACACCCGCTTAAGAAACCATCAAAAATAATAAACAAATAGCTATGTTCATCTATTTATCTCCTGGCAAATTATATTATTACCATGTATGTCTTTCCCGCTCACGGGACAATGATGTCCCGGACCTTTGGGAGGCATGCGTGGGGCTAGGTACCTACAAAGTACCAACGGAGCCAACACGTAGAGGCCCTTTTGACAATTTAATGAAATGCAAGGAGTATTATTACCATAATTATTACCTTTGTTACATAAGTATGACTGACTGATCAAAAACTGGATAATTAGACCACTGTTAGTCAGAAGAGCATTTTATTATACAGGGTGGTTATTTTAAGACCAGCAAGTTCTTCAGTACATGACTATGTCTATTAAAAAATGTAATTTGACCAAACATCATATAAAAATAACAAATTCAATTTGTCTCTTAAATACCTAAAAGTGTTATGTCACTGCGCTCGCGCGGCGCGTGCTGCCTACCATGCTACCTCGACCAGCGGCCACACCGCGATGGACCTTGATACTCTCAACAAGCCAACAAGATTGGACTTATACTTGGCTATATACTCCAGGCAAAATACGGTTTCGAAAATCATTAATTTATAATAGCGTTTTTTTGTATATTTCATTTTTAATCGTTATTATAAGATGCTTTACACAAGAATCCAACAAATTTTCCAACCGGAAGTAATTATATAAATATAAATTAAACTTTAATTGTCTTTTTTTGTTTGATTTATATTGAATTTTTTAAAGCAAATGTAAATTTAGGTAAAAGCCTCCTCGATCTCATGCCATTCGGTCATTAGCCAACTGCATCCAGCTAGGTCCGGCGACCTCAGTTATGTCAGTGGTCCAACGTCTTCGTCGTCTACCTTTCCTTTTGACTTTCGGCCCTGACCACCTGACGACAGTTTGTTGCTTCCAGTGCCCTTCTTTTCTCCTAATATCTGGCGATATATGGCTTTTACCCGAATAGGGTCCATATAAGAAAGAAAAAATGGCATAAATCTTTTAGATTTAGTAAATATGTACTAACACAAACAATATGGAATAAATAAAGCTTAAATAAATATATATATATAAACTAGCTGTTGCCCGCGACTTCGTCCACGTATAACATGTTATCGTCTAAATGTTTGTTTAAGAAATTTAAATGTTTGTTTAATAAAAAAAAACATTGAAATTAGTTTTGTACAGTCAGCATCAGATAGTTAATGCCTTGGTAACCAAATATATCGCAAGATCGCAACACGTCTTTGTTACTATAGGTGTAAGAATGTGTTACGATATATTTGGCTACTTTGGCTGCTACTAACTATATGACGCTGACTGTACCTAGTCTTTAAGTAAACAGTCTAAAACCGAAGAAACAAATCTCTCTTTATTTCAAAATGTCTTGCTCTCTATACAAACTTAGAACCCTCTTTGAACTCTCATAGTAAATAGTCTGAAACCGAAGTTACAAATTTCTAACTTTAAAAATGTCTTGCTCTCTATACATAATTCGAACCCCCTTTTAACCTTCTTAAGTGATTAATAATTAAAAAACCGAAGTTACAAATCCCTTACTTTAAAAATGTCTTGCTCTCCATACAAACTAGAAGAACTGTATATCCTAGAAGTAGGTATTTTTGTCAAGACCAATCCAAGCATGTTCAGTAACGTTTCAGAAGGCCGCAGATTTCCGACACGTAAACAATACAAACAAAAATTGAAAACTTTGCAGGGTAGCAACAACACAGCGCTAATCAGAGGCGGAATCTTAGGAATGGCACCAAACATTTTCAATAAAATTCCAGACCGAATTAAACACTGGATATTAATAAATTTAAAAGACAATTGACTTCAGATTCAGATTTGTTTATTATCATAATTTTACAATTGAAATCATAGTACAATGAATATACAGTTAAAAATGTGTTAAAATTATAACTTGTCAGTTACAATAAAATACAATAGATGTGTACAGTTGTGTACAGAATTGTTATTATTTGTAAATAGTTTAATAATACTTATACTCATAGCATAATGTTATTACATAAAATAAAGAAAGAAAACATAATACAAATATTAACGTCAAGCTTTTAAGATCTTGTTATTTAGTCATTTGAAAGAAATTCTTGTAAACTATACAGTGTTTTTTCAAGCAATAGTTGTTTTACATGGAAGCGAAAAGAGTTGTCGTTCGTTATGGTTTTAAGGTTTGAAGGTAGCCGGTTAAAAAGTATTTGTCCTATAAACTTCGGAAGTTTTGTGCCTATTTTAAGTCTGGGCGAGGTTGTTTTGAAGTGGATACTTCTTTGCTCGCGTTCTTGTATAGGGGTACAGTTCAAAATGTATCACGTAACTTCCGGATTAACTTTTTGTAGAGAAGCCTAATCTGATTTCAAATAATTGTTTGTTACATGTTTTAATCCTTCTTTATTTGCTATTAGTTGTTAATCACAAAATGTTATTTAGTTTATGTGACGGGCATGAAAACTATGCTGAAATGACCGCCATTTTCAATGCCTCGCGAGTCAAACGAGCTACGTCAGTCAATGTTGCTATATATACCGATTTATCTGTGCTTATACAGATTTTAGTGAATTAATGCAGATATATATTTTACGGGGACAACCAACAAATAAGTATCCACTTAAACTTAATTAACGGTTGTATCTCGGACACAACCCGCTTCTTTTTAAGTTATTCGCATTTCTCATTGATCTCGAACTATTTTCACCTCTCCTTTGAAATTCATTTGGATAACGTTTAACATACATCAAAACTTCCAATATATAAGTTGAAACTAATGTTAAGATACTAAGTTTTCTTAAATGTTCGCGACACGTGTATCTGTCCTTTGCATAGGGAAGTACTCTAATTGCACGTTTCTGGATCTTTAGGATGCGCTCATAATCCGTACTGTTGCCCCAAAGCATTATCCCGTATGAAAGTTGAGAGTATATGTACGCATAATACAGCTCTTTTAAGCAACTTTCTGACACAAGTGGTCTTAACTGTCTTAGAGCATAGATCCCTCTTGCTAACTTACTGTATAATGTATCTATGTGATCTTTCCATGACATTATTGGATCAATCATTTCAATCAATAGATCAATATTTGATTGAAAAGTGTTATTATACCATTAAATATTACTTAAACGACCCTACGACATAACATGATTCCATTCAAGACATTCCTTAGTTATAATATTCTTTAGTTATAGTATTTTTTGAGAGTTTTTGACATGTATTTGAAGTATTTAACACCAATCACTGTATTGACATTTTTTTTTTAATTTTTATAAATATATTAGCTGGCTGAAATATTTTGTAAACCTACATTGTGGATAATGCACAGAAGTCTTATATTTTGTATACCAACAATACTTGATAAAGTTGTTACCTATGTTTAACAAAATAAATTTAATTGAATTGAAAGTACTTAATTTGTATTCTAATAAGTAATCTTTATGCAAAAATTTAAGTCTCTAGCTCTAAAAATAAAGTTTCCCCCATACAAACTTTGCACCCCTATTTACCCCCTTTAGGGGTGGAATTTCCAAAAATCCTTCTTAGCGTTGCCTACGTTGTAAAAGGTAGTGCTGGTGTAAATTTCAACTCTCTAGTCTTAGTAGTTTCGGCTGTGCGTTGATGAGTGAGTGAGTGAGTGAGTCATATCAATAACTCCATACCGACAAAAGGTATGTTCACTTAGATAACGTCACATTTATTTGCTTTAGTGGGCTTATTTTTAAAGGGGCGTGGCGGGGGAGGCTTTCTTGGTTGTTATTTGGAGAAACAGCGGTGGCAGAGTGAGTGCGAGATGTGAAACGGTATACTTTAGTGTTTTGTGATGGGTATCATGTGCACAAACAGCTGGCAAAGTTTTGCAGCTGTATAGGGAACACCCTGTAGTACTTTGTACCCGACTGCCTCAGAAGGAAGTTTATGTTTTTCGAGCGTGTGTATCATCATATCAGCCGAAAGACGTCCACTGCTGGACATAGGCCTCCCCCAAAGAGTGCCACAATAGCCAGTCCTGCGCCACCCGCATCCAGCGGACTCCCGCGACCTTTACCAGGTCATTAGTCCACCTTGTGGGGGGCCTAACCACGCCGCGCCTTCCGGTACGTGGTTGCCACTCGAGAACCTTTCCGCCCCAACGGCCATCGGTTCTACGTGCAATGTACCCCGCCCACTGATACTTAAGTTTAGCGATTCGGAGGGCTATATCGGTTACCGTGGTTCTGCTGCGGATAGCCTCATTTCTGATGCGATCGCACAGAGAAACTCCCAGCATAGCCATCTCCATCGCCCTTTGAGTGACTTTGAGCCTTCTTATGAGGCCTATAGTAAGCGACCACGTTTCCGTTCCATATGTCATCACTGGCAACACACACTGGTCAAAGACTCTCGTCTTGAGACACTGCGGAATATTGGACGAAAAGATGTGCCGTAGCGTATGTATGCATGTATGTCTATAACGAAGATGAGGAAGGGCCGTGGCCTGCTGCTGGTGGAGTGGCAGGGTCTTTTTCCGCACTCGTTTTTAATAGAATCTACTAAACAGCAAGTAAATATACTTCAGTTCACCAACTCGTTTAGGACTTTAGTCTAGGTAGTCGCTATCCGGCGCAATAGCCCTAAATGCTTTTGATATATTTCTGTATGAATAAATAAATCTATTATTCGTACAGTCCATAATTGGTACCATTACCCCCCCAACCATGTGCTCGTGTCCGAATCCGATTTACACCCGACTACTTACTACCTAACAGTTCTAAATACGTATTCAGGATAACTGAAGATTTTTATTGACATCTTGTCAATATGCTCCAGCTACCTATTAATACGTTTTAGGTGCGGATGTAGAAACGCTTTAATGTAGTAAATATCGCATACCTTATATTTGTTATTCTATCATTTCGAATGTGTTCTCCAGCATGTATTAGCGTTTCCTATTCCTTTATATATTTTTATTTACCTTGATAACTCGAAATAATTGCTGCAAAAAGGCGTATTTGCGTGCCAGGTAAACATTCACAGGTCCGTCGTCGGCAGTGGCCACGGGCGTACTAAATTGTACTCGCCACCGCGCATGCATGACGCGGACACCCGGTTTTTCAGACAAATGACCAAATGTATTGAATTATCAAACATATTGAAATTCTAAGAAGCCGGTAGATAGATCTACCAAAAAGCTACCTATCACAACAAATTTCATTGTAATATTCCAAATAACTTTTGAGATATTTCGAGTTTGGTGGTAAAAAAGCACTGTTTTGAAAGGCAAAATCTATCGAGGTTTTTGTAAGCAATCGTGATTTTACGAAGTACGAACATAGCCAATGAACTGAAGATATACATATCAAAAATTTGGATCTCTAGCAATAGTACAAGTATACTAATAATCGGTTTGGAAAAGGCACTTTTTCGATGCGCAGCTGCATACAGCGCCTTAAGTACTTGCATTTGTTTATTGTCATGTTATGTCGTAAATGTCGTAACTAATACCCATGTAGGCGTACTTTCTTGACATACAAACCTGGGTAAGTACTTGTAGCAATTGGGCAATTATGTAATCAGTTCATTAGGACTTTCCAAGTTCCTACCAGCCTTAGGTGGTACAAAAGTACTTAGGTATATATTTGCCGAAAATATGAACATAAAACGACGGGGTAGGGAATATTACCTAGTTAGATTAATACTTGTGGTCTTTTTTAAACAGTGAGTTAAAATAGTCTACTTACTGACTTATTAATTTATTTATTCAATTCAATTCTTTATTTGTTTCGGACTAATGTCCATAAGTTGTTAGTATACAATCACGAATTATGACTAAGGTTAGTATTACAAATTAATTTAATCCTATAATCCTAATGGAGTTAGATGCTCCATCCCCTCGCATAGGGTCCTGCACAATGTAGGGTGTTCCAGTGCCTAGGTAATGGAGCATCCAGCCTCGCAGCCAGCGTCCTCAGGATACTGTTACCGCTGCCACACATCCGCCGCATTAGTGATGCCGTCCTGCTGCGTATTATTGCGTAAAAGTCATATGTTCGTTCTGCCGCAAACATTCCGGACGCACTACAATATCGCGGCAGCCCCAACAGCATCCTGAAGACGTTGTTATATTGTATGCGCAGGGCGTTACACGACCGCTGGGTGTAGCTGGTCCACAGGCTGCAGGTGTAAAAGGATTGGCAGAATGCCTTGAACAACGTCTTTTTGACGTCCTTATTACACCTAGCGAACCTGCGAACCAGCATATTTCCCCTCACTGCCAACGCCCTGCGTTCCCTTTCGATATCAAGGTCATCCTTGAGGTCCTCGGTGACCCAGTGACCAAGGTATTTAAAGGTTTTTGTGATCCTAAGTTGCTCTCCACCCAAAATCACCGGCGGCACTGTCTTATAGGATTATCTCCCCGCTTTGAAGACTAGTACCTCACTCTTCCTCCCATTATACCTTAGCCCATGTTTCACCGAGTACCTCTCGCAGATGTCCAGCAGCTCTTGCAGCCCACTGATTGAAAGGCTCAACAAAACCATATCATCTGCATAACTTATGTAATTGATTGATTTATTGTCAATAGAGCATCCCACAAGGCTTTGTTGAGCTCATCCATCAGACGGTTTACATACAGATTAAATAACCTCGGAGAGGTTAGCCCTCTTTGCCTTACACCACACTCTGACTGGTACTCATCTGAATGCATGCCTGCCCATCTGACGGAGTTGATTTGGTTGCCATACCAAAACTTTAAAACCTCAATCAACTCGGCCGGCACGCTAGTTTCACTGGTTAATTTATCCCACAGAATATCGTACGACACGAGAACGCTTTGGATAAATCCAAAAAACAGGCGTTCACCGGCGTACCTCTACTGGTGTAGTACTGAACAGTGCTTTTCAAACACACTATAGCCGTCTCAGTGGAGAGTCCAGGTCTAAACCCGAACTGAGCGTCATTCAGTTGTATGTGTTTAGCCAGGTGTTTGTCAAGCAGGCTGTCCAGCACTTTCGCCACTACTGTTGCCAGAGATATCGGCCTGTAGTTACTTATGTCCGATACGTCCCCCGTTTTATTTTTGATAACGGGCACAACTATTGTCCTCATTAGATCTGATGGCAGTTAAGAATGAGAGACACATAGGTTAAACATCATTGCCAGTAGCCGTGGTAGATGAACACCAGCATTTTGCAAGTGCTCAATGCTGAGCCCGTCGTACCCCGGCGATTTACCGCGATTCATGCTTTTCACCGCCCTTTCTACATCACTGTCGGTAAACCGCACGGTCGCTACAGCAAGCTCAGCATTGGGCATGTTTGCAGATTTCCCTAGCGGCGACAACACCCTGAACTGGTCCTTAAACAGGTTGGCAATGTCAGTAGGCACGGAGTGATTTATACAACCAATTTGCACCTTAACAGCTAAAACGGCACAAACTATAATGTTTGACATACGAGTAAGTATATGTACTTATAACGTTATAACTAAGCACTGACTTGCTAGGAAGAGGCGAAATGCCTGTTCTAGAAGGCTGTTGGTCCCTGCAAGAAGTATTGAGACTGACCTTACCTTAACTAGGTTTAAATATCTTAATCAAGATAGCATAACACATGCTGATAGCAATCGCGTTGCCAACACAGCGGCATTATCACTTGACGCGGATGTCGTGAGGATTGCAAAAGTGGCAAATTGACGCCTTCCTATGACCCGCATACTGCACAGTGTGTGGTCGGCCATTTGTAAATGGAATAGGGGAATATTTAGTGAAGGAAAATTTAGTAAGTCCGAAATTTCTTTGGCCTATCGGAATTTGTTTGCAACGCTATCTTAAAAATATCATGCGTTGGGTAAATGCACCAATAATGAATTCATTAACAACTGTAAATATTTTTTACTTATCAGTCCAAACATGACTTGCATGGTTTAGGAGTTTCTATCCATGGCCCAACTTCGGTCTCCATCATCAGACCAGCTGTACGTAACCATTGTACCTATTGCATTGTCATGTAACTTACTCAGTACCTAATTACCTATACGAAATTTCAACATAATATGGACACTGCCATATCTGGCTATAAAACTTGTAAAAAAGTATTGCTTAAGTACAATATTATTTTAAAGATGTAGGGCACTGCGGAATATCATCTCGCACATATACACGGTGATTTTTTAATTCGTGATTAGAGGGGTAATCTATCTTTTAAGTATCAAGAAGGTACCTATTAATTATTCCACGTGTGAATAGATTACTTATGAAGTAATTTGTACGATTGACGACTTATGATTTATAATTACAATAAAACTATTTGGGATCATCCTATATGCAGCGCAGCGTGACGTCAAATTGATGTCATCGGCATGAAAAGTACGGGCCCTGCTAATCACGGACCGTTTTCCGAACGCGCGTTAGGACAATCCAACTGTCATTTTTCCATATAAAATTTGACATTTAGATCTACCTAACGTGCGTACAATGCGTTACGTGATCGACCAGCAGGAGTACATTTTTCTAATTCTATAATTACAAGCTTTATATTAACTTGCACTGTTCGTATGTATGTAAATATGTAAGTATGTAAATATGTACTCGTAATTATGTAAGTTGTCCGTCAAAATTTGCAATCCATTTTTCAGTCACTTCCCGTTATCCAATTGAGCTGAAATTTTGCAAGCATATGTATATCGCATGACAATGCAATATTAATATTAGGTATGATGACTTGGAGCTGATCTGATGCTGGAGCTGGAAGGTGGCCATAGGAACTCCGCAATAAAACGACACATCGAGTTTGGGCTCGTTAGAATCGTCTCAATGTGTACCTAATGTGTATAATTGATGATGGTATGCAGAAAAGTACAGTCGGCAGTAAAAGCTTGTACCAAAAATGATTTTTTTGACAGAAAATTATTATGGTGTATTCTTGAACATAGCAATTTTAAACTAGGAACTTTATTTGCTTTTTTTTTTCTTCAGATAAAGAGACCTCAAATGATAAACTATCAAAGCATTTATCATTTTGAGGTCTATGCAAAGAGATATTCATATCTTTAAGCGTACGTCTGATCATTTCTTTATATACAGCATTTAAAATCAGGATGCTTTTGTTGAAAGTCTCTGTATATATTTGTTCTTGTGATAAATACTTCATATTTGGGACATTATGTCTACTGTTACACTACGCTAAAGTCAAGTATCTTGATATTGATACAAAGCTAAAAACAAGCAAGTTGCCAAACAAATCATAAATCAAGTATGTTGCGTTTGTGATGCTTGAATTTAACTTTGTCATGGCGAGATACTTCATTTTAGCTTAGTTTTCTTGTCTGACTTTGATATACTTGAATAGGTACTTCTTTTGACGATAGCTCTAAAATTAAAAGGAAATATGAGGTTTTTTTGATGTAGAAATATGCGCTGAATTAATAGGAATCCGACGGCGTAAAAAACTAAAAAAACGGCCAAGTGCGAGTCGGATAAATTGCGGTTTACGATTTATGACGTATTAAAAAAAAACTGCTAACTAGATCTCGTTCAAACCAATTTTCGGTGAAAGTTTCCATGGTAATATGTACATCATATATTTTGTTTAGTTTTTTCATTCTCTTATTTTAGAAGTTACAGGGGGGGGGGGGGGGGGGCACACACATTTTACTTTGGAAGTGTCTCTCGCGTAAACTATTCAGTTTAGAAAAAAATGATATTAGAAACCTTAATATCATTTTTGAAGACCTATCCATAAATACCCCACACGTATGGGTGTGATAAAAAAAACGTTTTTGAGTTTCAGTTCGGCGTATGGGGACCCCTAAAACTTAATTTTTTTTTTCGATTTTTGTGAGAAAATCTTAATGCGGTTCACAGAATACATCTACTTACCAAATTTCAACAGTATAGCTCTTATAGTTTCGGAAAAAAGTTGCTGTGACATACGGACGGACAGACAGACAGACATACATGACGATTCTATAAGGGTTCCGTTTTTTGCCATTTGGCTACGGAACCCTAAAAATGATAAAATTAGAGTTACTTGAATTTAGCTTAGTGCAGCCGAGATGTATGAATATAAGGAGATCGGACATGCCGGCCGATTTTATTGAGTACGCCTGTCGCAAGTACCTACACCACAGATGTATGAATATAAGTAGATCGGACATGCCGGCCGATTTGTATTGAGTACGCTTGTCGCAAGTACATTAACCCACACAATGCCAATTAATTGACAAGACAAAGCACGCACACATCTAAAACACACACACTTGTATACCTACGCTCTTATTGGACAATACACGCGCATTATATCAGGCATTTTGGGAAGAAACGTAATATTCTCTGCGATCAGCACGCGTGCACAGTATGGCAGAGTATGCCCATTGAGCTAATAACTGCGACGCGGCCGCCGGCGGCTTGTCCTATGATGAGTATTCTATGAGTATGAGCTGGCAACAGAATGAATCCCCAAATCAATAAAAATGGGTCGGCAACGATTATGTGATTCTTCTTGGAGTCGCCAGCGTCCAAACGCCACGTTGTCAGCTTACCACCAGGCAGGCCGTATGTCTGTTTGCCACCTTGGTAGTACAAAAAAACCGGCCAAGTGCGAGTCGGACTCGCGCACCAAGGGTTCCGGACCATTATCTATAGAAACGGCAAAAAAATCACGTTTGTTGTATGGGAGCCTCCTGTA
Source organism: Epinotia brunnichana (assembly GCA_963854355.1). NCBI lineage: Eukaryota > Metazoa > Arthropoda > Insecta > Lepidoptera > Tortricidae > Epinotia > Epinotia brunnichana. Next base: position 6,331,474 of record OY977946.1, read on the forward strand.
GCCTAGTTGGTAGTGACCCTGCCTACGGAGCCGGAGGCCTGGGTTCGAATCCCGGTAAGGGCATTTAGTAGGTATTTGTTCCTGAGTCATGGATGTTTTCTATGTATTTAAGTATTGATTTATCTATATAAGTATGTTTATCGTCGTCTAGTACCCACAGTACCAAGCTTTGCTTAGTTTGGGATTAGGTCGATTTGTGTAAGATTGTAAAAGACAAAAAGAAAAGATAAAAAAAAAATATATTTTATACAGACCAAATACAGACAGACGGACAGCGGAGTCTTAGTCATAGGGTCCCGTTTTACTCTTTGAGTACGGAACCCTAAAAACTTAAGTAATGTCCTTAGCGATATTTTTGCAACATCCTCATAATATCTTACAGTGGGGGACCTTGGCTGCTCGCTCGTACCAGTCGTACCATCGACATCGTTAGCTGACTATTCATATCCCTTGTTACAACGGAATAAGGTCTATTGTTGGACTCTCCGGCGTGTTTTCGCACTTTCCAGCCTTTAATGTGTTTGTTTAATAAAGGCTTCCTTCCTCCCAACACGGATCCGGATGTTGTGGTCCTTGTGGGTTTGTCTTCTTCGGAATATTAATTAGGTGCTTGATGAGGTCGTTTCGTTAGCAAAATAGGTACGTGTTGCAAACTTAAATTCTCAAGTTCTTCCTTCGCTCATTTTGTAAATTCGAGTTGTCAATTAAACCAATGAGATTTCTGGAGATTAAAGCAACACGAAAACTAGATAGAAACTACGAGTAGGTGTGCTTGGTATCAGTCACTTAGAATCGGGTTCACAAATTTTCGCCCAACAACTCAACTCTACTACTTATCTTGATAAGTAGTCGCATTTATATACATTATGAAAGCCGGATACTAGATAATTAAACATTACAAATATTTGCACATATACTTAATCTCAAAAGTCAAAGACCTTGATATTTACACATGCTGAGTACTTTGCTTAATTAATGCAATATAGGCTTCCTACTTTTACAATCAGTTTTAAAGGGTGTCCCCTTATTTCACCGAATGCATGGCTTCGCGGAATTTTCAATTCATCGAATCTTTGTTGCTCAGAAACCGTGAACTTTTTAGGTAGGTAAGTACAGCTAAAAGTCCATTGTGAAGAACCCATCAGGTTAGGTTAGGTTTGTTTTATAACAATCCTAAAAAGCTTACTGATTCTGAAAAAAATGATTTTCGATTAAATGAAAATTCTGCGAAACATACCTACCTACATTCGATGGAACGTTTGTCGGAAAATCAAAGTACAACCGTTTTAAATTCTGTATTTATACTATGAAATTGCATGCATCCGAAATATTCCTACTTACCTTTTTATGCCTAATAGTAATAACTAAGTGTTTTACATTTTAATGTGTTGTTTTCTTGTGCTGTAAATGTTATAAAATTTTCGAGTATTTCGATAATATGTTCCTGATAATATTTTGCTAGAGCAAATATTCTAAATACCAAACACTTATACTATACATACGGATGTAAATATACAACCGGCTTTAATAAAAGTATAACCCATGTGGAACAGAGTTTAAAAGCGAATTAGCCTGTAAAGTAACTGTATGCAATTGTATGTAACATGTGTTTAACCTAAACCTATTTACAAATTAGTAATTAATTAATTATTAACTCTGTACTTATGTTGATGACACAGACAAACTGTTCCGACAGTTTTATGAGACCCAGTTAATGTACCCATGTTTATATACCTACTCTGTTTATTAAATAAGTAAATAAAAAAAATTAAACTGTGAACCATTTGTTTGTAGGATTTTCACCGAAGTGCCTTTACAAAAACAAAGTATCATTGTCATTCTTGCCTATGTACTATTATCTATTCTGTGCTAATGCGAGGAAATATATTGGTAAACAAAACTTTCGCATCATAACATAACCAACCTACATTTTATTATCATAATGAAGTATGTAATTTATAATTACAAATAATCTCCACATTCCATTACGTAATGAAAGTAAAAGTAATCGTTAGTGTAATTCTATTATTGGTTATTAGATTACATGACGCAACCGGTGCGTTCAAAAATTACGTTATTCGATTGTTTGAGTGACTTGAACGATTCCTTAATAGCTCTATTTTCAATTTAAACCATATTACTACTTTATTACGGTTGCATTTTGAATGCAGTATTCTGACAGCTACCTACGTTATTTATTAAGAGGTGTAGGTTATGATTATGATATGACACACTTTTAAGATGATAGGCGAAACGGGGTTTCGGTAAATGTAGTGGAAATATATAGATTGCTCATCATCATCGGCTTATCTCATTTAATAGATGGATTGATAGGATATTGTTTCAATAGAGCGAATATAAACCTTAAGTCAAAGCACACCGGTTGCTTTTAAATTGTACGCACAAACACTGTTATTCGGAACTAGGAAATCCGCCTCACCTAACCTAAAACTAGACGTCTACACATACGCTTGATTACTATGAATCGGAGCGTCAACCTATTTGTGGGTGAACGATGAGGGGAGGTTAAAACAAGTTACAGAATTATCGCTGGCACTTTGTTCATACGACTATAGACGTCGTTGGCATACAAAAGGTTGATTTTTAAAACTGCATAAAATGTGACCTTAAATTAAGTGTCTGATTGACCTTTATATAGAATTTATTGAAGATTTCAATTCATTGGCCTTTTATTTCTTATTTTATTGCTTTGCACTTAAATATTATACTACTGACCATTGTCATTGTGTAAGATAAGTAGGTATATTAATATGTGGGTGGTGAAGGGTAGAAATTAAACTACTTACTCCTATAAAGACGTGTTGCGATATATTTGGCTACCTTGGCTGCTACTAACTATCTGATGCTGACTGTATCTAATTTATACCATCAGCCTACGTACAGTCAGCGTCGTATAGTTAGTAGCAGGTAAAGTAGCCGAATATATCGTAACACATCATTACTCCTATAAAGACGTGTTGCGATATATTTGGCTACCTTGGCTGCTACTAACTATCTGATGCTTGCTGATGCTGACTGTACACTTTTTTAGTGTTCCGTATAAATGTATATAAAATAGCAACTTACTTTTCACAATGGAGGAAAACGATTTCGAAACGTACCTAAGACGTAAATATAAGTACTTAGATAATAAATGATCGAAAAAAGTAAAAAAAAAACTAGTACTAAGTACCCATATTTTTTGTTTTACCGGAAAACGTTTTTCAAATGTATGTTTCGCCGAATTTTCATTTCATCGAAAAAAAAATATTTAAGAATTAGTAAATTTTCAGGATTGTTATCAATGTTAATTAAATTAATTTAATTAATTCGATGAAATGAAAATTCGGCGAAACAATGCATTCGATGAAACGTTTGTTAGTAAAATAAGGGACTCCCTTGGGGAAAATCCGCCTCGGGGCCCGCGCCGCATATCGCCCCGCGTTCACCCGTAAACACAGCCTTACCCTTTATCATCATGTCTGTCTCCAGACTTCAAAGACGGATTAAACCGAAGGCTTAACTTGAAGGTCGCCCACTTTGGCCAGTGCAGTACTTAAGATAAAGTTCTGGCAGATAAGACGTACTTCAAGAATCGCCGATTTAAATAAATCCCCGACTCTACATCCAGTTGCGCAGACGCATTCCGTGCTCGCGAATTTTTACAGCTCACAGCTAAACCGCTGAACCGAATAAGATAAAATTTGGTATAGAGATAGTTTGAATGGAAGTACATAGGATAGTTTTATCCTGGAAATCATCCCCTAATGGGGTGAAATAGGGGTGAAAGTTTATATGGAGTGGATAAACGAATTCCACGCGTACGGTGTCGTGGGTAGAAGCTAGTAAATTAAATAGGCTATATTTTATCCCGCAGTTTTGCCTTGCACAGTCTTTGCAATACGCAGGCCGAGCCGAAGGGGCAGCTAAGTAGTGTACTCTACATAATTATTAGTGTCCGACCGAAGGTTCGGTTTCGGCCAGTTTCGGCCAAAAAATTATGTTTCGGCCCTAGTTTCGGTTTCGGCCAAAAAACGGCTGAACCTTTAGGCCGGGCCGAAACTTACGAAACCGTTCTTCGGGTCGCGTTCGGCTAACTTCGGGTGCGCTCGTGCCAAGTTACCAACCGGCAATATGGCGTAGCTCGCCGGCTACCACCAAGAGCGAGTAAGCGATTAGCTATCGGCGATTTTCTCGCCCAAGAAACGAACAAAAGATAAGGATCCTGTGTTAGTAAAAGAGACACGTATATTAATCGTTCATCGCTGGCTGTTCACACTGCCGGCGAGAACACTCGCTCTACTAGTTTGTCGCCGCGATAAGAGCGATAAGATAAAACTAGCTCAGCGATACTCGCTCGGCGATACTCGCTTGGTAGTTAGAACTCAAGCTGCGATACCAATCAGCGAGTAATAGCCCGTCGCACTCGAACACTCGCCTATAGCCGAGCGACAAAACTATTGGAGCTAAGACTCTACTCGCTTCTCGCCGCTCGCCCACTCGTTTCTAGTTTATCGTTCTACTCGTTTATCGCTCATCGTCGGCGGTGGGACAAGTGCCTTAAGTGACGCATTGTGTGCTTGTTATGGTAACTTGAGTTTTATTTTATACAACCCTCAAGAGTTTCAGATGTTACATTGTTAATATGTGTATAAAAGCGGTTTTACGTAATTTTTTTCCACGATTTTAACAAGTCTACAAAAGGTTCGGTTTCGGTTTCGGCCGAAACTAGAGCCAAAGCCGAAACTTCGGTTTCGGTTTCGCCAAAAAAACATTTTTCGGTCAGACACTAATAATTATAAACATGCTGTCAACTCGTGACTCTCGTGAGCCATAAACCATGCCAATAACTCATTACTCTTGTAATATAACTCAACACCGTAATGACTACTTCCATCTCCTTCACGAGAACTCCTTGTAACTTATCTAAGCACGGTAACAATTCTTCACGATGACGTAAATTGCTGTATAGTATAATTTCTTAATTATGATACGCCATTTTGTGCTTAAGGGCCAGGTTAGCCGGATAACAATGGCCGCTCGTGATATGAGTGGTGGTAAAACAAGGAAAATGAGCATTTGTCAATTGGGTAAGTACTTTCCTCATGTAACGCTGGGAATTCACCTAGGCCACAGAATAAATAATAGTTTTACGTACAGAAGGTTCTCTGTCACAAATCCCCTGTTTAGGTACCGATGCCGAACGAGCCTAAACGTAGCCATCCGATTCTATCGCATGCACAACAGTTAGTTTGTGTGCTGTACCCTTATTGTGAGATACAATCGTAACCTAACGTTACGTAACTAATACGAGATCGAATAAACGCGCTTCGAATATATTTCGATCTCGCTACGGTATTCTTCGATTCGACCCGTCAAACTTGTAACTCACACTGCCGTTGGACTACGAAACCAACTGCAAAACGTTAGGCACTTTGCGTTTAGTTTTCGATGCGTAATTTAACGTTCGATTCGTACCTACTACCAATCGGTAGTGTGAGACATTTCGAATCGAAGAATACCGTCGAGACTGTAATTTACTATTTCACTTGCAAAATGGCCCGTGATATCGTATTATTACGTCAAGAGTTACCGTAGATCCGATCGAAATTTATCTCAAATTAAAGAACTTAAAAATAAGGGTATTGAATTGACAACATATATCCGCAAAATTCGGATTGTCGCGTATTTTGTATTTAAAAATGCAAATAAATGGCCCCCGCGCCGCCATATTGTATCGACAGTCGACACTGTCGACGTCGCGATGCGCGTATTCTGTAATTTCATAACCGACACACATTTAAATTAAAACGATAAATGCTAGTGATATAAGGTTGAATATTGGAAAATCGTGAACGAACGTGAAGTCGATCGCGAATTAAGTAATGTATAAGTGCCTCACGTTACAGTTTGGATTTTTAGTTCTATGAGTGACCACCAGGGGCGGTGTATAGACTTTTTATACTAAATCTTGACGATAGGCGGTAGCGTCGATAGTAGACGCGACTCACTTCAATCCCACGCTAAGGGTGCAGGGGGGTTAAGTTTTTCTACACCTCACCTGTCACCTGGAAGAATACTCGACTGGAGCAGAGATCCATGGTTGACACCTGCGAAACTCTCATAAGCTTTTTCACACCGTCAAAAAAAAAAAAAAAAAAGGGGGCATCGGGCATTGTCTGATAAAACCTGCCAAACTTACCCACTTCATGGGGCCGACGGTGTATAATATATATCATTTTCTGAATTTACGTATATTCACTATCTGAAATAAAAGTCGCGTTCGGTCTGTCAAGTTGACAGTGACACTGACACACAGTTTGGCGACGCGTTCACACGATGCAATCTGCCGTGCCACTCTGGCGTCGGATTTGGAATAGTTTTAAGATATATTATTATTATGTTTAGCGTAGGTATTTGTTTTGTGTTGCCTTCCAGGAGGTAACTCATGTAAAGGTTCCGACGGAAGACCAACGCTGACTGGCGCAACTGACCGTTTTAAATCGAGACTTAAACGATGGCTTATCGAGCATACCTTTTACAGTTTCTGAATTTGCAGAGTTCAAGTACCTACGACTTAAGTACTACTTAGAAATTTTGACATGTATTATTGAATTATTACGAATAAATATATGATTATGATCAAATGCACCCGCTGGCGTTCAGTACACGGCCTTACAGGCGTTACATTTTTCTAAAGCCGGAGTGAGAGCCGCCCAGGGGACCGATTTTTGACTTTCGAGCGCTCGACTCTTGCACTCGAAAACGGTCATAAATGATGGAATTCTATTTTGAAATAGACATAGAAAATTTAAAAACGAGTGGTATCCACCACTCATATTTAATTAGAACGGTAGAAAGTAAGTGCCAGCAATTTTGACACTAGAATCGTATTTACTTTTATTTAATTTTCGAGCGCTCGAAAGTCAAAAATCGGTCCCCTGACTCAAGACAACCAGTAGATACTAGATAGGCCTATGTCCAGCAGTGGTCTTTCGGGTTATATGGTGGTGATGAAGGTTCGCAGAAATCGCAGATGTACTTCCATACATTTTTCAGGGCTGCATGTCGACCGTTAATCAAGGTGCTATTAGGGTTATTGACGGTATCGCGTGCAGTGAAGGTCACACATACGTTAGCTTTACGTGAATCAGTGAGCGTTGACCTGCAACGGATGCAGGAAATTAATTATGATGTATTGGGGTTTGAGTTTTAGAGTTCCGTACCTCCTAATGAAAGATCCGACCTTTGTAGGATCACTCTCTCCGTCTGTCACAGCCAATTTACTCCGAATCAGCTCTTTTTATCTACTTTATCTTTTTTTATTATCATTCTTGTTATCATTGTTATCACCCTAAAGGACAATCTGAGAGCTGCCCCATAATAAAGTAAAAGGCCCCATTTGAGGCCAAACTTATAAATCATTCCATATAAAAAAATCCCGATTCCGCTGTTATGCTATTCCATTACTTATTTTCACCTCACCTCACCCGCCACGCCTAGCATATCTTGACGCAGAGATTCGTAGTAACTAAGCGTAATCAGAGGTCTGATTTACACTGGTTTCGATTGAGGTGACGTGAGGGGAAGCGTTCAGAATAACAGCTCTGGGTGTGATAAGTAGAAATTTGGTACTTACCTAAGTTAGAAAATTAAAGGTTTGAAAGTATTGCAGACTGTACCGTGGGGCATAACAAAAAATGGCTTGTTGTGAAGGTTATGAGTTTTTTTTTTATTAAAGTAATATTTATTAGATAGATAAGATAGATAGACACATCATTTATTGGTTTGCTACATAACTACTTAAGTTACAACAAGAAAAAAAAATACAACAAACACAAAACTTAAAGGAACATAAAAAACATATTGAACTGTGTGCATTGCAGCAAGACAAAAAGGCTCCAACTCAGTGCGTAGCTTTGCTCTCAATTGAACAAAACACATTCTGTTAGAACCCAGAAGAACATTATGTGTGTAGAAAATATATATAGAAGGACAAACACACATAAACAAATACTAATTTTACTTAATATAACTCAAAAACCAAAAAATCTACAAACAAACCTACAAATATAGATATACCTATACCTAATTTTTTTTAAGCATTACTGCCCCTTTACTGAGTTAGGTAGGTCATTCTTTTTGATGGATATTTAATTTATTCTTTTGCTTCCGCTGGTAACGTGAAATATAACTGGTGATCTACCTGACGAAACGTATTTGCACGAAAATCAATTTTCCATTTTTAAAGCTTGCACTCGCTTGACTCGCTTCACACCACACAAGCTACACAAGCTAAACGTTTCAGAACAGCGAGCAACAAATATAAATTTGATTTCAATCCACGTTTTATAGCTCCCAGGGATTACACTTCAAATTCAGTCCGGAATTATCGATATATTCCGAGTGTAGCAACAATGTCTTATTTGGTAAACAACATTCTAACCTCAAAATGCATCTTTTTGGTATAGAATAGCAATCTTGTGAATATTAGATCATGCCGAGACGACTTTTCGGACATCACTTCACTTTTTTTTCTGGGAATGCTTCATTTACGATAAAATAGCTAGTATAGCCTAAAAAGATACATTTTGAGGTTAGAATGTTCTTTACCAAATAAGACAAGTAAGGATGAATGCACTTTAGAGATAATAATAATTATTGTAAAGAGGAAATGTTTTTGACTGTTAGTTTGTAACTCTGGAACTGAAAATACGTAGAATGGACCTTGGTGATGGACATGGGCTATATTTTTAACCGACTTCAAAAAAAGAGGAGGTCCTCTTCTCAATTCCTCGGAATATTTTATTTTTACAAGCTTTTATTTAACTTGGCCTGTTCGTTTGTTTATTAGTTGTGTGGGACTGAATTTTGAACCAGTTAACCTCAACCGATTGAGCTGAAATTTTGGGTATAAGTATGGATGACAATTCAATATTATAGTACCATCGAGCCGATCTGATGATAGTGACAGAATGTGGCCATGGGCATTCAGTACCTTAACCGACGTAACCCCGTTGAGTTTGGGCTCGATATAATCGTCTCAATGAGTACTTAGTTGATGACGGTATAGAAAAAAGTACCTACAGCTAGCAATAAAAGCTTAATGTATCAAAAATGATTTTTTTGACAGAAACTTGTTTATGTATGTTCCCCGATGACTCGAAGACGCCTGGACCGATTTGAACTTTTTTTCTTTGAAAGGGTAAACTTCCCAGGTCATGAATTCAGGATCTGATGGTGGGATTCTAGGAAACCGAGGTAACTCTTCAAATTTTATAGGCTTACCTGAACCGGAGTATTGTTGAATTGAAGTCGGTTAAACTTAAAACTTTGTTTTTAAATTAAACTCTTCTGCCTGCGTTCTTTGGCAGAGCCACGCGGGCAGCTGGTTATAAAAATATTGATAGCTCACGTCATATACATTATCATTATAAACATTGTACATTATACATTGTAATACAGTATTGTCTTCTTCACACGTGCCTTTGCACGTTCATCAGATAGGGATTTATTGCCGTTCCTCTGATTTTAATTGATGTTTAAATACTTTAAATCCTTTACTGACATATGGATGCGGAGAAGTAATCCTTATTTGTACTGTACATTGTTATTGAGATTAGATTGCGTTAACTAGGAATATGTTCGCCTAGACTAGATCTTTGGCGTCATGATCACGATTATGACCGTGATCGTCCTATCTCAATATTTATGACACCGTGACCCTTTTCATGAATAATCCACAGAAACATTGTCGCCTGAAAGTACGGGGTAGTTTGCGTCAAATCCGATATATCTGATTTTTTGCAGACTTGTTTATGAATGAATGAATGAGTTTATTTCAGAACCATGTTCCATATTGTTAGTAACAAATGATTTTGATGGCGTTTATGATGTTGGCCTAATTCCTCGAGCGCCGAACGCAACTTTGTCAAAAATTTAAATTACCGCGAAATCCCTAAAGGACTCGGTTTTGATAGAACCTTTTAAGGACTAAATTTGATATAATATGAGACTAGAATTGTCTCTGTAGACCCCAATAGTTTCCGAGATAAAGCTTTTCAAAATTCAATATCAATTTTTTTGCAATACGTGGAGCATACTGAAAGTTTCTGGAACTGGCCACTTACAAGAAGAAAAAAAAATAGTATTTTATGCAACTGTTGTATAAGAAGGGTCGAGTGGCGTGGGTTGCGATGCGAGCCTTGGCGAGCATCGCAATTACAGACACCGTTGCATACAATACTTTTTCTACGACATTTTTTAATAAATAGCAGACTACAGAATAGTTAACCTTTTCAGGCAGCAAGTTTTCTATTCGTACTTTTGCTAGGTACTCACGCAATTTCTTCAGGAGTGCAGTTATTAATTTCTTCAACCATTTTAAAAGGAACGTACCTACACTTTTGTCTTCACAAACACGAAACAAATCTTAATAGTTTAGGACTAATAGTTTATCATCTTTCGTCTTTTCATTTTGCACTGTATTTTGGTGGGAAATCAAAAATGTGACACTTCTTGCTTATGCTTTGTTTGGTTTTTAATTGGTTTGCACTTGCCATCCGAACCAAACCGAATCGAATTGTTTATTTTTATAAATAATACCAATAATTTATAAAACATGTAATTTAACACACAATAGATGATGATTTTAGTAAATAATTTATAACATACAAATGTTAAATCGTAAATAAATACTTTTATTTCGAAATATTTGTTTATGAAGTTGGCACTGCTGCAATATAGCGAGCGACCGATTAAAAAAAAAGTTAAACAGTGCTTTTATGAAAAATGTATGAACCAAAAAAGTACGCTAAACAGTGCGTTTTTGGGCCATAGCGCATTTTCGACGACTTAATAGTGTGTTATTGTATTTAAGCTACAGCCTATATAAATGACAGATAACGGTACAGGAGTAGAAAAAAAAGCGGCCAAGTGCGAGTCAGACTCGCACATGAAGGGTTCCGTTAAATAAATTGCTTTTTACGATTTATGACGTATTAAAAAAAACTACTTATTAGATCTCGTTCAAACCAATTTTAGTTGAAAGTTTGCATATATATTTTTTTTAGATTTATCATTCTCTTATTTTAGAAGTTACAGGGGGGGGACACACATTTTACCACTTTGGAAGTGTCTCACGCGCAAACTATTCAGTTTAGAAAAAAAATATGTTAGAAACCTCAATATCATTTTTGAATACCTATCCATACCCTACACGTATGGGATTGATGAAAAAAAAAATGTTGAGTTTCAGTTCTTAGTATGGGGAATTCCAAAATTTATGGTTTTTTTTATATTTTCGTGTGAAAATCTTAATGCGGTTTACAGAATACATCTACTTACCAAGTTTCAACAGTATAGCTCTTATAGTTTCGGAAAAAAGTGGCTGTCATACGGACGGACAGACAGACAGACAGACAGACAGACAGACAGACAGACAGACAGACATACATGACGAATCTATAAGGGTTCCGTTTTTTGCCATTTGGCTACGGAACCCTAAAAAAGTATATAAGATAAGATTAATAAAATAGAACTCTTTGCGAACATTTTACTTTTTAATATTCGAGTGTCATTTGTTTTTTTCAATGTATCGTCCTTGAGAAAACTGTATGTAGGTGTAGCAATGAATTTATGTCGTGAATATTTTCGCTCAATGATTTTTACGACTTTTTGCTGTGGTCTTAGTCAACAAGAGAGTTGCCAGTGACTTAAGTTGGCATTTGGTGATGAAGCCCTATCTCGCAGCTCTGTGTATGCATGGTTTGGAGAATTTAAACGTGGCCGGGACCATCTTCATGACGATGTGCGTGAAGGTCGGCCGGAAACTGCGGTTACGGAATCTAATATTGATACTGTACTGAAGTGGCACCAGGCCCCTAAGGGTGCGCCTAGATAGCCTAGCCTAGATATAGCCTGTCTAGATAAGTTGAAGCCTAAGAATGTAAATGTAAATAGGTAGTCGAATAAAGGAAAGGTCTGCGTTACCAGGAAGGGTGTTATAAAGAAAACAAAGTATTAGTTTTAAAATTTAAGATCATTTATTGATTTATTGGTTTATTTGATTTGTTGTTTGATATTCGATTGGATTAATATTTGAATGATTTGCTATTTGTTTGTTTGTTTAAATATTTTAAACAAAGTATTTATTTAATAGTTAGTATTACTAATATTTGATATTTATTTGTTGGTCTAGATATTAAACTGTAGTATTTATTTGATAAATAGTATTATTAGCATTTGGTTGGTATTTTAAATCAAATAATGAGTAATTGATAATCTTTCATATAAAAGCAAAATCGAAACTTTTATTATTATATCAAATAAGGCTAGTTAAACCCTTATTTGATGCTCGACTCGCTTCCTGGGCATAATGTGGTTGGGAAAAGTCAGTCGAGCTTCCGGAAAAACCTCCACGCCTTTAGTGACACATCATTCTAACTAATTAAGGTACACAACTTAATTAGTTTCTTATAAAACTTCTTAAAACGATAGTATTTTACAAGGATGTACTTTGTGCATATAGTTTCTCGAGTTAAACATGTTTAATCGAATACAATTCACAAGACATTGTTCCTTAGGAAAACAATTACACACACACACACGATAAAAAGTAGGTACTATCAATAATACACCAGTACTGAAGGTTGAATACTCCTTGACACCACAAAGGAATCGAACCCTTGTTGCATTACTTGATAAGGTTCTCTATTACTTTAGATACGAGGGTCGAACTCGTATCTCATTACTCTTATTCAGTATCATAACTTTATTACTTTTGAACAGAGTTCTTTATTTATTTCTTTTACTGATACAATAGACCATCTTAACTGGTCACAATAGGAGTGTTTACAACCACAATATTATCCTCGTATACACCCACAGTTATAAAACCCACAATACAATCTGGTCGTGTTTATTTGGCTTATTCCGTCAAGTACAGAGATTTCTATAATAATTATCCTTTATTAACTGGGCAGTGCAATTACTGTGATCTTTAGTAATTAACTCCGAATAAACACGAATCCCAAAAACCACTGCTGTAGGTACTTAGCTTTCAATTATTGCGTAGACTGCCGACCACTGATGTTACAATCTAATTAATAGGTTTCACATAGTATAGACTTGTCGAACATTCTTCTTTGACAATCTTATACAATTATCATTGATATAATACTCGTATATGTAAACACTATCAACACAATCAGATGTACACGCTTCTCCCGTCAATTATCAAGTGAAGTCCTCCCCATCGGTTGACATCTTGAGACGGCCAACCGTTCCATCATTATTACAAACATTACTATAACTTATAAATATTAAGTTCCAACTCTAATTATAGTGACGTAAGGGTTCTCGAACTGCATGGTCATCCTTGGTGCATCTCTGCAGACGCCGGCGCCGCTCTCTCCTTCAGACGACGCTATTGTTCTAATAGTTACCAACATGTGCAACACAGATTGGTGTGCAGCATAGTCCTCTGTCTGGAATAAACATTTAACAACCGTAGGCCATTGTATGGGATAAAAGACATTAGCTCTGTGTAACAGAACTCCAAATAAAGTGTGTGTTTTTACCAAAGACTCTATGCATACTCGTATTGTATCGATTTCCATTGAAATCGTTCACAGCTCTAAGGCAATAACTCGCCTTTTTCGTGACAAGTACGGCCATAAACTATAATATTTTGTTGTCTTAAAATGGTATTCATTCCAATGTTTTTGTTTCGTTAATACTGAGTATTTGACTACTAAACTAGGTAAACCATGTTACCATCTCACCCCCCTCTCTGGAGTAAGCTAAAACCGTAGATTTTCGCTTTCTTCACTAAAAAGTGATTACTAGGTTTACATTTAGTTATCATAGTTAACAAAATATTGCTAATCATAATATTAGCCAGGTCAGATACCAGTATATTATCATCTAATAAAATTGTGTATACCTTTATAGTAAAATTTTAACGCTTGCGCTAAAGGTTCTTGATGGGTACCTGGGTTGTAAATGACAGTCGGACGGACATAAGTATAGGTTCCGTTTTTTTCCGTACCACGTACAATACTTAACTTATGCGAAACATTTCGTGTTTAGGAAGACAAGAGCTTAATACTATAAGCATAAGGTACTCTTGGAAAAGCAACTTTCTGGTACATTAATATTCTGTTGCAACAAGGAGTGATACTCTCTGTAATAAATATATTTGTTATTAAATAAAAAGTGGTCTAGATAGAACTATAAATTGTGAACGCTGTGCCTTTTTTTCTATCATTTACATTTGTATGTATCGTTTGCTGAAGTCAACGATCTGGGCTCCTACGAAACCTCATATAAGTTTGTTTTGATAAACACAAGCACATTCAATACAAACTGTGTATTGTTTTAAGTATTAGTATAAAATTCTTTACATCTTTGCCCATATGGAATATGTTCATTGTTGTATCGTCATGGCTGAGGGATGTGACGGGAGTGGGCTTTTTTCACCATCACTTATCAAACTGCTCGGCGCTGGGCTCGATGTGTGCTGGCTTGTAGCTATATACTTACATAGTTATGAACATTTACCACGCAGTCTTACGACCGGGTTTATATGTTTGTTTCCACACAGTGCAGCGGACCGGGATTATATATAGTTCCACACAGTCCTAAGACCGGGATTATATATGTAGTTCCACTCAGTCCTAAGACCGGGATTATATGAATATATGTACCGCACAGTTTAATACCGGGTTTATATATATATTTCCACAAGATATACCGCTCAGTCTTAAACCGGGTTTATATGTAGTAAATACCGCTCAGTTTAATACCGGGTTTATATGAATATATGTACCGCACAGTCTAATACCGGGTTTATATATATTTTTCCACAAGATATACCGCTCAGTCTTAAACTGGGTTTATATGTAGTAAATACCGCTCAGTTTAATACCGGGTTTATATGAATATATGTACCGCACAGTCTAATACCGGGTTTATATATATTTTTCCACAAGATATACCGCTCAGTCTTAAACCGGGTTTATATGTAGTAAATACCGCTCAGTTTAATACCGGGTTTATATAAATATATGTACCGCACAGTCTAATACCGGGTTTATATATATATATATATATTTCCACTTATGGTAATATTATACACACTTAATCTGTAGTACTTCATCTCCGAAAACCATTTTCCATCTCGGAAAATCATGCTTCACCTCTGAAAATCGTCAAACACCTCTGAAATCCGTACATCACACACAAGGTTGAAATTCATTCTTCATCTTTGAAGTTCATACAGCACAAGTCTGGCCAGACTTTCAAACAAAATACCTTATATTCTTTCATCACATCAAAATCCATCCAAGGTATTCATAATTCAGTACAACTACCCAAATCACCTGTAACGTCGTTAAAAATCTCACTGCTGTACGTAGAATAATATACGAACCATTGACTATTGGTCAATATTTCAACTTCTCACCTGTATAATTAATTACCTTCAACTTAAATCTATACAAATTATATATTATATAAAAATAATACCATGAACGATGACATCTGCTTTCCTCAGCATGTTCATAAAGACCACAAAGCGTTCATTGTATTGTAAGTTAATAGTTAAGCAATTAAATCAAATTGCTTTAATTATAAATATGTAAGTATGTATAACTTTGATCATCGGGCGTGTCTATTTTACGCTTAATACCACTTATATAACAAAATTTATAACTACAATTTATCAAACACATAATTGGACTCGCTACCATATAGTCAAAATCAGTTCAATTCAGCCCGTTATTGTCCAATACAATATCAAATCCAATAAGATATTGTACTGTTAGAAATACAAAATTCTTATTTAAGTACATCTTATTATCTCACCATATCCAACTTGAATATAAAGTTAAACCACTTGTCTCCCCAACCCAAACATTAACGGATATATAACGTTCCGTATATATTAATTCACTAATGGATTAAAATTCACTTGATTGCGAATTTCAAGCTTCTTCCCACTTGGAACCAACTCATTATTTTAGTAACCGCTCTGTTCACGCCACAGCCTTTTAGTCGACCTAGGTCTACGATTGGGTTTTCTTTTATCACCACGCGTATCGTGCGAACTCATACGTTGAAATTGCTCTTGTGACTTGTAATTACCATTATTTACTCGATTAATAGTACTGTTATGACTGTTACACCTAACATTGAGGTCAATTTTAGCTAGAAATTCAAATGCTGTATTAAAATTTGCTTCGTTATTGCTGGTAAACCACAATTGCTGCACATGCTCTGAGTAATGCCTCATAAGCCAAATAACTAGTATCTTTTCTTCGATTGGAATCGTTAGTGAGCTAACGACTTCCATCTGAGTAGCAAAATGTTCGCTCATATCTAAATCACCATATGGATTATAAGACCCATTCATTAAATTGTACAATGCTGTTTGTTGTCGCTGTTCACTCCAGTATATACGTCTGAACTCGTTCTCAAACTCATCCAACGTTCGCCAATACCTACTTCGAAATTCCATCATTGTACGAGCCGATTTTGGTAAACACTCCATTGCAATATCAAAAATTCTATCATGTGCGTTGAAAAGGTTTATATATCTACGAAACCATGTAATAAACTTCATCGGATTAGGATCCTCCCTGCCTTTAAAATAAGGTTTAGCTATATCGGGCTGCATAACGTAAACATTTTGTCTAACACTACTCGGGTCCGTCTGTAACACCGGAACTCTAGGTATCTCTGTCATATCTACATACGTATCAATTCGCTTAGACAGCGTGTCAAACTTCTCTTGCACCATTTTGAAACCACGTTGCTGGTTCGCTTTAAACTCCGCACTAGTCTGCTCTACATTACTATCCGTCGTAACAATTAATTGACTATCTTCGCCTCGATAACGTCCACTTCGCAATTTACTCCGCCCTGACATTACTACTAAATAAACACAAAAACTATTCCACTATTTCAATGCGCTTTAGTAAACGAGTGCAAGAGTTCCTATAATAAACACAATATTCACGATCTAAAGATAATTGGTCAAAACACACACACAAGATTAGAATTATGTAATTAAAAAAAACGGTACAATGTCTCGGAACCGTCATGCGATAAACTTGTTTCATATAATTTTATCGGTATATATTATTTACAATACAAAGGATATCCAGGGCACCCCTCTCAGATCATACGAATAATCATCATTATCATCATATCAGCCGAAAGACGTTCACTGCTGGACATAGGCCTCCCCCAAAGAGTGCCACAATGGCCGGTCCTGCGCCACCCGCATCCAGCGGACTCGCGATACGAATAATGTTATGTATTAATTAAAATTGTAAGCAATTATTTAATTATAAATTTAAACCTCCCCTCTCAGACCTTTCGATTATTTAGAACTTTCCATACGTTTGCAATATAGCTTTAAATATAACACAATAAATAAGCAGTAATCGTCATAATGGCAAATAATTATTAGTTTCCTACGTTGTGTATTTTTTTAAATTAAATTGTTTGCGTCCAAGTTCTTTTTACTAGTTGTGTATTATTTATTAAAACATAAAGTCTAGAATCCTACGTCACGAGCTCCACGTGAAGTGGCACCAGGCCCCTAAGGGTGCGCCTAGATAGCCTAGCCTAGATATAGCCTGTCTAGATAAGTTGAAGCCTAAGAATGTAAATGTAAATAGGTAGTCGAATAAAGGAAAGGTCTGCGTTACCAGGAAGGGTGTTATAAAGAAAACAAAGTATTAGTTTTAAAATTTAAGATCATTTATTGATTTATTGGTTTATTTGATTTGTTGTTTGATATTCGATTGGATTAATATTTGAATGATTTGCTATTTGTTTGTTTGTTTAAATATTTTAAACAAAGTATTTATTTAATAGTTAGTATTACTAATATTTGATATTTATTTGTTGGTCTAGATATTAAACTGTAGTATTTATTTGATAAATAGTATTATTAGCATTTGGTTGGTATTTTAAATCAAATAATGAGTAATTGATAATCTTTCATATAAAAGCAAAATCGAAACTTTTATTATTATATCAAATAAGGCTAGTTAAACCCTTATTTGATGCTCGACTCGCTTCCTGGGCATAATGTGGTTGGGAAAAGTCAGTCGAGCTTCCGGAAAAACCTCCACGCCTTTAGTGACACATCATTCTAACTAATTAAGGTACACAACTTAATTAGTTTCTTATAAAACTTCTTAAAACGATAGTATTTTACAAGGATGTACTTTGTGCATATAGTTTCTCGAGTTAAACATGTTTAATCGAATACAATTCACAAGACATTGTTCCTTAGGAAAACAATTACACACACACACACGATAAAAAGTAGGTACTATCAATAATACACCAGTACTGAAGGTTGAATACTCCTTGACACCACAAAGGAATCGAACCCTTGTTGCATTACTTGATAAGGTTCTCTATTACTTTAGATACGAGGGTCGAACTCGTATCTCATTACTCTTATTCAGTATCATAACTTTATTACTTTTGAACAGAGTTCTTTATTTATTTCTTTTACTGATACAATAGACCATCTTAACTGGTCACAATAGGAGTGTTTACAACCACAATATTATCCTCGTATACACCCACAGTTATAAAACCCACAATACAATCTGGTCGTGTTTATTTGGCTTATTCCGTCAAGTACAGAGATTTCTATAATAATTATCCTTTATTAACTGGGCAGTGCAATTACTGTGATCTTTAGTAATTAACTCCGAATAAACACGAATCCCAAAAACCACTGCTGTAGGTACTTAGCTTTCAATTATTGCGTAGACTGCCGACCACTGATGTTACAATCTAATTAATAGGTTTCACATAGTATAGACTTGTCGAACATTCTTCTTTGACAATCTTATACAATTATCATTGATATAATACTCGTATATGTAAACACTATCAACACAATCAGATGTACACGCTTCTCCCGTCAATTATCAAGTGAAGTCCTCCCCATCGGTTGACATCTTGAGACGGCCAACCGTTCCATCATTATTACAAACATTACTATAACTTATAAATATTAAGTTCCAACTCTAATTATAGTGACGTAAGGGTTCTCGAACTGCATGGTCATCCTTGGTGCATCTCTGCAGACGCCGGCGCCGCTCTCTCCTTCAGACGACGCTATTGTTCTAATAGTTACCAACATGTGCAACACAGATTGGTGTGCAGCATAGTCCTCTGTCTGGAATAAACATTTAACAACCGTAGGCCATTGTATGGGATAAAAGACATTAGCTCTGTGTAACAGAACTCCAAATAAAGTGTGTGTTTTTACCAAAGACTCTATGCATACTCGTATTGTATCGATTTCCATTGAAATCGTTCACAGCTCTAAGGCAATAACTCGCCTTTTTCGTGACAAGTACGGCCATAAACTATAATATTTTGTTGTCTTAAAATGGTATTCATTCCAATGTTTTTGTTTCGTTAATACTGAGTATTTGACTACTAAACTAGGTAAACCATGTTACCATCTCAGTACGACAACTAGGTAATTGAAAGTGACAAAAAAATTACTTGCCAGCAAATTCGTGATTTATTGGGCATTGGAATGAGCCAAGTACAAACAGTTTTACATGTGCATCTTGCATCTGAAGGTCCGGAAGCTTCGTACTCGATGGATACCGCATGATTTAACAGAAAACCAGAAACGACTGGTGCCGTAAAATGATGAAAAAATTTGATGGAGGACACTCATTAGCTGTCTATAATATCGTGACAGGTGACGAAACCTGGGTGTATTGATTTGATGGAGGACACTCATTAGCTGTCTATAATATCGTGACAGGTGACGAAACCTGGGTGTACTGATTTGATGGAGGACACTCATTAGCTGTCTATAATATCGTGACAGGTGACGAAACCTGGGTGTACTGATTTGATGGAGGACACTCATTAGCTGTCTATAATATCGTGACAGGTGACGAAACCTGGGTGTACTGATTTGATGGAGGACACTCATTAGCTGTCTATAATATCGTGACAGGTGACGAAACCTGGGTGTACTGATTTGATGGAGGACACTCATTAGCTGTCTATAATATCGTGACAGGTGACGAAACCTGGGTGTACTGATTTGATGGAGGACACTCATTAGCTGTCTATAATTGTGGCCGACGCGTGGCGTCGACAGGGTCGATGTGCGACAGGCCTGGGTTTGACCTTCGCGACCACACAGTCACCTAACAAGGGGCGTTTAAAAACCGCGGCGGGCGAACCGCACGTTTCAACCGCGGCGGGTGAACCGCGGCGGTTGAACCGCTCAGCGTGTTTTTAAACGGCCGTAACGCGCTTTGATAGCGCAGGTGCTCTAGGGGAGCACTAATCCCGCAGACTGAGCTGCACTGTTGAAGGACGGGGTGGGGGGTGACGATAAAATAATACTTGGCGAAAATAAATGAAATGGTATAATAAAAAATGAGACACAAACTACTGGTTAAACTTTCCC
Organism: Epinotia brunnichana; assembly: GCA_963854355.1. Taxonomy (NCBI): domain Eukaryota; kingdom Metazoa; phylum Arthropoda; class Insecta; order Lepidoptera; family Tortricidae; genus Epinotia; species Epinotia brunnichana. The sequence goes on from OY977946.1 coordinate 6,351,953, forward strand.
TATCACAATTTCCTACTTCCTATCACAATTTCCCTACTTCTTCCTTTCCTCTGCTTCCTAGGAGCTCCCACCGGTGGGGCTGAGCGAACACAAAAATAATTGGCGATTATAGCCTCTTTTATACTCCTTAGACATCAAAAGTGGTGGGGATACAATTTTAAAGACCTCGCCCACTTTCACTATAGAAAAGCTACTTTTTATGTTTTCCTGGTTTTCAGGGAAACCTTAAGGGTTTTTACATATTTTACTTTAAAAGAACTATTTGTAGGCTATACATTAAAATGTCTATTAGTTTTCCTGCCTTTCCCGTTTAAATTGGGAAAATCGATATTTACGTAAAATTATTAAGTTTGGTAACATGAAAAGGCTTTGCCAGGCCCTAGTGGCTGTAATTAACATTGATTAATAAAAGTGATTATATATAAGTAAGGGCATTTACCTTATCTTTCTAATGATACCTTAATTGCTTTCGTGCCTCATCTGGTTACGAAGATATGGCCGGGTGAGACCGTCAATTTTCACATTCACTTTAACGTGGTAGCATAAGTTTGACTTTGCTCCGATCTTTTTAGCCAATCAGAGAAATCAACCTGAACCTTGACCATTCTTGCACCATAATATGCAATAAAACTCTATGCATACGTAGTGTACATTTTTATTTCACATTTTTCGTAACTCTAGTTACCGATGTCCCTTGTTGACGGACTAGATCGGGATATAGTCTCAAGTTGGTTTCTTTACAAATAATTTGGCTGTCTCTCCCTCAATTATCAGGGGCTCTCCCTCTATCGATCTTTATGAAATAGTTACTGGAGGTACCTGGTACCTTTATCTTTACTTTAAGCTATTTTCTTCGTCTGTACTTATGGTACTTAGGTCCTAAATAAATTACGCGCTTCTTATATGAGCCGTTTTGCTTTAGGAGCTTAATCTGGGCACTATTGCCGTTCTTGTGTGAAGGAATTATAATAAAGACTTCAGTTAGCTATTCATTTATTTATTCTCTATCAAGTTGGCCACTCAGGCGCTATCTCTTTCTTTACACATCCTTTCTCTTCGTGGACCGTAGGCCCTATCTTTCATATACTACATTCTGTCGCCCACAATAATATCGTGACAGGTGACGAAACCTGGGTGTACTGATTTGATGGAGGACACTCATTAGCTGTCTATAATATCGTGACAGGTGACGAAACCTGGGTGTACTGATTTCATGGAGGACACTCATTAGCTGTCTATAATATCGTGACAGGTGACGAAACCTGGGTGTACTGATTTGATGGAGGACACTCATTAGCTGTCTATAATATCGTGACAGGTGACGAAACCTGGGTGTACTGCTTTGAATCGGAAAGAAAAAGCCAGTCGGCAGTATGGGTCTTTCCTTTTGAAGATTTACCGACGAAAGTTAAGAAAAGTCGGAGCACCGGCAAGTTAATGGTGGCTTCATTTTTCGGCAAATCAGGACATTACACTCCGGTGTCACTTGAAAATCAAAGAACAGAAACTGCAAATTGGTACGCAAATACTTGCTTACCCAAAGTGTTAGAAAAGGTTCGCGAAAAGCGTCCTCGCAGCAATGTCGTTTTGCACCACGATAACGTCCGCCCATTCCGCTAAGATAATGAATGCGTATTTGAAGGCCTCAAATATGTAGTTAATACTATTATACTATTCTGTGCGTTGGCTACAATCCTTGGTTCCGTCGATTCGACGACTCAAGTTGGGTCAGGTTATTTGTTGCCGCGGAAGCGACGAAACGCGTCATCATAAAAACAATAATAATAACTGCGCGTGGCGCGTCATATTTATAATCATTATAAAATCATCTAAACTAAATTGTTATTTTTATACTTCAATCGAGTTTTATAGTTTACGGGGTGTTATTTAATATGGTTTGTAATTGCTCTAAGATTGTTTGTCGCGAAATGCTATAGTAACATTCCGCGACAAACAATCTTATTATGTTACCAATGTGTTTTTATTTTTTGTGTCTCACTGTATTAATAATAACGGATGTTATTTTCAAGTTTATGATTTTCGTAATAATATTTAAATATTTTTAAATTAAAAGTAGGTACACCGTGTAGTGTCGGGTTAGAATTAGCACTTACCTACCCCCTTCGTGGGTAGTTACCCTGCCTTCGAAACATAACAAAATAAATGATGGTCGGAATTAACTTTTGTTAAAAACGTAAGTATAACAATACCGGCGTTGAGTATTATTTGATCCCAATGCTGGCGTTTTGTCTTTGTCACACTTTTATGACGATAACGGCCCGGCCACGATATTGAGCGAATAGGGATGTAGACACTAAATAAAATAATCAATAATGTTGCATTTTCTCGAAAAAGGATAATCACAAAGTTATAAGGGTCAAAAGTTTTAAGAGGGGGTATGTTCTGTCCCTTTTCCGCAAAACGCACCTTCATATGAAACGATTGTCATTTACTATGACGCTAGACGATCGTGACGTCACGAACCTACAACAGTGTAGCTTCGTAATTTTTTGAGATATTCGAATGGGATTTTCGTCATTAGGCATATTTTTTTGCCTTCTTTCTTTTGAAGTAATAATAATTTTTGAGTCTACACCCCTATTGCGGCACGTGACGTCAAGCGTTTTATGTGTTCATTGCGCGGTCGAGACGCGCAACGCACTGTGGTTAGTTGGGATCACACGCAATGAATTAGAATAACCGCTGCCGCTGCCGCCGACGCCCGAAGTCGTGGCCGGGCCGTATCGTGAGGTGATAATGCCTTTAGAACCGAGCGTTTCAAACGGCCGGAGATTCACCCTTCACCCTCACCCATCTGCCCCCCTATTCTGTAACTGGTTTTAAGCTCACATCAACGCTCACCCACAATTATACTTAGACACCGCGATGCGTAGTAATTAAGCGTAAGTTGAGGTCTAGTTTCATAACGGGTGACCGGCGGGGTGAGCCGCATTAACGCGTAGCGAATAACAGCCCTGCGCGTGATTGAGCATCAACCAAACTTTGACAATGATAATATATTAAAGGTTAAAGTACATTAAGATTGTTAGATATAATCGGAGGTGACTGAACCAAGCATATATTTGTCTTTCAACACCATTGAACGCAGTTTGCGTGGACATGACGCTATATTTACACTTCAACAGCTGCGACAAAGATCGGACGACAAACAGACAAACAAACGCGTGTTGTGATTCACGAGGCACGTTCCTGAAAGACAATAGGAGATAAGGCGGTGATTCATGTAGAATATGTTATATGTTTAAATAAAAGGTGCGGTAGTGTGAAGGAGTTGCCTTTTGCCCGAAACGAAGGGATATGATTTTAGCCACAGATGTATGAATATAAGGAGATCGGACATGCCGGCCGATTTGTATTGAGTACGCCTGTCGCAAGTACATTAACCCACACAAAGCCCAATTAAGTAATTGACAAGACAAAGCACGCACACATCTAAAATACACACACTTGTATATCTACGCTCTTATTGGACAATACACGCGTTATCAGGCATTTTGGGATGAAACGTTAATATTCTCTGCGATCAGCACGCGTGCACAGTATGGCAGAGTATGCCCATTGAGCTAACAGCTGCGACGCGGCCGCCGGCGGCTTGTCATCTCTCTAGTATTCTATTATGCTCTCAGATTTTAGCAGACCATGTTTGTGTTTACGTGTGTTCCACTTCGACTGTAGCGTTTAAGTTATAGATTTTATGAGGTATCAATCGATTCGAAATTAAGCGTCGCTACGTCAGTTAGGTAGGAATTTGACGCTACTCAAGTTTTTGACAATCTATCCTCATCTTTGGTCTAACGATGACCATGGATTAGACGAATATTATGCCAAATGCCCATGTAGTACCAGCTCCCTTTACAATTGGACAATTTATGAAATGAAATGAAAATAATTTAATCCAGAACAAGTCCATATTAGCGAGTACATTAGAATACACAAAAGAAATTAAATGATATACGAACTTTAGTTAGACTCGAAGTTGTAGACAATTGGGAATGGATGAAAATTTTAGAAGTGCCTGATATTTTTTTTGGTGATAGGAATAACCTTCCTTAGTACCAGAAAAAAGTTACAGACTTTTCAGCTGCGTCAATAATTTTTGGAAAATATAAATAGTTTCCCCACTTAGGTTTTGGGTTTAGGACGGCGAATAAGACACTTTTGCTTGATCCGTCTCATATTGCAAAAAATATTTTCAATATCTGACCCATACCCGAGAGTGGGTAGAGTCCACAAGGTGGCCTGATGACCTGGTAAAGGTCGCGGGTGGGTGTCCGCTGGGTGCGGATGGCGATGGACCGATCACTTTGGGACTCTATAGGGGAGGCCTATGTTCAGCAGTGATCCTCCGCTTTCGAATTTGTACCGTGCGAGTCCTGTTGCGATGCGACTGGGCAACTTGCCGCCATGGGCCGCCTAGGTCTTGGCAGTTCACGGACTGTAGGCTGCTGGCTGGGAGCCCTTTAACCCCCTTTGGCCCCATTAGCTAGGGCTCTAAAGAGCTCGGGGCACCAATACGTTACTAATATATCGCTACTTGTACTAGCATCATATCATGACAGAATAACTAGATGGGTTCCCGCTACACTCGAGAAGAACAGATTGTCAGATTGTGAATATTATTACTGCGCAATTCCATATTGTTCAAAGCACGTTAAAAAAGCCGTACTTACTTAAGTATGTTATTAAAATTATATTTACTTCCATATTATAATATTCCACTTGGCCGCATCATACAGAGACTTAATATTTTAAGTTATTGTAATACACATGTAAATTTTCAGACAAATCGCTGTAAATAGTAATAGGTACTCGCTCAATGTTAAACTTTTTGCACAGATACTTAGTTATTGGAATGGAATACAATGTTCCTTCAGAAATCTCGGTAGCTTGACAAATTGTTGTTCACGCACGACATTTTACATATTGGAGTTAGGTATTGTACTTATTATTTATACATATGAATGCCACTTTTTGCATGTAGCTCTGTACGATGCGACAGCCACCTTATATTGTAAACTGTAAATAAGGGTTAACTCGACAAAGACAGGAGTTCGAATAACTTTAATTATTGAACGAGGCGAAGAAAATGAAGCTCTCTGTTTCAGAAATTTGTGAGCAGGTTCAATAATTAAGTATATAGACTTATTTCGTCGATTCAGTTATTCGATGGTAAAAAAAATATAATTAAAAGCCAGGCTCACGAGTTCTACAGCTCACATAGCCCAGCAAGCTGTTACGAGTATTTTATGGAAAGAAGAGCGCAGATCTTAAGGCGTAATAATTTCATTTTTGGTACAAGCTTTTATTGCCGACTGTACTTTTCTGCATACCCATCATCAACTACTCATTGAAACGATTCTAACGAGCCCAAAATCGATAGGGTTGTGTCGTTTTATTGCGGAGTTCCTATGGCCACCTTCCAGCTCCAGCATAAGATCAGCTCCAAGTCATCATAACATTGCATTGTCATGCGATATACCTACATATATGCATGCAAAATTTCAGCTCAATCGGATAACGGCAAGTGGGTCAAACTTAAATTGCAAGATTTGATTACAGACAGACAGACAGACAACGGCACACTAAACTAAATAAAAGCTTGTAAAATAGGCTCTTTTTAACCGACTTCAAAAAAGGAGGAGGTTCTCAATTCGTCTGTATTTTTTTTTATGTGTGTATGTTACGCGATATCACGGTAATTTATGAACGGATTTGAATTTTTTTTCTTTGCTTGAAAGCATATACTTACAGATTGGTCCCGTTGTCACCAAAATCCAGTTCTGATGATGGGATCCTGGAGAAATCGAGGGCACTCTTCAAATTTTATAGGCAAACTTGAAGCAATTTGGCTACCTACTGATTTGAAGTCGGTTAAAACTTTGTTTTGAAAGTACAATTATCCATATTTCCATTTCGTATGCTTCTTTCGGTCTCGGATACTTCTGATTCTGACATAGGCATATTCTGGCATAGAGAGGACTCTATCGAATGACGTCTCACCCAGAGAAGGGTGACAAGTTTATAGTCAATCTATATCACGTCGGTAAATTTAAGTGGCAGTGGGCGGACATTGAAAGAAAGAAAGGATGAAACATTTATTCGAGATAAACAACAGACAGCGTTTGTCACGAAACGGTTCACGCATTGCACGCAGAAACGATGGCCGCTGGGGAGGAAAGGTTCTTGAGTGGCGACCACGTACCGAAAGAAACACCGTGGGTAGACCCCCACAAGGTGGACTGATGACCTGTTAAAGGTCGCGGGAGACCGCTGGATGCGGTTGCAGGTGGCGCAGGACCGATCACTTTAGCACTCTTTGGGGGAAGCGTCCAGCAGTGGACGTCTTTCGGCTGATATGATTATATCACGAGTTAGGTATCCTTTTCATTGTAGGTTAGAGTAAGTACGTCGCCGACTTAAAACTTTCCTTGTGATTCAAAGATATAAACGGTAAAACAATGGGGAAGGAACACTTCCACCATTGTGGTAACGATGGTGTTCATGCTTTAAATGGCTTGAGGAAGTTGCGACAGCTAAGCACTTTGTAAGGACGTTGACAAGTATAATTAAGGTATCATTTGATGATTAATTATGTCTGATAATGAAGAAAATTGACGCACTGTGTGGTGCCAGAGGAATTTCCTTCCACGAACGCCCCGGCTGTAAAACTAACTCTCTACAGTATCTTCAAGAAAGGAGTGTTATCATCATCATATCGGCCGAAAGACGTCCACTGCTGGACATAGTCCTCCCCCAAAGAGTGCCACAATGGGCGGTCCTGCGCCACCCGCATCCAGCCAGGCGCGGCTCACTCGCGATTTGTGTTTATCGCTACAACCCAACTAGCACACAAGCTGCTTATACAGGCATTGTACAGCCTGGGAGTTGCATAGGAGTCGTTCAAGCGCTGTACAATTTTCCTTAAGATGTACAGTAGCATATTTAATTTCCTTAAGATGAACAGTAGCATATTTAAAAACCCTTTAACAGCTAGGTGGTACAGTAGCAGTTTAGTAGCAAAAAAGTTACTTATAGTGATACAAGAGCATGCAATAGCATCGCTAGGCAGCCATAAGAAGTACAATGAGTAGATGGAGGCGCTTGTACAACCGTGAGATGTAAAAGAGTAATATAGTAGGTAAAGGTGTTTAAAAGGAGTTATACGTAGCTTTCATAGCGCTTAAAGGCGTAAGAAGGCATTTTGTAGAGCCTTAAGTTCTTTAATGGATTTTTTACGGCTGTTGTATTACTAATCTATAATAGATTTGTGTAGCTTAAGAATAGCGCCTTGAGCGCTATATGTGAGAATTATATGGCTACTGTACGGTAAATAGTTGTATGTATAAGGAATGATACAAAACTTTTTATACAGCTGTAGGGGGTTGCAGAATAGTGTTATAGCACCTTAAGTAATTTAATAGAATTTACTAGCGCTCTTGTAACTATACATCTACAACGGACGGACATAACTTTATACTAGAGCTCTAAACGCTATATTAGAGATTAATACAGCGGAATTGTGATGTTAAACTGTATAATGAAAGGTACATGCTGGTGTGCGACCAAAACAGTTGAATATAGCACTCCTATACCACAACTTTATAATCTAGAAGTCCACAACAGCAAACACTATCGCCTTTGTACGGCCCAAGCCTGTAGAACAGATGTAACCAACTCTGAGAGCTGCTTGATCGAGACGCCATTACAGTATTCGGTAAACGTATTTTTTTTAGGTTATTACAATATTTTGAGAATCGTATTTATGCATAATTCGTAACTTTTGGCGAAATTGAAGTCACTATTTCTTACCCGTGACCCTAATTTAATTATTTATATCCTTTAAAGTCTTATTTAAGTTAAAATACAATTTCATAACTAACATATCAATATAATTTTTGCCTTAAAAACTGAATAATTTGATGGCACGTGAGAATTTTGACGATAACATACATATATATTGACAGCAAACTGGTACTCGCACTGATATTTCACGTACACAAAGAAATAAAGCAATGTTAGACTTAGCTTTTTACTTATTTTGATAATCCATTTTTGTATCCTCACCACCTGTCACTGTACGATTGTGTATATTTAGTTTACGCCACAGTAACACTACTATATTATTAAATTACAGCTTTGGTATTTAATATAACGATACAAGAGCGCCGAAATAAGGCGAAGGCGATATAATGGCGCTACAATAGCTTCTTATAGATCTCATGGCGCTAACCATCGCTTTTGTACCATCTCTGTAGAGCCTAAGAACACCTTTACGACCATTGTAGACCAATTGTAGCGCTATTAAATGAAAACGAGTATGAGTATAGGCCGCATAACGGGCCCTTTTAGCGCTATAAGAGCTCTATATCCTCTTATAGCACTACTATGCGACTACTGATGGAGCCGAGGCCGTTATGAAACTCCCTTATACAGCTACTGTGCAGCTTCTTATAGCGCTTGTGTGCTAGTTGGGAGCGTATTGGGATGCCAACATTGTCCAATCAAATGATGACGTTCATATGTAAAATTGGTTCAAATGTTTAACACGTATCCATACCTAAGCATAAGGTGGGTTAATAGTGTTTCGCCGTACGGCAGTTATATGGTGTTCTAAGAGTACAGCAGACTATTGCTCAATATGTTCTAATATATGACAGGTTTTCTTCCCCTTCCATTAATTACGCATTTCATCATTGTTATAAAAGACACCAGAACCTAACCTTACGTACCTAAGTAGTTAAGTACTGAACATTTAATTATTTTTAGAACACATTTGTTTTTCTTTATAACCTATAACTGTAGGCAGCATATGAGTACTTAAACGAGTCGTGACTGGTGTATTCTCGAATAAAACCTTGCCTAGAGCTCTTAGCGATAGCTTGCGATAATTTCCAGGTGCTAAGTTTAGTTATCACTGGTTAAGTACCTAATCAATCATGAAGACATTTATCTTACGGGACTTGATGCCAATCTCTGATATGCCCAGAGATGTACAAAATGGTTTACGAAAAGTATTTAAATACAGTTGAACAGAAGACTGAGGAGTATAACCTGCCCCTCTGTTTAGCGTTCGTGGACTATGAGAAAACCTTCGATTCGGTCGAAACCTGGGCTGTATTATAGTCTCTCCAGCGGTGCCAAGTAGACTGCCGCTATATCGAAGTACTGAAGGTTTTGTACGAGAACGCCACTATGTCAGTCCGACTCCAGGACCAGAGCTCGAAGCCTATTCCGCTGCAGCGGGGTGTCAGGCTTGGGGATGTTATCTCCCCAAAACTAATCAGCGCTGCACTGGAAGCTGGAAGACGTTTTCAAGACTCTGGACTGGAGAAGGCTAGGCATCAACATCAACGGCGAGTACATCACTCACCTTCGGTTTGCTGATGATATAGTAGTCTTGGCTGAGACCATGGAGGACTTGAGTACTATGCTCGATTACCTCAGTAAAGCCTCCGAGCGAGTTGGTCTAAGGATGAACATGGATAAGACGAAGATCATGTCAAACGTCCACGTAGTACCAACTCCCATTTAAATCGGACACTCTACGCTCGAAGTTGTAGACGATTATGTATACCTAGGACAGACTGTCCAGTTAGGTAGGTCCAACTTTGAGAAAGAGGTCAATCGTCGAATCTGACTCGGCTGGGCAGCATTCGGGAAGCTACGACACATCTTTTCGTCCAATATTCCGCAGTGTCTCAAGACGAGAGTCTTTGACCAGTGTGTGTTGCCAGTGGTGACATATGGAACAGAAACGTGGTCGCTTACTATTGGCCTTATAAGAAGGCTCAAAGTCACTCAAAGGGCGATGAAGAGGGCTATGCTGGGAGTTTCTCTGCGCGATCGCATCAGAAATGAGGCTATCCGCAGCAGATCCAAGGTAACCGATATAGCCCTCCGAATCGCTAAACTTAAGTGGCAGTGGGCGGAGCACATTGCACGTAGAACCGATGGCCGTTGGGGTGGAAAGGTTCTCGAGTGGCGACCACGTACCGGAAGGCGCGGCGTGGGTAGGCCCCCCACAAGGTGGACTGATGACCTGGTAAAGGTCGCGGGAGTCCGCTGGATGCGGGTGGCGCAGGACCGGCCATTGTGGCACTCTGTGGGGAGGCCTATGTCCAGCCGTGGACTTCTTTCGGCTAATATGATGATGATGATGATGATGATTTAAATACAAAATGCAAATAATTTTTCAATTTACTATTTGAAATGTAAACTACAAAATAGTTTTGCTTTTTGTATTTCAAATACTAAATACAAAATAGGTAATTTAAAAATACTTTTTTTAATAAATGTTTTTATGCAAAATCCAATTTTCTTTATTCATCAAAGATTTTAAAATGACTAATTGGTCTAGTACGTTATCCCCCAAGTTCCTCTTATGCGGTCGTAAAATCATATACCATATACCTACCCCCATACGAAAAAAGGCTCTCCACTGGCGCGGAGCTGAGAAAACACGTCTTGTATTATTTGAGGAACACTTTAACGATAACTGTTACTGTTTCAAACAAAGTTCAAGAAAATAGTTGCGCAAAAATTTTGCAAACCGCGTTTTTTTACTTATTACAAAACACTGTCATTTCATTTTATATATTTGCCATACATTTTATTGTAAGTTACATAATAAGCTGGCTGTCGTTTTGTTAATCTTGTTTTAATTTTATTAACACTTCACTAAACGCATCAAAATCAATAGCATCTTTACTTTAGTTTGTTAATTTGAAACTTGACTGGTAATGTTGTCAAAATTTAACAGTAGGTAAAGTATTTTGTATTTTGCAAATAGAAAATAATAGGTCTGAAAAAGTATTTCAAATAAAATACAAAATGCATTTTTGAAAAAGGTACATAATATAAAATAGAAAACAGGTATTTTGCATTTTGTATTTCCATTTTAAATACAAGTACGTATTTCAAATAAGTCGCATCTCTAGTATGCTTGTGTTAGGACAATGGTGCTAATTTCGTGGGTGACAATTACGCCAACGTTTCCTTTTCACGTGTTACAGTGGTAGGTACATGTTAACATGTTAAATAAATACTGTTTTATTACCTATACTGTGCAATGTTGTTGTTACAAAATTGGTAGCAAAACTGTTCACGCACAATTTTTTTTTTAATAAAACAATAAAATAATTATAACTAACGTTAATCTGGAGGCAGCATGAAAAAGACGTCTCCGGCGTTTGAGAGGCTGACAAGACCTAATTTGTTGAAATTGATATTATTTAAGCAGTTTTTTAAGAAAATTTATTTGTTCTAGCACATCAAAAAAAATACAAGTTAATGTATGAAATTTGCTTAAATAAATTCGTATAATATTAATTTAATTAGTTAGGGTTGAAGTGTGTTGTGGGGGATGGGCTACCTATCACTGCATGGGATGTCACATTTTGTCCATCTTTCATATCCACATTTATGCTATAAGTGAAGTGGCACTGGAACATACGTTTCATGTGCTCTGCTTACCCCTTTTGGGAATGAAGGCTTGAATCTATGTACATATGTATGTAATTAGGTAAGTAAGGGCTGATTTATGTCCAACATAAACGAGATTATATGTATGTATGTAAACGCGAACATGCCCCATGCTTTTAGTTCAGTGATCCGTGTCAAGAAGCTCCAAACTACAATTTTATTGGCAACACTGGTTAAATGGTCCGCCGTTACTGTTCAAGCGCCTCAGTGTGGCCAGTTTAAGCTCTTGAAACTGGCACTTGTAGTTTTATGAAACGGGTCACAGATCTTATCTCAACTGGGCTATCTTTTCTTACGTTCCGTAGCTGAATATCATGCACTCTGCAATACGCACGTGTAAATCGTGGCAGATTAGCATTGTCTACTTACCAAGCATCTATTTGACACGCGCTCAAAGTCATATCATGATGATTTATTTGACACGCACACAACGGCCTATGAATGATTATATTTATGATTGTGCTCAGCGACACTCTAGTCCAGGTCATTCTTAGGAATCAGCCAGAATCACTAAGTCCTTCTTAAATAACCAACTCCTTTTGCTGGCCCCAAGGCACAAACGCAGCCAAAAGATAGTCCTAATCTCTTAACTACTTTACCTCTACCACGCCACGCCTAGCCTTGCCTATGTATAGTTGAAACGTTCGTCAATGTTTACAATAAATTAGTCAACCGTTGAAGTCGACCATGCGATTCACGAGCTTAACTTAACTTACCAGTTTTCTCTTACAAAGGTAGCTCTGAGATTAGTATAACTTCTATTCATTCATTAACAAACATACATAATGTCCCGCCCATATTCCCAAAAAGTATAAGATTCATCAATCGTTTCTTCAATTCTGAGGATCGTGACATGATGTCACCATGATGTCACTGACATCATATCCTATTCTCGCTGATCAGGTTCCTCCATAGGCTTCTATTGCACCCGCTTTATGCATGGCCCCGTACAGATCTGATGCTGTAGCTGCAAGGGTGGGTGCAGTGATTTGGGTGCTCTATCTGAGGATGGGTGCCGTGATTTGGGTGCTCTCTAGCGGATGTTCTGTCCCGAGACCTCTGGCCCTCAACTTTCCATGTCATAATAGTGAGGACTATTATGACATTTATGAAGGGGTATCCGATGAACGTTGTGAGTCTTTTCCGAAATATGTGAGGATGCGGTCATGACATCGAAAGTCGACGATTTATGCGTGGCTATTCCAGGATGGACTGGTTTGTTCGCATTGCATACCTGAGGGGTGCTCAAGTAACTTTTCGTCCGCACGTTAGGAGAACTCAACTGTCATTTTCCCATGCAAAAAGTGACATATAGATCTACCTGACGTACGTAGAAAGCGTTATTATTATTATTTTATTTGTGGGCCTTAATATGCCGCTTCGACCGGCAAGTGATCTTGTTGCCTCCAGGAGATTCCAGAATCTTTGGGCGGTGATATGTTGTACCCTTGTACCTCCTCTGGGTGCACGATGTGCCGCCCTAGGTAGGTATTTCTTTTGTGCATGAGTGGGTCCGCAGGAGCAGAAAATGTGCGTTGCCGCCAAAATTACCAGTACTACGTCTCAAACGCATCAATGCAGCTTTACAAAATGTCAGAAGGACACATAACACATTGAAACGCGATTGAGACGTGAAAGTGATGAACCGAATGGCCTTACTCTTAAGTTTTTCCGCTGCTTGTGCAGGCGTGTCGAGCAAGGTTATCGATTAGCTATGATTCGGTAACGTAACTAATGCTTATGTCATACTTTTCTAAACAATTACTTGCATTATTCGTACCCTTGATTTTCATTCGTACGATTTATGTGACTATTTAATTCAAGTATCAAGAATCAAACATTTATTCGTGACATCGTGACACAGTAATCAGTAATACAAGACAAACAGAAAATCCTGTGCGGAGTCGCGAAATGGGCCCAACTCAGCATGATGCTGGCTTCGCAGCCAGTCTTCAGTTGGGTCCACCTATTGAGGAGTATTATAGGTAATTGTGATTTTTTTATAAAGTCTAGTAGGCCAGTCCGTAGAGGTTCAAAGCACCCCGGGGTACGTTGCAAGTGGTGGTGTAGAAGATTTTTTTTTTTATATATTGTTGACATCGATACAACCGATCAAATATCAAAAATGGTTACACGAGATATCTTGGGACAACTTTTCGCAGCCACAAATCCTCGGAATTTTGAGACTTTTTTTGGTTTCTCACTCGTAGCTTCTATACGGTGCATCCTAGCGAAAAGTTACACATTAGGAAATTAAAGAACACGAAATTATGCGTCTAATGAGTACCAATACATACTAATTCGGTTCAGCGAGATAGGCTTTCCTCAACTTTGTTAGTTATTTCAAGATAGTGGTTTTTAGGCTTCTGCGTTTCAATTTTGAATTTAACTATAGGTTTTAGCTCCTCAATTAAAGGAATTTACAGAATTGACAGTCATTTCAGCATTAGTATCATCATAACTGGTAATCGAAGAGCTGGCAGTTTTCTCGTACAACGCATCAGCATTGCAGTTAAGTGAGGAAATACCGCCAGCATACTCGGTACACTGCCTAGAGGGCCTTTTTAGGGTTCCGTAGCCAAAATACCAAAAACGGAACCCTTATAGTTTTGTAACTATATGGAAGATTGTGGCACTCTTTGGGGGAGGTCTATGTCCAGCAGTGGACGTCTTTCGGCTGATATGATGATGATATGGACAAGAAAATTCTATTACACGGGCTACAGTCCAAACCGCTTAATGGATTTTGACAGATAATGTGTCATTGGAGTTTTCATAATCGTGGAACTGATATAGGCCTGATATATTTGAAAAAAGCAGTTGAGTTTTTTGAAAAATCTTTTGATTTCACTTGTATCCCTAATCCCTAGCTTGCGTGCTTTGCAAATATTTGCAATGCCGCCAAACCGCGCGGGCAGCATATAGATCTACATAAACACACAAATTAAGGCCGAAATTGTTGAAAGTCCTTTAAAACTCGGCTGAATAGAGGTCAATCGCTTGGAGCGTTCCATCCCACTGTGCCTTCAATGGTCGTTGGTCAATGTCAGCACAATTCACAATCTTTTGTCACCCTACCTCTTTCTGTAGCTTGACCCTCCGCTCTACAACGACTGAGTGTAAGAAGAGGTCAGATTTATACCGGCTCTCCTGAGGCGAGTAAAGTAGTTCTGAATAACGGAGCCGAGGTCGGGTAAATGATGATGACGGGAAGTAGCCGATTGATGGTATCGGCCAATCTGCCAATGAGAAGTGATGGACGAAAATGGACTTCCTGAACTGGGTGCCATTTTCAGCATACAACGGCCAAGCTACAGGCATCTAATACTTTTTTCATCACACTTGCTCATAAATGGTGTTATTCCTTGCCTGTATACAGAAAGACAATGGCCTAAATTGTTCCCGCGGGAAATAATGGGTCATGGGAAGTAATGAGCTTGTGTGTGATCTGATTGGTTAAAAGCAAATCAAACAAATTGGTTGGCAAATCTAGTTGGCCGCGCGTCACAAGAATTCTTCTCTGTGATTGGTTGAAAGAAATCTAGCAGGCCGTGGGGCGCCACGCCCCGCCCCCTCGCCCTCCACTCGCAAATCTGTATGTGAAGTTGTCAATTTCGTTAATTTTTGATTGGTGCGGTTGTATGAAACTTAGATTTTTATGTCTTTTGTAGTTATTTATTTCCTCGCAAATGTGATGAAAAACATTGTGTATATAACACGGGCGTAAGAATATTGCAAATCGAGTCATCAAACGCCCTCCGCCTAACGGCGTCGGGCTCCTGATAGACTCTCGTTTGCAATATTCCTCATACGCCCCATGTTAAACAATGTACTAAGAGTAAAACGTCTGCTAGACGGTCGCCAACACGCCCCTCCGACCGAGCGGCCTTGGTCGGCACCGACTGCTGTAGTATGACATTTTCCTGCAAACAACTGTCTACACGGTCGGTGCGGACCAAGGTCGCTCGGTCGGAGGGGCGTGTTGGCGACCGTCTAGCAGACACTTTAGAGGTGTGCGAGGCAGCACAGCGGTGTACGAGGAAAAATCGGATAGTTTTCAGAGTTTTTCCTGTACTTGTAGTATAAAGACAATATTACTTGCAAAGGTGTTTCTATACAAAATTTGCCTTTCTGTCAAATGTTCTAGTAATTTCATTTTTAGATACTCCTTGTAGGCAAAGGTCTGTTCCCCAAAGAAGAGCCATGTACACTTGTCAGTTTTCGTAATATGGCGGTTTGTTTTTTTTCACTTTTTAATTTGTTTCTTGAATTCGGTCTTTGCGATTAATTTGATTTTTTGGTAAACTATACTACATAATAAAACCCAACACTACAAAAAATATTGCCTGAAACTTTAGTACAAATATATGTCAAAATAATGGAAACTATAATTTGTTTTTTTTTTGGTGTTCTGGTGTAGCGGCACCTACAGTTTTTATTTCATAAATTGCCCATCTATAGACCCTACTACATATTTTAAATTCAAATTATTAGCTTTGGTACTTCATGCCAAAAACTAACTACAATAGTTATTTGTTATACAAGGGTGCAAAGTTGTATTTTAACCGCGAGTGTGGAATTGAAACACGAGCTAGCGAATGGATTCTAGGGTTGAACCACGAGCTAGCGAATGGATTCTATGGTTGAACCACGAGCGAAGCGAGTGGTTCAAAAATAGAATCCTGAGCGAAGCGAGTAGTTCAAAAATAGAATCCTGAGCGTAGCGAGTGTTGCAACACACGAGACGTCAAAATAACTTGCACCCGTGTGTAACACAAATCTTTTCACCTCACTAAAGCGAGGAGAAAAAACAAAAAAAAACAAAAAAGTAAAGTAACGAAATAATTAAAAAAAATATATTAAAAAGGGGGAAAAAAACATTAAAAAAGAGAAAAAAAAATTAAAACATGAAAAAAAAAACAAAATATTACAAATATAAAAAAAAAACATTTAATAAAGAGGAAAAGAGAAAAAACATTGAGAAACAAAAAAAATAACATTAAAATAATGAAAAACTTTTAAAAAAGGCAAAAATAATTTAAAAAAACATTAAAAAAGACTGATAAAAGAAAAACGAAGCAATAAAATAGAGACAAAAACATATAAAAAAGAAAAAAGTTACAAAAAACATAACATTAAGAAAAAAAACGTAAAAAAAGACAAAAAAAGACAAAAAACAAAAAAAAAACATGCAAAACAGGGAAAAAAACATTAAAAAAGAGAAAAAAAAAATTAAAACATGAAAAAAAAAACAAAATATTACAAAATTAAAAAAAAAAACATTTAATAAAGAGGAAAAGAGAAAAAACATTGAGAAACAAAAAAATAACATTAAAATAATGAAAAACTTTTAAAAAAGGCAAAAATAATTTAAAAAAACATTAAAAAAGACTGATAAAAGAAAAACGAAGCAATAAAATAGAGACAAAAACATATAAAAAAGAAAAAAGTTACAAAAAACATAACATTAAGAAAAAAAACGTAAAAAAAGACAAAAAAAGACAAAAAACAAAAAAAACATGTAAAAAGAAAAAAGTTACAAAAAACATTATATTAAGAGAAAAAACGTAAAAAAAGACAAAAAAAGACAAAAAACAAAAAAAAACATGTAAAAAGAGTGGAAAAAAAAATTAAAATAATGGAAAAAGAAAAAAACATTGAAAAACACACATATAAATCAATAAAAAATAAAAAATAAACATTAAAATATGGCAAAAACATCACAAAAATATAAGAGAATTTCAAAAAACCTTGAAATAACAAAAAATAAACATTTAAAAAAAGGAAAAAACGTATAAAAAAGAGAAAAAAGACCAAAAAAACATAAAAAAGAAAAAAAGCATTCAAAAAGAAACAAAACATCTATAAAAAGGAGAAAAAAGCAAAAATCATTGAAAAAAGAAAAACAAAGCAATAAAATAGAGACAAAAACATAATAAAAGAAAAAAAGTTACAAAAAACATTAAAATAAGAAAAAAAACTTTAAAAAAAACATTTAAAACGAGGAAAAAGTGGAAAAATCACAAAAGTAAATAAAAAAAAACATTAAATTTTTTATTTTTTTTTAAGTGGAAAAAATAAAAAAAACCTTGAATAAACACATTTAAATCAATAAAATATAAAAAAAACATTAAAATGTAGACGAAAACATCAAAAAAATAAATAGAATTTCAAAAAACATTAAAAAAAGAAGAAAATAATTAAAAAAAAAGGAAAAAAACGTATAAAAAGACCAAAAAAACATTAAAAAGAGAAAAAAAATACAGAAAAACATTAAAAAAGAAACAAAACATTTAAAAAGAGAAACAACATTTTTAAAAAGGAGAAAAAGAAAAAGGATTTATAAAACAAAAAAACATTTAAAAAAGAAAAAAAGAATTAAAAACATTTAAAAAAAGAATAAAACATTCAAAAAAAGGAACCTAAATAAAATAAATCTGATGGGCGAAAAATGTCCTGTCTGGACTGGCCTTTACATGTTATTATGTTTAAGAAAGTAACTAATAACACGTTCGGATTTCAAATATTCTTTGCACTCTTGTGGATAAAATGCAGTTTTGCTATCTGTTTTTAAAGAATAAAAATGGGCTTTCCGAGCTAGTGAGGTGAAAATAAAATTATTCCTTCCTTGTTTCAATGTTTTTACAGGATTGCTTTAATTACTTGTATGAATGAAATCGTACTACATCTTATTTTTGTATTTGGTCATTTTTGGAAGTTTGTTTCGTTTTTGACATTTATTTAAACATTATCTAAAAAATAAAATTTATTTGTAGTTAGTTTTTGGCATGAAGTACCAAAGCTAATAATTTGAATTTAATATATGTCGTAGGTCTATAGATGGGCAATTTATGAAATAAAAACTGTAGGTGCCGCTACACCATAAAACCAAAAAAAAAATATATATAGTTTCCATTATTTTGACATATATTTGTACTAAAGTTTCACGCAATATTTTTTGTAGTGATGGGTTTTATTGTGTAGTATAGTTTACCAAAAAATCAAATTAATCGCAAAGACCGAATTCAAGATATAAATTAAAAAGTGAAAAAAAACAAACCGCCATATTACGAAAACTGACAAGTGTACATGGCTCTTCTTTGGGGAACAGACCTTGCCTTGGCCTACAAGGAGTATCTAAAAATGAAATTACTAGAACATTTGACATAAAGGCAAATTTCGTATAGAAACACGGCTATAGCCTTTCATAGTTCTAGGTCAACGGAAAGTACCCTATAAATTTTGATTCCCTTGAGAGTGTCGAAATAATCGTTTTTTGCGGCATATACGGCCGTATATTTTTTTACGTTAACTTAGAACTTTTTTTTTTACAGCTTCAAGGGACTGTAGACTTGAGGACATGGTTTTGCAACTCGATACCTCCACGGGTTCCCGAGATAAAGGGTCTTGACAGACATACAGACAGAAAAACGGACAACAAAGTGATCCTATAAGGGTTCAGTTATTTTTCCTTTTGAGTTACCTACGGAACCCTAAAAAAGAGATAATAAATAAATAAATATTACGGGACAATCTTACACAAATCAACCTAGGCCCACGGTAAGCTCCAGTAAGGCTTGTGTTGTGGGTACTAGGCGATGATATATATAATAGATAGATGCATACATATAGATACTTATATACATATATATATAACATCCATAACTCAGGAACAAATATTCGTGATAAATACACAAATAAATGCCCTGACCGGGATTCGAACCCGGGACCTCCAGCTTCGTAGGCAGAGTCACTATCACTACCCACTGGGCTACGGAGGCCCAGATTATGGTACAAACAGTCATTACAAAGAGTTACATTTTATGAAAATCATTAAATTTAATGTCGACAAAAATATACTGAAAAAGCGGCCAAGTGCGAGTCGGACTCGCACATGAAGGGTTCCGTAAAATAAATTGCGGTTTACGATTTATGACGTATTAAAAAAAAAAACTATTTACTAGATCTCGTTCAAACCAATTTTCGGTGGAAGTTTGCATGGTAATGTACATCATATTTTTTTTTTAGTTTTATCATTCTCTTATTTTAGAAGTTACAGGGGGGGACACATTTTACCACTTTGGAAGTTTCTCTCGCGCAAACTATTCAGTTTAGAAAAAAATTATATTACAAACCTCAATATCATTTTTGAAGACCTATCCCTATGGATACCCCACACGTATGGGTTTGATGAAAAAAATTTTTTTGAGTTTCAGGTCTGAGTATAAGCCCTAAAATTTTATGTTTTTTTTCGATTTTTGTGTTAAAATCTTGATGCGGTTCACAGAATCTACTTACCAAGTTTCAACAGTATAGCTCTTATAGTTTCGGAAAAAAGTGGATGTGACATACGGACGGACAGACAGACAGACAGACATGACGAATCTATAAGGGTTCCGTTTTTTGCCATTTGGCTACGGAACCCTAAAAATGGAAACACATTTCGGTGGAACTATGTATACTTCCACCAGGGACGTGATATATTGTGAGGCACTTCAATCGATAGTCGAGTCTAACCTAACCTAACTGTAGTACGATCACATTCGAGATAAAATTCTAGATTCTATAGTTTTTAAGTTAGTCCGGAAGTGATCGCATTTTAGCGATAAGACCACAGAATAAGTAATACTTACGAGTAAATAGTACAAGATAAGACCCCCTGTTTTGTCTACCGTTGTATAGAGTCCGTCCTTGTGTTGTTTTTGTTTCTTTTGATGAACAATAAAGAATATTGTATAGAGTGATTGAAAATTTTACTGTTTAAAAAAACGGGAATAGGGCGGTTCGGACTCGCCCACCAAGCGTTCCGTACAAATTTCCTCTTACCTCGATGATTGATTAAATACTTTAAATAAAGACTACTTATATTTTTGTATGATTTAATTACAAATGTATAGTTTTGAGGTTTTTCCCTGTTTGCACAGTAATAATATTACGAGTAATATATGACGATATTACTTGCCAAATTTCATAGTTCTAGGTCAACGGAAAGTACCCTATGAATTTTGATTCTCTTAAGAATGTCGAAAAATACGTTTTTGTACTCGACGATTAAAATATGTGTATTAAGATTTCATAGAGAATACTGCAACGTCACTCTTTTCATAGTTGTAGTCCATGTTACTGTCGAAACAATCGAAATACTAACTACTTTTC
The DNA here is from genome assembly GCA_963854355.1 of Epinotia brunnichana. Classification (NCBI taxonomy): domain Eukaryota; kingdom Metazoa; phylum Arthropoda; class Insecta; order Lepidoptera; family Tortricidae; genus Epinotia; species Epinotia brunnichana. The sequence continues at coordinate 6,372,611 of OY977946.1, forward strand.
GATACGCTCCAGACAACTAAAATAAATTCGACCAATCACGTGGCTGCTTTACTGAACTGTAATGAATTGGACCAATAGAATCGCTTTGATGTCGTACGCTCGTTGATGTCTTTTAAGATATCAACAAGCGTACGAGCGATGAGCTGCACTTCGTTTCAACAGTATCGAGTTTGTTTAATTAGTTCAGTTGACTCGTAGAAAATTAATTTTAATGAACTCGTACAAAAAGTATTGTTCACAATAGTGTTATAATCAAGCTTTTTAATCTCGTACCTTACTTAGGCCACTCAGCAAGCTTCGTGGCCTAAACACGGTACTCGACTAAAAAGCTCTCTATTATAACACGATTGTGAAAAATACTATTTTGTACTCGTCGATTAAAATCTGTGTATTAGGATTTCATAGAGAATACTGCAACGTCCCTCTTTTCATAGTTGTAGTCCATGTTACTGTCGAAACAATCGAAATAACTGTTTCGATACGCTCCAGACAACCGAAAAAAAATTGAAAATAGATATTCGTATTTCAATAATATATGTCCTTGTTTAAGGAGACGCGATCCGATACAAAATTGCCAATCTATGGCGGTTCGGAACGTAGCAGCGTCGCGTCATGTGTCAAAAATCTACTTAAACTTGCTGCTGTATAGCTCCAGGGCATAAAAAAATAAAAATATTACGCTTTGTGATTGGCTAGTATACCAATTACAGCACAGTACTGCAACATTCCGGACGCCGGTGATGTGATATATAGACTATAATAGTACTTACGATTTTTAGTTTTCTTATATAACTCGTATTAATGACTTAAATTATTAATTTTAAAAAACTCGTACAAAAAGTATTGTTCACAATAGCGTCATGATCAAGCTTTTTAATCTCGTACCTTACTTAGGCCACTCAGCAAGCTTCGTGGCCTAAACACGGTACTCGACTAAAAAGCTCTCTATTATAACACGATTGTGAAAAATACTATTTTGCGGCATAAACGGCCGTATCTTTTTTTTACGTTAACTTAGAAGTATCATTTTTTCACAGCTCCAAGGGACTGTAGACTTGAGTATAATTTCAACTCGATACCTCCGCGCGTTCCCGAGATAAAGGGTCTTGACAGACAGACAGACGAAAAACAAAGTGATCCTATGAGGGTTCCGTTTGTTCATTTTGAATAGTGTAAAATAAAATATGATGAATAAAAGGCCCCAAAAATATCTGACACGCTCTTACGGCTCTAGGAATAGAGTTGTCATCAGATATTTTTGTGGCTTTTGTTCCATCATACATATATTTATGAAGGTATGACTGTACATTAGAAAATTATAACTGGCAACACCTGTCAACTTCTAACTAAAGTTATGCAATTGTAGGTACTGCCAGTTATTCTTTTGCACCTAGCCCGATTTTTGGCGTAGGTACTAGTTTTACGAAAGCGACTATGGGCTTGTGTTGTTTGTCATAGTTTTTTGACCATTTTTGACACCCTCCCCGCCCTATCATCATCCGGTTAATTCCTTGAATGGACCCTCTCCGCCTATCGCCTAGTAAAATGACTACCGTCATCCAATGGTCAGACCCCCCCCCCCATATTTTGAAATGACGTAATATCACAGAATAAGTAATAGTACTACAATATATGGACATCTCCTATCACCTGACCTACAACCCAGAGCAGAGAATAAGTAAAGATCGTGTCGGGATATTAGAACGGTTTCCCCACAACGTTTTCTTTTCACCGAAAAACTACTGTTAAAATATCAAGTGATATTCCGAACCGTCATACATAGGTATCCAAATAAAAGAAAACAAAGTGATATAATTCTCATTCAATACTCAACCAACTATATATTAGTTATTAGTTTTTTGTAATTACTGCCATTTGACCTTTCAACCTAAAGGGCACAAAATAGACCCGAATAGTCCGGTGGCCGACTGCAAGAAACCCTACGTGATAAAAAATTTCATCTTACATCTGAAGTGTTAGTAGACATTATTTTCCATTACATGCAGTGCACTGCAATGGTTTAGGTAGGCACCATCCAACAACACATATAATCCGTTTTTTTCATTCCATTTTTCGATGACGTAAAATGCAGCTGTCACGTGGTACCACAAATTCGGTCGGACACAGGAACCTGCCAACACTGGATTTGGCCGACCACTTTTTTTTACTGTCCTCAAAGGCAGCTATCCTACCATACAAGTTTCATTCTATTTTTCGATGAATTTTTGTACTACTTTTTTGCCATTTGCGCAAAATTTGCCAAGTTAAGCCGCGGCCGACCAAGAGCAGTTGAAGTGACTAAAAGTCAGCTACCCCTACAGAGTAGGCATTTTCTATTTTTTTTATCACGTAGGGTTTCTTGCAGTCGGTCACCGGACGAGAATTGGAATTAGGCTTCTTCAAGTGGTCAACTAAAAAGGTTTGAAATTCTCAAGCAGCCATTAACCCATAACCCCATGATGTCTTTAAGTGTCAGAGACAACAAATCAACAGCATAACGTGACCAAAGCACGATTTTCTAATCACGTGCAAAAATAGTACTTAGTCATGTATTCACTTTGCATATGACAATTTTCCTTAACAAGTATTTATTCATGGTTTTTTTCTTTCCAGGTAAGTTACCTGACTGATATACTTATGTAGGTCAGAACCACTTGGAATTCAGTCACAGCAGAATGACTCGTGTCAAGGTAAGTATATAATAAAAATGTCCTAAAATTTTAATAGCGTAAGCTATTAAATTGTTATCATAATAACGAACACGATTAAATAGGGAATTTAATCGACTATGATATTATTTACGTATGATATTTGATACAGTATACTTGTTATGGTTAAGATTATTTCGTCGGGTGACAAGCAAGTCACTACCAAAACTGTCACTGCTCTTCAAAACCTCGTATCTCGGTACGGTGTCTCAGTCGGTTAGTGAGTTTTGCTTGTCACGCGACGATTTAATGTGGCCGACTCTTTATAGAATTGTAATTGGAATCTTCTACCTTGGACGGTAGAGTTGCTTTTTGAATGGACTACTTTGATGCAATTCGGCCAACTCAAATAATCTCTAGTACAAGTTTCACAAGTCAGTGCCACAGTGGCCGGTCCTGTGCCACCCGCATCCAACCTTCTGAAGGGGCTACCCAAGGTATTCATCAATTTTTGACTAGTTTTGAATCGATGCAAATACTTTTGCACTACAGATATAATTATAAGGCAAACGGCTATCGATTCTTCAATCTAAAATCTCCATTTTGGTTAACCATGTTTTGAAAGAAATGAATAGTCATTTTTTTATGATTTTTGAACATTGTCTAAAAAAAACACATTTTTTGTAATCAGATTGCTGTGAAAGATCTTACTTAAACGAAATCTACATATTTGGGTTAGTCTCTAATGTCTCTATAAACATGTGTAGGGTTTTGATTTTAAACTAATTAACACAAAAGTTATGGCCAGAAAACCTGTTTTTTGGTCTAAAATTGTTCAACTTTGATGCCAAATGGGCATTTTTTTTTCAAAGTGTACCATTTTATTTGACTAGGCGTCATTCCATTACTTAAGAGGGCTACTTTACCATACAAATAGTAACGGAATGGACGTAACGGAACGAATACTTCGCAGATTAAAACACGTGTTTAATATACTGTTTTTAACAATTGTAATAGTATTTTACTGAAATCATAGATAATGATATTGACAGATTAAGATAATTGAGTCGCATTAGCAGAAAATTTATAGGAACCTTCGTAATCTCGTAACGGAACCAGGACACTAGTTTTTGGGTCCACCACTCGACGCACACTTCGCGCGCGATTTCTAGCCACTACTGACAGTTTGTAAACAAAACGAATGATGTTACGTAACGGTATGTGATGCTAGATGAAAATAAACACCTAATTTGGTAATAAAAATACCTCGTTCTCACAAAATCATCGTAACGGAATGTAGGGCATGTCCACTTTTCCAAAATCAATGGACAAGATTAATTTTAGTTTATTATGTAAAAAATACTTTAGCGAGATAAATATGAAATTGATTTAAGAAAATTCATGTTTTCCACTATCAGAAACAAGTATTTCCAGGCACAATATACAAGTCCTAATACTTCGTATCGATACTTGAAGTTGGCTTTCCACAGGTGGACAGGCAAAAATCGAGCCAGAAAAACCAAGAAAATGTGGTAAATTGAATGCTATATGATAGGTTTCTTTGGTTTGTATACGATTTAAATATATTTTCACCTCACTAGCTCGGAAAGCCCATTTTTATTCTTTAAAAACAGATAGCAAAACTGCATTTTATCCACAAGAGTGCAAAGAATATTTGAAATCCGAACGTGTTATTAGTTACTTTCTTAAACATAATAACATGTAAAGGCCAGTCCAGACAGGACATTTTTCGCCCATCAGATTTATTTTATTTAGGTTCCTTTTTTTGAATGTTTTATTCTTTTTTTAAATGTTTTTAATTCTTTTTTTCTTTTTTAAATGTTTTTTTGTTTTATAAATCTTTTTTCTTTTTCTCCTTTTTAAAAATGTTGTTTCTCTTTTTAAATGTTTTGTTTCTTTTTTAATGTTTTTCTGTATTTTTTTTCTCTTTTTAATGTTTTTTTGGTCTTTTTATACGTTTTTTTCCTTTTTTTTTAATTATTTTCTTCTTTTTTTAATGTTTTTTGAAATTCTATTTATTTTTTTGATGTTTTCGTCTACATTTTAATGTTTTTTTTTATATTTTATTGATTTAAATGTGTTTATTCAAGGTTTTTTTTATTATTTCCACTTAAAAAAAAATAAAAAATTTAATGTTTTTTTTTGATTTATTTTTGTGATTTTTCCACTTTTTCCTCGTTTTAAATGTTTTTTTTTAAGTTTTTTTTCTTATTTTAATGTTTTTTGTAACTTTTTTTCTTTTATTATGTTTTTGTCTCTATTTTATTGCTTTGTTTTTCTTTTTTCAATGATTTTTGCTTTTTTCTCCTTTTTATAGATGTTTTGTTTCTTTTTGAATGCTTTTTTCTTTTTTATGTTTTTTTGGTCTTTTTTCTCTTTTTTATACGTTTTTTCCTTTTTTTAAATGTTTATTTTTTGTTATTTCAAGGTTTTTTGAAATTCTCTTATATTTTTGTGATGTTTTTGCCATATTTTAATGTTTATTTTTTATTTTTTATTGATTTATATGTGTGTTTTTCAAGGTTTTTTTCTTTTTCCATTATTTTAAATTTTTTTTCCACTCTTTTTACATGTTTTTTTTTGTTTTTTGTCTGTTTTTGTCTTTTTTTACGTTTTTTCTCTTAATATAATGTTTTTTGTAACTTTTTTCTTTTTACGTTTTTTTTTGTTTTTTGTCTTTTTTTGTCTTTTTTAACGTTTTTTTTCTTAATGTTATGTTTTTTGTAACTTTTTTCTTTTTTATATGTTTTTGTCTCTATTTTATTGCTTCGTCTTTCTTTTATCAGTCTTTTTTAATGTTTTTTTAAATTATTTTTGCCTTTTTTAAAAGTTTTTCATTATTTTAATGTTATTTTTTTTGTTTCTCAATGTTTTTTCTCTTTTCCTCTTTATTAAATGTTTTTTTTTTAATTTTGTAATATTTTGTTTTTTTTTTCATGTTTTAATTTTTTTTTCTCTTTTTTAATGTTTTTTTCCCTGTTTTACATGTTTTTTTTTGTTTTTTGTCTTTTTTTGTCTTTTTTTACGTTTTTTTTCTTAATGTTATGTTTTTTGTAACTTTTTTCTTTTTTATATGTTTTTGTCTCTATTTTATTGCTTCGTTTTTCTTTTATCAGTCTTTTTTAATGTTTTTTTAAATTATTTTTGCCTTTTTTAAAAGTTTTTCATTATTTTAATGTTATTTTTTTTGTTTCTCAATGTTTTTTCTCTTTTCCTCTTTATTAAATGTTTTTTTTTAATTTTGTAATATTTTGTTTTTTTTTTCATGTTCTAATTTTTTTTTCTCTTTTTTAATGTTTTTTTCCCCCTTTTTAATATATTTTTTTTAATTATTTCGTTACTTTACTTTTTTGTTTTTTTTTTGTTTTTTCTCCTCGCTTTAGTGAGGTGAAAAGATTTGTGTTACACACGGGTGCAAGTTATTTTGACGTCTCGTGTGTTGCAACACTCGCTACGCTCAGGATTCTATTTTTGAACTACTCGCTTCGCTCAGGATTCTATTTTTGAACCACTCGCTTCGCTCGTGGTTCAACCATAGAATCCATTCGCTAGCTCGTGTTTCAATTCCACACTCGCGGTTAAAATACAACTTTGCACCCTTGTATAACAAATAACTATATTGACGTTTTAGAATCGCTACAAGTACAATTTTTCAACGTGTTTCGTATTTGCAGGGTGTCAAAGGCACTGGACACGTCAAAAACATCAAGGTACAAGAAAAATTAAAAGCGGCCAAGTGCGAGTCGACTCGCACATGAAGGGTTCCGTTAAATAAATTGCTTTTTACGATTTATGACGTATTAAAAAAGAACTACTTACTAGATCTCGTTCAAACCAATTTTCGTTGAAAGTTTAAATAATGTACATCATATATTTTTTTTAGATTTATCATTCTCTTATTTTAGAAGTTACAGGGGGGGGGGGGGGGACACACATTTCACCACTTTGGAAGTGTCTCTCGCGCAAACTATTCAGTTTAGAAAAAAAATATGTTAGAAACCTCAATATCATTTTTGAAGACCTATCCATAGATACCTCACACGTATGGGTATGATTAAAAAAAAAATTGAGTTTCAGTTCTTAGTATGGGGAACCCCAAAATTTATTGTTTTTTTTATATTTTCGTGTGAAAATCTTAATGCGGTTTACAGAATACATCTACTTACCAAGTTTCAACAGTATAACTCTTATAGTTTCGGAAAAAAGTGGCTGTGACATACGGACGGACAGACAGACAGACAGACAGACATACATGACGAATCTATAAGGGTTCCGTTTTTTGCCATTTGGCTACGGAACCCTAAAAAAGTATATAAGATAAGATTAATAAAATAGAACTCTTTGCGAACATTTTACTTTTTAATATTGGAGTGTCATTTGTTTTTTTCAATGTATCGTCCTTGAGAAAACTGTATGTAGGTGTAGCAATGAATTTATGTACGGACATACAGACGGACATGACGCCAAACAAGATTAGGTAGACTTATCCTAAAGCGTGACCTTAGCGTGGCAAGTTTATCGCGACTGGGAGGAACACAAATGTATCCCAAAATGAAAGGGAAATTAAAACTTAATGTATGGTTATAAACAAATATGTAGATAAATAACGCTTACCGCAAGCAAATGGCTAGTCTCTCTCTGGTCGGGATTGACGATCTATAATTGGTGTCCATTTTTGTTATTTTAACTTGCAATATCTCATGCAATTCTTCAAAACTGTTTTGGGACATTCGGAAATAAGTAAAAAAACGATCTTCGTTACTTTCCAATTCCCTACACAGGCGATGGTATTCCCCATAACGGCGTCTCGCAGATTCTTTATTCAGGTCGTGAACCCAAACTCTTTTTTTTTATTAAGAGCTAGGAGCAATAATAGGTCTTCTTCGTCGGAGTCTTCACCGTTCCACATCTTGAAGTCGACTGGTGCTGCCGGGCGTATTCTCTTTGCCGTTCTTGTGAACGCGCTAGCAACGCGGGCCCGCGCGGGCACGCGACGGGCCCGCGTTGCTGCCGCGGCGAGCCCGCGTTACTACACGCCGGTGTGAATAAACCGCTTCAACCGCGCCCGACCCGCGCCGCGCCGCGCCCGACCCGCGCCGCGCACGACCCGCGTTCGGTGTGTGTTTGAAGTGTAGTTTCAATGTTTTACAACTTGCGCGGGCCCGCGCCCGACCCGCGCCCGCGACCGGTGTGTGGAGGCCTTAAGGGTTCCGTTTGTTGCCATTTGGCTACGGAAGCCTAAAAATGCTCAAATATCTCGAAGACAGTGATGTTTGAAGTAAATCTGGGATACTATATTGCTTAAAGCTGTTGTTGGTAACTACTAATATGATAAGCTACAAAAAACTTTACAAAACTAAGGGATTCAGATCGAAGGTCATTGGCGTATCCGTTCTTTATCTTAATTATTGTTTCTTAATCATAGACGGTATAGCATAAGGGATCGTCCTAATACAGTCGCCATCACATACATCGGAGCAAACAAGCAGCTCACAAACATCGGAACACACCTCTATTTTCAAGGCATTAGGGTGCATGTGCCGATATTTTTTAACACCTATAGTGTAGGTACCTATGTATGTGATGGCGACTGTACAACGCGACTACGCGATTATCGCAAGTTCGCGCGAATTTTACCCGCGCAAATGCTTGATCAAAACATACCATATAGGAATCGAATAGGTGTCCTAATCGATCGCGCGATTGTCAATTAGGACTTAGGACACCTATTCGACTCCAATATGTTTGATCGCGCGTTCGCAGTCCGCGCAAGTACCTATATAATTCGCGCGAACTTGCGATAATCGCGTAGTCGCGTTGTATCATGACGATCCCTAAAACTGCCAGTGGAAGGGCTTTTTAATCCCCGATGCAAACGTGGGGTGTTATGTATAACTTTAGTAACATGTGTAATCTGTGTGTCTGCATCGTTGCTCCAAAACGGACAAGCCGATTTGAGTGCGGTTTATTTTCATCGAAAGTTTTGTGTGTCGAGATTGTTCTTATCGGAGGTCTTTATTTATTTTTATTTAATAACAAGAAAAGTTGTAGGGTCAGAAACAATGTTTCATCATCAATTCGCGTCTGCAATATTTAAGTCATACCTACCTAATTATCAAAACTTATAGGTGCTGGGTTGGATTCAGTCAGACGGTACAGAACAGAACCGACCGCCTTCAGACCGCCTAGTGTCTGCAATAGGTATTAGGTACGGCCACATACATCTCAAAATTAAAACACATTTGAGATTTAACCGTATTGCAGTGCAATAAGGCCACATCTCAAATGTGTTTTAATTTTGAGATGTGGCCGTATTCCAGACACTAGGCGTTCTGAGAAACGCCATCTTATTCTGTCACTCGAATAGGCGGTAGATATCAGACATACACTAACTAACTTCGCGGTAGAAGCTCATATTTATGTTATGTAGCGCGATCCACTTCCGACTTGCACCGCCTTAATTATCTCGATGCGTAGGTAGCAAATGTAGCAATTAGAGAATGCAATCTCGCGAAATCTCAGACAGAAAATTGCAATTGCTATGAATTCCATCATTTTCAGTCTTATTACAAGCAGTTTTCTTATGAGCAACTGAAAGTTAAATCATTGATACCTATTCAAAAAGTTGTCTTTGTTTTGTTTTTTTTTTTATTAAAACGGATATTATAAACCACTACATGCAGTTTGTACTTTTATTTCACATGTTGATAGTTTTCCGTAGCCCAGTGGGTAGTGACTCTGCCTACGAAGCTGGAGGTCCCGGGTTCGAATCCCGGTCAGGGCATTTATTTGTGAGTTTATCACGAATATTTGTTCCTGAGTTATGGATGTTATATATGTAAATAAGTATCTATATGTATTTATCTATTATATATATCATCGCCTAGTACCCACAACACAAGCCTTACTGAGCTTACCGTGGGCCTAGGTTGATTTGTGTAAGACTGTCCCGTAATATTTATTTATTTATTATTATTATGTATGTCTTTCCCGCTCACGGGACAATGATGTCCCGGACCTTTGGGAGGCGTGCGTGGGTACCTACAAAGTACCGACTGAGCCAACACGTAGAGGCCCTTTTGACAATTTAATGAAATGCAAGGAGTACACCGAGCGGATGCTGTCCCTGCCCGTGTCATGGGACGCACACAGAGACAGCACCCGCTGGGGTGTATAGGGACTATTGCTGGTTGATGGAATCTAAGGAAAACGGGTTATTGGGTGAAAATGATGGACTAGTGGCTGGGCTATTGGGTGAAACATCAGACGCCTGCCTAATAAACTGTCTCATTTTTTATCTCTGGCAGACGGTGACTCGCCAACTGCTAGATGGGCCCCTATTAATAGCGACATTAAAAAATGGCCTAAGGGCAACACCAGTCAGAGAGGCTGGGGGGGTAGAGAGGTGGCACTGGACTTTAAACATATAGCCAACTCGCCACTTAGGTGTCCACATCTACCCTCGAGCAACAGCTCTTGCGACTCCACTCTGGACAGCCAGTTAAGGCAAGCCAGAGGTGGGGGGCCTGTCCAACCAACCACCCGATCGGCTCAGCCTGACCACAGGACACCCCCAGGAGCACTCAGGTACGTAGGGTCGCTACTCCCTAACAGCCCGCCACAAGCTGCCTTACGTTGACTGATTGCACCAGAAATCTGGTGGGCGATGGGGCCTATTATTATTATTATGTTTTTGTTTTTATTTGTTTTTCTCTCCAAAGGAGGGTATTTTACTTCCATACCCGCGGGCTTTTGGCCAAACGAATATAGAAGGTATTATTTATTAAATGGAATTCATAGCGTTTCAGTGTAAAACGTCCAATATCGCGAGATCTCGTAAATTTATCTCGAAAACTCGCAAGACGGCGTCGCAGCAATAATTACCTACCTATTAGTTTTAAGTATTAATCGCGAGATCTCGTACGATAAGTGTACGAGACTCAGTCTCGTAAAATATGGATCAATATTGCATTCCCTAGTAGCAGTGCGCAAGAGTGTAACTAACTGCACCGCTTGGGCCCACTTTAATTGAAAAATACTGCTGCGATGAAACCACACTATGCTAACCGCAGATTGCTATTGTTACACAAATACTACTCAATGCCAACAACATAATATCATGCCATAAATACAACCATTGAATTTACAGGCAATTTAGAATTGATTACACAATGTATAACTGTGTGTCGCAGCACAGGTAGGCGAGGTAGGTACCCAGCAGTACCTATAATGTTTTTCCTCGTAGTTTTTGTATCTTTCGTATAAATAGAATGAATGTGTAATACTAATAATACTCAATACAAAAAAGTACCGAAAAACATTTTTTGCGCAAGACAGGTTCAATTAGCAAACAGCTGACATTTGCATTCACTTTCGTTAATTCGCACGGCTTGTAGGTACTAAAGGTATAATGAAAGTTAAGATTAAAACTCTTCGGATGTTGAAATAAGGCTTAATTTGGCCTGTTCGGTAATTTTTTTTATAATACTTACTGTGACAATGCTCTAAAGTTCGATATGATAGTACAATTTTGGCTTACTGGATAAGGATGTCAAAGAGCTTTCTATCATATTGGAAGTAAGTTAGATTTATCTAGTTTTATTATTTACTAAGATGGATGTTATATCTGAATTAAAGATTAAAAAAAAAAGCGTTCTATCTATACCTCTATCAATTTGTCACAACGACCACTTTCAAAGTGAATTAATTAAATGTTTGTCTATCTATACCTCTATCAATTTGTCACAACAACCACCTTCAAAGTGAATGAATTGAATGTTTGCTGTCTCTTTCCATCTTATAGCGCATCTCTAGGTTGTTGTGACAACTTCCTAGGTGTATAATAGCCTTAACCCTCTCGCTTGTAAAACTAATCCGTAAAGGCATCCACACACCGGTCGCGGGCGCGGGTCGGGCGCGCGTTGTTGAAGGGTAGTATCAATATTTTACAACTTGCGCGGGTCCGCGCCCGACACGCGCACGGCCCGCGCCCGCGACCGGTGTGTGGAGGCCTTTAGAGTGGGCAAAAGTTTGAAAAGGGCCTACCTAATACTTAGATTATTTAAATAAGAAGAGGTAGCATTAGCCACTGCTCCACGTCAGTATATATAAAATCCGACACAACTGCTAAACGTCTACCATGAACTTGGTAAAATAATAAATAAAATAAAAATCCTTTATTTTCAGACAATTTAGGTCCATAAGATTCTTTGTTGACAAGCCGCCTCTTTAACTGCTAAAGTGGATATACATATTTCCTCTTATATAAGTTGGCCCTGACCATCCCTAATGCGTGTCCATACGTTTTAATAAGTACTTCAACTCATTGGTGCTGAAGAAAATTGCTTCCAATTACCTCATGAATCACGTACGTGGGAGTATGCTTATCCAATCTTCGTAACCACATAACACAGCATTATAGATCTTAATCCATGGAAATAAGATTTACTATTGATGAGTAGATTGATACGATTTTCTAAGTAGAGGCGAGTCCTAGTCCTGGGCCCTGGCCCATTGTCTGCCCACGGTTGTTATGTTACGTCACATTTGATTGAAGTGATTATGATATTTTGACTAAGTACTATATATAGGTTATCGACCCTTTTTAACCCCCGACGCAAAAAGAGGGGTGTTATACATTTGACGTGTCTGCGTGTCCATCTGTGGCATCGTAGCTCCTAAACTAACGGACCGATTTTGATGCGGTTTTTTTGTGCGAAAGCTGACGTGATCGAGATGGTTCTTAGCTAGGTACGTGTCAACGAAATCGGTTCAGCCGGTTTTGAGATATTAAATAATAATCTCCACTTATAATAAATCTCTAAATTAAAAAAAGAATCAGCCAGTTTGAAACTAAGCTTTGCGCGGTTCGAATGTTCTCAGCATCCCATGAACGGAAAAATATGAAACATTTTATATAGGTACATTATTATTCTAGCTGCAACTTAGGATAGTTTTTATCCGACTGCGACAGTTAATTAATTTTCCGAAATATACGACTTCATTTAATTTTTCATTTATTTTTATTGAAATCAAACGTTGCTCCAACTGTCAGCTATAAGAACCGTCAAATTTTCGTCAAAATGGCGGAATTGCTTTGCCTTTCACTTATTAATAATTTAAATCCCGTCTACGATAGACCTTTACGAGACAAATGCTAAAATATAAACCATAAAAAAATATTCGATTCTGATATGAGAACTTATATGCGCAAATGTCGTTTTATGTCGTAATTTCAATAAATGAAATCAACAAATTTGAACAATATAATTAACACGAATTTGTTTTTTTTGAATGACAATGGCACGCGCTCGGCGCATTCAGCCAAAGTACCTGCGGTGCAAAGTTTGTATGGGAAAAACTACTTTTTTTTAAATAGAGACTTAAAACTTTGTAGAGAAATTATTCATTAGAATACAAATAAAGTACCTAGATTCAGTGTTTTAAAAAAATCTACCCCTAAGGGGGTAAAATAGGGGTGCAAATTTTGTATGGGGGAAACAATATTTTTTTTAAATAGAGACTTAAAACTTTGTCACCGGAATACAAATTAAGTACTTTCAGCGTTTTAGAAAATTCTACCCCTAAAAATAGGGGGCTAAAATAGGGGTGCAAAGTTTGTATGTGGGAAACTATTTTTTTTAGCTAGAGTCCTAAAACTTTGTAGAAAGATTATTTAAATACAAAGAAAGTACTTTCAGCGTTTTGGAAAATTTCACCCCTAAGGGGGTAAAATAGGGTGCAAAGTTTGTATGGGAAAAACATATTTTTTTTAATAGAGACTTAAAATTTTGACGAAAAATTACTTGTTAGAACATGAATAATACTACATTCGGCGTTTTACAAAAATTATTCCCTAAGGGGGTTAAAAAAGGGTGCAAGGTTTGTATGGGGAACACTTTTTTTTGAGTTAGACTTAAAACTTTACAAAAAGATTACTTATTAGAATACTAAAAAAGAACTTTCAGCGTTTTAGAAAACTCCATCCCTAAGGGGGATAAAAAGGGGTGCAAAGTTTTTATCAGGGAAAGTTTATGTTTTTGAGTTAGAGACTTGAAACTTTGTAGAAAGATTACTTATTAAAATACAAAAAAAGAACACAAATCGTTTTAGAAAATTCCACCCCTAATAGGGTTAAAAAGGAGAGCAAGCTTTGCATGGGCAACACTTTTTTTTGAGTTAGACTTAAAACTTTGCAAAAAGATTACTTATTAGAATACTAAAAAAGAACTTTCAGCGTTTTAGAAAACTCCATCCCTAAGGGGATCCTTAAGAAGGGTAGCCAGTGTTGTGTGGGAAAAACTTTTTTTTTACTAGACTTAAAACTATTCAAAATGTTACTTATTAAAATTAATAATAAAGTACTTTCAGAGTTTTAGAAAATTCCACCCCTAAGGGGGTTAAGAAAGCTTTGTATGGGCAACACTTTTTTTGAGCTAGAGACTTAAAAGTTTACGAAAAAAGTTCTTTCAGCGATTAGAAAAATTCAACCTCTAAGGGGGTTTAAAAGGGGGTTCAAATTTTAAATGGCGAGCAATAAAATTTTAAAGTGTGAGTAAGAGATTTTTAACTTCGGTCTTATTCTGTACGTTAAAAGACTACAAAACTGATTTCAGAGTTTTTCCAAATTCATCCCCTAAGAGTGTTAAAATTGGTTCAAAGTTTGAGTATTTCAAGGCATTTTTAGAGTATGAGATTTTTAACTTTGGTTTTAGACTGTTTGTTCACAAACTAGAAAATGAACATCAACAACACAAGCCTTACTGAGCTTACCGTGGGCCTAGGTTGATTTGTGTAAGATTGTCCCATAATATTAAAAAAAAAAAAAAAAAAAAAAAAAACTTTTTTTTTAATTATCCCCTAAAAGAGGGTTCAAATTTTGTATTGAGAGAAATCATTTTCTAAGACGATAAAAAGTTCTACGCGGACGAAGTCGCGGGCAACAGCTAGTAAATAAATAAATATTACGGGACAATCTTACACAAATCAACCTAGGCCCACGGTAAGCTCAGTAAGGCTTGTGTTGTGGGTACTAGGCGATGATATATATAATAGATACATACATATAGATACTTATATACATAATATAACATCCATAACTCAGGAACAAATAAAAAGGGATTCGAACCCGGGACCTCCAGCTTCGTAGGCAGAGTCACTACCCACTGGGCTACAGAGGCCGTTTATATTGAACTTAGAAATGAAAATTTCGGTGGTTTTCCCAACTTTTCTAAGTTGTTATTATTTCCATTTATAAAGAAAGAAAACCTAACGCCGTATGTACTCGTAGGTTTTATTCATTTGAGAAATGATATGACTCTGCGCAGATCTGCTGGACGTATCTGATCAGATCGGATCATGGCCAAAATGGATGATTGTCTAAGATGATTGTCAATGATAATGATTTGACTGAACAAGTGAACATACAGCCACAATGTTTCGAAATCATTACTTGATGACTGCAAAATCATCAGTATATACTAGGCAATCCCCCAACGATTCGTAATTCTATGCCAATGGTGAATGTCGGTTATTTTATGTTATTTGTTATACGTATACCACGTAATGCACACGCTCTATTGAATTGCATGCCTTGTTTCTTTCAGTGAGTCTACCTTTTTAAAATATTATAATAGCACTCTCAGTCTGAGGTTATGTCATGCATGAGAGTATCTGTAGTTGAAGAAATGTGTGTCGAGTGCTCGTACATTTATGGCGAATCGGTGCAAATTTTATTTCGTCAACTAAGTACACCTACCTACTCAGTAAGACAGAGAATATTCCTTAGTTTGTACAAAAACCGGAAGAACGTACCGGAAGGCCCAGCGTGGGTAGTGTATTATGGCATGGGCACTCTATGTCAAAGTGACATGGCTTAAATTCGAATGAAGAATAGTACATTACTTACCTAGGGCGGTTAAACCGCATTAAGATTTTCACACAAAAATATAATAAAAAACAATACATTTTGGGGTTCCCCATACTAAGAACTGAAACTCAATTTTTTTTTATCAAACCCATACGTGTGGGGTATCTATGGATAGGTCTTTAAAAATGATATTGAGGTGTCTAACATAATTTTTTTCTAAACTGAACAGTTTGCGCGAGAGACACTTCCAAAGTGGTAAAATGTGTGTCGCCCCCCCTGTAACTTCTAAAATAAGAGAATGATAAATCTAAAAAAAAAATATGATGTACATTACCATGCAAACTTTCAACGAAAATTAGTTTGAACGAGATCTAGTAAGTAGTTTTTTTTTTAATACGTCATAAATCGTAAAAAGCTATTTATTTAACGGAACCCTTCATGTGCGAGTCCGACTCGCACTTGGCCGATTTTTCTTTGTAGAAGTCCAACATTTTTGTAGCTGTTGGTTTCCACCCTTCCTCAATAAATAAGTATATATATTTGTAAAGTGTTTGAAATGATGGCGATTTTGTAAAGTTATACATTTGCTTAAGGTACGCACTGACACTATGTCTTCGCTTTTTCTTATCACATAAATTTAGGTTGATAAGTAGTAGTACTTAGGGTCGTCGACACTCTCCTACAAAAAAAAACACACAATGGAATTGCCAACTCTTTGAAAGTAAGTTACAACTGAGGACCTTTAACCATATGGATCATATCAATAGGTATTTTAACCAACACCTATTATTACAGTTTACGGTACAACGGGAGACAATAGTAAGTCGACATTCTAGGACGATGGTACCGTTGTACTACAAATGGTACGACTGTGGCACGCGCCGTGTTGATGGTCGATATGATTGATGTATAATCGATCGACGATTGACTTAATCGAGCTCTTGACATTTCAAATTCGAATACCGTAAATTATAATGCGATCACTGATCAGTTGATCACAATCTTTTTTTAACCGACTTCAAAAAAAAAAAGGAGGAGGTTCTCAATTCGGTTGTATTTTTTTTATGTAAGTTACCTCAGAACTCCGTATTTTATGAACCGATTCGTACCATTATTTTTTTAAATGAAAGTATATGCTTCCAGGTTGGTCCCATTGTTTTCAAAACTCCAGTTGCATGATGGGAACCATGAGGAATTGAGAACTCCTCAAATATATAAGGCACGCGTGTAGTAATTTTGCTGTTTTCTATTATAACTCGTGTATTTACATCCGGATATCATAAATTTGGTGAAGTGGAAGTGATGATGAAGACCACAGATGGCTTGTGGAACTTCTCAATGATGTACTTCAAACTATAAAATCACGTCACTGATTCTGATATCATTCCGTTGAAATAGGAAACAAAGAAGTGCCAAAGGTGATTCTGAGATCCTTGGGGAATTGACGGAAGTCCTCAAATATTATCGGCCCACATACAGCGATTTGGTTATTTTCTCTAATCAACGTATTTGCTCTCGAAAATCAGTTCATGTGGTAAATTGGAAAATAAATGTGGAAATGTTCATGTGGCTTGGCGGAGTACTGAATTGAAGTCGGTTAAAACTTTGTTATTAAAGTAAAAATATCTTTCGATATACTTAGTGGCAAAGCAAAGGAGATTACGGCCCGCCTAATAAAGGGCGGTTGAAATTGGTTATAGTAGGTAGTAACAAAAACTTTTGGTTTTTATTCATATTTTGTTATGTTATTTTTAATTTCTATAAATTGACAAAATCTTAATAAGCTCATTTTATTTTATGATTATAAATAAAACCAAGTGCCTATTAAAAATAATTGGCGTTTATTAAAATTCAGCTTAGACGGTTCGACCTTCTTATCGGACATCTTTTTCTCACATTTTTGTGTAGATAAGTACATTTTTGTCCTTTACTTATAAAATTACTTATTCAAAAGAACATCCGAACATTAAAAAAAAAGGTCGCGATGGTTCAGGTAGGTACTATATAAAGAAGCAGATCTATAAACATTAGCAGACAATACAATAGCAAACACTAATTTTAGTAATTTTATTTGCAATGTATGTGATTTGTTTTTACCCAACTGCCGAAGGAGAGGAGGGTTATGTTTTCCGAGCGCATGTATGTATGTAAGTATGTATGTATGTAAATAAGTATGTATATATGTATGTATGTGTGTATATCTTATTCTTTGACACGCCCTGTAAACTAAACCGTTTGACGGATTTCGACATATGAGGTGTCGTTGGATTCCTCATAATCGTGGGAGTGACATAGGCTATAATATTTGCAAATGAGCGGTTGGGTTTTTTGAAATATCTTTTGATTTCACTTGTTAATATGTGTGTTCAATGCCTGAAAATAAAACTTATTTATTTATCGCGTCGGTGTCTATGCCTATAGAGTGGAGTCCATCTCCAAAGATATATGGGAAAATGAAAAAAAAATTGAGGAATCCAACGACACCTCACATGTCAAAATCCATCAAGCCGTTTGGACTGTAGCCCGTGATATAGAATGTTCTTATCGATATAGATATTTACCACAGATGTATGAATATAATGAGATCGGACATGGCGGCCGATTTGTATAGAGTGAGCCTGTCGCAAGTACATTAACCCACACAACGCCCAAGTAATTGACAAGACAAAGCACGCACACATCTAAAACACACACACACTTATATACCTACACGCTTATTTGACAATAAACGCGCATCATATCAGGCATTTTGGGAAAAAACGTAATATTATCTGCGATCAGCACGCGTGCACAGTATGGCAGTGTATGCCCATTGAGCATACAGCTGCGACACGGCCGCCGGCGGCTTGTCCTCTTTCTAGTATTCTATGCTCTGAGATATTTACATACATTACGCTCGAAAATATAACCCTCCTGACGCAGTTGGGTAATAAAAAGTAGGGAAATAGAAACAAGTAACGTCATGACATTCTATCGTCAAACAGCGTCCAGATTTTGATTTTTTGTACAGAAAAATCTTAAAAATAGTAAAATCAAGTTGAAGCGTGTTGTATTGGTTACGTTAAATTTCGATGTGTTATTGTTATTACGCTCTTTTAGCTATTGAAGCGTGTTGTTATTGGTTACGTTACCATACGTTACATTTAGATGTGTTATTGTTATTACGCTCTTTTAGCTGTTGACGCGTGTTGTATTGGTTACGTTACATTTAGATGTGTTATTGTTATTACGCTCTTTTAGCTGTTGAAGCGTGTTGTATTGGTTAGGTTACATTTAGATGTGTTATTGTTATTACGCTCTTTTAGCTGTTGAAGCGTGTTGTATTGGTTACGTTACATTTAGATGTGTTATTGTTATTACGCTCTTTTAGCTGTTGAAGCGTGTTGTATTGGTTAGGTTACATTTAGATGTGTTATTGTTATTACGCTCTTTTAGCTGTTGAAGCGTGTTGTATTGGTTACGTTACATTTAGATGTGTTATTGTTATTACGCTCTTTTAGCTGTTGAAGCGTGTTGTATTGGTTAGGTTACATTTAGATGTGTTATTGTTATTACGCTCTTTTAGCTGTTGAAGCGTGTTGTATTGGTTACGTTACATTTAGATGTGTTATTGTTATTACGCTCTTTTAGCTGTTGAAGCGTGTTGTATTGGTTACGTTACATTTAGATGTGTTATTGTTATTACGCTCTTTTAGCTGTTGAAGCGTGTTGTATTGGTTAGGTTACATTTAGATGTGTTATTGTTATTACGCTCTTTTAGCTGTTTAAGCGTGTTGTATTGGTTACGTTACATTTAGATGTGTTATTGTTATTACGCTCTTTTAGCTGTTGAAGCGTGTTGCATTGGTTAGGTTACATTTATATATGTTATTGTTATTACGCTCTTTTAGCTGTTGAAGCGTGTTGTATTGGTTACGTTACATTTAGATGTGTTATTGTTATTACGCTCTTTTAGCTGTTGAAGCGTGTTGTATTGGTTACGTTACATTTAGATGTGTTATTGTTATTACGCTCTTTTAGCTGTTGAAGCGTGTTGTAGTAGTTACGTTACATTTAGATGTGTTATTGTTATTACGCTCTATTAGCTGTATTCTGCCTGTTCACAATTCTTGGTAAAATTCCTGCTACCCAAAGGTTGTCTAAAGGAGATCGCTTTAAAGCGATATGACCGCCTGTTGTTACCATTATTTATTTTGGCTGATCTTGTAAAAATCTCTGTTATTTGTGGTGCAATAAAATATATTATTATTGTTTGTCAGTTTTGTTTATTGGTATTGAATGAAATGAATAAATTCAATAGTTTATTTTGAATGTTGTCAAAGTGATGTGGACTGGACAGCATAGCATAGCAGTAGACAATAGGCATAGCGTGTCGAACATGGTCAGAACATAGGCTATACTTACCTAATCCTAGCCCCTAAATGGAGATAATGAAATATTCCCACGCGATGGGGCACCTTGGTCCAAGTTATTATTCATAATTCATAATGACAGCTCAAACAGTTTAAGATCACGAAATCCGAAAAAAAGCTTAACCTAACTTAACCTAACTAACTACGAGTATTGTACGAGTATGTCTGTTAACTATGTTTGTTCGGGTGGAATCTTGCAAATCAATTTTAAAGCAGGTATCTTCAACTGATTGAGCTGAAATTTTGGGTAAAGGTATAGTTTGGATGATAATTCAATATAATGGTACCGTCGAGCTGATCAGATGATGGAGACAGTAGGTGGCCATGGGAATTCAGTAGGTACCTACTTAACCGACGTAACCCCGTTGAGTTTGGGCTCGTTAGAATCGTCTCAATTAGTAGTTGATGACGGACGACGGTAGGGGAAGGCGGGGTTCAAAGTGCCGCGGGTAGATTGTGCCGATGACCATATCTCCTATACAGTAAAGTACAGTCGGCAATAAAAATTTGCACTTATAATGAATTTTTTTACCGAAACTTATTTAAAGAGAGATTTCTGCGTATTTTCACCGTAGGGCAAACCTTGGCTAATCGGTGATAGTTAGGTTTTTAGAGTTATTTTTTTCTATAGATAGGTACTTGCTGCACGTAAGTAAGATGAATGACAGTGCCGCCACCTACTGGAAATTATTACAAGCCGTAAAGATATCGAGTAACTCCGCTATTGGACCTTAAAGTAACTATCATCGAATAACTTCATATCACAGATTAACCAAGGTTTGCCCTACATCGTAAGAAATTCGGTTTAATTTCGTTTCATGTAAGTGAAACGTTACAAACTGTGAAGGTATTTTTATCACAATGTCAATACAGTTAGACCTATAGGTTTGGATTGGACTCTATTTACTCGTCCTATTTTTATTTTGACCTCCAGTTTCATTATATTATAACTGTTCAATATCGGAGGTCAGGTAAAAGGTCCAACTTGCATCCTTGGCGAATCAAAATATACGGGACTGGTCCTCCAACTTTGCAATGTTGGCGAGCTATGAATAACAACGCTGGTTGGATTGTCCAAAGTACGTGATAGGATTACTAATTGTAATTGCGGTAAAAGACGCTTTTTTCTCCGACATTAATAATGGCGGATGTCAAAAGAAAAACTTCTTTAGTTACGTCATTTTGGCACGAATATAGCGCAAAGTATGTTTTATGAGTGTACATACATGGGTACATGGGTCTTTATTTTATTAAGGATGAGTCTCCGGGAAATTCAATGTGTCGGTCATTTTTACCGACCTGATTAGGTAAACAATACAATTGTTGGTCTAACTAAGCGCATCACCTCTTAAGGTGATGCGTATTATGTTTAAGCGGTTACTGACGCTGGAACAAATAAATACTTAGGTAGTATTTGGGCGGTTATACACGGCGACATTTTGTAGCGATACAGATACAGATGCGATACAGTATCGATACAGGTGATTGTGAGAGGTGATCTATATTCTATGGCTTGTGTCGCGTGAAACCCACGTCTTCGTGGAGCGCCCAAAAAAATCGCCGTGTGTATCCACCCTTTCATCATCATCATATCAGCGGAAAAACGTCCACTGCTGGACACAGGCCTCCCCCAAAGAGTGCCACAATGGCCAGTCCTGCGCCACCCGCATCCAGCGGACTCCCGCGACCTTTACCAGGTCATCAGTCCACCTTGTGGGGGGCCTGCCCACGCCGCGCCTTCCACCCTTTGATACCTATAATTTTTGTTCAAAAACAACGGTTTACCAATTTTCAGCTTTCGTTCGTATATATTGCAATTTGAATAATCAGGGGGCATGGGAGTGCCCCCGCCAAGTCAGCTGAGCAGAGTCCTCGAAGTCTTTTGAATTTTCAAAGTTATTTCCATGCGACAGTGACAGTACAGTTTTGAATTACTTAATAAGTAGTTGTTTGACCTTATTTTAGTAGGCCGTTGTAGGTAAATAGTTGCTAGTAGGTACATTATAATAATATTCACATATTCTTTTAATAATAATTTATAACCGCAGCTTTATTTATGCACTCTCTTGCGTCTGTAATTTATTTATTTATGTAATAGATACGTATAGATCTATCTAATCGCTAGGTATACGATACGTATTATGGCTGGTTTGTTATTATTTTGAACCGAATTTATAGCATGTTAAGGTTCTATTTTGAACGAAGGAATTTAGAGATGGGTCCTTTTAGTATTTACGGCGCAAAATCCCTGTAATGAGTCACTTGCCGTGAGACGATTCTAGGTGCAAGGTCGTAACATTGACATTCATTGCCGTACGTTAATCTAATTTGAACCTTAACTAAATCAGGATATGGTTGGGATTTGCATAGTTAGTTAGCTAGGTTGAACTAGTGAAGTGAAGTGAAGCAGTAATTTTCACAGGGTAATGAAAATTACTGGTGATTTACCAAGTTTATTATTTACTGTTTCAGCATCGTTATACTTAGTGAGGCGGCCTTCTGTTTCGTTCATTAATAAGTACGTGACACGATAAAATGCACAGAAAATAATCGAAATTGTTAAACTAAGTTAAAAAAGAATAGCTATAATTTGGGTTTAAATTCTTTGTACAGTCAGCACAGTATAATTTGTAGGTGGCAAAAGTAGTCAAATATATCGCAACACTTCTTTATTACTGCAGTACTAAGGATGTGTTACGATATATTTGGTTACTTTGGCGGCTCTAATCTAATATACTTGATGATACTGACTGTACCAAGTCCGTTTTACTGCTACGCTGCAATGAGAATTCTAGAAAAATTGAGCGTTTTTCAAAAAAGTGTACATTAACGTTTTTTTTCAGAATTCGTTTTTTTGAGTTTTTCTTACTCAGAATCGTTGATACTATCGATCTTAATACAAGAAAAACCCGTCCCAAATATTTCATTCCAGATCGTCACACTTTTATATGCAGACTTTTATTATAAAGGGCCGCGTCGACGCAACGCACAATTTTGTATGAGAACGCTCACATGACGCCGGTAGTGTGGGGGGGGCTTATATGGTCGTGAGCGTGACTCGTGACGTCTTTACCCACTGGAAGAAAACACTTACATAGTAAAATATTTTTTTTCTTGTATTCAGATAGATTCTGATTAAGAAAAACCCAAAAAAACCAAATTCTGAAAAGAAAAATTGAAGTAGGTACCTTAGGTAAGTACACATTTTTTTAATAATACTCAATTACGATGTCTGTGAGATGTATTTCTCTTTTAGATTTGATTGTAAGTATTCATAAATATTCTTGTAGCGCCATTTGCGACTCAAAATGTCAACAAATAGTATCTTACCATTTTTGACTAAAAGCTGCATCTTTTTACAACATCAGTCAAAAATGGCACTGCTGAGATGTATTAGTACTTTCTGACTCCAAACTTTCGTAGTTTACAATTGCAGACAGTTTTAATCTTATCAATAATAATTCAGGAAAAAACATTTTTTATTCTTCAGCAAATACTTTGAACAAACTTGGCCGTCACCACAAAGCCCAGATATAAAACTCGTGGACAAACAAAACCGTTTTCAATTCATTGCCAAAGTCAAAGACTGATTATATCCTATATTTAGTCGAACAAAGACCCAAGTCAAAAGAAGTGCATTTGAATTTCTACCTTAAAGTATTGCATATAGAGAAATCATTTTCAAATAATTCAAATCATTTTTCATATAACTAGATTGTTCCAATTAAAATGTTCGTTTTAGGCATAAGTCACTCCGTCTGTTGCATTTGTTCGTTGTCATCTTTCCTGATTGTCGTTTCATAATTTAATTCAGGGGCAAGGACATTATTATAATAAGTACGAGTATACCGCCATAAATTTTGGTACTTTTATATTTCATCATCATTCGTTTGTCCTTATTATATTTATTTTATTTATTCACCTTATAGTTTTTTTTGTTGCTACCAAGGAATATTTAACAAAAGTATACATACCTAGATAACCTAGGTATATGATACGTTGGTAACTTGATGTCTACTTAATCCGAATGAAATCTAGTTTGCCTTCTGGACCGCAACTTCAGATGTGAGGTGCAAGTCACTTCCTTAAATGCGCCTGCGCCATATTTTGAGAAGTCTTCCGTGACTTTCATCGGAAAATTCGGCAACAACTTTTCCTAAACTATACAAGATATATTAACGTGTTCTCGTAAAATTTACGTGTAAACATATACTTTCTATGGCTGAAGAAAGTGTTTATCTGCAAATCTGACGCGTTCGTTTCAGAAAGTCTTAACTCGAAGAGAGTTTCGTCATTTGTGCAGTCACGTTCATAAATATGTATACCTACGTGGCTTATGTCTAGGGGGAAGGGCTCAAAATGGTGTAAATATTTGTACAGTTTTTCTTCCATTTTCCTTTCGTTGCGTTATGACATGATGCCGACCGCAAACGGCGGTTGGATTTAATTGAATTTCGCAACTTTAATGAGTTGGGTTCATAATCATACCTAGTTATATGTATAGGACTATAGGTATTAGGATATAACTATACCATGGTCAATTTATATTGGGTTCTGGGCCTGGGAGCTCTGCACGATTGGACACATTATAACATGCTTTATGGTCCGTGGCCGTGGGTTAGGAACACTTTAATAAAAAATATAAATTTTAATGAACAGTGATATAATCTTGGCATGTGTGTCATATGTGCCTGTAATGGTCGCACCACACTTGGCACTCTTGGCAGTGTTTGCCCAAATATTCGTGTTGCATCTTTTTTCTTCCTACGGCAAATGAAAGAGAGGCAACGCGAACACGAACCCCCAAGTGTGGTGCCACCATTAGGCCATGTGTGTCCAATGTGTCCAATCATTATGAAAGCTTCATCATGACATGATGATATGGTTACGCTTACGGACTCCATTTTCCGGACTTAGTCCGTAAATGTCGGACCATTGTGCGTGTCATATATGTCATAACTGTCAGGACAAGGCCCCTATTACACCAAATCGACAATTGTCGCCTGACAATGACAATTCGACTTACATGGCTGCGTCAAGATGGTATGGATAAATAGTATGGATGCTGTGAGAGATAGGTACAGGATTATCTTGCCCCTGAGGCCACCTCGAGGGCGATTGCTTGGCGTCTTCAATCTTCTTCTATTTCTAACCTTCCAGGCAGACTTTGTGAAATACCTGGCAAAATTCCTAATTAATTCCTGACGCTAAGGAGCAGGGTGGGGGGAGTAGCCTCATAACCACATGAAAAGAAATATGGTTTACAGAATTGGTACATTAGAAAAAAACATTCAAAACTCCTGACATTTTCGTATAAATTCCGGTCGCATGACAAATTGTAGCCAAATTTCCTGACGTCCTAAGTACGAGTATAGTCAGCATTGTAGAGGTTTGACAAACCTCCACATCATCCATTCTTCACCTTAGTATTATGCTAATAAGGTGGAAAAAAAAGTGGCCAAGTGCGAGTCGGACTCGCACATGAAGGGATCCGTGAAATAAATTGCGGTTTACGATTTATGACGTATTAAAAAAAAACTACTTATTAGATCTCGTTCAAACCAATTTTCGGTGGAAGTTTACATGGTAATGTACATCATATATTTTTTTTAGTTTTATCATTCTCTTATTTTAGAAGTTACAGGGGGGGACACACACATTTTACCACTTTGGAAGAGTCTCTCGCGCAAACTATTCAGTTTAGAAAAAAATTATGTTCGAAACCTCAATATCATTTTAGAAGACCTATCCATAGATACCCCACACGAATGGGTTTGATGAAAAAAAAATTTTTGAGTTTCAGTTCCGAGTATGGGGACCCCTAAAACTTAATGTTTTTTTTCGATTTTTGTGTGAAAATCTTAATGCGGTTCACAGAATACATCTACTTACCAAGTTTCAACAGTATAGCTCTTATAGTTTCGGAAAAAAGTGGCTGTGACATACGGACGGACAGACAGACAGACAGACGGAAGGACATGACGAATCTATAAGGGTTCCGTTTTTTGCCATTTGGCTACGGAACCCTAAAAAGGTCACATCTTTGTGTAGCCGACTGTACGTTTGTGTGTCATGCACGACACGAGTATGTTAGGCGTGCACTTCCGGTGACAACAAAACATGATCTCAGTGCACCTATTATTCCATTATCCAATCAGGTCACACTATACAGAGGCAGAATAGCACAAGACCTCGATTCTGACAACGCTGAAAACGCATTGAAATAGAATATATCAACGCCGTCACTCCCGCCTGCTTTTTTGAAGTGGATACTTCTTTGCTCGCGTTCTTGTATAGGGGTACAATTCAAAATGTATCACGTGACTTCCGGAATAACTTTTTTTTTAGAGAAACCTAATCTGATATCAAATTATTCTTTGTTACAAGTTTTAATCCTTCTTTATTTGCCATTAGTTGTTAAGGACCGTATCGGAAAGAAAGTAGACAACTTTAGGCATCTCTAAAAACTGGTACGTATGTACCTACATAAAATCGGCATATTTTTTTTTAAATAACCAGCTATATTAATTTCTTTTAATTGCAACAAAAAGCAATTACTACTTTTGTCAAACTGTCAACATGGGGCGAATTAGCTTACACGTTCGTAAAAATATGTTGGACGATTGGTGCAAAATAAAAGGTAACTATGACGATTAGAAAACTGGTTAAAAAGTACGAGTTGAGTCCCGCGGGCGTGCACAAGATAATAAATAAATTTGGTGACTTCTGTACTCTCCAAGATTTGCCTAAATCTGGAAGAAAACCGGGGACAACCGAATTGGCATGAGGAAAGAAAGTCGTAAGAATGTTTAAACAAAATCCGTCCCTTTCAATTCGAGATGCGGCAAAAAGAGCCAAAACTTCTTTGGCTATGATACAAAGAATCAAACTAAGATGTAACCTAAAAACCTATAAAAAACTAAAACAACCAAAACGAGATGAAAATCAAACAAAAGCTGTCAGAAAACTGGCAAGGAAATTATACGACCGTATAGTTATTGACCACGAAAAATCAGTGCATTATGATGGATGACGAGACCTACTTATTGCAAATTGGACTTTAAAGCTGTACCAGGACCTCAATTTATTACGGTGCCGGCTTATAGAAGGTTACTCGAAAACATAAGGGCATCAAGATTGAGAAATTCGGGAAAAAAGTATTAGTGTGGCAAGCGATTTTTCAATGCGATCGCAATCCTTCTTCACTACATGGACTTTGAACGCTACAGTATACAGTGACGAGTGCTTACAGAAAAGATTACTATACTACCACTAATAAAGAAGCACAGGACTAGCACTTTATTTTGGCTAGACTTGGCTTCTTGTCATTACTCTAAAACAACGAAGGAATGGTATAAAGCCGATAAGGTAGAAAGAGAATAGAAGTAGTGGATAAGGAGATGAATCCTCCCAATTGCCCAGAAGTTCACCCAATTGAGCGATATTGGGCTATTATGTAACGACACCTCTAAAAAAACGTCAACGACATCAGATAGGGCAGGCAGCATATAAAAAAACCCTTGCCGACTTTTTATTACTGGTATTCTGAATTTGTATGCTAAAACGGGTGTAGTTATTTAGTAACTATGTTGCTCGTAATATTAGGTAGGTACCATCAGCCAAAAAAGCAATCTACCACTTTTGGACCTTATTTTGTATGCAATAAAGTCGAAAAGTGGTAGACCACTTTCTTGGCTGACTGTACTTATATTGTCCCTTATAATAAAATTTCCATTTGGTTACGAAAATGTCCTCGATTTACGTGCTACGTGATCATATTTAACGGCATGAATTGGTGGTGCCGGTTAATGTACGGCCCAATATTTGGCGTCCACTATATATCTGTCTCTTTTTAACTCATACAAAAAGAGATAGATGGACGTGTATTGTCGGGCCGTACATTAACCGGCACCGAATTGGTTCATTTAGGGGCAAGGAAGAAAGTAGGACGGGTAGGGCCAAGTCTGAGTAAGACTGACAAAATAATGGTGGCTTGTTGCGTGGTTTTTTTGTCTATTGTTTGTTTATAAAAAATAAATCATATGCATAAAACACCGGGCGTGTTAACCCCTAGTTAGTTTATTATGTATTTTCTTTCTATTATTATTTATAATAGGTATGCTACAATAAATATTGTAAACATTGCAAAACCAGGAGCACATTTTCAATGGCAATGGCCTGAATACAATATGCATTAACAAATTTGCATTGCCTTTTGTTTAATCAGACACTTATTTTGTATTAATATTGTGAAGAAAATTGCAAGACGGTCACGAACAAAACATGCCTACGCTTGGTATGCTCATCTTACGGCAAATATTACCAAGTATCTGTTTATCCGCATACACTTGTGCAAATACAGTCATTTCAAGCGATAAACACGTTTATGCCCGTATATCATTTGTACACCTTATTTGTATAGCGGGACGGTTCAGACTCCAGTGACTCTCGTGTTTAATCTGCGAGAAACAAAGTGACAATATTGCAGTTAAATTGCGGTACCTTATTAACATCGTAATAAGGTCTTAATTGTTAAGGCTGTGTCGTTATGCTTTCGTTAATTAAGCGTTTACCGTGCTAGACACGTGGCAGGTAATGCTACTAATCCTATTAATATCATATGCGTGAAATCGTGTATCGTAGGAGTTAATGAGGATGTTACTGTTTTATGCAAAATGCTTTCACATTAATACATACCAGTGGCGGAGCGCCCATACAAGCCCATTCCCACCGGCTTTCCTAAAATTTCTTGCTATATATTACCAAACTCGTAAATCATAAAAAAACCGCCCTTTTTTTTGCTCCGGGTTGTCCTGTTTAAATTTGCACGCGCACTCTTACTAAAGACTGTACACGATAAAATCCGGGCACACCTGATCTAGTATATTTTTCTACCAACTGCTTATTAAGAAACAACACTTTTTTTTAATAATCCATAGCTATAATACTTTAAAATAAAAATACAATCATATCAGAATGCACGAGCAAGTATGAGTTTTTGTTTTATGCATTCCAACACACTTATAATTTTTTGTGCAACATTATTTGACAATGGTCGTTCACTTTTTACTACAATACCATTATCGTATTTACATTATTATTATTATTATTTAATTTCTTTATTCAGACAACAAGATCCACAGTTTGTTAGTAAATTTTCTTAATCCTATGTTATCCTATGTTAGTAAATATATGTAGCCAAAGATATGGTGTTTTTAATTAAATGTTGCATTATTGAGCACTCACTCCTAATGGCTACAGTTTTTAGGAGGCTGTTGGAGCTGCCACGTATTATATAACAAGGTGTTTTACACTTTTAAGAATATCATTTGACCAAAAAGTTACATTAGTTGACTGGTTTCTACTTGGGGTAGCCAGCAAGACTGTCCACTTCAAGCACTGAAAGTAATCTTTGCATGGAAGGCAATTATTTGACAAATATCAGCCAAAAAGAAAATGGACTAAAGTGGTAAATATCTCCTAACTGCCCCAAACAGAAGTTAATGAAAAAAAATGTTAGTTATTGTGAAAAAACAATTTATTAAAGCATAGAATAGCTCTTAGAACACTTACAAAAACCTAATATATCAATAATTTAGAGGCAGCAATTAACCTACCAAAGACTGTCAAAATTTGCTGGAAAAAAAACAATAAGTAAATATGTTGGAATATATAACCATTATATGTAGTAGCCAGCTAGCTGCTACACTTTTTCTTGTAGTTGTAGATAGTTAAAGGAGTGCGGAGAAAGATACTCAAGTTTTAACAAGTATATTATAGCACTAGAGTTAAAAGTATAGATAGTAAATAATTGGTAATTCTTTCTCTTGATGTTCACGCTAGTTCGCGGTTTAGTTATGCACTGACTATATTTATGTCTAATACTTATTTATTAAATATCTGACGCACGACCCAAAGTGGGTCGCAAGTAAGCATTACGAAATGTACGGTGTTTAGACCGTACATATTGGCAACCCTTAAAGAGAGAATAAAAGAGAAAGAAAAACCATAACAAAAATAAAACAAGTAAAGTTAGTCAAATTCAAATGCAACGTTGTCGCCGGTTTCTTGACGACGGTGTTCCGCTTGGCCCGTCGAATGCTAGGGCTCCTCTCGTTGCTGCAGAGTTCTTGTTGGTGGAATGGTTTGCATTTCGATGTCTTCGTGTTCGTGATTGTTGTGGCTGTATGATCTGTCCGGAGTTGAATAAATAAAGATAAGAGTTTCTTGTAGGCAACACCAGACAGGGATGTCATGGCGCATGTCAAGTGTCCTACACGGCTCTCTAATTAATTAAATTGTGATTTTATTTATCATAAAACATGGTGGCAGCGCAAACCTAAAAATGGGTAGCCTAGAAGAGTTAGTGCGCCAACAGGCGATGATGCTGCAAAATATGCAAGAGCAGTTATCAATACTAAGTACGCGTACAACAACAGGCACACACCAAGCAAACCACGCCATTAACGTTCCATGGCCGGCTCCACTGAATGTCAACTCCGACCCTGAGGAAGCATTCAACATATTTAAAGAATCGTGGAAAAATTATTGCCGTGCCACTGAAATGGAGAAATGGTCTGCAAATCAAGAAGCCAGGAAAATAAGCGTTTTGATGAGCGCCATTGGCGAAGAAGCCATTAAAAAATACAACAATTTCGGTATCCAAGAGTCAGACAATACATGCGAAATTATTCTTAATGTAATTAGTTTGAAGATGGTACCCAAAAAGAACGTTATCTATAATAGATACATCTTTAATTCACGTAACCAAGGAGAAGAAAACTTCGATCTGTACTACAGCGAGCTAATAAAACTGGTCGATGACTGCAGTTTCAAGGATCTACGAGACGAATTGTTACGTGATAAAATAGTGTTCGGAATCAAAGACATCAGTCTCAAAAAAGATCTGTTAAAACGTGAAAACTTAACGTTAAATGATGCAGTAAATCTATGTCGAGCATCTGAAATAACTGAACGCCAAGTAAAGACTCTAGCACAGCCAGAAACTATCAAGAAGATTAAAGAAGATACTCCAATGAAGGTATGCAAGTTCTGTGGCAATAAACATGAGTTCAAAAAAAGTTTATGCCCTGCATGGGGCAAAACTTGCAAAATATGCAATGGCAAAAATCATTCCGACAAAGTCTGCAAGAAGAAACCTAAAATAAAGCAAATTATCAAGACGCCAGACAAACAACAGGAGGAATCTTCTGAATTAGACTCTGATGACTCTGACAGGAACTTCATCATCAAGAAAATAGAGAATGGCAATAAGAATTTGGCGGAATGTCTTCTACAATTCAAGTCTGGAAAACAATGGAGAGAATCAAAATGCCTTCTAGACACTGCCGCAGATGACAATTTGGTGGGCCTCAAGAATATCACAGAAATGTTAGGGGAAGACCACATACAAAGAAAAATGCGTCCATCAAATAAATGCTTATTTGGTTTTGGAGGAAACAACATAATGATTCATGGTGAAATTGACATCATTATGAAAGTAAAGGTTGCAGGCAAACAAAAAACATACAAAAACACATTTCAAGTGGTACATACACCACACATTCCTTTATTGTCATGTAAAACTTGTACAAACATGGGTCTGGTACGGTTCTGTAAAGAGGTAGTCTGTGGGAATAATGAGACACTAAACATTATTAAAAAGTATGACTCTGTATTTCATGGTCAGGGTAGCTTTTCAGGTGAAATCAATCTTGAGTTAGATGATTCAGTCCCTCCAGTCCTACAAAAAGCTCGTCGAATTCCAGTGGCACTTCGGAAACCACTTAAAGAGGAACTACAAAGGATGGAACAACACGGCATTATTATCAAGGAAGAAAACTACACAGATTGGGTAAGTAATCTACTCATTGTTAAAAAAAAAGACAATTTTAGAATCTGCCTTGATCCAATACCGCTTAACAAAGCAATAAAAAGGCCCAATTACCAGTTCACAACAATAGATGAAATTCTCCCTGAACTAGGTAAAGCCAAGGTATTTACCACATTGGATGTAAAAAAGGGGTTTTGGCATCTAAAGTTGTCTGAAGCTAGCAGTAAACTCACAACATTCTGGACCCCATTTGGTAAATACCGCTGGAAAGTCCTCCCTTTTGGCATTTCCTCATCGCCAGATTACTTTCAGATGAAGATGTATGAAGTAGTCCAAGGTCTGACTGGTGTAGAAGTGCTAGTTGATGACATACTAGTATATGGCGTTGGTGAGTCTATCGAGGAGGCTACAAAAGATCATAATGTGAACCTTGAAAGATTATTGAATAGGCTATTGCAACATAATTGTAAATTAAATATAAATAAGATGAAATTATTACAAAGTTCTGTAAAATATTATGGTCATGTATTTACGGACAAAGGTCTCCAGCCGGATCCAACCAAGGTGGAAGTAATTTCAAATATACCATCTCCAACAAATAAAAAGGAACTCCAAAGATTCTTAGGTGTTGTGACATATCTAAGCCGTTATATACCAAACCTTAGCTATGAATCTTCTCACCTCAGATACTTGACTTTAGAGAATACAGAATGGAAATGGAGTAAAAAAGCAGAAAAAGAATTCAACAAACTAAAATCTATAATAAGTGACCAAAAAACTCTGAAATATTTTGACAAAAATAAACCGTTGGTACTTGAATGTGATTCTAGTGAGGCGGCATTGGGTGTAGCTGTTTTTCAAGACAACCAGCCTGTGGCCTATGCTTCGAGGACTTTAACCAGGACAGAAAGAAAATATGCCCAAATTGAGAAGGAGCTGTTATCAATCCTCTTTGCTTGCAAACGCTTCGACCAGCTTATCATTGGTAATAAGAAAACCGTCATCAAAACCGATCATAAACCTCTTCTTAATATTTTCAAGAAGCCTCTATTAGGCGCACCAAAGAGATTACAGTCAATGTTACTAATGTTGCAACGTTACAGCTTAGAGGTAGAATTTGTTTCTGGTAAAGATAATATTGTTGCTGATGGCCTATCAAGGTTTTTCATCAACTGTGAGTCTGAAAACAAAGACAGTGAGTACAAAATATTCAAAGTTTTAGCTGAAATGAATCCAATAGAGGACTTGCCTATCTCAGAAGGATGCTTAAAAGATATATCAAGTATAGCCAGGGCTGATCCATATTATGTAAAAATGATTCAATATATTCAGCAAGGATGGCCCACATTCATCAGAGATGTTCCTGACGCGTTAAAACAGTTTTATAGTTTCAAAAATGAGCTAACAGTCTACCATGACTTAATACTGAAAAATAATGCTATATTGATCCCTGAAAATTACAGAAGACAAATTCTCTACAAACTACATAAAGCTCACTCAGGCATAGAAAATACTCTGAAACTAGCCAGAGAGGCAGTATTTTGGCCAACAATGTCAATGGATATCAAAGAAATGATTAAAAGTTGTTCAATATGCACCAAATATGCTTCCTGCCAACAAAAGTTACCAATGCAAAGTCATCAAATTCCAGAGAAGCCATTTGAAATAGTATCAATGGATGTGTTTTTTGTCACTGACAAAGGTAAACAACACAAATATTTAATAACAGTAGATCATTACTCTGACTTCTTCGAAATTGATGAAATCAAGGATTTGTCAGCAAAGTCTGTTATTGATAAATGTAAAAAAAACTTTTCCCGGCATGGTATACCAGATGTGGTGGTGACGGATGGTGGTACCAACTTTGTTAATCAAGACTTCAAAAACTTTTCTAAAGAATGGATATTCACACATGTAACATCCTCACCACACTATGCTCAAGGAAATGGAAAAGCTGAATCGACAGTGAAAATAGCAAAAAAATTACTCCTTAAATGTACCGAGGGGAAAGAAGACTTTTGGTATAGTTTGCTATGTTTAAGAAACACTCCTAACAAAGTAAATAGCAGTCCAGTCCAGAGACTATTCTCAAGAAGAACAAGATGTTGCCTACCTATGATTTCAACACTATTGAAACCAACGATAATTGACAATGTTTCTGAAACAATAAAAAGAAACAAAGAGAAAATAAAACAATCTTATGATAAATCTACAAGAAACCCTGTTACACTTGAAATTGGTCAGCCAGTCTCGGTGCAGCTACAACCATCTACAAACAAACATTGGACGCCGGGCATAGTAGCAGATGTTTTATCAGACAGGTCATATATAGTTAATGTCGACAATACTCAATATCGTAGAAATTTGTCTCATATTCGCCCCTCCTCTTCACAGAACGTACAAGAAAACCACAATGCATCTCTGTCTTCCTCATCTCATAATAGTCATAGTACACATCAAAATCACATAGAATACCATGAAAAACCAAATGTATCTGAACAACAATATTATACTTCAGACATTCCCGGTAACCAGGAAAATGAAAATTGTGTAGATGAAAATATTATACCAACCAGTCCTTCAGTATCAAACAATTCTGAAAAGTCGATTAATAGCCCTATGTTGAGAACTAAGAGAAAAATAAAGATTCCTAGTTATTTAAGTGATTATATTTGTGAAAAGTAATTGTGTTTTTTAAAATACTTTGATTTGGATAATATCTTTTCAACACACCTGCTCGTAAAGTAGGTCTTATTACAGCGTATTTACACTGATAATGCAGAATATTACCCATGCCGTGCCTTTTACATTACATTATCGCACTAGTGCCTTTTCATTACATATCTTTTAAAATATTAGCAAAATAATGCAGAATATTACCCATGCCGTGACTTTTACATTACATTATCGCACTTGTGCCTTTTCATTACATATCTTTTAACATTTTCATTTTTTATTTTTTTATTTTTTTCCTCGCAAATGTGTTGAAAAACGTCGTATGAAACACGTGAGCATTGGTCATTACACTTCTCGTCTCCATTAAGCCTTCGCCTTTGGCTCAGGCTTAAAAACCGACTCGAGTGTAATGACCAACTTAGCACACTTGTATCATAATGTACTATTATACGCTACTGATCTTTAAGATTAAGTTACCATCATTGTCATTTTAATGTTCTATTCCACTAGTAATTCATTATGAATTATCTTTCTAAAAGAAAAAGAGAACGTGTTGTGGCTGTATGATCTGTCCGGAGTTGAATAAATAAAGATAAGAGTTTCTTGTAGGCAACACCAGACAGGGATGTCATGGCGCATGTCAAGTGTCCTACACGGCTCTCTAATTAATTAAATTGTGATTTTATTTATCATAAAACAGTGATGACGTTTTACTGACTTGCGGGAGCATTGGTTACGTGGCGTACGTTTCGTACAAAGTTTCGGGAAACGTCGCTTTACAGCCCAGACAGTGAAGAGGATGATAGCTATCGCTAATAACAGGTAGCTGATAGTATATTGGTGGATGTCGTGATTGGATACAGTTGATGGTAATATGATTGTACTTTTATTTTATAGTGTTACATCTATGGATTATTAAAAAAAAGTGATATTTCTTAATAAGCAGTTGGTAGAAAAATATACTAGATGCGCCCGGATTTTATCGTGTGGGCGTTTTTCAAAAAAAGTGTACAAACCTTTTTTTTTTCAGAATTCATTTTTTTTGGGTTCTCTTACTCAGAATCGTTGATACTAATTTTTTTGAAAAACGCCCGTGTACAGTCTTTAGTATGAAGTCGAAGGCAGAATAATTTGCATATGAATACAAAATGGACTAACAAGAAAAGGAAAAAAAGGGAAATTAAAATAGATCGTTCAACTTAAGGCGCTGTCAACACCAAAAACGCGCACACTGTCTATTTGTATCGGAGTAAGCGAGAGCGAGTGTTACTTGAGCGGCCAGGTTTTAGACGAAAGTAATGAATAAATATTGAAATAAAAAAAAGTGTGGATTATTTGTGAAATATGGCTCGTCTACGGTTTAGGTATGAATATGTGGACTTCGTGTTTTTAATTGCAGACCCATACGCCAAAAAAATAAGGACATAGAACCGTTTAAGATGATTTTAAGACCAATCTTTGCAATTATTTTCTATCGAGCCGATTTCATCCAATTATGTTTCGAGTCCGTCTACGGTTTTGGAAATATGATGAATATTAACTTATATTTTTTTTGATGTGCTAGAACAAATAGTTTTTCTTATACAACTGCTCAAATAATATAAATTTCAACAAATTTGGTCTTGTTAGCCTCTTAAGTAAGTAGGAACTTCTTCTTTTATGTTCTGTCTTGAAGTTGGGCGCTTCTTCAAAGATATGATGATAAATAAATAATAAATAAATAAATAAATAAATATTACGGGACAATCTTACACAAATCAACCTAGGCCCACGGTAAGCTCAATAAGGCTTGTGTTGTGGGTACTAGGCGATGATATATATAATAGATTCATACATATATATACTTATATACATATATAACATCCATAACTCAGGAACAAATATTCGTGATAAACACACAAATAAATGCCCTGACCGGGATTCGAACCCGGGACCTCCAGCTTCGTAGGCAGAGTCACTACCCACTGGGCTACGGAGGCCGTTAAATGAGGCCGTTGGATGATGGATTTACATAACTATTTTTTTTGTCTTATTTCTGCATAATTTTATCGGTACCTAAACTTGTATTGGATTATTCTAGATTCACTGGCTCGCATAAATCAGTGTCGAGTCGCAGTGAATTTTATTCGGTAAATCTAAATGCAAATACATAATTATATTATAATTGAAGACTTAACGCACGCGCTCTGATATACGAAAGTGAGTTTGCTTGTATACCTACATAGGTATAATGCAATAATTGTTGTGTTCTTAAGTTCTAGTAATTCTTAAAAGAACCCTGAAAAATGCCCTCAAAATCCTGCTTATTTATCTGATCAACTACCTCCAAGAACATATTGACTTATCATGAGTGACTGCGATTTTTGTCGCCATTTCATGATTTGACATGACGCCTATAGGCTAATTCCCGATTAAACAAGTAGACGACCCTCTTATAGCCATATGTTTGCATAGCGATGACAAAGTTGAGTTGTATGTCTTGTCTTGTATAAATACTTACCAAAAATTTGAGTCTCCAAATTTTATGAGCGAAGTGACTAACTCCTTTTGAGTCGAGCAAATACAAGCAACATTCCAGAATTTTTTTCTGCCTAATGTGTAGTTGCTGTGACCTGTTTTATAAGCTACAACATTTCATATTTTCAAGTGGGCCATTTTATGATTTATTTCGCTAGTAAATGTTTTTTAAGCGGCTCGCGTTTTTTTATTTCTCCCTGAATTGTAATTTTCATTCAAAAATATCAAATTGAAAAGTAGCAAATTCCAGAAGGTCGTAACTAAATTATGACGTCAACGTTACGGCTCTGTATGGCAGCTGTCACCTTTCATATGACAGTCGTAGTATTGACGTCACACACGGCGTAAACCACATTTATACAATTTCGAGATTTTCTTAAAAACGGATGAGAAATGAAATCTGAAAACCACTTTATTATGTTAACATAATACCGAAATGGTTTCCGAATTAGGCAATTACCTATTAACGACAGCAATCCCTTTGGTTCTATCTCGTTAATGACCTAGACATACTATCCTATACCTAATTATTGCAAGTCTCTAAGGTCGCGCAATGTGCTATCACCGGAATGACTACGCCTAATCAATGTTTACAATTTCATTCCTTCCGATATTCAATGCGCACATCATGCAAATGACCAAACACTTGAAAATCCTGCTGATATGAAAACTAGAATATAAGCACGCTTAACAATATATGTATTGTAATGCCTAAGTAAATATTATGTTTATCATTGTTGGAAAACTCTCGTATTCCATTTTCTTTTGTTGTCCATACACTGTAAGTAATGTAAGTATACATATATAACACGGTAGTTAGGCATTTTCCAAAATTTGTGTTCGCAATTACACTGTAGCGTGAGTGTCAGTGCAGTTTTGTGACGAAAATTAAGCATACAAATTATGTGAAAATTAACTTGTTTCGCAATTAAATAACATGCATAATTAATTACGTCAATTGTGTCGTATCTAAATTGAAAAGAAAAAAAAAATGATTTTTGTACAAACTGCATACCTACTTAATTGTCGTCACTGAGATAATTTTTGTTTAAGGGGATCCCATATGCCAATGACCTTCAATCTAAATCCCTTAGTTTTCTAATGTTTTTTGTAGCTTATCATATTAACAACAACAGTTTTAAGCAATATATTATTCCATATTCACTTCAAACATCACTGTCTTCGAGATATTTGGCATCAAAGCAGGACAATTTTAGACCAAAAAACAGGTTTTCTGGCCATAACTTTTGTCTTAATTAGTTTAAAATCAAAACCCTACACACGTTTATAGAGACACCAGAGACGAACTCAAATATGTAGACTTTGTATATGTTAGATCTTTCACAGCAATCTTATAACAAAGAAGGTGTTTTTTTAGACAATGTTTAAAAAAATCATAAAAAAAGAACTATTAATTTCTTTCAAAATATGGTTCACTAAAATGGAGACTAAAGATTGATGAATCGATAGCCGTTTACCTTATAATTCTATCTGTAGTGCAAAAGTATTTGTATCGATTCAAAACTAGTCAAAAATCGATGAAAACCTCGGTTAGCCCCTTAAACGATCACGCTTCACAATTTATTGAAAATGCCCAGTTGATAACAGTAAAAATAAATTATTATTATATTACCAATAAACAAAACCCACGAAAATACTCGGAAAACATCTCTCTTGCACTTATTTTTTTCTTTTGTTAATATTTTTAAATACATGATGGTCAGACAGAAGACGTTTTTGACTTTCATAAAATTTGCTGATTTGACTATCAGGCAACATCCCCATTTATAGAAATCTAATTTATCAACCCACGTTAAACCTTTTTCGTTACTGTTTTTAGAATTAATTTATCCACGAACTTGGCTCTCATTTCAATTTTTCCGAATACATAATACATGTGAATACTAGCGCCATCTCTGCATAGCACTTCGGAACTAATTTAACAAGATTGCCGCTTGAGTATTGTACGAAGCCTTCACTCGTTACAGTTAAGCATGTCGCCGATAGATAGCGTGAAAATAAATAGTTTTCAAAGGTCATTAACTTATTTACGCCAGTCATTAACTTTTGAAGGTCTATTTCAGGAAGTATATAGTATATTACTTAATGCTAATTTAGTTTGTACTGTTGAAAGAAAAGTCGATTGTTCCAACATGTTGGAACAATCAACTTTTCTTTCTTGTAAGACAGCGAACTTTTTTCGACTAATAGGTATTAGTTACCTACCTACGAAGAAATTCTAAATAAAGACCTTCCTTCAGAATTTCTCCGTAAGAGCAAGCTGAACTATCTCATAAATCTTGTATTGTATCCTTAGTCGTATATTTTATACCTGGCCAAACATAGTGATACGCATTATTACCATTGTACCATCTTTGTTACCTATGCTTTACAAATAAAATTTACTTTACAAATAAATTTACTTTACCTACTTCTGAATTTGGCTGCAGCAAGTAGGTAGGTATATGACTAACTTATCAAAAGCTCTTTTTAATTAAGATTTGTGGCTTTTAACGATATCGCTAACTGGGTAGGTAGGTATATGACCTACTTATCAAAAGCTCTTTTTAATTAAGATCTGTGACTTTTAATGATATGGCTTGTGGCTCATAATATTTTTTCAGAAATTAACATTATACTATTGTATTAACTGATTTTAATTGAGTTACTTAGCGGTTTTTGTGGTAACTTTACGAGTATCACTCGATAGCTGGATGTTTCATGGTATTTCCTACTTCGCTTACCATAAAAAAGGTGCCTATTCTGATAGCGTGCGAGTGATAGTTTCGATCGAGGTATAAATGGTGGTAGATAAGTTATGAAATAATCGAGAAATTGGTGCAAATTCTATTTTGTCAACTAAGTATACTCAAGTACATATTTACATTGAACAATTATTTAAGTATTTAAAACATAAAACAAGGCAAAGAACCAAATCGACAAAATTTCATTCGCCACGTAGGCTTCGTCAGGTGGGTACAAATATGAATCAGCCACATGCATATGTAGTAGTACTCTACTATCGCCCAAGGGTACGGGTACACCTCTCTAGGGTTATTTTTCGAATGCAATGTATGTGTGTGCAGACGATTTTGTTGAGAAAGTGTGAACCCGTATAGGTACCCTTGGGCGATAGTACTTCAGTACATATTTAGAGGAAAGTAGAGTTCATAGATACTGCTTCGCTCTATGTAGGTATTCTGGGTCTTAGGTACCTTATAATATAAGTCTTCCGGTATTTTTTCCATTACTTAATTTAAAGATGCAACGATTACTTTAGTTCCAAAAAAACAGTTATCTCAACGGTATTTTGTATTGTATCTGCAAGAACTTAATCGCTTATTTTATAGTAAACAAACGTTTTTTGAGCTTACATGTTTTGAATTTCGGTATTTATTTCTGATTTTAGTACTTACCTTTATAATTCATACAATATGTTTGTAATACTTATACACATTTGGATACAAAATTGTCTTAACTTTCCACCAGGTTAAACAAAGAAAAAACGCAAAAGTATAAAAAAAATGTATATAGACATAGACATAGACATCCTTTATTGGTAATAAGGTATTACATGTTCTAGAAAGTTACTTACTAACTTACATTATAGGTTCTAGAAAGATTGATTAGTAGATTTACCCAGGATCGAAAGCCTACAGGATTAATCATCACATCAGAATAGTCCCCTTGACGTCACCGCATGCAAACCGCGCGTGCGCCGCTCCCCTCTCCCCCTCCCCCGCCGTGCCCCTGCGTCGCTCCTATCCTGAACCGCTGAAACGCGCGCCGGCCGCTTTGACAGCAACAACTACCATTAATTCATCACCTTCCAACCCTCCAAAATGTCTATCTATCAAAATTCACTGGGCTCACTCAGCAATGTTACGTAGGCGGGCGGCGCGGTAGCTTTTAGTACCTAGTTTGTAAATTTCTTTATGGTAGTTTTTGTAAGTTTTCGCGTTTTCCTTTTTTTCGAAATGGTGTCGACAGCTGGACACGTGTTGGTTTGGGAGCAAGCGGGTTTGGAGGACCAGAGGCCGAGTAAGCAACGTAAGTGTATAACTTTGTAAATAATTATTTGTGTGTATCTACATTTTTTTCGTAGCATTTGAAATTGAACCGTAATAACCGGTGTTACGAGCTGTTGTTGATTGGTGAAAAATAATCGGTAGCGTGAAAATTATTTTTTATTGCGATTGCGCTTTGTAGGACGATAAGCTTTGTTGTCAGTCTTTGAAAACATTATAAGTACCTATCTATTTAGGTAATTAGTTTACTAGGCGGTACTTAAAACCTTAATAGTCGGCTAAAATGTTTAAGTACTTATTTAACTATTGTGTTGTACAATCATGACCCTTAAAAGTTAAGAATATTGTATACATTTGTGTAAGTTTTATTCCAAATGAAGAGGTAGGTAATAAACAGTAGGTAGATAATTATAATTACTTTTGTTATACCTTAGGTTTTGTCTACCTACTCGTAATTTAATATGTTGTAGACTATTTCCATTCCTATATATTTAGTAACGATTGTTATATTAGGTATACCTACTTATGGCGCAACCTTTAGCGCCTTATTTATTTCACCTCAATCCATGTGCAATTTTCTTATAAATAATTTTATTATTTGCCAAAAAAAACCTCTTTTGTCCGGCAACGGCATTTCTTTTTTCCAAACTAACATTTTCCTCCATTGATAAACAGTTAATATTGACTGACCATTAATTCTCGCAACCTCGCATCACGTCCAATTGTGACATCCGACAAACAAACTTATAGTGTACGTAATAGAATTCAATTTTCTAAATGTATCTCTTTTTGTTACTGTGAAAATAAACGTTCGTTAATAATACGCGTGATATTTTCCTAGTATTTTCGTCAGTTTTGTTTATTGCCAATGTGGGAATAATTTATTTTACAATGCACTAGCTCTGAAAGAGCCCCTTTATATGGTTCAACATAAACACGGGAAGTGGTCAATACCAGCACGACGTCGCCGGGCGGGACCTGCCCGTGCGGGAATGGATTTCAGGCCAATATCCCGCATACTGTGTGAGAATGAGATTTCGTGACAATTAAAATTTCACGTCTTATGTAGGTATAATTTTTTTATTTCCTCGCATGATGCATTGTAAAATGTTGTACTTATGGTACACGTGCGGATAGGTAATTCCCATCTCGTGTCGATCAAAAACACTCTCTCATGGTCGTGTTTTTGGTAATCGCCACTCGTTCGGAATTACCTACTTTCCGCACTTGTATCATAATAGTTAATTTTGGCCTGAAATCCATTCCCGCACGGGCAAGTCCCGCCCGGCGCCGCCGTACCGTGCCGGCATGGACCTCTGGTGTTTATGTTAAACCATATATGTAAAGGTGCAGTTTCAGAGCAAGTGCATTGTAAATAACTATTTACTAGGTATTGCCACATCTACCCATGTTTATATGATATACTAGCTTCTGCCCGCGACTCCGTCCGTCGGCGTGGAACTCGATTACCTGTCATCTTATTAAGTAATAAATGTGAATTATGATGAAGTATCCTAATCAAATTACATATTCGGCTGCGTCACGACACGACCTTGGGGTCAATTTGAAGCATACATCTAACATTTCAAGCTGTGTTCAACGTGTTTCGGGCGCTCGATTTTCGTGTTAACGTGAGAACAAGCGCTAATTATATATTTAACAATAGGCCCCAGTCTCAGCATGTACCGTGCTTAGATATAAATATTTACAATTATAATGTGCTTAAACCTAATACCCACAGAAATATTGCAATGACACAGCGGATGAAAATAATAAATAATAAAAAAAAACAAAAACAAGACAAATTAAAATGCGGAATGTGTGTTCCAATTTGCCTCCCTTGTTGAATGATAAGCATTCAACGCCCAATCGTGATCTCATTAAAACTTTTACTACTTACGCAAACTTACGCATATATTGCGGCATCGCGCTACGCCGAACTTAGTACATTCCTACTAAAAGTCCAGTAACTTTATCAGAATCAGAAAAGGTATTTATTGTCACACAAAAAAAATATATAAAAAAATAATAAAATACAAGAAAAAATAAAATAAATTAAAACTTACAAACTAACGAACAGTAAGTAAGGAATATGTGACAATAGGCCCCAGTCTCAGCATGTACCGTGCTTAGATATAAATATTTACAATTATAATGTGCTTAAATCTAATATCCACAGAAATATTGCAATGACACTGCGGATGGAAATAATAAATACTTAATAAAAAAAAAAACAAAAAACAACACAAATTAAAATGCGAAATGTGTGTTCCAAATTGCCCCCTTTGTTGAATGATAAGCTATCAACGCCCAATCGTGATCTCATTAAAACTTTTACTACTTACGCATATATTGCGGCATTGCGCTACGCCGAACTTTTACCAAGTACGTTCCTAATAAT
The DNA here is from genome assembly GCA_963854355.1 of Epinotia brunnichana. NCBI lineage: Eukaryota > Metazoa > Arthropoda > Insecta > Lepidoptera > Tortricidae > Epinotia > Epinotia brunnichana. The sequence goes on from OY977946.1 coordinate 6,416,015, forward strand.
AAAAATCCAGTAACTTTATCAGAATCAGAAAAAGTATTTATTGTCACACAAAAAAAATTAAGAATAACAAAAAATTACAAGAAAAAATAAAATAAATTAAAACTAACAAACAGTAAGGAATATGTGACAATAGGCCCCAGTCTCAGCATGTGCTGGGCTAGGCCCAGCGCTGGTATTCAGACTGGTGGTCCCGGGAGATCGGTCGATCGCAGGCTAACAAATTACCGTGCTTAGATATAAATATTTACAATTATAATGTGCTTAAAATCTAATAAAGTACCTACAGAACTATTGCAATATGAGAATATGATACAGCGGATGAAAATTATAAATAATAAAAAAAAAACAAAAAACAACAGGTTAAATAACCTATGTAATGTGTGAGATTGAGTATGCATGAGTTTTGCGTAAGTGTGTTATGTTGCGTTTATAAATCCAGAGTTTGCGTCAAATCCGGTGTTCTAATATCACTAAGTACACAGTATAAAACAAAGTCGCCTCCCGCTGTCTGTCTGTCCCTATGTATGCTTAGATCTTTAATTTTTTTAGATTTTGGTGCGGTTTTTTATAAATAGATAGTGATTGAAGTGGAAAGTTTGTATGTATAATACATGCATGTATTGTACATTATAAACCCGTGCGAAGCCGGGGCGGGTCGCTAGTCCAAGATAAATAAGAAACTTAGACGAATTTGTCCGTTTAATAATCTAATCTTACTTATATGGAATGGGGTATAAGAATAAGACTAATCTGGTTGGAACTGTTGGAAGGAACACATGGTCCTGTGAGACGGGCGTGGAACCGGTTATGCTCTCAATGGCTTTACAAGTTTACACATTTCAATGAAGCGTCCTATTCATTGTCATTCCTACTATTGACTAGCGACGTAGGTATAGTTGGAATTATTTAATGCGGCCGATTTCGCATAAAACTGTCACTGTAATTGGAATGTTCTACCTTGGACGGTAGAGTTGCTTTTTGTATGGACTACTTTGGATCAATTCGGCCAACTCAAATAATCCTAAGTATAAGTATTAACGTAGAATAATCCGGTTGGAAGGACCAGGTGGTCCTGAGAGCCGGACTGTCTATCCTTTCAATTACATACACATGAAAATGATGCGGCCATTCATTGTCATCCCCTACGGCTACAAACGGTGTGGTAAAAGTCAATACAGTCTGGGTACTGTGTGGCACTCTTTGGGAGAGGCCTATGCGCCGTGCTGGACATAGGCCTCCCCCAATGAGTGCCACAATGACCGATAGCGGACTGCTGCGACCTTTATACTAGGTCATCAGTCCGTCTTGTGGGGGGGTCTATCTACGCTGCGCTTGGCGGTACGTGGTCGCCACTCGCCACTCGAGAACCTTTCCAACGGCTATCGGTTCTACGTGCAATGTGCCCCGCACCACCCACTTAGGTACCTGTTATCTTATCAAATCAAACGCTTTATTAAATATTAATTAGGCATTCCAGAATTTCCAGATTGTAATGTAGACTAATTCGGTTGGAAGGAACAAAAATGGTCCTTCAAGCAATATTGTCTCCGCTCCCTATGACCGGCTAGGACGGACGTGATCACACGCGCCGACATTTATGGCTAAGCAACGGCCGTGTGTGAATTTATTACCCCACAATATATTAGATCTGAAATGACATGCTTGGGCTATGGCGGTGATCAAACCGAAGCAATTGATATTTTTTTATTAATAGTAGTTTATGCAACCGATACATAATGAGAGGTCTTAAAACACTAGTGTGGTTTTATGAAACGAGCGTCAGCGAATTGCATAATATGATCACACGAGTGTTTTAAGACCTAATTAGTACAGTTGCTATACTTCTTTATCTACACACATGATGTACAAACCCCGGGGTTTTCGGTGCGGGAATAATTTGAGAAAGAGTAGAGATAAACAAATAGATTATTCTGACAAAATATCATATTGTGCCTAACGAATAAATACCTTCCTGCAAATTGCAAACAAATTATACAATTTTATTTTAACTTAAGTTGTAGGTAAGTACTGTAGCATTTCCACCAAACCTTACGAGATAATAATAAGAATAATGTTAATTAATTACCTCCCGTCAATTAGTAGTTGACGCGATTTTCAGAATAAACAATTAATATTTTTTCTACAATTGGAACAGTTAAGCTTCGGCGTTTAGCTGTAAATTTCAATTTCAACAAACTAATCAATCTTTCTACGTCGGCAGTTATACGAGTGCAAACATTTTTTTTTTGAAGAAGTCAGTTGTTGCACGATGTGTTTGCGATTGAAGTTCTATTTATTTACCTTGTAACAATTCATTCATAGTTTTTAGTGTGCTATAGCCAGAATTCTTATTTAAGACCAAGTTTTTTATTACACTTTCCATTTCTAATATTAGTGTGGATATGAACGTATGTTATTTTTAATCATTATCTTTTTATTCAGTTAATTATTCAGTAGGTAAGTTAATTCTGTTTTTTACGTCAATAGTATTGACTCAATACCTATTCTTTGGCTAATGTCATTCATTCCCGCACCGAAAACCCCGGGGTATGGATGTATTTGCCATGGCCGACTAGATTTCAAGTCATGACTAACTGGATTTCCATAATAGTATCGATATTGATGTTATTATGATTTTTCATACATTATTATAACACTGGCACAGAGATAAAACGCTGATGTTACGTAACTGGTTGCAATAATGGTGGTCATTAATGTCATTATACTATTATATATAATAACACATTATAGGGGATTTATGATATGGGTGTCAATAAATAAGTTTGTACTTAACGTCTTCAATCAATCAATCAATCAAATCAATCAAATAATTTATTTGCAGAAAAAGGGTAAGTAGTTTACATATCTTAGAGTAAATAAATTATTGTTTCACCTTTTCCAGCTGTTTCAAACAGCATGCAAATATGTACATCTATATCATAACATTTTTGTAACTATGGTGGCCCTTAAATAATTCAATAACATTTGCAACAAATAATTATAATATTTAAGTATTTAACAGTTATTTAATTATAATATTTTAAATTGTAACAATACTTACTTATATTATTCATTGTTATCATGACAAACATAAAATACAATTTGTACAGACTAAAAACTACCTACATATACATCATATTACATTTAGTGGTGCAGATATTCGTTGATGTTATAAAAGCACTGATTTAGGAGCCAAGTTCTAAGAGTTTGTTTAAACTTATTGCCCTCAAGTTCCTTTATTTCGACCGGCAACTTATTGTAAATCATGATGCTCATGTTATAGGCATTTCTTTTGTACATGTCAGTCGTACAGCGTGGTTGAAACAACAGATCTTTATACTGCGTCCTTGGATTATTATAAAACATATCGGAACGCTTTATGAAATATTTTTGGAAAGTCTTGGAAAAACAGCAAATTTTCAATATATACATGCATGCTAAGGGTAATATGTTAAGTTGTTTGAATAGGGGTTTACAACTACTGCCTATTCTAGCATTTGTTATTGCACGAACACATTTCTTTTGTAGTTTGAAAACCCTTTCAACTTCTACTGAATTACCCCATAGGATGAGGCCATAACCAAGAATGGATGACACATGGCCATGGTAAGCTGTAAGCGCCGAGTCATACGACTTTTATGTTAAAAGACGTTAAGTACAGACTTACAGACAGTACTGTCCTTTCTAATCGTTTTTGGTCAATAATTAGGTTAACTAAATATTTTTATATTCCGTGGGATTACGCCATAACAGTTAAAAAACACTGCCCTAAGCTAGCATACAGGACTATGACCACAATAAAATACAAACCTACATAGACTGCCAAAATTAAAACCCTTCCTTTTGATTTAGCCGTAGTTGGATAAAAGTTTAAAATCGATTTTCGTGGTTTTCTTTCTAAAGAGAGAGATGAAACTATATATATATGAACTGAATTTTTGGATTTCATGGTACCGTTTCAGAGCTCTCGCAAAACGGCGCTACGGCAATCCGAATCGCACTTAGTCGTTTTTATTCTATAATTTGAAACCCTAAACGACAATGCGGTAGGTACAATAAGCAATTTAAGCTGAATGTAGCAAAAACTAAAACCCGTGTAGCCCGTGCTCACCGTCTGTAACCAGCACAATGCGACAACCTTGGCCGTGATCGCTGATATAGCGTTCCTAGGTTGGACACACTATGTTACCTAAATAAGTTATTAATTATTTATTTAGGTAAGTAACATAATGTGTGTATGTAGTGACTCTGTGAGCTGTAGAACTCGCGAGCCTAAATAAAAAAAAAACAAAACTGTACTTATCGACTAAAAAATCTGTATAATAAAATTATCGACTGATCAGAAAATTTCACGAGCATCAGTTGAGAACTGATTCTCGTGAAATTAAATAAAAAAATTCCCCAACCAAATTTCCCCACCCAAAATTGCCGCAGCCAAAATCATATTTCCCGTCTAGACATTTCAAACACACATTGCGCAACGGCGCGTCATACGTTTACCTATGACTAAAATACAGCTATGGTTTGCGATTATTTAATGAGGTTGACTTTTTATAAAAGTGTCATTGTAATTGCAATCTTCTACCTTTGATGGTAGAGTTGTTTTTTGAATTGAGTATTTTGATGTAACTCGGCCAACTAAAATAGTCTCCACTATACAGGAGACTTAACTAATACTTATAGGACGGCACACGACCAGTGCGTGAGGAGAAAAATTAACGTCCACCCACCGTATGACGTCACTCAACATAAGTGGGCATTTCCACCGGTGTAGATAATGTCTACGCGGGTTTACTTACACGAAATGTGGAAATTGGAATTTGTGCACGCAATGTCTGTTGGCTTCTGTATAGGCTAAAATGCGAAAAAAATCGCATCTAGTGGGTATGGAATCGAAGTCAATTATAGGGGTGCGCCAAAGTTCATATAAGATTGCAACTTCGATTATTGGAGTTCCGAAAATTTCTCTCAATACAATTTTATATCATAATGATCACTATTCATAATTATTTGTGGTTAATAACTATCGTAACTCCGAATTGTCCATATTCATAAGTCATTCAACATAAGTATCTCTGTTACTACTACCTTTACTACTACTACTACTACTTTTTTATCATAACGTTTTTTAGCAATATAGTTTATTATCATATTTATTTATATACATACTAGTAGCTATTGCTAAATTTTGTATTAATAAAGAACAAGTGTATAACATCATAAATGCGAATATTATGGCCAGTTTATACATAACCTTCCTATTCCACTCTAAGGCAGGTCGGTGTAGGTACGACGACGAGCGAAGCGAGGAGGAGTGTTAGGTAGAACTGCGACCCTACAGCGCGCGAGCCGAGCGAGCGAAGCGAGCGTGCCTCGGCAGTGGCCGGCGAAGCGCCAGAACCGACTTTATGGATAACAGAAATACACACAGAGTGAGATATCAGCGGTTGGACCGGGCATACCCACAAAAGTTACTGCATACCCACAATTAAGAAATTGAATCACCATAACGTTCCGATATACGCTCCATTCATTGGAATACAGTAGTTTTTTTATACTGGTATTGACCAGTATAAAAAAACTTTATTCATAAAAACAATATTCAAAACAACATTATGTGAACCAATATCATATCGGAGATGACATTGTGAATCGAAATTTTCGGAACATTAATTACTTAGTATGAACAACTTTGGTAGGTATGAATAACGATGGTAGTGGTACAAATCATTTCAAACAAAAATTATGAAGAGTGATGTGATGAATGATGATACACAGAAACAGAAATTGAAGAGGTAGATAGCTTTAAACTTTTAAGTATAACTATAGGTAAGCATCAGATCTAGAAAAATCGAAACATCAAGTTTATATGAGCCAATAGGGACCCCAATTATAGTTAGGTACTGCTTAAGTTTTAGGTTTATACAATAGGTTGTACTAATTAATATACGAATATACTTAGAACTATAAAATACGGGACTTTAAATTTATACTAAGCAGAAACGTCCGCTAACGAAATTCTAAGTTTCGGTCAAAGAGGAACGAGCCTAGAGGCTGACAAGACCAAATTTGTTGAAATTGATATTATTTAAGCAGTTGTTTAAGAAAAACTATTTGTTCTAGCACATCAAAAAAAATATATGTTAATATTCATCATATTTCCAAGACCGTAGACGGACTCGAAACATAATTGGATGAAATCGGCTCGATAGAAAATAATTGCAAAGAATGGTCTTAAAATCATCTTAAACGGTTCTATGTACTTATTTTTTTGACGTATGGGTCTGCAATTAAAAACATGAAGTCCACATATTCATACCTAAACCGTAGACGAGCCATATTTCACAAAAATCGACACTTTTTTTTATTTTAATTTTTATTCATTATTTTCGTCTAAAACCTGGCCGCTCAAGTAACACTAGCTCTCGTTTACTCCGAAACTCCGATACACATAGACAGTGTGCGCGTTTTTGGTGTTGACAGTGCCTGGGATTAAAAGATTCGCTGCCACTAGCGAGACCCACGGTAGCTCAGTTGGATAAGAGCAATGGACGGATTCCAGAGGTCGCGGGTTCAACTCCCGCTCGTGGCGAATAATTTTTAAATTTTCCTCTTTGATCGAAACTTACGGGACTTTAATTGATAACACTGTAAAGGCAGCTCTACTAATATACATATGTGTGTGTATGTGTCATCATACAGGCAACTATGCGTTAGGGAGAAAGACATATTGTCATTTCATGCTAACGCATAAACTGTATTTAACGCCCTGTTGATAGGCCATTATGTGTAGCAGGCTTAATCATTTTAGCAATCACCTAAACTATTTTAGCTAATGACAAAACCTATTGCCCGGTTTGCCGATGCCGACTGTGTCTACTATTACGTCTTAATTTTCTCTTGCCTCAACGTCATCCGAAACTGCGCCAGTTTTCCTTCCAACTCCAAAGAAAAAGTCACGTCCGAAGCCATACGTCGTCCATTGGTCATTATTGGTTGCATTTCAAATGCTTCCCCGATGCTATTTGCCGATGTTCGTTACGGATTGTTGCCGGAGCGTTGTTGGTTTTCGTTGATTGTTAATTGACTGCCGCTAGGGAGTGCAGTCTCGATCTCGCGAGATCTCGTCCATATTAATTTACGAGACTAAAGTTTTCGTACGAGATCTCCATTCCTCCATTCACTATTCCATAAAACACTACACTCGATCTCGGCTAGCTCTGAGATCTCGCGAGCTTGCATTCAATTCCCTAACTACCGCCAAATACTTATATATTTTTTAATTTTTTTATTGATATACTTATACTAAAATGTAGTAAATAAATTAAAATAGCATCGTTAAACCGTTTGGTTTGTCTCGAAGCTAGCGCAGTGACTGCTAAGAAAAATAAATTAATATCAATAAGTTTTTTTCATCATCATCATCATATCAGCCGAAACACGTCCACTGCTGGACATAGGAGAATAAGTTTTTTTACTTATATCTAATCTTAATTTATTGCTTGATTTATGACTCTCAAAAACCATATTTTAATCTTTTAACCGCCGAACTTCAGATATGTTACAAGCATTTCTGAACTACATAAGTCATAATAAATAAATCATGGTGTCATTTATGCACATAGTCTGCACGTCGACAGTCGACACGGCCGCCGGCGGCTTGTCCTCTCTCTAGTATTCTATGCTCTGAGGTTTTATTCTTAGGACGGCAGAGCTAAAACGGAAAGCTTTATGATTTTTACGAGAGCGAAACTGTAACGATACTTACTGATATTTCACGATCAAAAATTTAAAAAGATCTAAAGTAACTAAAAATGTTTCCGCTATATTATTGCTAAAGATTCTTTCGTGGGAATGAAGACTGAGTTCACTCTTTCATCAGTACGACATACCTATTTAAGTAGGTATATTATGTTTGTTTTACACGAACTAACTATCATAACTTTACGATCGAAAAACTAAAAATAACCGGAGTGCTCCGTGCCACGTGCTTACGCTGTCCTAGTCTTTATGCTTTTAGCTTTTAGAAGCAAAACACCGTGTAATAACTTACTCGGACTTACTTACGCTGGTACAGAAATGTTGGTTACCAACGTCACAAATATTTGCCCCTAATGGACGTCACGGAAAACCTTTAGGGCGCGCACTTCACTTGCCTCAATATTTGCCAAATATCGCAGTGCATCTCTTGTTTTCTATAAAGAAGGAAAGGGATGCAATACGAATGTTTGGCAAATGCGGGCCAGTGAAGTGCCTTGTGTGGGCGTCAGTCGACGTCGTTTGATGAATGGGTGATGGGTGTGTTCATATCAATTTGGGTAATTTTGGAAAACTAGAGGGTATGGGATTTTTAACATACGAGTATCATCATCATCATCATATCAGCCGAAAGACGCCCACTGCTGGACATAGGCGGGGAGGCCTATGTCAGTGCAAAGAGTGCCAAAATGACTGGTCGTGACGAGTATGTCGGAGAACATCCATAGAGGATGTGTCAAAAAAGACATGGGATGTAAGAAATTCCGTCCTGCTATCAATGAATAGTAGGTAATAATTGGATGTCTGCTTATTAAAAAAACTTAGGTAGAGCTACGGGATAAAATATAGATTCTTCCCGCGACTCCGTCCGCGTGGAACTCGTTTATATCGTAGCTCTATACAAACTATCACCCCATTAGGGGATGATTTCCGGGATAAAATCTATCCTATGTCCCGGGACTCAAACTATCTCTATACCAAACTTCATCCAAATCGGTTCAGTGGTTAGAGGAGGTAACAGACAGACACACTTTCGCATTTATAATGTTATTAGTATGGATGTCCATTCCGAAAGATTGAGATCTTGATGAGATCCAGAACTAAGAAATTTTGAAATCGGATAAGTTGTTCCGAAAGTTACCTACCCCTACACAAACTTAAAAACTTACCAACTCGCAAGGTCACATGCTTAAGTCGTAAGAAGCGTAAAATCTGGTGTAGCAAGTTGACTCACACCAGTAAGGTTATGCGCTCTGAAAACAGGATTGTTGCTTAGGTTTGGTCCTGAAATAAATATGCAGTTGTTAGCCTACACTAGAGGCCCTAGCACACTAGGTTTTATCACCACATTTTACGGCGAAAATGTACTGAAATGTCACGTAAAACGCGACATAAAACCTAGTGTGGCTAAGGGACGGCTCAGTCCGTGATATCTTTGCGGCGTTACAAAGTCTCCAACCGGTATGTAAGCGCTGCTACGGCACGCACGCGTTCTATCGCAGCACTTAGCATGCGATAGAAAGGGATGGCCAGATTTAGGCTCGTTCGGCATACCTAAACAGGGGATTTTTTAACAGACAACCTTCTGTACGTAGTACTATTATTTATTCTGTGCTTATACCTAAATCATTCTGTATATGACCATTACATCTATTTGACCACTAAGAATTAATTAATGTTTACGACGTACGAGTAATTACCTAGTCTATCTACCTATATACTAAAATTATAAAAAGGTAAAGTTTATAGCACTGTAAATTGTGTGTAAGGGATAATGTCCGCAACTACAGCGATAAGACCGCCGGTTGTTAGATTATATTTTTACGCGAGCAAAACCGCGCGGATAGCTAGTAAGTTTCATGCTAGTACCCAACAATTGGCATCTTGGCAACTAGTCATCATTTGGTCAAGCCAAGTCTACTGCTCACGTCATTCATTCTCTATCAGATTTGTTTGAAATATGACTACGAAATTGGCTGCCAAAAAAAACATGTGATATTAAATGGCTAATCCACTTTTGATATGTTTACTTTAATTGCAACGGTAATTACGTATTCGAGGTAAACAACGTTGAGCTTACGATGGTAGTGACTAGTTAGTTGGACTGCGAAGGTGAAAACGAGCATTTCCAAAAAGTTATTTATTGGGCCAATCAACTATTTATTGGACCAATCAACTATTTATTGGGCCAATGAACTATTTATTGGTCCAATCAACTATTTATTGGGCCAATCAACTATTTATTGGGCTAATCAACTATTTTTTGTTGCTCGTTGCCATAGTCTCCTGGGTAACTCTTTACAAATATGATTTTATGGGGTTTAAATCCACTAAACACGTGTTATTGTTATATTGGTGGGGCATCTCGATAGCATGATAGGAGTCCAATTTATAGTATTTTTTCTAAGAAACTGTGTCACTGTTGCTTCTTTGCTTACGGGCACAGGATAACAATTACAAAAATAAAAAGTTGATTGACCCATCTAAGGTGTGCTTAAAGGACGTTTTACCTTTATTCATTAAAAATAAAAACCTCTGTTAGCTAAAATTAGTTCTGCCCCTTTCTCGCAAAGACATGAGCTCTCATGCCGTACGTTTATGCATTACGAGTATTTTATAGAGTTTCATGTTATATTAAAGGGGGCACCTAAAATTTTGCTTTAACTTAAAATAAGGAAAATTATATTAGCGGATTTTCCCTTCTGTTGTGGTTTATTGGTTACCATTTATCAATATATCTTTGATAATGCATTAACACATTAATTAAATATAACGTTTGTGTAGGTACAGTCAGCAATTGTCAGCATCATATAGTTAATAGCAGCCAAAGTAGCCAAATAAATATATCGCAAGTCGCAACACATCCTTACTCGTAATAAAGACGTGTTGCGATATATTTGGCTACTTAGGCTGCTACCAACTATATGATACTGACTGTACAACAATACATTAGGTTCTCAACCGCGATGAGTGTGGGATTGGAATAGCTGTTAGTTTATATAAACTCAGACGTAAGTATTTATAAAAACTATCACCTTCAATCCCATTCTAATCGCAGTTGAATAATACCTACCTACAAATTCTTTTTTTCTGAAAAATGCGCGCCTTGAAAATGACGCTGATGACGATAATGTCCTTAAATTAAATAATGGCTATATTAACCCCATTTTCTTTCCCCAGGTGGTTTCGGCAAGCGGCACTTCGTCACGTTCATGCTGTTCCTGGGCATGGCCAACGCATACGTCATGCGCACCAACATGTCCGTGGCCATCGTGGCCATGGTCAACCACACGGCGCTGCCGGTCCATCACGAGGCCAAAGACGACGAGTGCGGCGTGGACTATAGCAACAGCAGTGTGAGTATGTCATGCCTGACAATCGCGGCCTTGGTCAACCACACGTAGGGTTGCCATATGGAAAAATTTGTTGTCCTGTTAAAAATCCTGACATCACCCTAAAAGTCCTGACATTTCTTGTAACAGAGTTATTGTATCATTTCATTCATTCAAACTGTGTAATTTTTTAAATAAATTTATCATAAAAACATATAAGTATTACATTTTTTATTTTGCATATTATGAGGTCATTTCTAAAAATCCTGACACTTACCAAATCCGGCCGCAGTCCTGGCAAAGAGTCAAAAATCCTGACATGTCATGACAAATCCTGACGTATGGCAACCCTAACCACACGGCGCTGCCGGTCACCCACGAGGCCACGGGCAACAATTGCGGCGTGGACAACCGCAACAGCAGAGATAGTAATCGTTGCCATCTTATCTTATCTTATCTAGGTGAGGGCCCTTTCGGATGCACTTCGACCCAGTGGGATCTTTTGTGCATTTGCCCTCTCCTTTATACCTGCTCCCAGGCTTGCTCCATCATTTCGACAAAGCGGATGATGCAGTTCACCGGGAGCACCTTGAATTCCTTTGGTTGCGGGTAACCGTTACCAAAGTAGTTCATTCTTTGTCTGGCAAGGGCATGACATTCACACAATAAGTGTTTCATAGTCTTATCCTCCTCGCCACACATTCTACAGTCTAAACTACCCGATAGTCCCATCTAGGCCAAGAGATCGTTGACCCCGGAGTGACCTGTGAACACCCCAGAAATAATTCTGAGTTGCTTCCTACTGGATTTCCAGAGTTTTCTGGTCCAGCCCGAGTCCACTCCTTCTATGAAGAGCTTAGAGTGCCTTAAGCCAGCCTCATTCCTCCACTCGTGTTGGTGTTTGGTTTTGGCGTAGGCTTTAAAGGCCGATATTATGGTCCCCTGCGAGAGTCCCACAAATGGTTCTGGACATACAAAGTGATTTGTAGAGCCCCCTCTTGCAAGCTCATCTGCTCTTTCCTTGCCGATGACGCCCTTGTGCCCTGGTATCCAAACTAGTTGCACCTTATTGTGCCTTCCAAGCCTGTTCAGTGCTTGGACGCCATTATAAATTAGTCTAGAGTCCACTTTCGGCGCCGTGAGCGCTTTAAGGGCCGGTTGACTGTCACTGACTATATAGATAGTCTGCCCTTTGGTTTGCCTGTCTATATTCTCATGTACACAGGCAATTACGGCGTATGTCTCCGCCTTGAAGACAGTTGCCAAACTACCCATGCTTACACTACTACTATAGTCATTTGCATAAATGCCTGCTCCCGTACCGGATCCCATTTTTGATCCGTCCGTGTACCATATACTGTCTTCGATACCAGACTTTGGTGGTTCTAGACCTTCGGCCCACTCAGCCTTGGTTGGAACTTTTGTTGTGTAGTTCCTATGGAATACATACTTGGGAAGCATTTTGTCGCTTCCCATGTTTGTTATTCTGTCTAAGAAACCATCAGTCTCCATGTTTGTGTGCTTAGTCTTCGGCTTGCTATCGCTCCACAGTCCAAGAGTTCTTAATCTGTAGAGTGATTTGCGCGCCTCTGACTTAATCACCATGTGAAGTGGCGGTAGGTCCAGTAGGACTTCTAATAGCGCCGCTGTAGGCGTGGTTCGAAGCGCCCCTGTTATAGCCATGCATGCCGTTCTCTGCACCTTCCTCAGGGCCTCTCTGCATGTGCACATTAAAGTCCTTGGCCACCATACCAGGCTACCGTACAGTATTATGGGTCTCACCATCATGGTGTAGATCCACTTCAGTACTAGTACTCAGTGCCTTTGTAATGGTGAGATCTGTATGCTTCTTCCAGTTCAGTTCCTTATCCAATGTGGCACCTAGATATTTCACGTCATTTGACAGTTCTAGTACCTTTCCGTACAGCTTATACTGCTGTATGCCGCGAAGGGTCCTTTTCCTAGTAAAGGGTATTATTTACTACAGTTTTGCCTGGATTAATGGATAATTGGTGACAGTCGCACCATCTCTCCACTTTCCTCAGTGCCTTGTTCATAATTTCTGATACCGTACTTGGGAATTTCCCATTAACCAGTATCACTAAATCATCAGCATATCCTACCGTGTGGATGGGACCTTTATTGAGTTCTATCAAGAGTGAGTTCACCACCAAACTCCATAGAGTTGGTGAAAGTACCCCACCTTGTGGACATCCCTTTGTGGCCATGGCCATTATCTCATCCCCTAAAAGAGATGACTTTATCAGTCTGCCATTTAGCATGTTGCCTATTATCGCCATCAGTCCTCGATATATCTGTGGCAATCGTGGTGATGGCAATCGTGGTGGTTCATAAGAATCGACCCTTAAAAACATCTTCAATCTAGCGATGTACATCTTTCTATATATGTCCAAACCGTATCCACTTGCCTCGTTTTCTTGTAAAAAGAACTATAGGCCGACCGCTTAACTCAGTCCTCGCCTACGCAGCGTGCGGGTGCAGGGGTATGACGATAAAGGCCCGCGCGTGGCGTGCGGGCGCCGGGCTTTGCCTCCCGCACGACGCGACGCCCGCTCATTTATACCCCCCTAGGCCCTGGGGGTATAAATGAGGACTGAGTGAAGCGGTCGGACTATAGGTACTTGTCTAATCTCTACCTAATCTTCTACAGGCGACAGCGTCTCAAGACGGATCATACGTGTGGAGTTCCACGCTTCAGGGTTACATATTATCATCGTTCTTCTACGGTTACGTCATCACACAGATCCCATTTGGAATCCTATCGAAGAGGTAAGGACAGTTTTATAGACAGAACTTATAACTTCGTGTTCACTTTATTTATCTCAACCGATTTAAGCCACTCGACCAATAGTCAGCTGCTGCAGAAGTAGCTACGCAAGCGCTGAAAATGAGTACTTAACTAGAACCTATACTTGAAGGCTCTTGCTCTCTTGACAACGGGATCGTGTGCAGACTATTTTGTGTACTTCGTTATCTGCCCCTCACCTTTAGCTACCCTTCATTCTTGCCAGTTTTGTTGAGCCCTTAAACTATAAATATAAAATTAGGGGTCAATCTTATACAAGTCGAACTAACCCCATAGTACGCTCAATAAAGTTGCGTTATGGGTGCGATATAAGTATATATTGTATGAATAAAAATACCTAAATACACACAAAACATTCAAGATTAAGAAACAAATATTTATGATCATCATACAAAATATTTGCCTTTACCGGGATTCGACTAGGGTCGCAGCTAGGGTCACCTGGGCTAAACCGGTTGTCAGACTATAGTTGCCTTGAAAGCCAGTACACTACTAGCTTCGATAGTTTTACATATGCCCCTAATCCCTAACTCTTCCATCAGGTTCGGAGCTCGGTATTTCCTTGGCATCGGCATGCTGATCAACTCTGTATTCGGGCTTCTGGTGCCAGTGGCGGCGGAGGCAGGGTGGCATTGGCTCATCCTTGTGCGATTCATCCAGGGTCTGGGCGAGGTGAGTCTGTTTTTGGGTTTACAAGAACTTCTTCGTGTCGATGTTCCTCAAATAAGAAATGCTCAATGGGCAGCGGTGTGGACAGCTCTGGCAGTCGCATCCCTCAGGTCGTGTTCCGAACAGGAGTGTGTAGGGCACGCCATCAGGTGCACAATGGTTTGCGGTGCTGTGCCGCAAACACATTGGGTTGATTGGCCACGATGCAGTCCCCATCTGGCCATGTCTTCCTTACAGCGGCTAACCTGCGATCTGAGTCTATTTAGCGCCCTCCAGATGGGTCATGGCTCCTTGGTTTACTATTGAGAGGCATAAAATCATTAATACTAATATGGTTACGCATAATTACTTTACGCCGAAAATAAGATATGCATAAGTCACATTTCGCATATTTTTTTACGCATAACATTAAAAAGCATAAATACAGAAAGCATAACCCTCATTAAAACTAATAACAAAAAGCATAAACATGAATACCCATAATAATCAATTGACATCATATCAAAATGCATAACGCTATTATCCTATTAAAAAGGGTATATACGTATCACAATGTCTAAAGATAAAAAAAAACTAACGTTAAATAACCTACGTTCTAAATCCCTAAAATCTAAAAATTTAGATTTTAGTGATTTTAGCCTATGGTTTTCTTAGTAGTAAATTGCCTAATTGTCATTAGTAGTAAGTTTTAATAAAAGGTTTTTCCACTCTTTTATAAAAAAAATAACCTCTCCGCTCCGCTAACCTATCCGCGATCCGTGTCGGTTTTGCCACTAAGCCCCTGTTCAAAGGGTGGGCATCAAATATTTTTTTGGCAAAACCGACTCGGATCGCGGATAGGTTAGAAGACGGCCTTTTCGAGGTTATTTTTTTATAAAAGAGCGGATAAACTAATAATATAATTTTAGGTATTTTGACCAGTTTCATTCATTTAGACAACTGAAATTATGGATAATGACAGATATACCAAATAATTATTAGCCCAAACAATAGTACGGTATGCCTAATGTATATTCGGCCAATACAAATTAGTCTAGCTAAAATTATGCTAATAGCGTAGTACCTATGCCAGAAAAACAGTAGGCCAAAATATTACTTAGCGAAAGTACTATTATGACTTATGACACAAATAATTATGCCAAACCAATTATGCGAAACTGCATTAGTCTAAAAACCATTATGCGATCCAATGAGCTACCCTGTTTTTGTCGTGAGGTTTACATGGGGTAAGATCGACAAGTGGAAATTTTAAAGCTTCTAATAACACCAAAGTAAAACCCGCGGATTCTATTTGTCTGACGTGACGTAAGTTGTATGTAACGTAACGGAACGATATCGGTTGCATACATTTATTACTGCTCACATTCGTCTGATCTACGGTATGAGCTACGGTAGCCTAGTGGTTCAGGCATGTCAAGCGGCGGTCGTGGGTTCGAATCCCGGCTTGTAATACCAATGAGTTTTTGGGAACTTTTTACCGTCAGCTTTTCGGTGAAGGAAAACATCGTGAGGAAACCAGTCTAATCCCAATAAGATCAAGTTTTCCCTCTGGGTTCCAACCCAGACACTAGTTTTGCGAAAGCGGCTGCCATCTGACTTTCCAAGGTCAGATGGCAGCCGCTTTCGCATGACTAGTGTCTATGTCAAATGTTGGGATTAGATGTCAAAGCGGACCTGTAGGGCACAACCGGGAATAACGCTAGGAGGATGATGATATCCGTCGGACGCGATGTGACGTGTCCTTTTGGGTCAGGCGTCAGAGCGCATCAGTGAACACCACGTCGGATACATTTAAATTTCTTCAGCATTAGGTTGTGATTTTAATTCGGATATATATGGAAAAGTTCAAAATTTCTTAAAGTATCAAAGATAAATTCTTCAGCCGGTGTTAACCGTAATACACCGGCATAAGTACAGTCACCGGCATAAACATATGATGGAACAAAGACCGCAAAAATATCTGATGACAACAGCGTGTCAGATATTTTTGCGGCCTTTGATTCATCATATATTGATGCCGGTGACTGTACTTGGATTTATTTCTTATCCCACCCAGGAAGATTTATTAAGGGGGAGCCCATGGTAGAGCAAAATGCTTCTGTTCTATAGTTACTATGGGTAGGTAAAGTGTGTTGTTTGTTTAATTGACTGGAGCTTGTTTGGTTACAGGGTCCCATAGTGCCGTGCTCTCACGCTATGCTGGCCAAGTGGATTCCACCCAACGAAAGGAGTAGAATGGGAGCAGCCGTGTACGCTGGTGAGTGTCTTTCTTTATCACGAATCTTTTAAACCAGGGGTCACCAATTAGTTTCATCAGGGGTCCGGTTCTTAAAATAAAATGACCATCGCGGTCCGTTTCTACTTGAGTTTGTTAAATAAGCAAATGTACAGAAGCGACAAGGATTTTTTTTACATATATCAATGTGAAAAATTATTTTTTTTGTGTTGTACTACTCAACTTTGGAGTAAAGTTGGTGCAAGCTATTGTTGTTAAATGTCTTCAAACGTTCTTAAATGCCGGAGAATCTTTGTTTAACGCAGCCTTTACTTTTTTTTTTTTTTTTTTGTGGGCCTTAATATGCCGCTTCGACCAGCAAGTGATCTATTGTGGCAGCCCTTGTTTTAGAGTTCACCGTTAAGTCCCGTTGCCTCCAGGAAATTCCAGATTCTTTGGGCGGTGATATGTTGTACTTCTTGTGGGTGCATTAGCCGCCCTAGGTAGGTACTTCTTTTATGCATGAGTGGTCCGCAGGAGCAGAGAATGTGCATTGCAGTCTTCTCTGTCTCCTGGCAGAACCTGCAAGTTGTGTCCTGCTTCATACCCATTTGAAACAGGTGTTTGTTCAATTTGCAATGTCCTGTCAGGATTCTTGTCACTGCGCAGGTTTTGTGCCTTTTGAATTGTAATAACTCTTTAGACAGCTTACTATAATATTGAACCCTTCGATCAGGGCTTTAGCTTGTTTTTGTCCTTTGGTGAACTTCCACAGCTTGATTGCCTCTGATTTTTCCGCGTTGTTTAGCAGAGAATATGCTTTCATCATAAAAAATATATACGAAGTCAGCACTGCAAGAATACAGCTGGAAAGCAAAGGGGAAGCGATCAAAATAAACAAAGGAGTAAGACAAGGCGACCCACTTTCACCGAAGATCTTCTCTGCAGTACTCGAGGCAATATTTAGGAACCTAAACTGGGAAAGCAACCCAAAATATGGGTTTAAAATAAATGGTACCATATTGTCACATCTACGTTTCGCAGATGACCTGGCTTTAATTTCAAACACAGCCGATGATCTACAAAATATGCTAAGGGAACTGGTCAACGAAAGCGAGGTAATGGGCTTGCGCATGAATTTAGATAAAACTAAAACAATGACCAATTCCACGAGAACACAGATAAAATTCAACCAGGAAATCATTGAGTATGTAGACGAGTATGTTTACTTAGGGCAAACAATATCCATGAACAACCAGATGGAAAAAGAGATTGACAGAAGAACAACCAACGCTTGGAAAAGGTACTGGTCATTGAAGGAAGTCATGAAGAACAAAGAAATGCGACTATCCACGAAGAGGAAGCTATTCAATGCGTGCGTATTGCCTGTGTTAACCTACGGCAGTCAAACTTGGGCACTAACCAGTAATAACCTGAACAAACTGCAAGTATGCCAAAGGTCAATGGAAAGAAGCATGATAGGTGTGAAACTGAAAAATAGAATCAGAAACGAAACAATAAGAAGCAAAACCGGGGTGGAAGATGTAGCTGTTAAGGTGAAAACATATGGAGAAGTGGAGCAAAAGAATTATATGGTGGTACCCTAGAGACAAAAAGAGGAAAAGAGGTAGACAAAAAATAATATGGGATGACGAAATAATAAAAATTGCTGGAAAACAATGGACAAGGCTGGCGAGAGACAAAGTTAGATGGAAAGGGATGGAGGAGGCCTTTGCCAAACGGCAAACAGACCGAACCGATGTTGTCGAATTTTAATGTTATTGTTAAAAATTTAAATGTGTCAAACTTAAGTGTCTGAATAAAATGCTTATATTATTATATTATTATTATTTATGCTTTCCGTTTTGTGATGCCACAGAACGGTTCCGGGCCGACCAGGGCCGTGTCTGCGCCCTGCCTTGCAAGTTCATCTGCTTTTTCGTTTCCTACAATGTCGGAGTGCCCTGGTACCCATCTAAGTATGACTTTGTTGGAGTTCGCCAGGGTGTTTAGATTATTTTTACAATTCTGGACTAGTTTAGAGTAGGACTCTAGTGATTCTAGTGCCAGCAGAGCAGCTTGGCTGTCCGAGTTGATGTAGATATGTTGGTTCCTTAGGTTTCTTTCAAGATTGATCTCCACGCATTTATTTAATGCGAAGAGTTCAGCCTGAAAGATTGAGGCCTCCTTCCCCATGCTGACGCTAGCTTTGAACTTTGGCCTCTCACCGTAGATACCACATCCAACATCATCACCTTTTTTTGATCCATCTGTATACCAAATGTGGCTTCCCTCCTTGAAGTCCATTTGGTAATTTGTCCATTTGTCTCTCGGAGGTATTTCCACTGTATACAGTCTAGTGAATTTGCATTCCACGTATGTGTCGTCAGTGGGCATGCTTAGGTTTTTGTTATCAAAAACAAGGGCCTCAAGTTTACTTAGCGCTTGAGAGCGCCATTTTGGCCTTGTTAGTGTGCATATCCTGTAGATGCACTGCTTCGCCTCCTTTTGCACTTGCAGGTGGAGTGGCGTTAGATCTAGCAGTGCATCCAAGGCTGCCCCCGGTGTTGAGCATAAAGCTCCTGTTGCTGTTAAGCAAGCTGTACGCTGAAGACTGCTTAACTTTGTGATGGCTGTCTTTTGGTGGACTTTGTTACACCAGACTGCAGAGGCGTATGTGATTATCGGCCTCACTACCGCTGTGTAAAGCCACATAGCAATTTTGGGTCTTATGGCCCATCTTGCTCCTGCCATTCGACAGCAAGTCCACATGGCCATTTTTGCCTTTTGTATTGTGTTATTCAAATGAGCGTTCCAAGTTAGCCTTTGGTCAAAGGTAACTCCTAGGTACTTGACCTCATTTGAGTAGGGTATTTCCTGTCCATTCAGTTTTAATTTGGCAAGCTTATCTAGTTTCCTTTTCCTAGTAAAAGGCACTAGTACTGTTTTGCTCGCATTGATGGACAGGTCATTTTCTTTGCACCATTTCTTTATGGTGTTGAGCGCTCCTTGCATTAGGTTCGAAATTGTGTGGAGGCAGGGACCTTTGATTATGACTACAAGGTCGTCGGCATATCCTTGCGTGTCATAGTCTAGGTCCTTCATAGTTGCTAGGAGTTGGTCCACTGCCAGGGTCCATAGTAGTGGGGATAGTACGCCTCCTTGAGGACATCCTCTTGTGGTGTAAAATGTAAACTCAATTGCATTGAGGGTCAGAGTGACTATTCTATTCGATAGCATGCTCTGGATCCATCTGATGGTGTTTTCGTCCACACCCTTTGATGCCAATCCCTTAAGGATAGTCTCTGTGGGTGTGTTGTCGAAAGCTCCCTCGACGTCAAGGAATGCACATAGAGCTGTTTGCTTATCCTCTAGGGTTTTTTATCTAGGGTGTTAGGCCTTTACTTAACCATCTCACATATTATGCACAACTTCTTCAAGAATTTTATTAAAGTACCTGTACGTACTCAGTAATACAAGTTACTGGTTACTGAAGGTCCGCACAAAAGGCCCGCCATTTGGTTTATTAAATGCTCCCAGAAAACGAAACTATGGATATCATTGGATTTTCTGACGGATGCGTTATATCGACCACATAATTCCTGTCAGTCAATGAGTAAGACATTCGAATGTTATTTTTCAATTGCCGGCCTGAGGAAGGGTAAAGACTTGAGAAAATCGAACAGTATCTTATTAACAGACACAGTATAATGAACAATTACGCAATTTGTTTACTTTGATGACGTATTGCATGATAGTGTGCCAAGTGTCCTGACATTCCAATTGCCAGCTCAAAATGTGTTTATCCAATTTGTCCATTGTTTGTTGATTTCGATAAACAGGACGGTAAACAAGTCCTTTTATTAGCACGTCGCCCTCCGAAGTGCCGAATTTGGCATAAGAAATACTAGGTAGGTAATACGAAAACATTCAAATTCTGTATGAACTGCGTAACTAGTGACTTTGGATGTTTTCGAATTAACCGATACTAGTTATATCGTAGTTCGATTGAACAGACTTAATAAGTATAGGTCACGCCCGAAATTTTCTGATGTTTCTTGACCTAATGGATTCAGGCCCCGTAGCATGGATGGCGTGGCGTTATCACGCGATAAGTGATAGGATAAGCGCGTCGTCTCATTCTATCGAACGGTGTCAGCCAGGGACGGCAGCTCTATCCTATCACTTATCCATGCTATCCGTCCAGGTTTCAATTCTAGACGACAACACGTTAAAAAACTTTTATTAGGGTTGGCGGGAGCGCTGACTTCAGATTCACGATTCGAGATTTTAGATGCCCTATGTGCGTTTTTTTTAGCATTAGAAAGAAGGATAAAGCACGAAGCGCGAGGTATTTTATATAACACACTTTATTCCACACAACTGTCAAAGTATCTCAAACAGCCATTAAAAAATGACTTGACTACTTACCAGTGGCGGCGCGTGAGAATTTTCACTGGACAACCCGGAGCAACAAGAAGGGCTGTTTTTTAATGATTTACGAGTTTGGTAATATGTAGGTATATAGCAAGAAATTTTAGGCAAGCCGGTAGGAATCGGCTTGTATGGGCGCTCCGCCACTGCTACTTACATTATTGTTGTCGACCCTAAAATGATAGAAGTGTTTTAATTAGGTATTTGTATCTAAATAATACTTACAACAATATATTTATTTTAAAAGTATTTATTTTTGAATCTGTTATTTAAAATTTCATTATTCAGTTCTGGAAAGGTTGCATAATAAAACACCTAAAGAAGAAGAGGTTTGAAAGTTTGAAATGATCGGTTCGTTTTTTTTCGCTGTCGACATTGTCAAAATTGTCAATCGTATCACGTTCTTTTTCTTGTTTTCTTGGTAATCAGTAGGTAAATTGTTGAATTCAGATTACGAGATTATTATACGAGTATCTATTTGTTAATCAACCGACGAAAAAAACGGAGGAGGTTCTCAAGTTGACGCGTATATATATATTTTTTTTATGTATGACCACGCATAACTTTTTACAGAGTAGTTCGATTTGGATAATTTTTTTTTAGTTGGAAAGGGTATACCCCGAAGTTGGTCCCATATAAATTTGGAAAAAAAACCAACCTTAAGGGTAGGAAAACTTTGTTTTTAAAGTAAATTATAAATATTAAGATTTTATTTTTCGCTGTGTGTGGTGGTGTGCGGACTGCAATGTACCAACCAAAGGCAGGCCCAAAGCTTGCAAAAAAGACCGAATCGTTCTCCCCCGAACGTTTTGCGTTCACCAAAAGCAAAGAAACAGAAACAGAGTCCATTAACATCTAATATTTGTCCCAAGCAGAAGGTTGACGACGACTGCTTCTTTGTTTACCGTATTTCTAACCCTAAAAAAACGGACTATAATTACTCAATGTTATTTTTCAATATTATGTTCCTCTTTTCATGTTGTTATAACTAGTTTGTTTTTTTTTCTCTCATACGATTCTGAGTCAACTTTGACAAGTAGACAAGTACCTACCTACAATATAGAGTCTAATAGGGAACATTACGTTTTTTTTGCTTTACGACCTATTGCCGCTTCCCATAGTTTTTGTATCATCGTTTACTTCGGAAATGAATGATGCCCTTCATTCTTGAATCCAATTACGCGGCACTGATGCATTTTATTTATTGAAATATTCTCTTCCCTATTTGATCCAGAGCTTTGAAGGACTTGTCAAAGTTGTCAAAAAAACTTTTTACTAATTATGATAGTGCTGCACTCTGGCGGCAGAACATTGCAGTAATGTTCCCTATTTTCCTTGAATTAATCCAGTGAACTTTATTGTGGAATCCAGTAGAGACTTGCCTTACGAAAATAATAACAGAAGGTACTTACTTACATGAATATTCCCTCTACAACAATCTTAACAGAATTATCTCGCCAAGTTAACGCAGGTTCTTCTTGTGGCAGAGGTTTATTTATCGGAACCGGTGGTAGTTAATTCACATTCATTAGTTGCATGAAATAGGCCCACTATTACATACCACTACATAGAATAACTATGCCTAAATTGAAGAATAAAGAACTTTGATTTTGACTTTTGATTTATCTGTTTCCAGGAGCCCAATTCGGGACGGTCATCTCAATGCCGCTCTCCGGTCTTCTCTCAGCCTACGGTTTCTCTGGCGGCTGGCCGTCCATCTTCTACGTGTTCGGTCTGGTGGGCACGGTCTGGTCGCTGGCGTTCCTGTTCATGGTGTCCGAGGACCCGGAGCACTGCCCGGGCATCAAGGAGTCGGAGAAGAAGTACATCCTCAGCTCGCTGTGGGGCGCCGCTGGCTCTAGCGTGAGTTTTACAGAAATATAACATAACTCTGACCTTCTATTCTTGAAAACCGATCAATAAGATTAAGACACTTTCACCTGATCTTCTGGTCCTGGTCCTCTTTGTGAGAGTCTACGCATGAGTTATATGTATAGAGCAGACACTCCTCTAGCTTAAGTAAGCTTTGCGCATGACGCATGATATGCTTAGTCTGTGGCGGGCACAAATACTATTAATATTGATGGAAGATGTCAAGAAAAGTGTTCATCTATTTCTGCGTCGGTCCCTTATGCCTGAGGATTGTGGTCAGCATTAGGTTTGCAACGGAATGATGTTGATGATCTGCCTCCACCGGTTTCTGATCTACGCGGGCTACGTGTCACTTACGATCGTATAGAATTTGGAGGACGACAAGTCTGTCATTTGATCGGTCCCGTTTTGGTGAACGAAATTACAAATTAGGTAGATAGGTACGGTCAACCAATTTGATTCCTAGGCCACCGTAGAACCCTGTCATTTTAACTACTACATAGCGACGCAATAATCCTATATAGTAACCCGTATTGACATAGCATTTTAGAACGGCAAGGTTCTACGATGGCCTTGGAATCAAATTGGTTGACTGTACAGTCACCATCACATAGTACCTAATAGCTAAAGTAGCCAAATATTTCGGTAGGTACACGTCTTTATAAGTAAAAAGTAAGAGTAAGGATGTGTTACGATAGATTTGGCTCACATGAAAGACGTCCACTGCTGGACATAGGCCTCCCCCAAAGAGTGCCACAATGGCCGGTCCTGCGCCACCCGCATTCAGCGGACTCCTGCGACCTTTACCAGGTCATCAGTCCACCTTGTGGGGGGCCTACCCACACCGTGCCTTCCGGCACGTGGTCGCCACTCAAGAACCGTTCCGCTCCAACGGCCATCGGTTCTACGTGCAATGTGCCCCGCCCACTGCCACTTAAGTTTACCATACTGTACCATAGAGTTATCTAAACCAGCCTTCTGTTCCCAGTCCCCACCGATCCCGTGGAGCAAGATCCTGTTGTCGATGCCGTTCTGGGCGATAATGTTGGCGCACATGGGGCAGAACTACGGCTACGAAACGCTGATGACGGAGCTGCCGACCTTCATGCGGCAGGTGCTGCACTTTTCCATCAAGGATGTAAGTGTTTACGTAATTATACTAATATTGTGCAAGGGAAAATCCAATTGGGGAACACCTGGGCCCCGTTTTATAAAGCACGACAATTATTGGCAAGACTGAGGTTCTTCGCCAATAACGATTGGACTTTTGGCTAATGTGGTCAGTTTCGAAATTGTAACCTGTAGCTGCTTGAAATGGACGCCAGCAACAATGGTTTTAAGGCCACGCATCATTGGTCAACGCGGTTCAGTGTCGCCAGTTCGACTTGTAACTTATCTGTAAACACTAAAAGCCTCGTTTTACATCACCGACTCGACAATTTAGATCGATCGATCCATGGACAAGCAGGGTAGGTACTCAGGATACGGAGGAAAAGGAGTGAGGCGTGTCTTTGTGAACTGAACGACACATAGGTACATTTTTGTCATCTCTACTTACTCTGAATTAGCTCCAAAATGCGAACAGAAATTAAATCAGAAAGTGCACTTGTGCTGTATCGAGACGCCCAACTCAATTACTCAATTGACCAGCGCTGACCTCCCGACCTCGGGTCAGACGTGTTTAATGGTGAAGTGGTTCACCGTGCACGGGAGTCGGGCAATTGATTATTGTCGATAAATCAGATGGCTAAATCTTTCCTAATAAGAGTTAAGAGTGCTCTCGAAGTTTGGTCCTTGCTCGCCACCCTGTCCAAAATCACTCAAAATCCTTAAAGATGACATTACAATTGCGAAAGTTATTGTGAGACACGTCGGTGGAAAGCAACTTTTTTTTTTTTTTTTTATTCTCTCTTTAAGGCTTATAGCTAAATTTACATAGGTACAATTAATCTGCCAAACCACAATGCGGTTTGTTGGCAAACAACGCTCCTAATTGATTTTACATTTTATTAGCTAAAAGCTGTATGAATAGTAATATATATGTACGGTATTACTTATGCTAGATACAATTAAAGGAATCTATAAAGTTACTTAAGATAGCTGAATTTCATTTTTTAATGTATTTAATAAGACGTCGCTTACTTTCTTCTTAAACAATTGTTTTGTGACAGTTGCACTCTTTGTCTCGGACGGCAGGTCGTTATATATTTTCGGAACTAGGTACTTTCTATGTCTTTGGCCATAATAATTAGTAAACCTAGGCAATATTAGTTTATCTCTGTCTCTGTTTCTAACAAGCCTTTGAGCACCAATAGGTTGTTTAAACTCGTCGTTACTAAATTGTTCCACAGCCAACAACAACATTACTTTTTTATGGACTGGCAATATTTTACATTCTAAGAAAAGCTGTTCGTAGGTGTTATTTTTACATTCTATTTTTGTTTTCTTATCAACCATTAGTTTCATGAATCGTATCTGTAACGCTTTTATTTTGTCTAAGTAAGTCTTAAATGTCCGACCATAGCTTGTCAATCCATAGGATAAAAGTGAGTCTACGAGCGCATAGTACTCGTACACTGTATACATAGTAGCCTTGTCTAGTACAAACTTCAGATGGTGGAACTTTACAAGCACCGATCTTAACTTATTGCACACACTGTTGACATGCGGTTGCCATGTGAACTTATGGTCTAATATATATTGTTTAGCATGCGCCAATACGCTGCCCGAACCAATGGGGAACTTGCATGGGACTTCAATTTCGAATAAATTGCACTCAATCGATATACGTAAATATCATACAAAAGAAAAAAAATGAAAAAAAAACAATTGTATTTGTTTTATCTCATGTCAAAATTACGAAAATTTTATTTTAATTTTTTCGATAAAATAACAAGGGTGGAAATCAAAAAAAAAAACAATTCAATTTTTTTTTGATTTCCACCCACAACAGTTACACAGAATATTAAATTAGAGATGATATTTTGTATGACAAGTACAGACTTATACGCAAATTTTGTGGGGTGCCGGCGCGTGCAGATTAATTTCATATGCATATATGGCATAATTTCGTATGGTGATACGGGAGAGATTTTACGTCCCTGCATCTAAGGTTGCTTTTTCCAATAGGTACCTAACAATTCAACACAAACACTCCCTCTCACGCACACTTACACACGCCCACACACTCACACACTCTCATACACAAACTCTCATTGTATCTACTAAAAAAAACAGCATAATTATTGTTTTTATTAATCATGTGTTCCCTTTGATATGATAGCAGCGCTCATATTATATTTAATGTTTAATTTTCACTTTGTTTGTTACTTTCATGTCGTGCTTCTTGTGACGTGTGTCTGAAGAGATTTGTTAACCGACTCAGTAGGTCCCAAGATACAGGCTCAGCCTAGTTTGGAGCCCCACGGATAATGTCTGTATAATCTGTAATCATGTGCTTGTCTAATAATAAATTATTCTTCTTCTTATATAACATCAGAAAAATAAATCATAAGAAAGTTCTAATGCTACAGTTGTTTTAATGCTGGATTATACTTTTGATTTTCGTAATAAGATAAAAAGATGCAAGTGCCCTATTGCCAAATATTTTTGAATTTGTATGTTCCTTAGAACTTGGTTCCAGCAGTTGTTCAAACAGAAGCTTCCTTTTCCAGAACGGCTTCGTATCAGCGCTCCCGTACCTGTGCATGTGGCTGTTCTCAATGTTCATCTCCGTTGTGGCCGACTGGATGCTGTCCAGCGGACGGTTCAACCACACGCAAGTCAGGAAGATCATCAACAGTATCGGTGAGTCCTCATCATCAATGTAGATAGTAGGTACTTTAAGGTTTTTTTTTCAATTGGTCGATCATACGTTTTAAAGCAAATGAAGACTCTCTGGTGATAGCTTCGGTGTTAAAGATTGCTGATACGTGATTTTGTAGCAATAAACGTTTATTATCGTAACGATCACACAACAGTTTCCACGCAGATTCGTAATTTTTAGAGGAGAATTCGACGGATTGAATAAAAACCGCAGCTGAACTCTCCAATGACGCTCGCAAATAATGAAATTTGTTAATTCCGTCGATGTCGTCATTAGAATGAATGAGGCTTCTGTATGTGTCAAAGTCAGACATTACACGTTACTTAGATTCAAGGAACCGTATTTAATTTCCTACTCCAAACCATGGCCTATATCAAAAAACATTAATTTACGTACTGCCTAATGGTAATCATAAACAATTTATTCGTAATGCCAATTTACATGTCATAAATTTCATAAAAATAATACAATAAGATAAAAATACAATAAAACAATTGCACTTTTATATATAATATTATGTTTCATAGACAATGAGCTCGTCATAGCTATAAAACGATTGTTCGATGAGCCATCGCTATAAACGGAATTTAAAGCTGCTCAAGCTTGGAGCATCGATGACATTTTTAGGTAACTTATTGGTAAGCAGACACCGTATCCTATGGACGCTTGCGATTCCAGAACAATCACAAGCACGTTGTTGATTTGTGGTATTGAGAGTTAGTTGAGAGCTAAATACAAACGCTGGTCTCACTCTTAACACAAAACATCCTCGGGAGCTCTGGCGACCTTACTCACCAACATAGCAAGTGTGTGTACAGTAGAATGCAATTTCTGGATAGACATGGGTTATATTCACCACTTGGGTTTGCCTGCGTTCTCCGCAAAAAGCGGGCGAAGCCGCACGGGCAGCTCAGTGGTAAAATTGTTATATCTCTAGAGCCCGTAACCAATGTCTTCCATTCCTCAGGTGAATACGGCCCCGCGATCGGGCTGTTCATCGCGGCCAACACGGGCTGCAGCCCCACCGCCACCGTCGCCGTGCTGGCCATCGGCGTCGGCCTCAACGGCGGTATCTACTCTGGATTCAAGGTAATTTAGTTGACGTATTAGCGAGGTTAGCACAACTACAACGCATCGATGCGACGCCAGACAGAAAAATCTACCCATTCTTTAGTTTTGTTTTTTCTCTTTATTATGGTACTTATTTTCATAGTAGAGTGAGACATACTGACATAAGTCGCTAAGTTGCCCCCAGGGTTCTAGGAAGCATTGTAGGTAAATTCTGTTCCATATCATTCATAACAATGTCAGAAAAAATCGTGTCTCAAATTCCATCCACAAGACCTAATGTGTTATGTACCTAGTGAGCAAAATGCCAAAAAATAATGATGTGGGCATTTTGCCTAATTTAGTATAGCCTAGCTGAGTTTGGGACTAGGTGTACCTACCATTGTCGCTTAATTTTAATTTAATCCCACCTCTAACTTTCTTGGGTCAATCACCTTGATACCTGTCTACTGTCTGGCGTCGTAGCGTACCTGGTGTAAGGGATGTATGTATACCTGTAGGTAAATCTATTTTTTATCTAATCCCACTTCTGATATTTCTAGGTGAACCATCTTGACATCTCGCCGCGCTTCGCCGGGATCCTAATGGCGTTCACCAACTGTCTCGCCAACCTCACGGGGTTGCTCGCGCCCATCGTCGCCGGTTACATCATTGAGGGCAATGTGAGTGCACTTTATCTTGTAGTGAGGCCGAGTATGTGCCTTCGCAAATTTTGTAAACTTCGGTAGGTACCTATACGTATCGCGGCGAATCATGACAAACCCCTAGACAGCTGTACGTCATCTCAGTACAATTTTACGTTTTGAGGTAAAGAGGTAATAGATTGCACCTACGAAGATGACACCTGTCATAGGGATCAAGATTCGCCGCAATACGTATACGTACTTAGTTTATCTGACCCGTAAGATAATAAGTGAACTAACCTATCCGTCAGTAGATATCTCACTAGATAAACGTTTCCTAAAGTGCAATAAAGTAATTAGCTCCGTACATACTGTGATATGATGAAACATAGCTACTTAACTCGTTTATTTTTCAGATCGAATGAGAGTGTTAGACCTCGCAATGAACTGTTTCCTTTCTTTCTTCCAGCCCACACAAGCGCAATGGCGCAAAGTGTTCTACATTGCCGGAGGCATCTACATATTTGCCGCTACCTTCTACAACCTCTTCGCTACGGGCCGAAGACAAGAGTGGGACAACCCGGCCGAAGACGCCGCGCTGGCGCAGAAGGCGGCCGACAAGAAACAAGCCAAGGCAGACAAGAGAACGGCGAAAAACAGTAACGAGGCTGAGACGGCGCAATGAGAGTTCTAAGATGGCGGAATTGCGTTAGAGTTGCCAGCTATCAAAGCCAAAAAAGTTTTAAACTTTAAGTTTTGACAGCATTAAAATATTCGGGTGTTATTGTTATCATAATTTAAAACTAAAAAGCATTTTGTTATAATTTTTTTAATAGGCACGAAGTCAACTTTAGCGCAATTGTATTTTAGAAAATGACATTAAATTTTATTATAAACGTAATCTAAGATTCGGTTATTTCCCGCGGATTTTGGGTTGTGTTGTTGCTGAGCACCCGATATGAGTTTATTTCTTAAAGAAATTCTAATTCAAATTTTGTTTTTTGCATTTTATTCAACACCTTGGTACCTTGCTTAACCTGGGTACAAAAGTTGAGTATTTTATGTCCTACATACCGAGGTCGTTTTAGCAATTAAATACGTATTTTAAAATAACATACACGTCTCTTTTTGTATTTTAAAAACAAAATACGTCAAGAGACATACATCAAACTGGGGCTGTGATATACCTAACAGGGAACTAAAAATGTCCAATATTCCCTAGTTTAAAAGCTATGAACGTTGGAGGTTTTCAAAGTACCCTCAAACTTATATCGGGTGAACTAAAAAAGGAAAACGCTATTTATTTATTAATACCTAATGATACCATACTAGTATTGTTATTAGTTCTAGCTTGAAGGATAAGAGAGACGAGTGAAAGGTGAATATGGGTCCAACTTATGCTGGTCTATTCTGGGGTACATTCAAAATGGCTTGGCTAATTTTATTATATTTTGAATGTAACAGCTATCGGTTACTTCACTGGATTGGCTATAGGTACCTACAGTTTATGTAACATTAAGCATTTAAAATGCTTATGCTTACTTAGTACCATAGATGGTGTAGATGTACCATATAAAATAGGTTTACCTACGGAGATTTTTCAGAACATTTTAACTGCCTTATTAGTGTTATTACATTTGATCACGATTGGTTGGTGTGCGCCAGCGAAAGCGAGACCATACCAACTAATACTATTTTCATTTACTTACCTACCTACTATAACTACGTCCACAACGCATTATGGAATACTTAGAGCTACAAAATAGAAATGTTCTTTATGATAGTACCTACTTTATTCTCGTAACTACTTCTGATTTCATAACCGTCAACAATATAAAAAAAGTAGAACCAAAAGTTCAAAATG
Source organism: Epinotia brunnichana (assembly GCA_963854355.1). NCBI lineage: Eukaryota > Metazoa > Arthropoda > Insecta > Lepidoptera > Tortricidae > Epinotia > Epinotia brunnichana. The sequence continues at coordinate 6,446,503 of OY977946.1, forward strand.
GTCCAATCCAGGGTAGTAACAATTAAGATCAGTCGTACAAATGAATTCGTTACCGTCCGCGCCAGTGACATAGTATATGTATTCTACCCTCGCATTACAATTAGTAAATGGGCAGTTTCTCAAAAACTTTTTATATCTATCAGACTCATTATTTAATGTTATCCTGTAGCTCTGTTATAAGTTTTATCGAAAGATATACGTTTTCGAACGCGTTTGCGTTTAGTTTCTATTTGTATGGCAACGCGTACCTAGTTCCTAATAGTTACCACCAAAGGCGCTGTTCGCGTTGCCATACAAATTGAAACTAAACGCAAACGCGTTCGAAAACGTATTGTATCGATAAAACGTATACTAGAGCCTCTGATGCTTAGTGCTAAATAGTCGCTCAAGCGTATACATCGAGGGTTATTTCCAGCTGTTATATTACCACTCAAGTGTTGGGGGTAGGTAACTGCTGGGAATATTAACCCTACACGGGACCATCACTGGGACTGCCCGTTAGGATAATTGAATAAGGTCTTTTTGAACGTATTATTACGTAATCACTTCTTATTTCGTTACAAGTTCAATAAAATCTTGTTTAGCTATTGAGAATATAAAGGTGCCATTTTTTTATGCATCCGAATTCAAACGTGATGGTACATCACTACTTATTCCAGCATTTGTTCATCGTTTGGCAGAAATTGGCATAACTTTTGAAATTCACGTTTAATTCCTAATTCGTGTGCCAAACGTGTGATTTTTTTTCCAATTTCACTGTTCGTTGGAAGCGAATGTTGTTGCATTAGATAAGTCGTTATATGTTTATTATTAAGTAAATGTAATATGTTACGGAGTTAGTTTAGTTTTTTGTGACGTCATTTGACGCTATACGCCCAGAGCTATTGTGATCATTGTATTTTATATTTTAAGCTGTAATGTAGTAAAGAACTAATACTGGCCATTTAAACACCTAAAGTTTACAAAAAACATCTTCAATTATGATGGTCAGCGTCTTTTCCAACGAAGACGATAAGCTTGTAATTTCATTTTAACGATTTTAAATATGTATAATTCTGTGATCTTGTCAGGGACAAGAGTATTTCTGTGCCTTCCATTAGGACCATGATATTCTTATTCCAGTTTTGAAAGCTTGAAGAAACGAATGTCTTATAAAAGTTATAAACTACATGGTCATTTTATATCGGCTATCTCTACTAAAATAAATTCGTAAATACAATGAAATGTATAAATTGAATTGCAGTTTTATTTTAAAAATAAATCTCTATTACGGAAATAATCATTTATTGCAGGTTACAAAAAATATTTCCAATCATAGAAAATTACAATAAAATTGATATCCCTTCATTTGGACGAGCTCTGTTTCATCGCGCATTACAAAGTGATAGATTATGGTGCTGTCATATTCTCAAGCCTCCTTGAACAAGCATCCTTTTTAATTTATTATTATAAAAATATATCTTTTTAATACAGTTGCTAGATGCTAGTGCGGAAAGTATGTCATTACTTCACGAGTGCCGAGATATCTTGCCACGAGCCGTAGGCGAGTGGTAAGACTCGGGACGAGTGAAGAATGATATTTCCGCACGTGTATCGAACGACGTTTTTTAATACAGTTGCGAAAAAATAAGAAAAACAACAAGTAAGAACAGTATTAAAATTTTTTTTTTTTGAACAACTTCATTATTTTTCAACTGTATTACAATGATGTTGCAGAATTAATAATAAGTATAAAAGTTTCAAATTCCTTACTTGTTTTTCTTATTTTTTCGCAACTGTATTAAAAAACGTCGTTCGATACACGTGGAAAAGTAAAAAGCACTAGTGCGCAAAATACAACTTTGCGCACGATTTGCAGCTACAAAAAGTACCACTTTTTGAGCAACTGTATTAAAAAGTATATTTTATCACTTTAACGTGCGTTGAAAAAGTTATCACTATAGGTCGATCGCTTCACTGAGATCTTCTCCTCGGACTCTGTTTCGTCACAGGCGCTGTCTCAGTTAAACGGCAGGCCTATAACTTCCGTCCTCCTAATTTACCAATCAAAAACATATTTTTTACGATCATAAAAAACCTCTAATAGTTTCACTTATTTACCAGGAAACCTTCACAGTCTTAGGCTTATAGTTACGGCTCGGCCACGACTTCAAGAAGCAGCGAAAGCGGTGTACCATACGTGGGAGTAATAGATCTCGCTCCCACGAATACCGTATCGCTTCCGCTGCCGCCGCCGCTCGAAGTCGTGGCCGAGCCCTTAGAGTGACTTTGTACATTTCCTTTTTAAACATAATCACAAAAGCCGCTGCTATACAGTCGCCATCACATACATAGGTACACTATAGGTGTTCAAAAATATCGGCACATGCACCCTAATGCCTTGAAAATAGAGGTGTGTTCCGATGTTTGTGACGTGTTTGTTTGCTCCGATGTATGTGATGGCGACTGTACCACCTCTTTATTTTGTCGCAACAGCGCCGAGTGTAAGAAACAGTTGGATGTATATCCTCAGCTGCTAAGATGGTAGGCCCAGGCCATATTTACTCTATTCCTCTTCAAGAACGTCAAACCTCTTCTTACTATTAGTCTGTGGCAACAGCGGCCGCACGTCAAAAGCGCCCGTCCCGCACCTACACGGCTGCCCCAACATCAGACAGCTCGAAGGCGACTGAATCTTATCCACCTTCCCGTTCAACACAGCCTCCTTCAAGAATATCAGCGACGACTCAAACGACATTTGCTGCAACGGCGAAGTCGAGGACTCCATTCCCTTTCTACTCATTGGCTCAAAGACCCCACTGTACGTCATGTAGTCGGCCACTAGCGTCAAATGCCTCGGATCCACTGTGATCCCGTAGACATTGAACACATTCTGTATTTCCTTTATAATCACTTTGTTAGCAGCTTCTATACCGTACGTGCGAGCGATCGCGTGGATATCATTGCTGTACAATTTGTCGACATGCAACAAATCGTCGTATTTGAACATTTCTACAATGTTGATGCCCTCAGTTTTGAGGTAAAGAACATTCTTTTCTTTGTTAGTGATTGCTCGCTTGATGTGCTTGACCTCGTGTATTACAGACTTGGATGCTGCGTCTTTGAGCGCTTGGGAAAGATCTACTTTCAGGAATGCTATTGGGAAGAGGACAGTCAGCTCACACCATTGGTGGTGCTTTGTGTCGAAACTATAGTTCGTGGCGCTTTCAATCTTATCAACTATTTCGGACATGATCTTCGAGTTGTTTGCTGTAATTTCTTCTGTGTCAATCTTCTCTGTTTCGTCTTTCTCTTTTGCCAAATCGTCGAGCTCGTCATCAGATTTGTCTTCTTCTCCTGATTCTGGGTCCTCGTATTCTTGTTCTTCTGTCCTCTTGTTGCGCTTTTTCGTCTGTAATGGGAAAGTTTTCGTTAATCAATAAATGATTCATTGTTTTAGGATCCACTTTTAGGATTCATAAAACCTCTATTAATCTACTATTTTAATGATGAACAAAATCTAAAGATCATAGAAAGTCTATATGGAAATTGTTGGAACCAGCATAAATTTTCAACTGCAAACTATACCTACTGGCAGGGATTGTAACCCGGTTAATTTTGCCGTAGCGGTTAGAGCCAGATTTTGAGAGCCTAACCCATAATAAAGGTTACGCTCGCAAGAACACCGCTCTCCCCGGAGCGTATGTCGGAGCGCAAACAGGGAACGAAGTACCATTTACCGGTTAGAGAGCGCTCTCTCCGTGTACGGGTGAACGACCGCTCGCTGGCTCGCTAGAGTCGCAAGCTTATACAGGATTAGTTGGCTATATATATAGACGCTTGAGTATTATTACTATTTATTTATACTTTATTGCCCAATATAAAAAAAGTAAATGGCGGACTTAATGCCATAAGGCATTCTCTACCATTCAACCATTGGGCTAATATAAACATTTGGTGCATGCATTTAAATTATTAGTATTAGATTCGATTTTACTAAGTAAGTACCCAAATTTACCTAAGTATTTATACTGTTCATATACACTCGCGAGCAAAAAAATCGACTCAACATTTTTTTGAATTTCAATGTGCAATATCTCTAAAACTAATATAGGTATTCGTAGCATAGTAGCATTTTCTGAAAGCTGGAAATGTAAGCTTTCAGAAAATATCAAATGCAAGTCATATTTTTTTCAGGTTCTGAAAAAAAACGTGATTTTTCACAAAGTGGGGGAAAACTGGTTAATTTCATAACCACAACATTGAAAGAAAACAAATTTTATGGAGGAAAAACCGTTTATTTTTCATTTTAATACCGCGTATTGCCACCATAGGCGTTTCTTACACACTCGATACGGTTCCTCATGGATCTTATCAGCTTTCTGATGGTGTCCTGCGGGCAAACGTCCCATTCCTCGACCAAAGCAGCTTGAAGGGCCAAAATCGTCTCCGGGGCTGGATCCCGCGCTCGAACCTTCCTCTTCAGGTAATCCCACATGTGCTCGATGGGATTCAAGTCCGGACTCAGCGGTGGCCAGGTAAGGGTGGGAATGCCGACCGCCGCCAGGTACGCTTTGGTCACTCCAGCGGTGTGACAAGGGGCGTTATCTTGCATCAAATGAAACCCCTCGTCAAAAAAACCTGCGTATGGGACAACATGGTCCTGCAGGATGTCAGTGATGTACCTATCCGCGGTCAATCCACCTCCTCAGCCGCCACCAGGGATGAAAACCAGCTCAGTCCTCGCCTCCATTGAAATGCCCGCCCACATCATGACGGAGCCGCCGCCGTAGGCGACTGTTTCTGAGAAGCAGCATTGTGCAAACCGCTCTTCAGGTCTTCGGTACACCCGTCCTCTTCTGTCGCTGCCATGGAGACAAACTCTGCAGTCATCAGTGAAGAGTACCCGGCTCCATTGCTCGTAGCTCCAATTTTCGTAGCGTGCTACGAAATCCTTGCGTAGGTCCCGATGTCTCTGCGTCAATTTGGGCCCCGTAGCTGGCCTTCTTGGGGTGAGGTTTGCTTGCTTAAGTCTTCGGCGAACTGTCCAAGAGCTCACGGGCACCTCACGGGTCCGCATCAGCTGCTGCTGGACGTCAACGCCGGTCAGGTGGCGATTCCGAAGACTGGTCGTCACGATGAAATGGTCCTCTCTCTCGGATGTGCATCTTCGACGGCCGGATCCCGGTCTCCGAGTAAGGGTTCCGGTCTCAGCAAATCGACGATAAACCCTGGAGACAGCAGACTGACTTAAATTCAGCTGTTCGGCAACTGAACGCTGAGAAAGTCCTTGATTCAGCAAGGCGACGACTTGGGCGGCTTCATTTTCGGTGGTGTCCATTTTTTCCAGGTGGTTTCAGTGGTCCAATTGCGAGAGATGTACACAGGTCAACTTGTGATAAGCGACTGATAAGAAAAACAGGTTAACACCTGTTTTTATGCATCCTGAAGGCGCTCAACTCGTGGGTAGTTCAAGGCGGTTAAATTTCAATTCCCGTTCAAACGAGCATATCCTGAAAGTTATGCGTCTGATTTTCATGATTGTTGCGTTTTTTAAAGCTGAATAAATTTATAACAACGTGGTATACTCATTTTTCCTGTAACATTTCCCAGTTGCGAAAAATTTGCCCTAAACCAAAAAATGTGGCGTGAGTCGATTTTTTTGCTCGCGAGTGTATTGACATTGTACTGTAGTAAGTAATAGTGGCGGAGCGCCCGTCCAAGCCGATTCCCACCGGCCTTCCTAAAATTTATTTTTAGGCAAGCCTATAGTTAAAAACTCTTAACTCATTCATAACTTATTTTGTTCCGGGTTGCCCATCGGAAATTTTCACGCGCCGCCACTGGTAGGTAAGGACTTACATAAAACATCAAGTATGATTCGCGAAACATTGTATAAGTACTTAAGCCCCTGCTAGACGGTCGCCAACACGCCACTCCGACCGAGTGACCTTGGTCGGCACCGACCGCTGTAGTATGAAATTTAGCTCCAAACAACTGTCTACACGGTCGGTGCGGACCAAGGTCGCCCGGTCGGAGGGGCGTGTTGGTGACCGTCTATCAGGGGCTTAAGAAATTTAGCTCCAAACAACTGTCTACACGGTCGGTGCGGACCAAGGTCGCCCGGTCGGAGGGGCATGTTGGCGACCGTCTATCAGGGGCTTAAGAAATTTAGCTCCAAACAACTGTCTACACGGTCGGTGCGGACCAAGGTCGCCCGGTCGGAGGGGCATGTTGGCGACCATCTATCAGGGGCTTAAGAAATTTAGCTCCAAACAACTGTCTACACGGTCGGTGCGGACCAAGGTCGCCCGGTCGTAGGGGCGTGTTGGCGACCGTCTATCAGGGGCTTAAGAAATTTAGCTCCGAACAACTGTCTACACGGTCGGTGCGGACCAAGGTCACCCGGTCGGAGGGGCGTGTTGGCGACCGTCTAGCAGGGGCTTCACACCAATTTGTTCGACAAAATGGTAAAATGCCCTATCGCAAACCTAACGTGCATAGGTAGTAGGTAGGTAGGTACTTATCCAAAGAATTAGTGAGCCATTAGCTACCTGTGACGTAAGTAGGGACCAAAAAAATATAATGAGTTATATATTTTTTCACACCTCTCATTCAGAAAAGTAAGTTTTGGTCCCCGACGAGAGGGAGCAAAATGCTACTTTTCTGTTCAAGCTACTTTTTTTAATTTATTCATTGGCTTGTAGCATTTACGCAATGTGCCAATAGAATCTTGATAAAATAATCGATTGTAATTTCATCGTAATCGACAAACGTATATATATATCATCATCATCATATCAGCCGAAAGACGTCCACTGCTAGACATAGGCCTCCCCCAAAGAGTGCCAAAATGACCGGTCCTGCGCCACCCGCATCCAGCGGACTCCCTACCCACGCCGCGCCTTCCGGTACGTGGTCGCCACTCGAGAACCTTTCCGCCCAACGGCCATCGATTCTACGTGCAATGTACGTATATATATATATATAAAGGATATTTTTTTTGTTTTGTTCTTTTTTGGTTCTTTTTTTTTGTTTTTTTCTTGTTTTTGTTTTTATTTGTTTTAGTTTTTGTTGTTTTTTTGTTTTTAGTTTTTTTGTTTTGTTCGTTTTTTTTTGGTTTTTTGTTTTTGTTTTTTCTTGTTGCTTGATTTTGTTTAAATTTTTTGCCTTTTTTTTTGTATTTTTGTTTTTTTTTTCGTTTTTTGTATTTTAGTTTCGTTTGTTTTTTTGTTTCGCTTTTTAGTTTCGTTTTTTTTTGTTATTTTTTGTTGTTGTTGTTTTTTGTTTTTGTTGTTTTTGTTTTGGTTTTTTTGCTGTTTTTTTTACTTTTTTGTATTTTTGTTCGTTTTTGTTTTTCTGTTTTTTTTGTATGCGTTGTATTTTTTTTTTTTTTTTGTTTCGTTTTTTTTGTTCTTTTTTTTTATTTTTTGTTCTTTTTTTTCTGTTTTTTTTTTTTTTTGTTCCTTTTGGTTTGTTTTTTTTAGTTTTTTTGTTTTTGTTATTTTTTCTTTTATTTTGTTCATTTTTTTATTTTTTGTTGTTTTTTTTTTGTTTTTTTTGCAAATGTTTCCTCATAGTTGTTGTGAAAAGTAACGTGTTACTCAGGAGCAAAATTATTTTCGTCTTGGGCGTTAACACTTGAATCCCTCACTACGCTCAGGATTCAATACACCGCCCTCGCCGTAAATATACGATTTAGCTCACTTGTGCACAAATAACTATAATATAATCACTTACTATTACTAATCAAAATCATATACCTACATAACGCACATTACATGTAGGTAATGTATGGAAAAATATTCAAATATCGAATACCGATGGTTGCGAACAGTCTCAACTAGGTTATACTTAGATACATACATTACATACAACATACAAAAGGGGCATTTCGTTTGTTTTTATCTATAGGCACCTACCTAAACCTTTGAAGTCACTTTGTAAAAAAGCATAAGTTAGTTACCTGCCTACCTTTATTTTGGTTCAACAACCTTCAACTAGGCATTTTGATGTGTGCTAATTTATATCATAATCATAAAATTGGTAGATGTAGTTCCTCTTTGTTCTGCCCATTTTGAGTAGGTGTTTACGCTGTACACTGTACAATAGTAATTTGTGTCACAAGGGAGCAAAATAGTATATTTACTGCGAGGGCGGTGTATTGAATCCTGAGCGTGTTGAGGGATTCAAGTGTTAACGCCCAAGACGAAAATAATTTTGCTCCTGAGTGACACATGTAACTTTTCACACCGACTATGAGGAAATACTTTGCAAAAAAAACAAAAACAAAACAAAAACAGCAAAAAAATAACAAACAAAACAAAAACAAAAGAAAAGCAAAACAAAAACAAAACAAAAAAAAACAAAAACAGCAAAAAACTAACAAACAAAACAAAAACAAAAGAAAAGCAAAACAAAAGAGAACAAAAAAACAACAAACACGAAAAAAATAACGAAACAACGAAAAAAAAACAAAAAAACGAACAACAAAAAAAATTAACCAAAAAAATAGAACAAAAATAAAACAATAAAAACACCAAAAAAAAAAACAACAGTAAATACAAAAAAAACTAACAAAAACAAACTAAACTAAATAACGAACAAAACAAAAAAAAAACAAAAAAACATCAAAAAACAAAAAAAAACTAAATAAAAAACAAAAAGAAAACAAAAACAAAGCAAAAACAGAACAATACAACAAAACGAAAAAATACAAAAAATAAACTAACAAAAAATCCATCGAAACAAAAAAACTTAAAATGAACCATAACAAACTAAAAAAACCAAAAAAAACCAAAAAAACAAAAAAAAACATCCTAAAAAAAGCGAACAAAAACAACAAAAGAAAAAAAACAACAAAAATACAAAAAAAAAACAAAAAATGCAAAAAAAATGAACAAAAAAACAAACTTAAAAACGAACAAACAAACGAAATAAAAAAACAAACAAAAAAAAACTAAAAATGAACCATAACTAAAAAAAAAACAAAAAAACGAACAAAAATAAAAAAAAAACAACAAAAAACAAAAATCCTAAAAACAGCGAACAAACGAAACAAAAAAAACAACAAAAATACAAAAAATAACAAAAAAACAAGAAAAACCAAACAAAAAAACAATCGAAACAAAAAAAAAACAAACAAAACTAAAAAAAGAACAAAACAAAACAAGAAAAAACAAACAAAAAGAACAAAAAAAAACAAACAAAAAATTACTTATTAAGTCGATTATTTTATTAAGATTCTATTGGCACATCGCGTACGAGCAAATGCTACAAGCCAATGAATAAATTAAAAAAGTAGCTTGAACAGAAAAGTTGCATTTTGCTTCGGGGACCAAAACTTACTTTACTGAATGAGAGGTGTGAAAATTTTATTTCAATATTTTTATCGTCGAAAGTAGGAGCGGCGAGCAGAAAACTAGGGCGTCAGCATCGGCGGAACACGAACGAATTCATCGAATAAACAGAGTAGGTAGCTACACTGTAGCTAGGTACCTACGCAGCGCCCCGCAACGAAGCGGCGGTCATTGATCCCGTTTCGCAGCACGGAGTGAACGGTTAGAGAGCGCTCCGAAATAAGGCTCCCAAATCAAATAGTTCGAACGGAACCTAATCAATTAACCGGTTCTGTAACCGGTAAATTTGTAACCGGTTACAATCCCTGCCTACTGGTACTACTACAATAAAAGCACATTCTTTTATTAGACTTGTCACTCGAATGTAACTAGTTCACTTATTAATGTAATCTCAACCAAGCTTAAGAGTCCCCAGCACGGGACTCAAGTTGACTCTCCATGCAAACAATGGTTCTCATTTTTGAGAGTGTCCTGGCGACCTTTAATGCACGTAAAAGAACCCTTGCAATGAAGATAAGGCCCTACCGTGAAACGAAAACGAAGTTCGTTCGAACACGACCGAACTTACAGAGATAAATGTCGCACTTGCATATTCGAGCGACAGAGACGGAGAGACACGAACGAATTTCGTTGTCGTTTCCCGGTAGCGCCCCTGGTTATGAAGAGCATTGCATACCTGGGTAGCATCGTCATCGTCGTTAGCTTGTTCGTCGTCCGAGCTATCCGCGTCCGGGTCCACTTCCGCCTCCTTCTCGACCGCTGCCCCTTCTCCTTCCTCGTCCTCAACGTCTTCGTCTCGCTTTTTCCGCCGCTTCTCTTTCTCCGACGTCCACAACACACCGCTCGCTGTCTTCGCCTGCTTCCGTATCGTACTGAACATCTCCCCGAAAAACTTTCTCTGCATGTGATTTATAATCTGCTTCGGCTTCACAGCATACTGCGTTTTGTACTGAGACTTCGGCAGGAAGAAGAATTTCAACGTCGTCTTCAACTGCCTGTTCGGCTCCGTGACAATTTCACATGAAACGTCAATCTTCTCTAAAACGTCAGCAACGGTCACTCTGTTTAGCTTCTGTCGTAACCTTTCCGCTTTCTTGTTTAGATCCGGAAGATCCTTGAAAGGTATGTCCATGTTTGGTGTTTTAAGTTTAGCAGATGCTGTCATTAGGATTTCTCGGAGACGCGGGATACCCAGGGTGACGTTCATGTCACCGCGACCGGCGAAATGGAAGGTGTTCAGTGTCATCTGTGTGGAGGGCTCTCCAATTGACTGGGCAGCCAAAAGGCCGACCGGCTCGCCAGGGTCTGCCATGGATTCTAGATATTTAGCATTCATTACATCGAGAAACTTCTCCTTTTCAGTTAGCTCCATGTAAGCACTTTGCTTACGATTTTTCAAATAACTCTGCATCATGCGGTCTAACCGTTCACTTGTGACTCCGAATTTATATTCAGGCGATATCTTGCTCGGGATCGGATCTGGGCAAGACTTGTTGGCATATTGTTGTTTTTCATTCTCGTCTAGCGAGCGCCACATTGTTTCTAGTTCCCAGTAATATGGATCTCTAGTTTCATCAGTTGGCTTTTCTTCCAGTTCTATATTATTTCTAGCCACTTTCGAAAACTCAGCAAAAGGACTCGTTCGTAGTTTAGCTAAGGGATCACCACGCTTTTTCTTCCATTTGTTTAGAGTTTTTTGTGCTTTTGCTATGCTTTTGGTATCAGCAATATCTTTTAACGTTTTGATGACCGATTTGCTGACAACAGCATCGGCATTAACATCCAGAAATCCGAACTGGTCTTCCTTAAGAAATTGACACTTGAGAACGTCTAGCCCATCTTCACCATAAGCAAACTGTATCACGCTGCTGTCGGCATCCCTGACCGTGTGATCGTATCCAACGCTCAGGCCTTCAAGATGCTTGATTAAGCAACGCTGCAAGTAACCAGATCTACTGGTTTTGACGGCTGTGTCAATAAGACCTTCACGTCCTGCCATGCAATGAAAGAAGAATTCCTGGGGCTGTATTCCCGTCATGAAGCGACCGTCTATAAACCCTCCGGCCCTGGGAGATACGTCGAAAGGCGGGAAGCTTGGAAGCGATCGTCCAGATATCATGAGCGGTGGACGTTTGCCTTCCAACTCAATTTGACCAAGGAGACACGAGATTTGCATAGTATTTACAGTTGAACCCTTAGCACCAGATTGCACCATTAACTGAAGGTTGTTATATGGAAACTTTTCTAACAAACCTTCAGACAAACAGGCTGTGTTTATACTGTTTGTATGTGAATCCAGCACATTTTTGTATTGTCTGTCCAAATTCGCTCTGAACTTTGGGTCTTTCTGCATCATCTCTTCAATGGTGTCTTTCAGAGTGTTATCGTCAACATCTACGGGCAGATCCGTTGCTTTGGCTGCCGCGATTTTTCCGACATTCCTCACCAAATTGATGTAGTCGTCTCGTTTTTTGTCAGCTTCTTTCACAACCAAAATGTCTTTCACACCAAGTGTGAACCCAATCCATTGAAGGTAGAAGCTGAATACCTTGGAAAACGAACTGAGTACAGCGCTGGAACTGTCTCCTCCATATAATTCATACATGCAATGTACGAGGCCATAAGGTGTGGCTCCGTAGTGAGTTTTATCTAATACACCCGACAATAGTTCTCCTTTTCGAATGACCACTTCAGCTTCTGTCATGTCATTTCCTTCCAGTTTAGACCCACCAGCTTTCCATGATCTTGGAGAGGTTTTTTGCCACGCTTTTGCGCTAATTTTTGCATTACCGCTCAACAAAAGGTATGGTTTACCCTTAGGGATACTGTTGATGATGATTGTGGATAGCACTTGCTTGCCAGACCAGAGCACCATCGGTTTCAGTATAGTAGGAGGCAGCAGTTTAATTTCTCCTCTATGATTAGTCAAGGCTTGAAAAACCAGTTGCTGGTAATCAGATTTTGTATAAAAGGTGCCCCTTAGTGACATCTTCACTCCTGCAATAACATGATCTTGAATGAGACCACTTAGTGGCGTACCATCTTTTGGTACCAGGTATTGTTTCTTGACTGACATAATTTCATATCCTTCACTTCTTGCTATTTCTTTCTGTGGAAAATGAGCATTCATTTCATCACCATCAAAGTCAGCATTATAGGCCTTGCAATTAGCATAATGCAATCTAAGTGTCTTTTCTCCTTTTAAGATCCTTGCTCGGTGAGCCATCATACTGGGCTTGTGGAGGGATGGCTGACGATTCAATATCAATATGTCTCCGTTAATCAAATGTCTGTGTACAATCTTCAGACTAGATTTCTTGTACTCATCGGGAGTTAATAATCTCTTTGCTAAACTTTTTCTCTTCTGAATGGAGTCGGGTGGAATCAAAATTGTCCGTCCATTTTCAATTTCAAGTTTTTCAGCACCAGGGTGTTTTTTAGGCCCATTTATCACCATTTTTCTCAACTCTTCCACGTTCCACTCTGTTACAGGTACTGGGTATGTTAATTTGGTAGCAAAGGCATCAGGAACACCAATTTCATCAATGTCAACATTAGGATCCGGAGTGATGACAGAACGGGCAGCGAAGTTAACTCTCTTACCCATCATGTGCATTCTTATGACTCCAGCCTTCCTTTCAAGCACCTGTTTCAGTCCCAAACTGGTTACGCCTTGGCCTTCACAGCTAAGGATGAAATTCACTTGCTTCTGTAATTCTTGCCAGACGGAATGGAGTTTCTCGGCAGGGCTCTTACCAGGAGTACTTTCATAGGCTACCCTTGGCCCTTGCTCCATGCTGGCCACAGTCTGCTGATGAGGTTTTGAAGATGAGAGTACTTGTAAAACCGCACGAGCATTGTATGCTGCGTGCATGATTGCTTTGTATATATTGTTCTGAGGATGTTCCACGAGTTCTCCTCTCAACACATTGCAGGGACGTAACGATGGTGGTATCACTGGAATTACTTCCATGAAAAATATGCTTGTAGCTGGTTGCGTTTTAGAGTGTTTTAAAACTGGGATGCACTCTTTCAAGATGTCTTCATCATTTAGTGCTATTGAAGTGCAGTAACGTTTAATTTCATCAGGCATCAATATTTTAATTCCTCTAGGTTCATTGTCTTTATTAATATTTTGCATTATTCTGGTCTCAGATGTTGTCACTTTAATTATCCTTGATCTACAATACATGCACATCTTCGCTACATTGATAGATTTAAATACATTGTTAATGAATTTTGTACGTAGTTTATCAGAGTTCCTGCTATGGAAGGTTTCAGTGACAGGGTCTTTTTTCTTAAGCATTTTTTGATATTTTCTGATGATTTTAGAAGGTTGATCAGGTGTTCCAGTCGCTGACTCATTGATGAAGAAGTTTTCTAAGTCTAACGCCTCAGTGACATGTCCAGCGTCCAGTAATTGCAATTGTAGGGTCAAAAGGAATTTCATTCTGTCATCCATTTGTATTTTGAAGCATTTTAAGCAACTGATGCGGAAGAGCGTGTAGACATTCTTGAAGAACAATGGGTTGACTACAGCCAGAGGTAGGTCTATGTGACCGAAGTGACCGGAGCAGTGCAGGAGGGGATTGGTGCAAGTCACGCAAAAATCGTTTCTGTCTCTAACTGGGCCTAACGCAGGATCGTACAGACCGCCTTTGGTGGCATTACCCATAGAGTCGAAAGACTGTGAATTGGTTATTCTGGTCACACTGAGTTTCCGAACATCATCGTCGTTGAACATTAAAAACTGCACGCCATCAGGGTCCACCGACGTCATCCCTTTCAGGGCCGCCGTGAAAGCGGACTTGAAAGCCATTTTTAGTGTCTGTAAGTATATAAAAAGGGGATGTTAATACAAATACTCAATCCGGTGTACCAAATAACCTCAAAAGTATTTCAGGATGTGAACATTCTTAGAAATTATTAATCAGGTCAATGTGATTTAGTCTGCACTATAATTTTACTTACATTACTGCTCGTAATAATCCATTATTTAACGTGTATCACCAAATCAAACACTATCAAATCACGTTTTCTCCACGATCCACGATTGTCAAATGTCAGAATGTCACAACAATCAGGGAGCGTTCGGAAATTGTAACTTTTTTGACTTAGGAGCGTTCCGAATGCTACATATTACACGCGATACCTCAAATCTCAATATTTTTATCGAAATTAATGACGTTATTGAAGCAACATATCCATACAATTTTGAATATATTGATAATACATATTCATGAAAATACTGCATTATTAATACTCACTGTGTAATCAATACCTATAGCTGCCGCCAAACGAGTGAAATCGGCATTAACATGGACATGACATGGACTGCCCGATGACAAAACACTGGGTAAAGATCAGTAAAGATCATCACTGGCCAAATAAAGTGATGATCTTTGCCCAGTGTCGCAAATAAGTATGTAATATTAATTATTTATGTAGCTTTATTATTATTATTATTTCCTAATCATAAATTTGTCAATTATTATTCTTCATGTTAAAATATGGATTTTTGCCTGAATTAAATCAATTTTATTTTTTATTATTTATTTTTCCCGCTCACGGGACAATGATGTCCCGGACCTTTGGGAGGCGTGCGTGGGGCTAGGTACCTACAAAATACCAACTGAACCAACACGTAGAGGCCCTTTTGACAATTTAATGAAATGCAAGGAGTACACCGAGTGGATGCTGTCCCTGCCCGTGTCGTGGGACGCACACAGAGACAGCACCCGCTGGGGTGTATAGGGACTATTGCTGGTTGATGGAATCTAAAGAAAACGGGTTATTGAGTGAAAATGATGGACTAGTGGCTGGGCTATTGGGTGAAACATCGGACGCCTGCCTAATAAACTGTCTCATTTTTTATCTCTGGCAGACGGTGACTCGCCAATTGCTAGATGGGCCCCTATTAATAGCGACATTAAAAAATGGCCTAAGGGCAACACCAGTCAGAGAGGCTGGGGGGTAGAGAGGTGGCACTGATGGACTTTAAACATATAGCCAACTCGCCACTTAGGTGTCCACATCTACCCTCGAGCAACGGCTCTTGCGACTCCACTCTGGACAGCCAGTTAAGGCAAGCCAGAGGTGGGGGGCCTGTCCAACCAACCACCCGATCGGCTCAGCCTGACCACAGGACACCCCCAGGAGCACTCAGGTACGTAAGGTCGCTACTCCCAAACAGCCCGCCACAAGCTGCCTTACGTTGACTGATTGCACCAGAAATCTGGTGGGCGATGGGGCCGTCACATCCCTACGCCATTTATTTTATTATTAAGAGACGCTACACGAGCAAAATCGGCATGCCTGCATGCACTCCTGCAGCGTGATTCGGCACGTGTGGATACGTGTCGGAAGCACGGCTTCCAACCAAATCAAGGTCACTCCATAAGGAGACGCTACACGTGCCGATTACAGCCACCCTGCATGCCGGCCGACGCGTGATTCAGCCCGTGTGGATACGTGTCGGAAGCACGGTGGCCGGCCAAATCAAGGTCAACTCCATACTAGATTTTCTGTGACCTTGCTTAGCCATTCGACAAAATCGGCTTGTGGAGCGTCTCCTATACTAGATTCTCTGTGACCCTGATTGGCCGTCCGACAAAATCGGTCCGTGGAGCGTCTCCTACTTGTCAAGTCAATAGTGTTGGTATAATGGTCGCACCACACTTGGGGGTTCGTGTTCGCGTTGCGTCGTTGCCTCTCTTTCATTTGCCGTAGGAAGGAAAAAGATGCAACACGGATATTTGGGCAAACACCGCCAAGTGTGGTGCGACCATTATGACGCGACAACAGAGCGAAAATGAAATGACACTGGCGCGGCCAAAGAGAATATGAGAATAAGAGACGGTACTTCAAACAAGGTTTTGGATGACAGTGACATTGTCATTTGATTTTGACATGACGACTCATTCGAGCTTTAGCTAGTTTGAAATACCACGATACCAATAGAAATAAACGCTAGTACGGAAGTAGACTTACCAACCTAACGAACGAGGACGATAGTAGGGTTGTAGTACTTAACGTTATCGATATAGATAATATTAGAACCCAACGTTATCGATATCGATAAATTATGATTAGGGACGTCGTTGGGCCCACTGCATAAACATAAACAGAAAATTGCTTTACAAAATCTAAAACTAATCCGATTTAGGTATGAAATAATAAAATGAGAACAAATATTTCATACAGTTTATTTCACACTTATTTCCAAATCCCAGTATATTAACAAAAAAACACTAATCTGTAGATCTGTACACATATCTTTGCGGGTCGCAATAAATTCTGCTCGAACTAAGAAACCTCCCGCTTGTAGGTTTTATCCAAGTACTTACCGTTGTTTTTCATAAGTAAATCAATATTGGCGCTTGATATTTCGTTATTAATACTTACGTGTTTTATTTTAAGATGATTATTAATTTTATTTCGTCAAAAGCATTGTTTGTTTGACACAAACATGTTTTCTCGTGAAGTTATAATATCCATGGTAACCGGCCAAAGTCACCATCAAAGAATTTGTACTAAAGCATAGAAACCACGTTAAAATAAGAGCTTGGTAACAGCTATCTTATTCACTTGCGTAAATCTATAGTTGGCCTAAGAGGGAATGAGACTACAATCCCTATTCAGTTTCACATTTTCGTAGGTTGTCACTAAAATCAACTCGGGCAAATGTCAAATGGATGTAATTGGATGTAATTTAATCCAGCAAAATGCAATATGTCATCATTGTTTGGTGTCATTACCTTACAACTTGACTTGGTCGTATCATATTACTTCCAAAACATCGCGGGTCCTGTGTGTGAAAATAATTTATTTTGGTGTTATTCCACCGAGAATGTTGAAGAAATGAAGGCTGTAAATCCCATACAAGAGGGACATAAATAAACCATGGAGCAGTTTGCTTGTATTGGTAAGTTTCTATAGATTTTGATTTTATTCATAGAAGGAGCTCACCTAAAATTAATAATAGTAATTGGTTATTTATGTAAATATCATTATCTGTTCAATTAAAACCAGATTGTGCATGAAAATAAGACTTTTTCGGATAAGTAGAAGAGGTTATGTTTTTCCCATAGTGATGTAGTTTTTTTATCGACCTCGGCACAATAAATTATCGACATAATAATAATAACTCAACTTTTTGATTTTAGATTTCCAAAGGACGAATATGTTAAAAGGAATGGATACCACACGTGTAAGAAGGAGAATCTGACATGGAAAAGCAGTCATTTTTATTTCAAACACGTCACCAGATTATTTGTACCAAATGTAAATTTAAATGGAAGCGACTGGAAGCAGACAGATCTTTCACAAAGTTGAATAGAAACGTGTGCCTTAAGAAAAATAAGAAGTTTTAGCCATAACTATTTTATTGAAGGCGGATTAAGTTTGACTAAATAAAAAATGGTCTTAATATAAAATTATTCTTTCATTTCCCATAAGTAGTAGCGTCCAGGCAGTCCTGCATGACGTACTGCAAATGAGTGCGATATTATAAGATAGATTGTGACAGGGATATGAATGACCTTGGTTTTGCAGAACGCCACGCATCCAGGTTGTCAAAAGCTACTTTGGTTTTTGCTACTACAGTAGTCTCATCAGTCCGTCACTCCAATAGCCGGCTATGTCGATTAATCCGGCACACTCCACCCGCACCTCCTTCACCGGCCTTTACTTCTTTTTCTCTAGCTAGACGCTTGCTCTCTTTTTATTAGTTATGACATTTCTATTCAATCCACTAATCCAAACATTCCAAAATTCCGGGATTTTCTAGTTTTTAATAATGCCGGGTTAGTTAGACTCTACTTTTCTTTTTGCCTTCTCCATAAACATATTTTTTTCACATTGGGAATGTGAATTATTAAAATCTAAATTTATAATTTGGTTGACTAATTTATCGATAGAAGAAGAAGAGAGATAGAAACAGTCGACACTGTACATCCCCAGCGCAGGAACAAACTTGTGACAACCTTCCAAATTAAGGAATAACAAATGCATATACATCTCTTTCTGACGCGTTAGTACGTCGTACGAAAGTAGGGGAAAGGTATACGTATCTGCTACCTATTTTAACCTTAGGGGCTTGGTCACCATGACAAAATGACAGAAAAAGAAAGTACGGAAGTAGGAGATAGCATGAGTCCGCCATAGCAATAGCACAGATAGAAAACTTGTCACTTGTCAGAACTTGTCAGATTTGATCTGAATTTGAGCAGTTGGACGTCATTTATCTTTTTGTTCCTAGTTGCCCTACACTGGGCGCGGCCTGCGGTGGCAGAACATAGTAAATTTGACTGCTAATGACAATTTTCTATTGTCCGCCGCGGCCAGGCCGCGCCAGTCTGTGAGAGGCCTTATAACCAGGCCTTTAAATAGCGCTATTTTCGTATAGCGCTATCGTTTATAACGTTATAATTCCAAAATAGCGCTATACTCATAACGATATATGACGCCCTGTATAGCGCTATCCATTATATCGTTATAAATCTAAAGTAATATATAAAAGCGATACTTGCTTAAGCGATATAATAACTATATAACATTATAGGCTACCCTTTTCTCGCATTTATTTATGTCTGCTCATTCGATGCCAGCGATGTGATACTCGTACGTAGGTTGTTTTTTAGAGTGTTAAATACTGAATTATTCGATTTGCTCGGCTTGTAGGCGCTACAGCTACAGCCTGATACTCGGTTGATGTAAAGAACATAACACTTGGTGACGATGGTCTGATGATGGAGTCAGGAGGTGGATAGTGGAACTCCTCAACGGCTACTTGTATACCCTCGAGTGTGGGCTCATTTGGTTTGTTGTGATGAGTTCTATACAATAAACTTGGTGACGATGACCTGATGATGGAGTCAGGAGGTGGGTAGTGGAACTCCTCAATGGCTACTTGAATACCCCTCGAGTTTGGGTTTATTTGGTTTGTTTTGACGAGTTCTATACATTAAACTTGGTGACGATGGTCTGATGATGGAGTCAGGAGGTGGAGAGTGAAACTACTCAACGGCTACTTGTATATCCTCGAGTGTGGGCTCATTTGGTTTGTTTTGATGAGTTCTATACATTATACTTGGTGACGATGGTCTGATGATGAAGTCAGGAGGTGGGTAGTGGGACGCCTCAATGGCTACTTGTATACCCTCGAGTGTGGGCTCATTTGGTTCGTTTTGATGAGTTCTATACATTAAACTTAATGACGATGGTCTGATGATGGAGTCAGGAGGTGGATAGTGTAACTCCTCATTGGCTACTTGTATACCCTTAAGTGTGGGCTCATTTGGTTAGTTTTAATGAGTTCTATACATTATACTTGGTGACGATGGTCTGATGATGGAGTCAGGAGGTGGATAGTGGAACTTCTCAACGGCTACTTGTATACCCTCGAGTGTGGGCTCAGTTGGGTTGTTTTGATGATTTCTATACATTACACTTGGTGACGATGGTCTGATGATGGAGTCAGGAGTTGGGTAGTGGAACTCCTAAATGGCTACAAACCAAACGAACCCAAACTCGAGGGTTATACAAGTAGCCATTGAGGTGTTCCACTATCTACCTCCTGACTCCATCATCCGACCATCGTGAACAAGTTTTATGCAAAGAACTAGTCAAAACAAACCAAACGAACACAAACTCGAGGCGGATACAAGTAGCCATTGAGGAGTTCCACTATCTACCTCCTGACTCCATCATCAAACCACCGTGACCAAGTGTTATGCATAGAACTCGTCAAAACAAACCAAACGAACCCAAACTCGAGGTGTATACAAGTAGCCATTGAGAAGTTCCACTTATCCACCTCCTGACTCCATCATCGGACCATTGTCACCAAGTTTAATGTATAGAACTCATCAAAACAAACCAAATGAACCGAAACTCGAGGGGTATTCAAGAAGCCATTGAGGAGTTCCACTATCCACCTCCTGACTCCATCATCAGACCATTATCACCAAGTATAATGTATAGAACTCATCAAAACAAACCAAATGAGCCCACACTCGAGGGCATACAAGTAGCCGTTGAGGAGTTCCACTATCCACCTCCTGACTCCGTCATCAGACCGTCGTCAACAAGTATAATGTATAGAACTCGTCAAAACAAACCAAATGAACCCAAACTCGAGGGGTATTCAAATAGCCATTGAGGAGTTCCACTACCCACCTCCTGAATCCATCATCAGACCATCGTCACCAAGTATAATGTATAGAACTCATCAAAACAAACCAAATGAGCCCACACTCGTAGGTATACAAGTAGCCGTTGAGGAGTTCCACTTATCCACCTCCTGACTCCATCATCGGACCATTGTCACCAAGTTTAATGTATAGAACTCATCAAAACAAACCAAATGAACCCAAACTCGAGGGGTATTCAAGTAGCCATTGAGGAGTTCCACTACCCCCCTCCTGACTCTATCATCAGACCATCGTCACCAAGTATAATGTATAGAACTCATCAAAACAAACCAAATGAGCCCACACTCGTGGGTATACAAGTAGGCGTTGAGGAGTTCCACTATCCACCTCCTGACTCCATCATCAGACCATCGTCACCAAATATAATGTATAGAACTCGTCAAAACAAACCAAATGAACCCAAACTCGAGGGGTATTCAAGTAACCATTGAGGAGTTCCACTACCCACCTCCTGACTCCATCATCAGATCATCGTCACCGAGTATAATGTATAGAACTCATCAAAACAAACCAAATGAGCCCACACTCGAGGGTATACAAGTAGCCGTTGAGGAGTTCCACTATCCACCTCCTGACTCCATCATCAGACCATCGTCACCAAGTTTAATGTATAGAACTCATCAAAACAAACCAAATGAGCCCACACTCGAGGGTATACAAGTAGCCGTTGAGGAGTTCCACTATCCACCTCCTGACTCCATCATCAGACCATCGTCACCAAATATAATTTATAGAACACGTCAAAAGAAACCAAATTTGTCATAAAATCCCTTGCGTGAAAAAAACCTTTCAAATTTTTGCCGACGATACCACAAAGTTATCTTTATTTAAATAACGTTTTATTTAAATAAAAAATTACTTAAAATAACCCCATATGTAGAATAATTATTCCGTATTTTATTCCTTATTTAAGATAAAAGTAGCGTGAATTATTCCCGTTCAATTAATTCCGGAATAACGAGCGCATGCATTTATTCTTATTCCCATCGATGTGAATAAGAATAAAAATTCTGTTCTTATTCTTGTTCAAGACAACTTTTGCCCAACTCTGGTTGCAGCCAACCCAACATTCACAAATCACAACTACGTCCAATTTGCAAATGATTGAGGTTTGAGGTAAACAAACATTAGAAGCTAGAACAACGTAATGACAACGCCGAACGTCGCGCGTGGCCCGCCCGCCTCGCATATTTGCACAGAGCGGCAACAGCGCAGCCGAAGCGCGCGGCTCTCATTTTAAAGCGCTATTATAACGTTATTCGACCGTATTTTATTTCGTTATGATATTCATTCTGTTACGATATTTATATCGTTATGGAGAATACCGCTTTTTTTATAACGCTATTTTTCAACATAACGAAATATATCGTTATAATATCGCTATTTTTTATAACGTTTTAAAGGCCTGCTTATAACCGATATATTTTTAAAAGAAAACTTATATGTTCTGTTATTATAGCATGGCAACAATCCTAATCAGTCAGTCAACATGGCGGCCCAAGATGAAGTTGACGTATGTGAAAGTTGGGAGGATATGGACGAAATTGGCGTAAGTGTATTTGTCGCTCCACCGGGACATTTCTGACGTCGACGCCGGCCGCCTTACAGTCCTTCACTCACAAGTTAATCTGTTTCAGTTAGACCAGAGGATCAAGCTGATGTCAAGTGCGTCCCTGCCAGTGAAAACTACGCTGAAAGGTTGCAAGGTTACGAACGTAATTGTAGAAGAGAGCACCTGTATTGGTTCTCAGTGCGTTATGCCGGAGCCAGCGATTCGAATTTTGAAGCGACCGTCGTCGCTTGCGAGCGGGCAGCTGAACGGGGAGCGAAACGCGCGCCCAGTGAAGACCCTCCAACAAAGACAGAAGGAGTACGAAGAAGCTCGACTACGGATACTGGGCGAAGCTCGGAGCCCCGAAGACGTCATTGACGACAAGTAAGCAATGCGACTAGTACCATCCTCGTTCCATTTACATAATCAGTAGAATTTATCTCTCAACTTATCTATGATTTATTTCAGTTTGAGCTGCTTACAAGAGAAACTCCAAGCGAATAGCATTAGCGATAGCCAAAACGGGAACAAAGTGAAGAATTGTCACAACGATAATGCTAAAGGGAAGGAGCGGAAGGTTCTAGTGAGGTTACCACCTGGAGCTACTGCATCAGGGGTGTTCCCGTCCCCACCGCCCCCGGGAGTTCTAGTTATAAGGACACCTCGCGGCCCGGACGGTACCAAAGGCTTCCAACAAAGGTAGCATCGACACATTACTTTCATACACAAATTTGTAATAAATTCCATCCACAAGGTACCCAAGAAAGACTTTGGAATATTGGCTTCACATGTCATTCACAGTTCTTAACTTGTGTTTGGACATTTCTTTGGTTTTTTTTGTTAGTGGTATGGTAATTTGTGTGCACAAACTCCAGTGGTGCTAGAGTGTGATGTTTTGCAATGTGTAAACAACAATTTTTTCCTTGTAGTTGCTTTTTATACAGTGCCACGTTTATTCCTGTCAAATTTGTGTGAGTAGCACTGAATATGTTAGGTTCTTACTGAACATGGCAATCTGATGTCACTGGTCAAATTTTAATAGTAAATATGTGCCTTTTTCAACTGTGGCATTGGTGGAATTATCAACAATGGGGTCATAACATACAAAGATTGATTGAATATGTTGGTGCATACTATTATGAAATGCACTGTTGTGCTGCCATAATGATAAGTGTACTTACTTTTGTATACTCATATTAGTATTTGGTAAAAAATTATACTTTGAAGACAGTCCTGAGGTGTTAAGTTTTGATCCTCCAAAACTTGCAAGTGTGAAAAATTGTTAGAGAGCATTTTAAAATTTTTGTTTACTAGCACCCCTGGAGTTTTAATATAATTTTTTTTTCATTTTGAAGAAATTTAGTAATTTTTTTTCGTAATTATACTATTAAATTATTTAATACTTAAACAGCATCAACTTTCATAGAGGTCATATTGATTACCATAGGGTAGAATGCATAAGGTCATATTCCATACAACTTCACAACTATGAAACAATTTTGTACTATTACTGTGTTGTTTAAGCCTCCATCATCACTTAGCAAGTAAAAATCAGGTGTTTTGTTAAAAAAACACATTATTTATTTTGTATTCAAATTAGCTGAATGAAAAGTAATAATATGAAATTGTTTCATACATGTCCAAAAAGCATTTGTATGGAAAGACATCAGAATACACTTTAACACTTTTGCTGCCAATCTACAAGGTGGGGTTCTCGGTTTGTAGAGAGTTTTGGAAACTAAAAATGGTTATACACCACGCTATCTGCTGCACATGTAGCATTGGTATAGGGCAGGAGTTATAACAAAAATGCAATTTATATGGATGTTCCATGCGCCGCTCGTAGCAGAGCGTGAACTGAAGGTGTACACTTAGAAAAAGGTTGGCAGAGAATGTGTAAAGAATGGCAATTTATGACCATGTCTTTTATAACCTGGCTAGCTAACTTGATGGCGTTTTTTTCGAAGATAAAGCATTTGTCCTTTACTAGCAAGTATGTAAGTGCGAGAGGGGCGAATACCTTATGTCCGCCATAAACGCAATCATGTTAGCTGAGCTGTCACCTATCTGCAAATGCTATGTGCCAGTGATCACATTGTTGCGAGTTTCATCCCGACGTCGTAACTCGGTTAGTTTTCCTTTTGGATCAAAAGCCGTGTCTGCACCGGACGCATGCTCGACCGCATGCCTCGGGCGAGGCGTGCTCGGCCGAGGCATGCGTCTGGTGTAGACACGGCTAATAACTATCAAATTGCATAATCCAATTTTGGTTAACTCAGTTACTGCCACGCTTCGCTCGTAGCGCTACGCCGTAGTCAATAGCAGCTTAATCTCTGTTTGTAGTGAAAATCGGCGGTAGCGCTCCAACCCATGAGTATCGTGATCGGCGCTGAACGGGTTAACGAACTATGACATCGTGATGGAAGTAGCAACAGTGATCACTTTTCCCAAAACTAACATGTAGCATAACATAAGTTCTTATGACACATGCATAAATTATGAATTGTGAATGAACACTGATGCTCACTGATGGGAACAATAATATTTATTGTAATGTAAGTGAGATCTAGAATGCCAATCTAGTATCAACATGTCGAATTGTATGTGCAACTTTACATTATACAACTATATTTTACTTAAATGTGTTGTCTAAACTGAAAATACATGTTCTATGTTCAAATCAACTATTGTAGGGCCATACACGCTTCACTAAACTGTGAGCGTGAGGACTGACTTTATGATTTATGGCCCCATTGTTGACCCGACAATAGTTGATTTGAATGTAGTGATACACTAAGGGCTTAGTCACACTTACCTGAATGTCAAATCGCAAATATGATAAGGGCCTAATGCTAGTTCTGATATTTAGTTTAGATGTTTTCATTGGTTGCTGAAACGCCTAATTTTACCATGAAACAATGTATGATTTCTTTCTAAATCGCAGTGGCCAATTTACGGAGCTACAAGATACAATTTTTGGCTGAATGCGCCATGAGCGCGATGCTATAAAAAAGAAAAAGTTACAATTTTAGTAGTCTAAACTAGCAACCCTGAGGCGCTAGACCAATAACGACTGGCGATTTAACCAGTGTTGCCTGTGCTCCGTTTCACGAAGCTAAAGTTACAATTTCATGGCTGGACGCAAACGTTCGGTTTCCGGATTCGGTTTTCGACTTACAGCCCTCTAGGTCTAGAGCATCGGTTCCCAACTTGGGGGTAGTAACCCTCCTGGGGGTACTTAACCCCATGGGGGTAAAGCAGCTATTCATCAGAGGTAAGCCAGTTGGTATCACAAAATGGATGAATAGAAGTGAGGTTTTAGCGATTAACGGTTATTTAAATTGGGGGTAAAAGAAAGAGCAAACAAATGGCAATGTATAATAATGTATGTATATAATATATAACTAGCTTCTGCCGCGACTCCGTCCGCGTGGAACTCGTTCATATCGTAGCTCTATACAAACTTTCACCCTCCCCCCCCATTTCACCCCCTTATGGGGATGATTTCCGGGATAAAAACTATCCTATGTCCTTCCAAATGGCTCAAACTATCTCTATACCAAATTTCATCTAAATCGGTTCAACAGTGAAGAGGTAACAGACAGACACACTTTCGCATTTATAATATTAGGATGGATGGATGGATTTACGTAAGGCGCGCATTTTCATACAGCTGTTCGTTACGCGTTAAGCTTGTCTATAAAAAGGCATTACAGTATTGTACTCGCATAAATAAAGGATGAGTCAGTGTACTAAAAGCACAATTTATGACGGGTAGATAGTCCAGGCAACTGACAACTTGTATGGAAAAAAATACAAATTTGGAAATAATTTATAATACTTAGCTGATTTTTTCTATGTAATGGATATATTATCAATTAAATAGTTACCTAGCGACAAAATCCAACAAAATTTCAGACAAAAAAATGATAACTTAACTAGCTTCTGAAAAGTGAGAAAAAATATTAATAAACAGTTTTATCGTTATTTTGGTTCATTTACATTTGCTCTATAATATAGATGAAAAATAATAAAAAAAAAACAAATCATGCTTTATTTTAATTTTTAATACAGTTGCTCAAAAAGTGGTACTTTTTGTAGCTGCAAATCGTGCGCAAAGTTGAATTTTGCGCACTAGTGCTTTTTACTTTTCCACGTGTATCGATCGACGTTTTTAATACAGTTGCGAAAAAAAAAAAACAACAAGTAAGGAATTTGATACTTTTATATTATTAATTCTGTAACATCATTGTAATACAGTTAAAAAATAATAAAGTTGTTCAAAAAAATAGTTATTTACGATACAAGTGCAGAAAATAGGAAATTCGCAACGAGTGGTGATAAATTAAAACTCGACCGAAGGAAGTGTTTTAAATCGACACGAGTTGCGAATTACCTATTCGCACGTGTATCGTACAGTCGCCATCACATACATCGGAGCAAACAAGCACGTCACAAACATCGGAACACACCTCTATTTTCAAGGCATTAGGGTGCATGTGCCGATATTTTTGAACACCTTTAGTGTACCTATGTATGTGATGGCGACTGTACAACGTTTTACAGTACATATGGCTCTTTAAAGTTTCGACATATGCACGGAAAGTGCTCTTTTCCGCACAAGTGCGGAAAAGTAGCACCATGTGTACTGTAAAAATTTTTTTGAAACAGTTCTTACTTGTTGTTTTTCTTATTTTTTTGCAACTGTATTAAAAAATGTCGTTCGATACACATGCGGAAATGTCATTCTTCACTCGTCCCGAGTCTTACCACTCGCCTACGGCTCGTGGCAAGATATCTCGGCGCTCGTGAAGTAATGACATACTTTCCGCACTAGCATCGAAATGTACTATTATATAATTACTTCCGGATGGAAAGTTTGTTGGATTCTTGAATAAAGCATCTTAGAATAACGTTTTAAAATGAAATAAACAAAAAAAAACGCTATTATAATTAAATGTTTTTCAAAACCGTATGTTGCCTGAAGTAAGAGTCTTTGGGAGCAGTGACGTTGCTACTATAAGTACTGGTAACGCAAGTTTTATAGTGATGTATTTATTTTGCCACTAGTCATTGTTTAAGCGCGTGTTACATATAATTTAATACTAAATTAGGCACTAACGAGAGGGACGCCGCAATACGTTGGAATGAGATAAAGCCTGCCTAATTTAGGATAATGTAATAACCCCTTTATAAAGCTACGGTAGCCTAGTGGTTCAAGCATGCGGCTGTCGTGGGTTCAAGTCCCGGCTCGTACCGTCGCCATCACATACATAGGTACACTATAGGTGTTCAAAAATATCGGCACATGCACCCTAATGCCTTGAAAATAGAGGTGTGTTCCGATGTTTGTGACGTGCTTGTTTGCTCCGATGTATGTGATGGCGACTGTACCAATGAGTTTTTCGGAACTTATGTACGGAATAATTACCGTTACCTTTTCAACCGACGAAAAAAACGGAGGAGGTTCTCAATTCGACGCGTATATTTTTTTTTTATGTATGACCACGCATAACTTTTTACAGAGTAGTTCGATTTTGATAATTCTTTTTTTATTGGAAAGGGTATAACCCGAAGTTGGTCCCATATAAATTTGGAAAAAAAAAACCAACCCTAAGGGTACGAAAATAGGGGATGATTGATTTGTCGTCGGTTAAAACTTTGTTTTCAAAGTAAATTATCGGTGAAAGAAAACAGCGTGGGCAAACCGGTCAGATCCCAGTAAGGTCTGGTTTTCTCTCTGGGTTGGAAGGTCCAATGGCAGTCGCTTTCGAAAAAGTAGTGCCTATGCCAAATATTGGGATTAGGTGTCAAAGCGGACCCGGGCTCCTTTAGGGCACAACCGGGAATAACGCTAGGAGGATGATGCATCATTGTTTATTGGAAATTATAGTGTTGCCATGATGTGTTTTACAACATTGTGAAATAGTACAATAAACATCAGAACTAGTGTTAGTGCCAATGGCCCTTTCTACGAAGTTACAAGTTTAAACTGGCTACACTGCGACGACTGGCAGTTTAGACATAGTATAAAGAGTGCTAAGTATGTTATCTTCATACAAACGCACCGCGCGCGGCTTGTATGTGTGCGCTATACTATCTATACGTCGCCGCACGCACACTCAAACAAAATCTCGACCCGTTTCGCACTGAGAGACCCGTTTCGCGCGCGGTGCGTTTGTATGAAGATAACATACTTTGCCCTCTTTATACTATGGTTTAGACTTTTAAAATTGTAACTTGGAGCTTTGTGAAATTGGCTCCAGCCATATTTACGATCCAAGTATTTCTTTTAAAACACTTGAAATTTTCAATCAGACAAAAGTTTTGATGAAAAATCATCATTATCCAATTTTATTAATGAATGTATTTATTAAACAATGTGTGCATACAATTGATAGAATAATTGTCGAAATTATAACCTTTTTATATCCCATTTTTCTACATTATACATTATAGTATATTTTTTAGAATAAGGTACTTGCTAATTGTATATTTTTAGCATATTATTTTACTGTGTTAAGTTTTGATGATGCTCATGGTTGGTTTGTGTCAATTTTGTGCACTAGGATACTATTATGGCTATTATGTCCAATGCATCGGGCATTTCTTTTGTGCACGCCACTTAGTATACCTAATTGGGATCCTGCATCTATTGAAGATAGGGCAGACTTCGTCGGGAATTGTATAATCGTCGTCAAAATATGTGTACAGTTTTGAACCTTACAGCATTGTAATAAGGCTGAAAATGTCTATATATTTTTGACGTCGACTGTAATATAATATGGTATTCGAGCTGCTAGCACAGCCCAAGTGAGCGCGACAAGCCATACTGTACCATTTAGAAACAGACTTTTTCTCGAATAAGTTGCTTAGACTAAAAGTTTTCCCTAAATGATTCATTAAAAAGTTAATGGTTTCAGAAAAAAATGCGTTAGTTAAATAATAGGAAAATGTATATTTGTTTAAATTAATTTATATTGTTTAGGAAAAAAGTACATTCAGGGGAATAGCACAATAGACTGGCAAGACTCGCCGACTGCCGTCCCTCTCGCACTACGCTGTTCAGAAAGAGGACGGTAGATGTTTCCGTGTCGTGTCAGTTGACCTAGCCCCACAGTTCCTTTTCATTTTCACAAATGAAAAGGAACTTGTGTGTACATTTCCTTTTCTTTTAATATTTTTTTTAATTATTAATTATTTTTATTATTTATAACTTATACTAATTTTCCCCCACTCAAATTAAATATGTTATTCAAATCATCACAAATAAAATATCAGCAAGTAAAGTAAGCAAATGACAGCAAGGATTAATTCTCCTTAAAATCGAGTATTGCAGGATCCTGAAGTCTTTAATTTGCGATTGACACAATACTGGTCGTGTTAGCATTCAGAGTGACTGAGGTGCATGAGTTCTGGTCAGAATTTGATTTGGTTTTACTAGCTGTGGTATTGTCATTCAGAAAACAAGATTTAAGGCACACAGTTGCAATTTGTCACAACAACCGATAGGCCGCAGCTATAGTTGGGAAGAGACGGCAAGCAATCATTCAATTAATTGCAAGTTGCATTGTGACATTGCAAGGTTCGTAATGGCCTATACAAGGGACACTTTAAAATGTACTTTTTATAATGGTTCAAAATTATTGTTAAGTTCGATTCAGAGTGTAAATTAGGGACTTTTCCCAAGTAACTAAGGTAACAATGTAATACTTAATCGATTGTTTTATATGTTGCATTAGGGTTCAGCTCGACCTCAAAGCTGGAAAACTAAAAATGTCGGAAGCGGCAACGCATGTATTAGCATTGTCAATATTTTTATTTGTTTGTACTTAGAAGTAAAGTCCGTTATATGTATAGTTACGTTGGAGTAGAGCCTTTTAAATGTTGAAATTTAGGGAATGGAAGATTATTATTATGTATTTTGAATACTTAGGGTAGTATTAGGTAGGTAATTAAGATTTATGTTGCATTTCGAAAAACGCGTGTATTTTATCGTCCGTAAGAAAAGCGTAGCACTGTTAACCGTTTATTTCGTCTGTCCATCTAATGTAAACCAGCTCAAAGTGGCGTCTTTAGGTAATGAAGTTAATTAACAATACGTTTTGAAATGTAACATTTTTTAAGAATATAATCCGCCTATTGCTCTAAATAAATATTTAAAAAGTGGCATTAGTTAAAATTTGCTCTATTTATGATGGATCTGAGATACTTAGAAGAAGAAAAAGGAACATAAGTACTATACAGGGTTTACGACATACACCCTGTATACGAAGCGAGATTTCACAGTGATACGACCCTGTCATATCGATTGGACAAATTAACTGCTTAATTAACCAGTCGAAGTGACAGCTACCTTAAATCTCCCAAAGTCTTCCAAACCGCGTGATACATTTTGCAAGTTATAGGCACTATACTGCTTAGCTAGTATGATCGCATTTACGTCGGACATTAAACGGTGATTAAATACTGATGATCCACCCATATCACAATTCGGATCACATGCATATTGACGTGTATCACAGGATTGTCAGTATATTGCAGAATATACGAATGATTTTGAAATCCGCCCACAGATAAGAAATACTCTGTGAGTGACTAAAGGAACATAAGACACGCACGAGTCTGCTTGGTGGATGGTATGAGCGGTACGCAGCTATAAGATAGAGCGAGATGGGGATATGGAAAAAGCAGAACTACCGCCTGGCCACTCTTTAATACTGACGCGATAAATAATTAGTTTTTAAAGAGCCTTTCAATACTGCGTCCATACTGAGTATTGCTGAAAATACTGGCAAATCAGGATCATCAGTATTTAATCACTGTGTATTGGTGGCCGCCTATAAAGCATTCGTCCCTTAGGTACTAGCAAGTATGTAAGTGCGAGCGGGACGAATGATGTCAGACAGCTTTGGCTGGCATCGACTTCAATTGTCACAAGGCGCGTCTTGCCACATTCACTCTTTCTGTTTAGAACAAAGAGATGCATAATAATAATAAAATAGGTACTTACTAGGTATAGTCCGGTGGCCGACTGCAAGAAACCCTACGTGATAAAAAAATAGAAAATGCCTACTCTGTAGGGGTAGCTGACTTTTAGTCACTTCAACTGCTCTTGGTCGGCCGCGGCTTAACTTGACAAATTTTGCGCAAAAGGCAAAAAAGTAGTACAAAAATTCATCGAAAAAAACGTCATCGAAAAATAGAATGAAACTGGTATGGTAGGATAGCTGCCTTTGAGGTCAGCAAAAAAAAGTGGTCGGCCAAATCCAGTGTTGGCAGGTTCCTGTGTCCGACCGAATTTGTGGTACCACGTGACTGCTGCATTTTACGTCATCCAAAAATGGAATAAAAAAAACGGATTATAATAGCTAAATTAAACCTGTTGACGTATGTCTTGGTCGGCCTCACCTTAGCCTGGCAGTTTTTGCAGTCCGACCACATTTATAAAAAAAATTGCTTGTTTCAATTATTGAAAATATCGTTTCTTCATTGCTTAAACCATATTTTCAATAATTGAAACAACCAAATTATTTTTATAAATGTGGTCGGACTGCAAAAACTGCCAGGCTAAGGTGAGGCCGACCAAGACATACGTCAACAGGTTTAATTTAGCTATTATAATCCGTTTTTTTCATTCCATTTTTCGATGACGTAAAATGCAGCAGTCACGTGGTACCACAAATTCGGTCGGACACAGGAACCTGCCAACACTGGATTTGGCCGACCACTTTTTTTTTACTGTCCTCAAAGGCAGCTATCCTACCATACAAGTTTCATTCTATTTTTCGATGAATTTTTGTACTACTTTTTTGCCATTTGCGCAAAATTTGCCAAGTTAAGCCGCGGCCGACCAAGAGCAGTTGAAGTGACTAAAAGTCAGCTACCCCTACAGAGTAGGCATTTTCTATTTTTTTATCACGTAGGGTTTCATGCAGTCGGCCACCGGACTAGTAGGTATACCTCGGCCACAGCTTGTAAAGTCAAACTAAAATCTGACCAGACTATACCAATTTTAGCATAAGTTTACAAAAAACTCTTGAGGATTGTGATATAGAGAATAATCATCTTGTTGCAAACCTTTCTGTTTATAATAAAATGACAAAAAGTGGATATTTTGTATCATTATCAATTTTCCGATTCCCGAATATATTTGGTCAGTAGAGTGACAATAATATTAAGCACAAACTCGATCTACAAATCTGCAACTGCCCGACATGCGACACCGTTCACTTACCCTTTTACCTCCCCGCGCTCGCTATGTGCGCTTCACATCGTACCCATAGCACCCATGTATCACCGTCACGTGGCCGTTTATTGTTCATATTCTAGTATTAAGCCGAGAACACCCAAGTAAGTACAGATTCGACGACCGCTTTAGCCTAGTTGGTAAGTGATCCTAACTACGAAGCAAGAGGTCCTGGGTTCGAATCCCGGTAAGGGCACTTATTTGTGTGATGAGCACGAATATTTGTTCCTGAGTCATGGATGTTTTCTATGTATGTATGTATTTCTCTATATAAGTATCTATATCGTCGTCTAGTACCCATAGTACAAGCTTTGCTTAGTTTGGTTTGGGACTAGGTTGATTTGTGTAAGATTGTCCGCAAATATTGATTTATTTAGATGTCGCGATCTGAGCCAGTATCTGTGATATGCGATTTTGTCCCTTCTTAACCGTGGTCCGGTTGTGTAGTCCGGCCAGCCGGCCTGTGGAAAATTTATTTTTTCTGTGATACGGTTAACCGCACCAAGGAAAGAAACAATTTTTCAGCTGTCCGGTCAACCGGACCATGGAAAATCTTAACCAGTTGTAATAAATGCAGAATTACGTAGGTAAAATAAATAGGTGAGATTGAACTTAAAAAAAAATTACAACTTGTAAGTAACTTTTAAATCATTAATTTAAGCATTATTTGGTGCACCTAGCACATTTGAAACTGTAGAATGAATGAAAATTATTGCTTCCCGCATAACGTTCACAATATCTTGCGTATGTGCTTGACTAAAATTTTCACAAACATTTGGTGCCTCCGTCAGGATCTCCCAAGTAGGTACCAGCTGCCAAATGCTCCCCGCACACACGAGTGTTTTGTGGTACCTATATAAAAGTTCAAGTCACACAGTAAGCGTACCCTTACAATGTCGGGTATCATTAATAAAAGCGTATTAGGACACCCGAAAAATATACAGTGATTTATATTTTCGTACGCTCGTACCAGACTCATTTTCATACAACGTCAACCACACTCTAACTCATCTATGAACGTCAATAACAAAGTTGAGTGAACAAGGACATTATTGACAATAATAGCTTATAAAGAGCGTCCAATGCTCCTAGTCGATTAGGTAAGCAACAAGGTTATATATATGTATATATATAGATAGATAGATAGAGACATATTTATATGTATTGTGTCGTTTAGGCCTCGAGACAATTTAACCATTACACGTTATGTCGATTGTATATTTTGGCAGTGTACTTTTGTGCCACAGGATCATTATGGGGGATTTGTTCGCCAGCCGGACTATGGAAAATTTGTATTTTTCGATTGTTCGGTGGTGATATTACCGGACCAAGGTACAGTGTACAGATGTACAACCAACCAAACAGTATCGCCACCGGACAATCGAAAAAAGAAATTTTCCACGGTCCGGCTGGCCGGACTGCACAACCAGACCACGGTTAAGAAGGGGATTTTGTTAAAGGGAGACGTACCTATACCCACTGATGTTTCTACAGGAGACGCTACACGGGCCGATATCGGCGACGGGTGATTTGGCCCGTGTGGATACGTGTCAGAAGCACGGCGGCCGGCCAAATCAAGGTCACTCCATACTAGATTTTCTGTGACCTTGCTTGGTCGTCCGACAAAATCGGCCCGTGGAGCGACTCCTTATCAATATGGGCCTCTATTCCATCCGCGATTTTTGATGGGGTCTATACATGTCATAATTTTTCAGAAGCTGACTAATTGCTATCGTCTGGAGGCATGTTGTGCTGCTGATCTAACTGTCAAACGAGTTGTACTGAGAAATTGCATGCACGTGTGGTCGGATTGTTACATCTGTACGACACCCAATTCTGACTTCGACATGTTGTACTGACAAATTGTGGTGAAATGAAATCATATAATCTGTAGACCCCATCACAAAAGGGTACACATCCCCACTTTCATGCCTTTATCTTTCAAAATCAAAGAGCCGTAGGTAATAGGTATGCCGAATTTTTGGGCGGCTCGTGAGACGTAAGTACTTACTCGTACTTATAGTGAGTACTTAGAACATCCTTGACGACTTCCTAATTTTCCTTATCTCCGAAGATGATGTTAGATAAGGCTCGAGTTATGAAATATTTGTTGGTTGTTTATAGGTTGTGTCGCGATTTTACTGATAATAACCGGTTTGATTCTGTTTAGTTTTAAATTCTTACGCTTACGTGATTCCGTATAATTCTTTATCCTAGATAACTTATGGGGAGAATTTTTCTATTTGTCCTGTTGCGTTAGACAAACACTTGTAGTTGTTGTTGTTATAGGTAGGTATATACCGCTTGTCGGAGTTGGTTGCTGCGGTAGTTACGCGGTGCGGGAGGGGTTAAAGCTCTAAAGGCCTCCACACACCGGTCGCGTGCGCGGGTCGGGCGCGGGCCCGCGCAAGTTGTAAAACATTGAAACTACACTTCAAACACACATCGAACGCGGACCCGCGCGGGCCCGCGGCGGGCCCTCGAGCTCGCGTTCGATGTGTGTTTGAAGTTTATATTCAATGTTTTACAACTTGCGCGGGCCCGCGCCCAACCCGCGCCCGACCCGCGCCCGCGACCGGTGTGTGGAGGCCTTTACAACACACAAATACACTTCCCGCAACTTGCAGGTACCCAGTTAAACGGTAGGTAATCGAACAAAATAGGTATTTTAGAATTTATACAAAAAATACAAAATATTTTATATTGGTTTAAAACACGTAGTGGTATACAGACAGGGCAAAAGATTGAGGCCCCTCATTAGGTATATACCTATGTACCTGTGTTGAGAAGTCTCGCTCTTCCAAAGATAGTACCTACCAGTGGCGGAGCGCCCATACAAGCCGATTCCCACCGGCTTGCCTAAAATTTCTTGCTATATATTACCAAACTCGCAAATCATTAAAAAACAGCCCTTCTTGTTGCTCCGGGTTGTCCAATGAAAATTCTCACGAGCCGCCACTGGTACAGTAGACGGCAAACTTCGTGCGCAAATGAGGGGAAGTGGGGGGGCAGCTTGCACGTACAATTCGCCTTTGCGCAGGCAAGGTCATTTGCGCACGAAGTTTGCCGTCTACTGTACCTACGTTGTAATGATCCACAATTTAAGCCCCTGCTAGACGGTCGCCAACACGCCTCTCCGACCGGGCGGCCTTGGTCGGCACCGACCGCTGTAGCACAGATTATATAATAGTTCGCTGTAGTATGAAATTTAGCTCCAAACAACTGTCTATACCTCGCAGGTAAAATACAACTTTCCCCCCTTGTATAACAAATAACTATTTCACCTCACTAGCTCGGAAAGGCCTTTTTGTATGTTTGATATTTATTGAGAAAATCGCTTTATATCCATGAAGAAAGTAGACGTAGAACGTTAAATGTTTATTTTTGTTTTTTGTATATTTTATGAAATATTTTTTTTCCTTTTCTTTCAACTTTATTTTTATTTATTTTTAACTTATTTCTTACTTTTTTTGTATTTTTTTTTTACTTATATTTTTACCCTTTTTCTTATTTTCCTCGCTATAGTGAGGTGAAAAGATTTGTGTTATACACGGGTGAAAAGTTATTTTACGTCTCGTGTGTTGAAACTAGAAACACTCGCTACGCTCAGGATTCTATTTTTGAACCACTCGCTTCGCTCGTCGTCAATCATAGAATGTTTTCGCTAGCTCGTGTTTCAAATGAACACTCCCAGGTAAAATACAACTTTCCCCCCTTGTATAACAAATAACTATTTCACCTCACTAGCTCGGAAAGCCCTTTTTGTATGTTTGATACCTGTTGAGAAAATCGCTTTTTATCCACATGTGAAGAAAGACCTTTGACAATGCAGAGTATATTATGAGACAATGATAGTGTAACCGTTGTGAATGACAGAGACAGACAGCCCAGATAGCCATTTTCAGTCGCAGCATTTTCAAAGCAGTAACAAGTCACAATGGTTTGGTAACTGCTACGGCACATTGCAACTGTGTTGTCTTTGGTTTCTACGTGTAGTAACAGTTGATACACAATGCGACCACTAAACCACTAGTAACTGTGTGTGGTCGCTGTTTCCACGCATAACGGAAACATTTGTGTCTACACACTTTTAAACACTTTGCGTTTAGTTTGTGACTAGTGTACAAACTAGGGAATAATGTGTAGTAACGGTGTGGTAACTCTGTAACCAATAAAAATAAAGTATACGCGAAGTGTAATAATGTTACGTCAATGTTTCGGAACTTGTTAACGGTAAATGACAACAAAAAGGCTTCAAGAAAACCAAAGCTTCTCAATCGTCATTTCATACTGTTCACATCTTGTCATAATTAATCAAAAAAATTGCGTTTAATCATGTGTGAGCCAATAAACGAAAGGAATAAAGCAAAACCATACAGACTCTCATCGGACTTCTACAGAAAAGTTGCAAAATTAAAGAATTTACACAACAAAACCCCAAGTAAGTAAATACTGACTTAAATACTAGTAATTTTTTTAAATTCTTTTCCAAACAAATGATTAAAAATAGCAATATAAAACTAAATGGTGATCACGAACTCTACCAAATGAAAAAAAATATTACGTAATTACACTCAATAGTGGTTTAATGAGATTAGAATAATATAAGGAACATGGCACATTTAACTTTAAATTATTTATCCAGGTACATCGACTACATCGATATCATCGGCTAACAATCAAGATGATGACTTTATTGCCAAAACACCTAGTGCCGAAGTACCTGATGCCGAAGAACCTAGTTCCGAAATGCCAAAAACCCCTCCTAGTATTTGTGATGTCAATGAAATGCCGCATACAGGCGCCGAATACTGTAATGCAGATACGCTTGGATCGTCAGATTCTGACAGTGAAATGGATTTTATAAATATAAGAAATCAAATTCAACAATGGGCGCTTTAGTACCAAATTCATCATAATGCCTTGAATGAATTACTTCGTATATTGCGAGAGAATGCAAGTACGAATTTGAAGAATGTCTTACCAACAGATAGTAGATCTTTATTAAAAACGCCGAGAAGTAGCAATATAGTTAAAATGGCAAATGGAGAATATTGGTACAATGGCCTAGAAAATTCTCTAAAATATGTTTTGTCCAAAAACATTTCAGTATTACCGACGTGCATATTTGTGACATTTAATATAGATGGTTTGCCTATCGCGAGAAGCACTAAAAACGAATTTTGGCCAATATTGTGCAGAATAAAGGACATAAATATTGCTCCAATAGTTGTAGCAATATTTTTTGGGAGTACAAAACCGCCCTTAGAATTATTTTTGCGTCCATTTGTAAGCGAGCTCTTAAAATTACTTCAAGATGGATTAGTAATTCAAAACCGAATCTTTACTGTAAAAATCCGTTGCTTTATATGTGACACACCAGCAAGGTGTTTTATAAAAGGTACTGTAGGGTTTAACAGTTACCATGGATGTATGAAATGTGCAGTTATTGGAGAGTATGATAGAAGAGGTCGTCACATGAGTTTTCCTAGAACGGACATGCCTTTGCGCACCGATCATTCTTTCAGAAATCGGTTAGATCCGGATCACCATAAGGAAAAGAGTGCAATAGAAGATTTACCTATTGATCTGGTTAACGATTTCATAATTGCAGATGCTCTTCATTTATTAGATTTAGGCGTTATGAAGAGATGTTTGCTGGGCTGGACAAGTGGCAGTTATAACTTTCAAACTAAGTGGCCAGCAAGGGAAATCCAGGAGGTGTCAAGGAAGCTTATTGAAATCAAATCAACTACACCATCTGAAATTCACCAAGGAAGACTGAGGGAATTAGATTCCATTCACTTTTGGAAAGGCACAGAATTCAAGAACTTTTTGTTATATTTTGGGCCTGTAGTGCTAAAACAACATTTATCCTTGGAAGTATATCAACATTTCCTAACATTGTTCTGTGCCACTACAATTTGTTATTCTGATGCCTATATACCTTACCGTCACATCAGTGAAAAACTTTATGTTGATTACATTGAAAGATTTGCAGAAATTTACGGTCAAGACTCCGTGAGTAGCAATATTCATAATTTATGTCATGTTGTAAATGACGTCAAAAGGCTCGGTTCTCTACCTTCTTTAAGTGCATATCCATTTGAAAGTATGCTATTTAGAATTAAAAACTTGCTACGAAAAGGTAATCAACCATTGGCGCAAGTAGCGAATCGCATACAAGAACTATCAAAGTTAAATGTAGACTACAAATGCAAACAGTCATATCCTGTAGTAAAATACGAAAGCTTACTGGAAACAGGGGAAAAAGCATTTGCTACTGTCAAGATTAGTGAAAATTATTCGTTATCGAAAAACATTAAAGACAAGTGGTTTTTAACTACCACTAATGATATTATAGAAATGAAATTCGCTACTTGTAATGAGGGAAAAATAAAAATCCATGGAAGTAATATAAAAACCAAATGTAATTTTTTTGACCTACCATTCAAATCTTCATATATCAATATATATGCAACATCGCTTCCTTACGAAACTGACGTATTAAAAGAATACGATTTACAAGATGTTAAATGTAAACTCATATCTATGGTTTGCAGCAACCAAATGGTATTTTTTCCAATATTAACAACATTGGAAGTGAAAAATGTTTAGATATACCTACATAGTTTAGTCTGCACGTAAACATTTTAAGTTAGATCGAAATCTCGTTTTATTTCAATCGTTTTAATAAACTAACTCAAACATAAAATAACAACAATAATCAGATAGATTTTTTTTCAAAACATACAATCATAGAACTATCCGAATCAGTCTGTGCTTAACCCGTAACATATATCAAAGTTACTTTGATAACTTCGGTACATATACTTGTTGAAGACTACATCCTAAACGTAAATCTAATTGAATTAACCATAAGTAGAGTCATCAGTAAGCATGGTAGGTACATTAAGATTTTGGAAAGTGTACATATTCTATTTTTAATTAATGGTGTCCCTTTCAGGGACTCAAAAACTACGGCTTTTATTATTTTATAACCCACAGTTTTTCCACTATATTTTTAAAATCATTTATTCGACAGTTCAAACGTTTGTGTTTTGAGTGCCTGGTCTTTCACGAAATAATTAATATAAAAAAGCTGACGATGACAATTGACAATTTTCCTCACGTCTTAAACGGTCAATCTCCGCCGGTTTGCACGTGTTTGGCCATAATACAACCCCACCCTTTACCCAGTTACTGGGTACCAGCGATATAAATTTTTTTGAATTTTCCTCCGTCAACACAACGGAAAACGGCATTATTTTTAAACTTTGAGAACCTCTGTAAACGAAAAAGAACATGGAACCATTTTGTAAATTTAGTAACTTTGTTACTACCTCAAGTTTAACATCGTCACAATCTAGTAACTGTGTGACCACAGTATTGTTTATATCATAATTAACAGTTTTATAGTTAATACTTGCTTTTATATATATATTATTGTTATTGTTAAAAGCTTTGATTATTGTTGCAAGCTTTTGAGCTCTTTAAATGTATCGACTTATTTAAATAATGCAATATATTAAGTATCATGTTTTTTGCTATATTGGCTAAATTATGACTATATGATGGCGCGTTGATAAAATTCATCCAATATGATCAAATGACACGAAGAATTCCTTTTCCCATTGAGATTTAAACACATATTCTTAACTAATTATCACTATTAAAGCAAATACTTACGTTGTGAATTTTGTTGTAATGGCGTCTCTTCTATTATTAGTATTATTTCAAATCACCACAAAATAAAGTTAGCTTTTTCGTAACATTCCAACGAGTTCTGTCAAAATGAGTGAATGAACGAATGAATTCTGCGATGACTGGTTTCAAACTGGGAACATTGTTACCACACGGCGACAGAACTGTGAAACCAAAAGTTACTGTGTCGACTCTTCCCCAATTTTGGTAGCGGCGACCGAACAATGACGTAACAGCAACCAAACGTGTTACCAGAATCAGTTTGTTCCTACACATAAGTGTCGTAAAACTTACGTAACTGCTACCAAAAATGGTTATATGGGAGATCACACTGATGGACTGAACTGACGCCAGAATTAGCGTATAACCGAAGCGTAAACCTAGAATGGACATTCGGGATGGGATGGGCATGGGCATATAGGCTCGTACCTAATAATACCTAACTAGGTCTTATCTTATCTAGGTGAGGGCCCTTTCGGATGCACTTCGACCCAGTGGGATCTTTTGTGCATACCTAACTAGGTACTAACGTTCTTTTTATTAGGGTTCCGTACTCAAAGAGTAAAACGGGACCCTATTACTAAGACTTCGCTGTCCGTCCGTCCGTCCGTCTGTCTGTCACCAGGCTGTATCTCAAGAACCGTGATAGCTAGAGAGTTGAAATTTTCACAGATTATGTATTTCTGTTGCCGCTATAACAACAAATACTAAAAACAAAATAAAATAAATATTTTTATTGATAAACGGTACGGAACCCTTCGTGCGCGAGTCCGACTCGCACTTGGCCGGTTTTTTTGGCCGAGCCGCGCGATCAGCTTTTATAATTAAGGGAACCCTACCTACTATGTCACAATTTTATGAAATTATAGAATACTAAGGAAATCGTAAATATAATTAATTAATTAAATACCAATGCAATTGAAACGGCGTAAGGCAAACTAGTTCCATAATTATATGCACGGTATAAAACGAAACTAGTTTCAAGTTGTTCTCAGTTCTCATAATAACTTGTGCGTGCAGTGTTGTTTTCGATAAAAAGAGTTAAAAGACTCTAGGTAGATCACCTACTCAATCATTCTTTTAGCAAGCTTCTTAAATGTAGAAGATCGAATTCGGAATTGTTAGCGAGCGTTCTTGAAAATAACTTGCGTGTTTATTATTAAAGATTAAGTTACGAATAAAACAAGAGCTTCACGAAGTGCCGGAGTGTTTTTTACTTTTTAACAATGGCAGGCATATATGGCTTGAGTGATCACGATAAAGCCGTTTTGAGGAGTATATT
This sequence comes from Epinotia brunnichana, assembly GCA_963854355.1. NCBI lineage: Eukaryota > Metazoa > Arthropoda > Insecta > Lepidoptera > Tortricidae > Epinotia > Epinotia brunnichana. Next base: position 6,487,841 of record OY977946.1, read on the forward strand.
CGACCCAACAGCCACTATAGCTGCCGTTGATGGGGATGAGGACACGTTTGCTGAGGAAGATGATGGTAGGTAGCATTGTATATACAGGGTGGGCCCTGTAACACGAGCAAATATTCAAAAGGAGGCTTCCTTAGAGCATTTGCAGTAACCCCTTGTGTATCATTCACTTGGTTACGGAGAAATTTTGATCTAAAGTTATGACCTCCAAGTAATGTATCTTGGCACCACGAGATCATATCACGGCAGTCAATGCAGATTTTGAGGTAACATCATGTAATGAGTCATAATAGTTTTTGCATTTTTGTGTTCAACAGATAGTTTTGTGATTTTTTCATTTTTTTTTCTTTTTTTTTGTGTTTTTAAAATAAAAAGTTACTCATAGCACTCCAGAAGAGTAAAAAAATACAAGTAAACTTATTTTAAAGAATTTTTTTTTTCAAAAAAAATATTTTTTTTTCGCATAAAACCACTTCGAAATAATTGTTCACAAGCTTAATAATCTACCGTTTAATTTTTTGCTCCAGTTACAGGGCCCACCCTGTATATACTTGTTGGTATTTAGAATAGAAACTTACAAGAAATAATGAGGTTCCGCTTTATTGTGGAAATTCATCAAAACAACTGGATTGACGACAAATCACGTGAACTATATTTCTGGTCAACCAGGCTTTAAGTATTCATTACCTTGTCTCTGAGGACGCTTTAAGGGACTCGCCATACAAGCGTAGTTTAGTTCTCATATTAAAACGACATGGTAGAATAACATGAAACTTTGTATACCTACAGAATGGTATCTAGGTCGGAAACTATTTTCTGTTGCTAGAAATCAAAATAGAAAAAATAAAGCGAGTAAAACGTTTTTAATACAGTCTATATACTTAATCGGTTCATTTTTAGGGTTCCGTACTCAAAGAGTAAAACGGGACCCAATTACTAAGACTCCGCTGTCCGTCCGTCTGTCACCAGGCTGTATCTCGCTGATACCGTGATAGTTCCAGCTGAAATTTTCACAGATGATGTATTTCTGTTGCCGCTATAACAACAAATACTAAAAAGACAGAATAAAATAGTTTTTTTTATAATAATGGTACGGAACCCTTCGTGCGCAAGTCCGACTCGCACTTGGCCGGTTTTTTTTCTACTTATTAGGTATAAGTAATTTATAGCAAAAAAAACTAGTTTCCGACCTAGATACTCGTATAGCGGATCACATTGTGTATTAAAGTTTCATAAAATGAGAACATAACTACTTTTGTATGGAGAGGCGAATTTAGACTACGTTAAATAAAATGATCAATGAAGTGAAATTAAATAGTTAGGAATTACGTAGGGTACCTACATTAGTTCCTTGGAAAATTTCTGTTTGGCCTTAGGGCCTTTGCTAGTCAATCAGTCATTGACTGGCAAATAATGCCTTGTAGCATTACGTCCGCTTTTTGTAATATTTTATTTGTTAAGTTGCGTTAGTGTAAGTTTAAATACCTCTGTTTTAGAGCCTACTACTGACGCAGAGAAACAGTCAGTACAACTCTGCGCCCAAGGAGTGCGATTGGCCAACGAGGGCACACTAGATGAAGCCCTAGAAGTCCTAAATAAAGCCGTCGAAGCGGCCCCGGACCGCGCGGAGCCATACAACGACAGGGCTCAACTGTTCCGGCTCATGAAGAAAGATGACGGTAAGGCGTGATCAAAAAAAAAGGACCTAGATGGAAAACATTTTTTTTTATTTAATACATTTATTAAAATAAAAATACATTTCGTTGAACAGAAATTATTAAAGTGTCGTTAAAGCAATATCGGGTTTGTATCGACACCGCATTCGTGGACAGTTATAACATCAATACTAACATAAAAAGGAGCTGGTTGTGTCGGAGATCCGTTAATTAAGTTTAAGTGGATACTTCTTTGTTAGCTATGGAACCCTAATATATCTGAATTAATTCACTAAAATCTGTATAAGTACAGATACATCGGTATATATGGCAACATTGACTGACGTAGCTCATTTGGCTCGCAACACATTGAAAATGGCGGTAACTTCAGCATTATTGTCATGTCCGCCTCAGTGCCGCCACATAAACTAAATAACATTTTGTGATTAACAACTAATGGTAAATAAAGAAGGATTAAACATGTAACAAACAATTATTTGAAATCAGATTAGGCTTCTCTATAAAAAGTTATTCCGGAAGTCACGTGATACATTTTGAACTGTAAAACTGTAAATAATTTACTTTGAAAACAAAGTTTTAACCGACGAAAAATCAATCATCCCCTATTTTCGTACCCCTAGGGTTGGTTTTTTTTGAGGGAAAAATCGAACTACTCTGTAAAAAGTTATGCGTGGTCATACATAAAAAAAAATATACGCGTCGAATTGAGAACCTCCTACGTTTTTTTCGTCGGTTGAAAAGAGCTATCGTAGGAGTTACCTCCGGTTCTTTACGGTTATGAACTAACAATTCTTTTATAAATTCGTTGCTAGGGACTTTGTTGATGCCGGAACCATAAAACTTCTGTGGTACGGTAGCGTACCGCTCTTATCAGAAGCAAGATTGAATCGGCCGCTGTTGTCTCGCAGAAAGTCCCCGCTTATTCGAGCTTTGCACTTTATAAACTCGTTGCTTGAATCAGCACTAATGTGTGATGAATGTTTGACATTCTGCGAGAAGATGGACGCACGACCGTCTTCTGTGTATTTATTATTTGTATCACTGTAATGCTAAGTTGTGAAATTGTATGGAATAAATAAATAAATATAGGGAAGTAGCAGAGAGCCATGGAGCGAGCCATGTTAGGCATCCTTGTAGATCGTGTCCCTAACAATGAAATCCGGCGCCGAACGAAAGTAGCGGACGTCGGCAAACGAATTACACACTTAAAGTGGGGGTGGGCGGGACACTTGGCGAGGAGAAACGATGGGAGATGGACAAAACCGGTTACTGAATGGTGGCCAAGGTCATCGAAACGGTCAGTGGGCAGACCACCAGCCCGATGGACCGATGATATCTGCCGAACAGGAAGCAAACAGTGGATGAGATTAGCACAGGATCGGGGAGAGTGGCGTAATAAAGAAGAGGCCTATACTCAACAGTGGGTGGATACGGGCTGAATAGATAGATAGATAGAGGGAAGTAGCACTAAATAGCTACAATAATTCCCACCCGGGTACAAGAACCGTTCCTCATGTATGTAAAGGTACGAGTATGCGATTCGCAACCTAATGAAAAATTGTTTATTCAGTAGCTTAACTTAACTTAACTAAATACACGTTGGTGTCTCTTTTTAAGTATCGAGATACTTGTGTCAAGAGACGCCACGCTTCCACAGAGTAACTTGACACGTACAGAAGTGCACAAAACATGTTCAGATATATATCAGATATATGAGGAGTAAACCTATTAGGGATTATCTCTCACCTCATTCCATCCAATTAAAAATGTATCGCTCCGAGCAGAATACGAACCTGCGATATTCAGGCATACACGCCTCCCAAAGGCGTTGTAGGAGCTGGTTGAAATATTTGTCGACCAAGCAGGTTGTTCCGATAGCTCAGTTGGCCGGCGGATCGCGTAGGTGTGTACCTATTTCTGAATGTCGCAGGTTCAAATCCTGCTCGGAGCGATACATGTTTTAAAAAAAAATCCGTTTAATTTGAAAAAGATTGCCTCTGCAGTCGGCAGTGTAGGTAGGTATAATGAAGGGCTCAGTTACAGTATAATGAAGAGTTAAGATAAAAACTCTCTCTCTGTCCCACTCGTTGAGATCAGTGTTCGTTAATAGACGCGTTTTACCTGAAATAAAACGCATATTAAAATACTTACCTAACTGGAAGCTTTATAATTGAGAGAGCATATCCGTTTCCGTCGAATTATCACCAGTTTTAGTGCTTTATTTGACTTTAGTTTCCGGCGACAGTGGCGACACCTGGTGGACCACGCCATCTTTACGAAGGTAATAGGTGTCCGGTGGTTTTTACCTCATTGGCTCTATTTCACCAGGCAGAAATGAATGGAAAGCTTCCAGTTAGGTAAGTATTTTAATATGCGTTTTATTTCAGGTAAAACGCGTCTATTAAATTACTTGACCGTCACTGGAAGCTTTATAATTGAGACCTGTTTGTTATCGCCTGGTGCCGCCACTTGTAAAGTCAATTTTAACGTCAATGTGACTCTTATTAATGCAAAAGCGAAAATTATAATGTAAATAATTTTATTTCTTAAATATGTAATTTTACAGCAGTTGTAAATACTCGTAATGCATATTATACAAATATTAAATTTCTTTGCAATCTGTTGCATATGTAGACGAGTCCTTACTTAGTTTTAATTTGATGATATTTCTTATCAGTTATCATATACTTATTATATGAAAATATGTATGTAGTTTACATGACAAGATTCAATTTACCATGTAACAATCTTAATCAAACTCACTTAAACGGGATCAAAATTTCAATTAAAAAACTAGTGGAGGAAGAAGTACTTGTACTTGCTACTTCTCTCCTATAAAATAGCTGGAAAGTATTAGCTGATTGCCAGTTTCCAGTTTCTGTACGTGAGGCTGGCTGAGGCAGACCTTTAAGTGTAATAAATAAATTAAACACTTTTGCAGAATTACGTCTCTTATTTAACAATGTTATTGTTCGTTCTATCCAGAAAATAGGATTTAATTTACGATTATTTGCATTTACTAACAACTTCCAACCGGACTGTCTGTATTTACTAGAGTCTGTTTTTGAGCCGAATTGGGGCCAAAATATTATGCTTTCATCTGATTTTACACAGTGGTCAGAGTCAATTGAAAGCAAGGTCAAATCATGTATGCGTCTACCTGAACAAAGCAGTAATAAAGCTGCAGTGTGACGCGATGTCTGAAAAACATTATTTACGTCTACCTCATAATCAGTTAAAAATGTTATCAGCTTACTAACATCCCAAACCGGAGGCTTAGGATTTTTAGGACATTTTAATGAAATCGACTTTAAAATGTGCTTCACCAGAACATGTGAGCTCAAGCAACTTGAGGTTCCAGTATTACACAGTGTTGAAACGACTGACTTGTGTAAAAGTATAGTATTCAAAGATAGTTTATGTATTAAAAATAAATCCGATAGAAATTGCGCTAATTGAGCTCCTGTTGGGTTCTTAGGATTAATATTTTTTGTATTTGACCAAACCATCCAACGTTGCCAAGCCGTTTTATAAGTTCTTAAATTCGATTTTCTCCAAGAATTTTAAGCAACAACTGTTGTTCAGGGTTCCATGATTCTATCGCCTCAGACCACCCCCACATTTTCAAACCTCCAGAATGATGTTCTCGACTTTGGGAGGTGGTAGCCCTGTTGACATGTCGACTAGATTCTTCTGCAGGTTCCTCAAGGTTACTGGTGCTGCTAGCGCTCGGGCTTTGAGATCTGCGCGCCAGAATACCTTCTCCCAGCGAGGCACAACTATCAGAAATATTCCAGTCGACTGGTTCAGATGTGACAAGACTCTGGGGACCAGGAATGGTGGTGAGAATACCCACGCTAGTGGGTAATTCCACGATGTGCTGAAGGCATCGTGATACAAGGCTTGTTGATCTCTCAGGTCTCGAGACACATAATTGTGCACTACGTGGGCTGTTGCCGAGGCAAACAGATCGATCACCGGTGTTCTCCACTTCGCAAACACTATCTCCACGGAATCTGGTAGTAAGTGCCACTCTGGAGGTGGGCGGTGACGTGACAAGTTGTCGGCTTGACAATTGTACTTGCCCGGTAGATAGTGTATGCTGAAGTGTATTTGATGTCGGTCTAGGAGATCCAAAATCTAGTGGGTTATATTCATTATCGCCAACGATTTTGAACCCCCTTCTTTCCATAGATGAGCAACAGCCGTCCTGCTGTCGGACTGTATCAGAATCGAACTGCGACACAACAGTTGAACATGGCCTTGGAGAGCGTGCAGAATAGCTAGCATTTCCTTCTGATTGCAATGAAGGTTCTGTTCTTCTCGTGACCACGAGCCCGAGATAGCTAGATTGTTCAGCTGCGCTCCCCAAGCTAAGTCCGATGCATCGGTCGTTAGAAAGTCGGTAGGGGGAGGATAATGCAGGGGTGTTGACGCCTGACAATTCTGAATCCACCAACTCAATTCGTTGGACACGTGTTGCGGTATCGGGAACGCTTTGGTCGATGGATTTGGCAAGGTGTTTAGAAACATCAAAAGTCGTCGATGATTGAGCCGACCCCGTGGGACGACAAAACTCGCGAAATTTAAAGAGCCTACGATCCTTTGAGTATTTTTCAAGGTCAATATTCCTTTTGCGAGGACTTGTTTCAGATCTTTGCTTAGCGACATTACTTTGTCTTTCGGTAGGGATTTTAGATTGTCCCAGGTTCGCCAAAGTATTCCCAGGTACTCTATGATTTTCTGTGGATGGAGAATTGACTTCTCGAAATTGACTTTCCAGCCGAGACGCTGAAGTGTCTGAACAGTGATATTGACATGATCTTGTAGTATGCGAGCATCTTGATGGACCATTAAATAATCGTCCAGATACACTATGATCCTTACATTCCATTGTTGTCGCAACGTTTGAGCCACCCAATTTGTAAGTATTGAAAACGTTTTTGGAGCTGTGCTCAGGCCCATCGGAAGACATGTAATTTCTAGCAATTCCCTGTTGTAAATCAGGCGTAAGAAGCGCCTGTGTGCTTCGGCTACTTTCACGTGAAAGTACGCTTGTGATATATCGACTTTGCACATCCAATCGTTTGCTTGTAGAAAGTCGGGGATACGATGCATGTTTATGAGATGAAAGGGTTCGGACATTACATAGTCGTTTAGCGCTTTCAAGTTGAATATTGGTCGAGCCGACCCGTCTGACTTCGGCACCAGAAAAAGAGGGGAAATGAAGCTCGGCGACGGCTGCGCCACCTTTAAGCTTTCATTTTTTGCACTACAACAGACATTTCCTTTGATGCAGGGGTATGAAAGGGACCTGTGTTTATATTGGGATACACCAGTGGGGGTTTTGCAAAGAACGGTTTGCGATACCCTTGAATTAGCTTTAATGCAACCTCTGGTGCTCCCATTTTCTTCCACTGCGTGTGAAAGAGCGCTAACTGACCTGCCCGGAACGGTTCCGAGTCATTGTTTCTGCCTATTTTGGTTGCCTTTATAAACTGTACCGGTATTGCCTCGTCCTCTGATGCCTCCACGACCGGGCCGCGAGCCTCGATTCCGAAATGTACCTCTTCCACTAGTGTGGTGGTACATGGCCTGATTAATTGGAGGTTGGCTTACCCACGGGTAAGTTGGTTGTTGACAATTTTGGCAATGGCATACACCCCGCGAGGGTGAATTGTTGCAAACCTGTGTATGCATATTCTGCAAGGGATAGTACCCTGTGCTTGCATTACATTGAATTCCACGCGATGGAAATGTAGGTTTTCGAGCGCCTTGCCCCCGCGAGGGGCGGCTACTGTGATTAGACTTAGCTGTATTTGGTTTAGGAGGCCAGAAGGCTTTTAAAACTCCCCCTGCCTTTTCAAGAGTTGATGTAAAGGGTACTGCATCAAAAATATTCGATGTTAAGGGGGGAATCTTATTTACCAGAGCTTTGACAAAAGCATCTGGCTCGTAATGGCATCTCGGCGCATTTCGATAGCCTCGGCGCGGTGGCCACAGACTAATTGTAAGAGGTCGGAGGAAACCTTTTGTAATTCGCCTTTTTGAAAAAGTTCATCAACCTTTGTGTTGAGATCCTCAAAATTTAAATTCGTATCTTTGACCCACGATAGAAGGTTACGAATACTATCCTGCACGACCTGTTTTTGTTTCAAGATACAGTATGTTATAGCTGCATATGATTTATCAGCATAAGCTAGATGGCGTAAGGTATCATATATTTTTACCTCTTTGTTTGTTTCCAAGTCTATGAAACCCGGAGTATGGTTATAAAGTTTTTGTGTATCAGAGTCTTCATACCATGAGAGAACTTCAGACCATGTTGGGCTTCCTAAGCGCTGAACGTCAAGAAGCAGTTTCAGAAAAACATCCGGCGTCTTAGGGACTGTCGGTTCCTTTACTTTAGTTTCGATATCGAAGGTGAACGTTAAGCTTGCGTCTTGACCTTCAGCATTGGGGCACGGGTCATCGGTGACATTATTACTTTCATATAACTCGCCACTAACTCCTGATATAACAGATATGTTATCTTGGAAAGCTACATTTTCGTGGCAGGCAAACTTGTCATTGTAAGCTACATTTTCATTGCAAGTATTATTATCATGGCAAATATCATCATGACCAGAAGTAATATGTTTGCGGAGCTCACCCATTTCCTTGTACAGCTTATCCATTATGCGCAAAGAATGCCGAGCGCGCTTACTTTTCTTATGACGGTGTCGCCTTGACCGCTTCCGTCCGCTTGAGGACGACGAGCTTGATGAACTGCTGCTGTCCGAGCTGCTGCTAGAGGAGCTTGCGCTCCTAGCTCGCTTCCGTGGCAAACCACTTGGGCCAGCCTGCGGCTGTGCCGAACCTTTTTGTTCGTTATCCATTTCTGCAATAGAAATATGGTTAAATTCTATTCAAAACTATAACCGATTGTACATTTTTATCGCAAATACAATCAGTCAAAGCTGCAAATAAAACACTTCGTTTAACTGGTATTAAAACACAATTAAGTAGTGGTCCGAACAGAGAAACTGCTTAAATAATGACCACGTACTTATTCTATAATTAGATAATTTCAGTAATTGGTTACTTACGTAAGCACCTTCTTTTATTTTAAAATTTTGAACACTATTTCAACTTAACGATTTTTCAACGTTGTAAGTGTTGTAACGGTCGCAGAGTCAAGGGAACCGACTCGCGGCGAACGTGTTGCTTCGACGGGAAACTTAACGCCAATGCGGTAAAAACCACCGGACACCTATTACCTTCGTAAAGATGGCGTGGTCCACCAGGTGTCGCCACTGTCGCCGGAAACTAAAGTCAAATAAAGCACTAAAACTGGTGATAATTCGACGGAAACGGATATGCTCTCTCAATTATAAAGCTTCCAGTGACGGTCAAGTAATTTAATATGACCTAATGGTACGACCATCTCGCTCGGTGGTGATATTTTTAAATATTACTGTAAGTACCTTAATTTATTTATTTATTCGTATGGCTAATTCAATCGTTCTTATAATCTAATGTTCATCTGCTGGACCCATTGGATAGCCTCGTCATTTTCCAGGGGATGTAGTTGCTCACGTCCGTAGGAAATGCCACAAAAACCCTACACGTGTCCCCTGGGTGGCGCTAAACGAGCAACAAACTTGGCTGCTGTACATGTCGATTAATTGCGACCTCACAGCGCTCCTCAATCGTTCTCTTCTCACCTGCTATAAAAGATGTCCCAAAACACTAAAAACGGTTCTTTTAAGAACCAACAGACCATAGATTTAGGGCCCCTGACCCGAATCTGTCAATTAAATGTAGAAAGCATAAGCAAAGCTAAATGTGAAGTGATGCATGCGATACTCACAGAACATGACATAGATATTCTTCTCCTGGACCTTAATAATGTGCCATCTATAAGAATCTCGTTTTAAAATTTCAGATGCCATGTCGGATCTAGACCGCGCGATCCAGCTAACGGAGGGACGTAAGACCAAGGCGCGTGCGCTGGCGCTGTGTCAACGCGGCGTCTTGTTGCGCAAGCGCGGCGCGGATGCGCGCGCGGCGTTCCTAGAGGCGGCTAAGCTTGGCAGCGGGTTCGCCAAGAAACAGGTATGTTGTTCTTTAAGAACTTGGCTACGCCCCTACGCCTTACAGCGGTGACTAGGGTTGCCAACTAATTTTGGGGGAGATATAGTATTCTCCAGAATAAAAACGACAAAAATATAAAAAAGTGCTTGGCTGGCCAATGTTGTTATTTAGCAGTGACGGCGCATGAACATTTTCTATGCCCCCGACCCGAAACAAAAAAAATATGAAATAGTTTAGAATATATATTTTAGAATATATTTAAAATAAATTTTAGGCAATCGGCTTGTATGGGCACTCCGCCACTGCTATTAAGTAAAACCTCGGCAATTTGAAGCACTTCGTAAGGTCCCCCAAAATATATTTTTTTCGCGTACTATATATTTCTTCAACAGTCCGTATATAGTACAAAAAGTCAAAATATAGTACAAAACTATATGATATAGTAAGGTTGGCAACCCTAGCGGTGACAGCGGTGCACCATACGTGTATAAGGAAAGGCTCCCAGCGAGATGCTGTGTTCTGATCTCTCGCTTGCACGACAAAAACCTGGCGCACCAGTGATTATGCATGCGGTGGATGCGCGCTTTATTGTAATAAAATATGATCAATTTTTAGCAATTTTTTGGCATTTAATATGAAATATTATTAATACAATATGATTAGTTAAACCGATAGATTGATGTACTTGAACACGACATTGCAGATTAATAATTTGAATTATAGATTTAATAATAAGGGACGAAATGGCGCCCAACTTTGGGGCCACCACTATTAAACGCTATTAGCGCTGTTAACTTTCGTTATTTTTCAGGTGGTCGAGTTAAATCCATACGCAGCCCTATGCAATCAAATGTTGAGTGAAGTCATGAGGGGAGGGGAGGTCAGGCTGGACAACATCCCGGAGCCAGATCAGTGAGGAGCGAGGAATATCTTGTAGCTGGTAGTTTTTGACTTAATGCTGTGTGAGCTGTGTCCTGCATTTATTATGTCTTATACCTACATACTTTGTGTCACAAAGACACGCCCGCACTCCATAAACAAATATGCAGTCATATGCAATAATAGGCTAATAATAATATACATAAAGAGAAGTCTTTAATTTCTGTTGAGGGTCAAAGATAAGAACGAGATCAGGCAGCTGTAATTCTCATGCCTCTCCGCAGCATATTCTACCAGCTTTTATTACTTAAAGTATTAGTTTATTACTTTAAAACTGTGTCGTCTACGTAATAGATTACTGCTGAATTTCCAATTTGAAGATTATTAATATCATTGATGTAAATAATGAAGAAAAATGGGGCCAAGAATGCTTCCTTGGGGTACTCCAAAGCTTTTTTAGCACTTTTCAAAGTCACCGCCTATACTATTTGCTAAAGACTCGAATAATTGGATTCAGTCAGAGTAATTTTACACTTGTAGTTGGGGCGTCGAGAAGCACGTCAATTAACTACCTACTTATAGTTAGAAATAAGGAGTAACCATGCCTAAATGCTGTTATTTTCTTTTGTAGAAAATAACTAGGGAAGTAGGATAGCAGACCTTCTCAATTCATTATTAATCGATGATCATCAATTGAGAGACATCACATTATATCGTCGGTACAGCTTTCTGTGTGCGAAGCGTATTAGAGATAAGGATAATTGGAATAAAACACACAAAATCTAATGGATTAGAAATTTATATTGTTGAATACAATCGACATCCACTTTCGAGAAAATTCCTTACAACCATTCAAGGAGGTCTTTGCCTCCCAACGAACCAGATCGACCCAATATCATTGAAAATGACAATTTTACATTTTGAAAATGACAATTTTACATTTTGAAAATGACAAATGTGACTACAAATCGAAATATCGTTAACTACACTAAAGATTACTTAGAATATGCAATAAAATCTCACAAGTATACTAAAGGAAGATCATGTGCAGAAATTTATTGTATAAAGAAGATATTTTGTTAGTCAAATTTCCACACACAACCATTAAAATTGTTTAAAATTCAAATACGCTTTTTATTTCTATCCGAAAGCATCAACCATAGATAACACAAATTGAAAGTGCACTTTAAACATTTATTTTATAAAAGCTACGTGGAAGAGTTTATATAAGTTTCTTGTCTTTGGTATACGGCGTTAGGCGATGCATGAACTGTTTTGGCACATTTTATACGGTGTGATAAACATTTGGATTATGGAATAATTTAAAAACTATTATTGTAGTGAGATTCGCTTGGGTTTAATGTATTTTGGCTTGAAGGTAAACTTCCAAATTCTCTGTGAGTATTTTCAATGCTAATTCATTTGCGTTATGTTCCCGGTCATACATATTTAGATTTGTAGTGAATTTAAATTCATAAAACGGGCAGACTGAATATCCAGCCATATATTTCATACAGCACGTAATTTTACACTTTTGCTTATGAATAAAACTAAAAGAAAAACGTGCAAATAACGGTATAAAGGTGAAACAAATTCTACATATTTCTAGTGGTCGATAGCGAGGGATACTTGTCCAAAATTCTACATATTTCAACATATCAATGAAAAAATACCGAAGTTACAGAGTCACAGACATTTTGTGACATCATGTTACAACTAGAGTAGGTAAAGGTAAAATCGAGCATTATCGAAAAACTTAGTTTCTTTACTATGGTGACGCCGGAAGCACATGCCTGTGATAGGTTCGAGTCAAAGGAAGAATTTTATTATAAATTCGAATGCGGTGACGATTCTATGTAAAATCTGGTCAACCAGTTTCGCTTGAGAATCGCGCATAGACTCATTCCATCTCATTATATAGTTTCAACTGAGAACTATTTTTCTCTCAAACTCGATGTGATTCTGGCATAGATGTAGCATGTTTTAGCTATTTTTTTCGTTCGCTTATAAGGTGTCGGTATTTTTCGCATTTCTAAATTAATCAGTGAGATTTGTAACCAATTTAAATGACGATGTGCCAACGCAACGTTCTAGCTCCGTACCTACTCAAAATCTATCGACACTGCTAGTAAGAAATAGAATAAGTAAGTAAAAATGGGTTTTCGTAATATGTAATTCAATCTAATATCGTGGAAAAATATTTACAAATACAATTTGGCACAGGTGATGGTGCTTGCAACAACATCGTCAATGTAAAATCTTTTAAAACTTTCAAATATTCTATAGTAAAATATTTTAAAAAGTATACGAAACACCTGCATTAACTACGGGCTTAATCTAAATAAAGGTTTAGGCCTATACTTTCTTGAACATTTTTCACTCGGAATAAAAAAGAGGACCTACGCTACCGAAGAGGTTAAAGAACCATAACTCAATGGTCTTTTTATTCGAGATAGGGGGTAATCCATTGACGTTAAAATTATTCAAGTTACAAATATATTATGAATTACTTCTAGCTAATGTGAAAATGTTATTTCAGTATAAATAGGTAACAGCAGTGACTTATTAGGAGCAAACTAATGCTTAAACATACACTAGCCTATCCAAATAATATCAAAGTTTTACGAACTAATTTCTCACTGAACACATAACGATAATTATTACTGATAAGTTTCTCAAAAGTAAAATACTTAATTTAATACAGATATGGCGATTTAAAATAAAATATGAAAGTTTTACAAAACGAGCGAATTTAGTAACTTTTTTAGTAAAAGCAAAATTTATTCACAGCTAATTAGTAATACTTAGAGATAAAATGACCAGCAATTAATAGTTAATATGCCTATGCTTATTTACAAGTGAGATCTTATAATAATGATACATTAAGGATAAATACGATTACTATAAGTTTCATAAACTTTTAACTATTTCACTAACTGACCAAGTCAGAGAAATGAAGGGTGGAAGGCATATGCTAGCAAACACTAATTATACAAAATAAAATGCAAATTCTAGAATACTACCGAAGTGGGAATATTGTAGTAACTGCGAATGGGCTCAAAACAAACTGCTAGCGGACGCTACTTTGTCACTTCTCGGCATAACAGTAAAATCTTACAAATTCATGACAAGTTCAAAATTGTTCTACCGATTATAATAGGTATCTGCATATTTATAGTACTTAAACAAATATCAATTTTCATTAACGATTCACACAATAATAATCCCAGCCTTTTTTTACTATGGCAATAAAAGTTCGCGTTAGCCCTTCTGATTTAGATGTGTATATATAATGTATTTATCTGTGGCCCATTTCACAACGCTACCAAGTCACAAAATTGGCAACACTGCGGCCACTGACCATTTATATCTTGTCGCCTCCTGAAACGGCCACTGGGTTCTTCCAATTTGGGATCAATATTGCGTAAATAATCATTAGTCCCTGGGCGACCGAGCTCCGCTCGGATGAAAATGGTGAATATACGGAGAAAACGAATTTTCCCGGACATGAGACCTATCTAGATCGATTTCTCGCCCCCTTAAACCCCAGCATACCAAATTTCATCGAAATCGTTAGAGCAGTTTCCGAGAACGTGATTGCAAATATATATACAAATATTGCTCGTTTAATAGTATAGGATAAGTAATAGTAAATATTATTTAAATACATTAAGAATGTATACACAACACACTGACAAACCTTTACTAAATCTTATTATATAATTAAACAATTATTATATTAGACATTGTTGTGACGTAAGAAGTGACAGAGATTTGTTGGTTCGCGGTTACTAGAGTATTCCCTTGCCTATGATTTAAAAAGTGAGTCACTGGTGACGGTAATACGTCTAAACTTTTTTTTCTAGGGTGCCGTATTTCATCAGCAACCAGTGACTGTTTAATACCTTTTTAAATAATACTATTTGGATTGCGGGACGTTTAAATAAATTAAAATTTCAATTTGCTTCTAAACAGGTATGTTAAAAGCTGGGTGGAGGTTTATGAGTTGAAACCGTTGTTATGAAATAGATAATCCTTAATGAGAATATTACGTACGTTCATCAGTTACCAATACGTAAAATATTGTACCTACCTGTATTACTTAATGACTACGAGTTTGTTGAATTTCTTTCATCTATTTCTTGTATGTTGCGTCTCTGTTTCATAACATACGTTCTTAGTTTATACATATGCTCCTGATCAAATAAAATGGCTGTCAATTGAAATATTTTTAATGTCTTAAGCCACAGGATTTATCAACAGGGCTGTTGTCAGGTACGTCAATGCACCTATTTCATAACAACGCCTCAATTCAGAGGGTGGTATGGGATGCGACACACGTGCGCTTAGGACCGTATTGGAGTGCGCGGGTGAGCATTCGCTCTCTACGTTGTCTCCCTCTCCAGCTGTACTAAACCTAGTCTGGCCCATTTAAAAAAATAAACTTACATTTAAGATTACTTAAGCAGTCAAACTTTAACATTAAGCAAGTTCGCACTAGTGCAGTTCAAAATATCCCACTTCTGCTAAAATAAAGCTAGCTTGACGGTGGTCGATTTTCAAAATAATCTACGTTATAAGAGAAACTGTCTTGTTCATTTGAATGGTTCAGTTCTTGCATTAAAAAGCCATAAATTGAACCATCATCTCCTTTTGCTTACGTTTAAGGACATAATAAATGAGCCAGAGTGCTAACCTAAGCCTACACTTAATACTAAAAAAAACATTGCTAGGACTTCTAAGCCGTGCTAATTTTACAATACAAAGCCGTTTTTACCTTTTACAGAAGTCGGTATCAAATTTTAACCCCTTCACCGCCAATGTTAAAATTGTTGCATGTTTATTAAATATAGGTACGTACCAATTTTCTTCCAAAAGCGCAAGCATGTCTAATTGCATGTAAAAATTAACAAAGACGGTCAAAAGGACAAACGGCTAAAAATAACCTTTTTAAGACTTAGAAAATGAAAAAAACACCTAAAATGTCATTTTATTACAATTCAATTTAGAATCAAATGCTTTTTTCTTTTAAATTCACATACATTTTAATCTAGCAAGAGTGTTACATTTTTAAATGTATTTTTTATTTAATATACGATATTAATAATTAAGTTAGTAAGGCTATTTTAGTAGACGATTGTCAGCATTATCCAAATTCACACAACAACACCTTAATTAAACTCGTACCAAATCACGATTAAATTAAAACAAATTCAACGCAATAATAATTCACCTTTCCGTGCAATTTTAACAATTCCTTGTCGTAATTCCAGGATCAACTTTTCGCTATAAAATCTGTGAATAACTAAAGAAAGTTTCAGTTGTTCTAGTTCTAAGTAATCGGATTTCGCCTTCTTACACCACGATCACACACCCTAGCACGATATCTAGAAAGAGACGTCGACAACAAATCGTTTCGTGCTAGGAGACAATCCGTCCAAATCCATTCACATTGCTTTTTAGCGCACGTTAAAAAAACCGATAGCTACCGGTTAGACAGTTAGGTGACCTAATGTAAATAATTATCTCACTTGACTGTGTCCTTGGCTTTCATTTAGCAAAAAAATAATTTAAATGTAATCCTAATCCCAATATCAGTGCGTCTCACTCGCACACACTTCGATATGCGCAAAATCAAGAGAGAGCGAGTGAACCAAGACGATTCGTATAATTTCAACCAGATTCGCTTCAGAATTTGATCCTTTATCGTTCTTTTAACGCGACCCAAATATCGTTGTGTGATTTTGAAAAAAACGTGCTTGAATTATTGTGGTGCGATTAGATAGTTCCAACAATATCTGCGGATCTCATAAAAAAAGTCCGCTTTCACTCTGTAGAAACCTACATACCATGTATAACACCTATTCAAACTGATCTCATCGCACCACATAATCGTAGAATATAAACGAAGTCACACACACACCACACTGAACACACACACATTCACCCACAACATGATTAGATCAAACATCACAAAATGCAATCACGGTAAAATGCGCTTTAACTCTACCTGTGCTGATCATTCGAAATTAATAACGCGTCATCCAAAGCTATATGTGATTAAGAGTTAAGACATATACAATTATATAACCTTTGACATTTATATAACCTTTTATCAGAAGGCCAAAATGTAAGTATGGGTTTTAGCGAAGGCATTGGCAGCCTAAATGTTGCCAGCTCAGGTAAGTTTATAACGCTAAAAATGCCCCGTAAAACAATTCAACAAATCATAGACATTGTAAACTTAATTGCAGCCTTTTTACAGCCGATTATAAATTATTCCATCGGTAACCATAGACAAAATCTACAAACAATACTGGCTTAAAAATAAAAGTAAAAACAATTGATCCGTAAACATGGCCATAGCAAGTAAAATTGATTAAACATAATAAAACGGTCTAAATAAAACTCCTGAGATTCAAATACAGTGAGCTTCAATGATACAAAAAATCATTAATAAAAAAAGAGATTAAAGGTCTTATTATATTACCACCCACTAGACACGACACTGAATTATTTATATTTTTACAATTAACACTGATATGTGACAATGTGAGATGCGTTACACTGATGAGGACACCATCTGTCAACATTGTCAAACAAATATAACGCTTATTAATTTAAAATTAGAAGGATAATGTATTGACAAATGGTATCGAACATTACTACACACATTCATTAATACCAAGTGGCCCCAAGATACGATATTCAGATTATAAATAAAAAATATGATCTTGATAACATATGTCCAAAATGATGAACCTGTCATCTAAAAAATGACAGAGCGTTTGAAAATAACAACAAAGTATTATCTAAGTAATCCGAGTAGGTAGTATTGCTTTTAAAAATTCGTTGAAATATAGCGAATTTATTGCACTGACAAACCGTAAATAAAATAAAGAACATTTGTATACTTTTTGTCATGTCGTAATGGATGGGTAAAAAACATTTAGGTAGAAAATGAGCAAACGATTATTATATCTTATACTTACACCTACGAAAAAATGGTGTTTCTGAAAATTCCAAGTTACGATTCCGTCAAGATATAAACAAATACAAATTACAGATCATAGTTTACGAATGGAACAGTCGAAATGGGACAATGAACGGCAGGTGGCGTGAGAGCGACAGAGATAAGAGAGCTCACGTTCAGAAACCGTTCCCGATTACGCGCCAGCGTCGATTGAGGAGAGAATGTGAACCCTGAAAAAAAAAGATTTGGATGATTTTCATTGTTCTGCCAGAGAATCAAGAGATTTGGTTTTCAAATTGCTGGTGGAAGCTTATGCCCCAAAGTTAATGTAAATAATTATCATTGAAAAATAAGGAGAGCTTAACTCACGAAAGAAGTAAGTATAAATAAACTTTCAGACTAATATGGCTACGGTAGGCTAGTGGTTCAAGCATGTGGGTTCGAATCCTGGTTTGTAGCAGTGAGTTTTGCGGAACTTATGTATGGAACCAGTAGCTTACATGGAGGAAAAACATTGTGAGGAAATCTGCATAAATCTGTGAAGAAATTCAAAGGTGTATGCGAAGTCCTCAATGACAGGAGGCCTGTGCCCAGCAGTGGGCTGTATATATACTTACTAGCGACCCGCGACTCCGTCCGGGACTCCATCCAAATTTCGTCTCATAATTCTAATACTAGTAATATCCCCCATAAAAACTTTGCACCCCTATTTAACACGCTTAGGGGTGGGTTTTTCCAATACCCTAAAATTACTTTTCTTGTATAAGGAGTCCATACACAAAGTTTCAAGTCTCTCACTTAAAATTTTACTCCACCCCGATACAAACTTGCAACCCCCTTTTTACCCCCTTGAGGGTGGATTTTTCAACAATTCCTTTTTTAGTGGGTACTTGCACTATATAAACTACCTATTGTGAAAAAAAAACAGCTTTCTAGGTTCAACGGTTTGGGCTGGGCGTTGATTTAAGTGAGTGAGTGAGTCAGTCAGGACTTTTACGTTTATACTCGTATATATGGGAATGTGGACTTTTTAACGTAGTTTCAAGGCTCACCTGAGTGCTCAGACGTGCTGGACGTATTCAGGGTTGAGGAACGAGAAGCCCATGAATTCCGTCTGGTCCAAGTTCATCATGAAGAGTTTGTCAGTAGGCGTCAGCTCGGTCTTCTCCGTTGTGAACTGCTTGTCAAAGTTGGATACGTCTTTGCGATGTTTCTGGAAAGGGAAAGATCGATAGTCAGGTTTCGTTCTCGTACGTCTATCCATTTCATAAGAAGGGGACGGCAGCTTGTCATGTGATAAATATTAGGAGCATCCTACGGAAAAGTCCACCGTTGTCCCGTACGAACACGAATTTTCAGAAAATTGGTAAGTTTTGGAGTTTCTTTTTCTTGCGACAAGAGAGTCAAATTATGGTCAGATTAAAATTGCAAAGCTAACGCTATAGACAGAGATATACACCAGTTTGCTCGTGTGTGTACAGCTCGTGGAATGCCCCATTAGTGTGCACGACAGAGAATGGAAGATAGGCTATACGCAGAGAATCTCAATATGCCCCTATAAATGCATGGTTATTTAAAACCACCACCACCAAACCACCATGTTTTGAAGTAAAACTTGTGACACTTCTAGGTTGAAGGACGGTTGGAGCGGAGCATCCCGGTCTCCATATACCCCTGGTTATGAGATACACTTGTTACTGGCAAATCTTCTCGTTAGTACAATACAATGTAAGCTGGGTACGGTTTCCATCCCGAATGGTATACGATTATATCCGTGCTGTCGATTCAGTGCGATGAATACTGTTTCCTACAAATTGCAATCTGGGTAGGCATAGAATTCTAGTCCCAATTGGGAATTCATGATACATTTAGAAATACCTGATTATTTTTTTGGTGGTAGGAATAACCTTCCTTAGCACTAACTTACAAATGTACTACCTACATAAGAAATTCCCTCATGCCATGCATGCCATTGTTATTATATTATTAATTATAATACTAAGAATTCAAATTTGATGTACTCTCCTGACATGTAAAATATTTTTTTATTTTATGAATAAATAAATCTGTATCTGTTTCTGTAGAGTAATATTCTTCGCCGCTTCTAACCTGTTGAATAAACGAGTGAAATCTACGTAGGGTATCCAATCGATAACGATCTTGGTTGTAAACTAGTAAAATCTGTACATAATTGAGATGTACAAGTCACACTTATCCCCTTGCCTTCTAGGTAAGACGCCTTGCCTTCTAGGTTTGACAACCGCTTTAGCCTAGTTGGTAGTGACCCTGCCTACGAAGCAAGAGGTCCTGGGTTCGAATCCCGGTAAGGGCATTTATTTGTGTGATGAGCACGAATATTTGATCGATTTTTTTTTCAGTTAGCCTATGACTGCAACGTGTACTAATATTTTTGTACATTATTAGACGAGAACTCACAATCTTAGGCTTGAAGGGTGGCTGCACGTCGCGCGCCTCGATGCGCGCCCAGTCGATCCGCCGGAAGAAAGGATGCGTGCGCACATCGTCTTCGCCCTTCGGCCCGCAGCCGAGCCGCTTCTGAGGGTTCTTCATCAGGAACGTCTTGCATGCGTCTTTGGCTTCCTGAGAGACAAACAAATGCAAGTTGCGTGATGAACAGTATTTAAAAATAAGCGTCATTCTTTCAGGCCTTGAACTAGATTGACATACTTACAAGTGATTTTTTTACAAACACCCATTATTATGAGGAACGACACCTCATACCAAGCCTTTTGGACTGTAACCCGTGAAATAGAATTTTCTTGTCCACACCTACATAGATAGAGAACATAACCTTCCTTCTGAGGCAGTCGGGTAAAAAAAAAGGTTAAGCTAGTTTATGTATTTTTTTTTTGTATACTTACATAACCTAAATTTAACTTTATAAATGGTATGAAGATAAATGCGTTTTTTTACTGCGAAATTAGACGATTCTTACGTTTAACGAAGTATCTACGTACGTAGCCCATACCCACATTATTACGTAAATTATAACAAATTATGTTCCTACCTACGTTCCTGTAGGCGAAGGAATAATAATGACGAATGAGCCACAAAAAACAAGATAGACGGTATTTGAGATTATTTTTAAAATTTACTGTTGTGAGCACTTGGTGACTTCATAAATTATTTAACTTGCAAAACCTCGCGACCTCTAAACGTTGTCCTAGAAAACTCAGTTTTTGGTCTATATCCCTTTTGTTAATATTCAAACAAAATAAGACTTGTGGAGCAAAGAATATAAAACTTTTTTTTTCATACAAACTTGGACCACCCTACTCTATGGTCTACTATCCGCGTTTATCAGCGCATTACCTTGCTGAGGGTTTTGGGGTAAGACACGCTGTTGTCAGTGATAGCAGCGAAGAGTTCCTCCTCATCCTCTCCGTCGAACGGCGGCTGCCCCACCAGCATCTCGTACAGCAGGACTCCGTACGCCCACCAGTCCACGGACTTGCCGTACGGCTGGTATAAGATGATCTCTGGCGCGATGTAGTCAGGGGTTCCGCAGAAGGTCTTCGTAGTTTTGTCGCCGTTGATACCTGGGGTAAAAGCAGGTGATTTTCGCACAGTATATACTGGTGCCTTCAGTTGAAGACCGAAGACCTAATCTAGAGTTAACCATACAAGGGCCCGGTGACTTTGTCTCCCCATCTAGCGTAGCGTACCGCAAGGCGCGGCGTGGGTAGGCCCAAGGCACAAGGTGGACTGATGACCTGGTAAAGGTCGCGGGAGTCCGCTGGATGCGGGTGGCGCAGGACCGGCCATTGTGGCACTCTTTGGGGGAGGCATATGTCCAGCAGTGGACGTCTTTCGGCTGATATGATGATGATGATGATGATCTAGCGTAGTGCAATATACATTATCTACCTTACTTATATAATCCTTAAGTTATCTAGAAGTACATTCAATAACTATGGTTCAGCACTACATGGTACTCTGGGTAAGTGAAGCTTATATTTACTTCAACGGTATTCAGGTAAAACGTAAATTATATCCCGAACTAAAAGGGATTGAATTCTCGAATAAAATTTAATCCGATTGGGGGACTTTTACACAAATCGTAGGTACATAGTAAGCTCAATAAGTCTTGTGTTATGGGTCACATATATATTTGCCGTTATCGTTATCGGGATCTGATCTCGGCTTACTGTCAACTTCACAAACCAAATTAAACAACTAAATAAACCGGTCAATCAATAAATTATTGTAAATTTTGGTTCTACTCTACACTGCTTATGATTCTTTTGGAGTCACAAGTGTCCATAGGCTTCGGTACCTGCTTATCATCAGGCAGGCCGTAAGCTTGTTTGCCACCGTCGTTGTATAAAAAAAACACTGACCTTCCTTGCACATGCCGAAATCAGCGATCTTGATGTGCCCGTCTTGGTCTAGCAGAACGTTGTCCAACTTCAAGTCGCGGTAGACAATGCCGCGGGAGTGAAGGAAAAACAACCCAATCGCTATCTCCGCTGCGTAAAACCTGGAATGACAGGGTCATCATCAGTACCATTTTTATCGTCATCACTGTTATTAATGTTATTATGGTCCAGAAGCTTTGTTTTATTTAGAATTGGTTCACTTAGGACCGGTATTACAAAGATCCGTTATGGTTTCGGATGGCAACACAGAAAAAATCCGTAGAATAATTTGTCAGAAATCTTAATTATTCCAAAATTTCAAAATTAGGCGAAAATTTGGACGCAGATGATTTAATGGAATATATAAATAGATTAGGTAAGGTTAGTATTATATCATAAACCTAAAAATCATACATTCCTTCAGCGGAACGTGGTTTTCGGTTTTATGAGATTCGTAAAAAATATATTTCGAATAAATTACTCTTCGGAATTAAGTAGTGTACCCGTTGCAGAAACGTCACTAAAAACATTACAAGTTATTTGATCTTCTTTTTCACCAATCAAATCAAACCTTAATCCATATTGCATAACTATCCAACTTCCCAATACAATGAAATTATAACTTAGCCTATATCTATGTGGCAATCTCTCTATGGCTGTGGCAGGTTAAAGTTGTCAAGATTGCTGCCTTACCTTGTATCGCTCGCCGCCTTAACTATATACGTTTTGCATAAGGCGAAAGGAGCAATAGATACCCTTGATAAAGGAGAGTGGGTAACAGTGGATCACGGGTCACAGCGGATTATTCGCTATAATTCTTACGTGTGATGCTTTACGCACACAAGCAAACGCGTGGCTACTGCTCGTCGATACACGCGCCACCGCACCAGTCGCCGCCGCGCTCGCCGAGCGGAATCACGTGCTGTACACGCAGGCCAGTAGGTAAGTACGAAAGTATTTTTTTACGTAATTTAGAAATTTGTCGTATTCACAACCCTTTAATAAATATAAATGATATTTGTATGTTTTGAACTTGTTATTTGTTAAACCCGTTGTGGGTAATGTAATTTTGGCTTGGGTATAAGTAGTTATTTTTTGAATACTTTTTTTCTTTTTGAAATTAATTTAGACGTAGATATACGGTAGATATAAAAAACATTATTTCGTAATTGCACCAGTCACACGCACTAACGACGACGCACTTGGCGGACCATTGGTGGACTTTATGCTGTTGTAATAAGGTTCACAAATGGTCGGCTGAGTGTGTCGTCGATGGTACACTAAGTTTAGTGTTAGTAAATTGAGTAGGTAATTTAGTAAGTAGGTAAACACAACAATGTTTGACTTTTGGAAGGGAGCGCACATTCGCCGACAAACTGTCCTCAGTTTGGCGAAGCAGAAAGGAATGTACTTGCCATTGTTGTTTTTTTTGAGAATAAATAAATAAATCTCTCTTTATACCAGCATAATTTGTAAGACTTTTGTTAATTTTTTATAAGACTGTGAATACTGTGATAGAAGGCTGTCTTAGAATATAAATAAATAAATAATTATGTAGAAAAGTAGTATTTTATTGAACTTTTTTTTAATAGATCCATGTACCCCAAGCGATTCCCTGTCTCCCATGAAAAGATCCAAAGTGACCCATCCACGGGTCACAGTGGATCATTTCCCAATTTTTTTTATAACTTGTTATAACTTGTAAATTTATGCCGTTTTTGCCAATAATAGCACTTGTTTTTGTAGATTAGGGACGTATCTTGTGGTTAATTATCATAGATTAATTATTTAGAAATAAACTTGGGATTTGTAGTGATTTTAAAAAAAGTGACCCACTGTTACCCACCCTCCCCTACCTATCAATGTTTTTCAGTTCTACATTAACTGAAATATATTGATAGATATTTTTTAACGTTGAGACTAATATAATACGCTTTAAACGGGTACTGGGTATTTTTTTATATCACGTAAGGACTAATAGTTATTTGTTATACAAGGGGGGAAAGTTGTATTTTACCTGCGAGTGTTTTGAACACACGAGACGTAAAATAACTTTTCACCCGTGTATAAAACAAATCTTTTCACCTCACTACAGCGAGGAAAATAAGAAAAAGGGTAAAAAAAGGAAAAATAAAAAAGTTCAAACAAAGTTAAAAAAAGTTAAAAAAAAGTTCAAAAATAAAATTAAAAAAAAAGTTAACAAAAGTAAAAAAAAAGGAAAAATATATATATATATATATGTCACATAAAACATACAAAAAACAAAAATAAACATTTAACGTTTTACGTCATAGAACTTTTAACGTTCTACGTCTACTTTCTTCACATGTGGATAAAAAGCGATTTTCTCAATAGACATCAAACATACAAAAAGGCCTTTCCGAGCTAGTGAGGTGAAAAATCAATTATCTGGATGACTCGATTCCACGATTGATTTTCTCTTGCATTGTCTATTAGCCTAATAAATACAACTAAACGACACGACGGACGGTACTAAGAGATTAATCCTTCTGTACCTTAGTACTATTACTTTTACTGCACATTAGACCTTTTCCCAAACGTAACTCTAACAGTCCCAAAGTCAAACTAATTTAACAGCAGACTCCATCTAAACTGGGTTTAAGTTACACGTGTACCGATGTAAATCGGCTGAAACTTGTGTTCGGGCAAGTTTGCACCGCTCACTCGGCTTATATTTAGTTGGTTACGAGATAGCGGCCGGAACTCTCTCGAGTTTCTGATGCAGCGGTTCGTTATGTGGAAGAGATACTCGTAAATGAGCCTTTTTATAGGGAACGTATGTTGCGTTTACTATATTATGTAAGTTTTCTATAGAGATCTCTTTCTAGGATATTTATGAGTTTTTAAAGTGGGATCAGTCTCAACTATGTTTGGTACCTACGCTACGGTGCGGTGTAAAGTGTGTGTTGTGTGTAATTTTTGGCTAAACATTGATAAATTGAGTTTCTTACCCCTTCGGCCAATTACTGCCTAGGACCAATAACGCAAACAATTCGAATATCCCTACTGGAGGGCCTTACGGAAGACTGCAAACATTATTAGGATGCGCCGTACAAGGGATATTTGTCCCACTATAAAATATAAATCCAATGTAGGTAAGTCAGCGGTGGGACTCGCCTCTGGTAGACAGGTACGTGCAACTACACGCACCTGTGGCCGTACAGCCGCGAAAGTTTTAATTTAAATGTTGTGTAATGTTTTGTTGTGTCTCATTAATTGTAGTACTAACAATAGATATATAAGTTATTGTATTACCTAACCCTATGGACTAATAGTCTGAAATAAATAAATATAATAATAATAATATAATAAAATAAGTACCTCGTACCAGAAAGCACAGCGTGGGTTGGTGGACTGATGACCTGGTAAACGTTGCGGGAGTCCGCTGGATGCGGGTGGCGCAGGACCGGTCATTGTTGCTCTCTTTGGGGAGGCCTATGTCCAGCAGTGGACGTCTTTCGGCAGATATGAAGATGATGATAGACCAATTTAAGGTACCTCATGTGATACACCCTTCCAGTACCTAATGTTGCGATTTATATTAGCCCTATTATATATATAATTCAAACACGGCCGAATCAAAACAAAACGCATTTTCCTTCATTACTGCTGCCACCACATCAATCATGCCATTCGAGACATTATCTCAGTCAGCGGGCGAAATCTTAATGAGATCTGTCCTATTCGCGAACCGAATGCCACACGGCTATAATTATCTACCTGGACCTCAGTTCGGTTCATCTTACGCATTCTAATTTTGCATTAGTAGGTACCTAAATCGACAATATTTCATTAATAGCCCTTAGTTCGATTAACTCAATGTATTCTACTCGAAAAGAGGAACACGGTGGTAGTTTTATATTTCCAGTATTATTTATCTTCCATTTTCTACGATTTTTTAAAAATGCATTCATAGCAAATCCAAATCTACTGCGAAATAGGCACCCTGCTTTAGTCCCGTTTCGATGAAAACGTTTAAAAAGTTTAAATGTCATTTTCGGGTGGGTTACATTGACGCCATCTTGACAATATTTGTTTTTAATTTGGTATATGTAAACAAGACTATAGCAAGGTGCCCATTCTGCAGTAGAATTGGATTTGCTATGAGTGCATTTTTAAAAATTCGTTAAAAATTGAACATAAATAATACCGGAAATATAAAACTACCAGCGTGTTCCTCTTTTCGAGTAGAATACAACGAGCTAGTCAAATCATGGACTTAGAATTATGAAATGTTGTCAATTGTAATGTGGTTGGGATCGGAAGCGATGGACAAAAATAGACCTTTTATGACGGAGGTGAGCTGACATAACGGTCAATATTTAAGTATAGAGTTTTGTTTTAAAGCTGCCACTCAGGGAATAAATATTTAACTATAAGGTATATACAAAATCCCAATATACTCCTAACTCTTTCCCGGGCTTCGATTAGGTGCAAAAGCGGCCGCCGGGCTCCTTTAGGTTAGGTACAACCGGAAACGCTAGGTGGATGATGGATGACGATTATAAAGGGACTAACAATAGGTACCGATGTTTTTAGGGTTATGTAGGATATAGGTACTGAACGCTTCTATAAATATCTGAATACGTAGTTCTGTAAAGAACACGTCGCGTAAGTTCCCGTCTGATGTCAGCTACTAACAGTGAGACGGGTCACGGGTGTGAGGACATGAGGCTAACTTCAGAGACACAAACTTGTGGCGCGTATTGTATCTATTCTGTGTGTGTGTCGTTATGTGTAAGTACTTACACGGCAACGGGCTCCTTGAATTTCCCACACTGTTGAATCTGGAACATCAGATCACCTCCGTTCACGTATTCCATCACGAAGTACAAACGGTCCTGAAATTAAACCAAATATGTACAGTTATTTATTTTTCAATGTTGGCATAATAATTCGAGTGCGGTGTTCTGTTTCCAGGAGAACGCTTTAAAGAAAATTCCATTTCGCAGAATCTTTATTTCTTGGAAAACTGTTTTCAGATACGGTTTTTGAAATAGGCATCATTAATATTCTGTTTAAAAACAATCCAACAATCTACCGGTTTCAGAAAAAGTAAAATAGGGGTATAGACTCAAAATTTATTATTACTTCAAAAGAAAGAAGGCAGAACATATGCCTAATGACGAAACTCCCATTCAAATATCTCAAAAAATTACGAAGCTACAACCCTTTTAATGTTTCTTGTTAGAGAGAGAAAACGCTCGGGGATCGTGATGTCACGTACTTAGTAAATGACAATCGTTTCATCTGAAGGTGCGTTTTACGGAAAATGGACAGAACGGACTGCTATCTTTCCGGAAATGTAAAACCTCTGTCCCGGCTCCCGAGAAAACCAGCGTGCGAAACATGGAAAGAAAGAAAGAAAGAAAGAAAGAAAGAAAGAAAGCCTATAGGTTCTAACCCTATAGGTACGTTAATGTTTAATTAGTAGCTAACGAGACCCAAATTCTAATTATAACCAAGCAGGCTTTTGTGAAACGTATGATAATATATTATTCAATTAAATTGTTCAAGCGATTTAACTCTGCTTGTACTCCTTATACTTATGTAATCAAAGACTGCTAAGGGGCTGCTAAGGCCCCCCCAAGAGGCGCCTGAGTCCTAACTAAAATCTAACAACGGGATCAAGCCCCCCCCCCCCCCCCCCAACCAAAGTCAACCTGGATCTGCTACTGCCATGGTTCAAAACACAACATACAGACTGATACTATTAAGTAACAGTAAACACGGGGTACGTCACAACCCAACACGGAACCCTAACCCTGTGACAGCTTTTCATACTCTCATTTAGAACTAAACGACGATATTTTGTTCCTACTTTGCTGAAATATTATGTATGTACCTATGTCTATGTATCAAAATAGGCAACCTACTCCCCGAAAATATACCCTCAAAATATAGACTCCACAAGCAATTAGTTTTAACTAAGTTGACGGCCTAATTACAAAAGTTTACTCATAAATTACGTTACGCAAAAAAAAATTTGGCCCCAAGAGCGGTGAAACTTCGCGACCTCTTGTAGGTATAAGTAACTCTCTTTAAAACGACTTAGTATTCATGTCTTGAAGAGGGACAACCGTCACAAAAGATATCATGAGAAGTTGACAGATAAATTGAATTCGGACAAACGATCGTCTCGAGCGACTGCGAATAAGTAATCAATTTTCGTAATACTTTATCTGTCATACTATTCAAAGAAGAAATACTGAACTACGACACGTTAGGAAACTTAGGAAACGACTTTAGTGACTGACTTGCGTTGGAAAAGGTTTATTCAAACAAACATGAAACGCAACACTTGTATTTAATTGTAAACATGTACAAATTAATAATATATGTATGGTATTAATTGTTTCAGGAATTGCCAGATAGGCGTCTTGACGACATTGTACAATTTTTTTATAGGAAATATAGGTAAAACAAACCAAATCAACTTCCGACACGAATTGCGTTAGAATACGTCACTGCAACTTACCATTCATCAGAATTCGTAAAGATCCAACACTTTTTGCTGTTCTCGAACTAGATAGTACTTAGTCAGCTAAAGTTTTTAAGAACTTCAAGTCCTTAAGGACAGCATCGGTACTTCAATAATTCATTCTAATTTTCTATATTAAAGGAAAGAGGAAATATTTGGCAAATATCTTGGGGCCCTTACCAGAGATACTGCCATTTGTATCCTGATGAGTTAGGGATCAAATTGCACTTGGCACTGTGACCCCAAAGTAAGGTATAGGCGAATTTCATCAGTCATTTTCAGGTTTGACTCATCAAACCTCAGTTTTAGTTTCATTGATGATATTAGAGTTGTGTGACTAAACTTTCTTTAATTTATAGTCGAATATAGACGAAGACTGCTGAACACAACTCTAATCGTGGTATTGTACACATCACTGTCACTACGGTCATCATAACCCGGAGCAAATGCATCGCGTAACGCGGCTTGCGGCTCAGCACGCATCGTAACTTGACTCTTCAACACGTAGCGGAAAATGAAAAGAGTGCCGCGCGCACAACTCTAATCGTGGTACTGTAACAACTGTACAAGGTGTAACATCACTATCGATATGCTCACCATAGTCTGGAAGCAGGGGTGGAGCTGCATTAGGAAAGGCAGCTCCTCTAGCGGAAGACAGACGAGCATAACCGGGCAGAACTCTAATAGTGGTACTGTAATTACTGCTGTGTCGCAACAACCCAAAGTGGATCTTTACACTTTAAATATGCTTACCATCATTACTTAGAACATTTTTTTCTTGACGTCGTCCATCAGGCCGCCATCTTGAAATACATCTACCCAACCTATTAGTGCCTACTATAGACTTAGCACATTTTAAACTGGATGATGTCTGCTTTAAACGTATAACTCAATGCTCACCATAGTCTGGAAGCAGGAGTGCAGCTGCACCAAGAAAGGTGGTTTGGTGCTCAGCGCGAGCACTCTCTTCTCAACCATCGTGCACTCCACATCGTCGTCCTGGATGATGATGTCCTTTTTCAGAATCTTAATGGCGTACAGCTCGTCCGTGCCGCGACGCTCGGCCAGCATTACCTGTTGGGAGACCAACGATTCATATACCGTGATGGCGACAAATATACGGTCTGCCTGATTGTACGCGGATACCTGGCCTAGTAGCATGATACGTTTTATGGTTACGTTTTACGTGACATTTCAGTACATTAAGACCGTAAAACATTGCACGTAGAACCGATGGCCATTAGGGCGGAAAGGTCTCGAGTGGCGACCACGTACCGGAAGGCGCGGCGTGGGTAGGCCCCCCCCACAAGGTGAACTGATGACCTGGTAAAAGTCGCGGGAGTCCGCTGGATGCGGGTGGCGCAGGACCGGTCATTTTGGCACACTTTGGGGGAGGCCTATGTCCAGCAGTGGACGTTTTTCGGCTGATATGATGATGATGATGAGGCCGTAAAACGTGAACATAAAAGCTATCGTGCTATCCGGGCTGCGGTGTCACTTATGCTAAGGTTTATCCTAATACGAGTACAATATCTAATACTGCAAATGTATATCTGCCGTATAGATACAATCTAATGGAACAAAAAATATACCTACTGAATTTCTACATCGTATAAAAAGTTAGCACTGCCAGATTAACATAGATTCTCATTTCATTATGTTGTTTCAAGTTTAAGATACTGGGAACAAATTACGCTATGCCGTATACAGGATCAAAATTTCAGATAGATATTTACCTACCTAAAGGTTGGCAGACTGAATTATATTTTATTACTTAATGAAATTCCCGGGATTTCTAAATAACCAAAATTACGACAATACAAATGCATATTTAAGTATACATCAAGTATTTGAAATTATTTTTTTTCTACATCTACGAAATGTTATTTTATTTACTTGTAATTTATTCAACTAACGAATTTTGAGGAGTAAATTAACTCAAAGTTTTAACCTCATAAAATACGAAATTAAATAAAGAGAAGGTTATAAAAATAATATTCTTAAGAAGCCGACTCCATATTTTGCCAAGTAGGTACACGAGTATCTATTCGAATTTCCTATCCCTAACCTTGAATAACATTAATGTTATGACCTTGCTGGATAGGTGTGTTTTGTATGTTAATTTCAGTTTGATAGCTCAAATCGATACAAGGCACGCTACTAAAATGCTCCTTAAACTTTCATTAAAAGCAGAAACATTTCATTTTATTTCGCCAAATTTTTAGACAGTACAATACAAATACTCTTTATTGGACACCTCACACCAACGAAACAGTAAAACCTGAATCACACAGGCGCGGCCTGCGGTGGCTGTCAGTAGTGAATTGTACGGGAAAATGACAATTGAGTTGTTCTAAAGCTCGTTCGAAAAGTTACACTATTGCACACCTGGAGTATTTCTGGAGATTGCAGTCTGTCGACTATAAATGTTTCCGTACCTTTCCAAACGATCCTTTGCCAAGCACCATAATAAAGGTGAAGTCGGATGCTCGGATAACATCAGACGCCGCCATATTATGAGGAACCTCCCTATCCGGCGGTGGCGGGGCCCGTCTAGCCCCGACCGTGGTTGCTCTCATCTGGGTCTTCAGTTGGGCCAAGTCTGCCCCTTCCTCTGGCACTGGCACGTTGTAGAACTCGCCTTCCTCTTGGGTGAGGAATTTGAACCAGCCGTCGGCTGGAGCCTTCATCAGCTCTGATATCCCAAAGGATAGGGAGCCCATGAAGTCATTGCGGGACGTGCGGTCCCAATCCCAAGCCTGGAAATTCGAAGAACCAAGTTATATCTGACTTAAAGATAGACTAAAGTTGGGCGTAAAAAAATGATAAATCCCCTAAAGGTCTGGTTCGCAAAGGTAGGGTAGTAAGTAGGCAGTCCTGCGTGGCGAACTACATGATAAAACGAGGTAGTGATATGAATTTATTCATCTCTGTCTTGCTCTACTTCAGCTTGCAAGACAATTCCAGTCCGTTACGTAGCACCGTCTGGATGCACCATTTTGATAAATCTTATCGTTATGGTCTTGGAGACTTTTGTTCTTGTCTCCATATAAATGCTTGCATCCTTAAATACGCCCGGTCATATCTAGTGTAGGGACTCCATAATAGTTGTCATCCTTTACGTATCATCAAGGATAAAAGGACACAATTGTGAATAGGTAAACCGATCGACATCTATTTAAGTTTAACAATTATCTTTTCCTGGAGGAGGTAATACAGGAACAACATACTATTTCGGACGACATATATCTTTAGTATTAGATGAGTTATCAGTTTTATCCATGGGCGGTATGTAAAGTCTGACAATGACTTAAGGATTCTGCCATAACTACCAGCGGCGGCGGCAGTCGCGGCGGTGGGCCATACGTTGCAGCAATAGGCCGCACTCCGATCTCTCGTTTCCACGTATGGCTCACCACTGGCCGCCGCTCAAAGAAGTAGTTAAGCCATAAGAGCGATATATCTAGTGTACCTCTAGTAGGTTTTTTTTTCGTATGACGTATAAACGAGTTCATTACCTCAATCAACAGCCTGCGATCCTTATCCTCAGGCTTCAGATCGAAAGTCAGGGTCTCGTTCCACACGGGGTTGAGGGTGCTGCGGATGGTCTTGGTTTTTTTCTTGACGTTGTCGGAGTCAGGGATCAGCTTCATCTTAACGTAGGGATCGGAGAGGCCGTTCGGGTCCATCGGGATCAGGTTGCGGCCTTGTTTTACTGTGGAAAGTTTCTCGTGTTAGTAAATGTTGAGTGAGAATTAGTGTCAGTAGAATTGTCAAAGCGGCGACGGCAGCCTCGAAAATTAAGCATTGAGCTGGACTAATACCAAGGCGCTGCTACATTTTAACTACATTAAAGGACACGCCATGTAGCTTTATCGCGCCATGTAGTGGTCGTTGGTGTTCTTTCGACATTTACTCCTCCAAAAGGGTCCTCCAAGACGTTGACGTTGATGTCCCAACGTTCGAATTCAAATGTCAAACATGTTGTATAATGGACGAACCTTCGACTGTGAGCTTGTTCCCCACAGTCGTGATGGTTAGCTGTATGCGGCCGCGGCGCTCCGTGTGGTCGCAGCCGCACAGGTTTGGCACCGACTCCTCGCAACGCTTGTGCACGTTCATGTCGCATGCTACAATACATAAAGTCATTACAAATTCAATTTAGTTTGTGTTATTTAATCCCTTCACAGGAAAAAAAAGAAGGAGATCATAATCTCAAGCGTGCGACTATCAAAGTCGTGAGTTCGAATAGTGTACCAATTAATGAGGTTGGCTTTTCGGAAAGGATGAAACCTGTAATATGCATGTGAAATCACCAATCCGTGGGAACTACAACTGTGCCCAGCGGCGAGACATATATAGAGGCTGAGAACGACTTCTACTGCTGGAATTGATATTTTCAAAAAGCTACTCAGATTCTATTAAAGATATCTCATATCTCAACCGCTTTTCTGAAGCCTACGGCCTAAGCGTGCATATAAAACGAATGCATTTTTCATTTCAAAATTCAAATTCAAATATTTGTTATATGGTCGCTGCATGCACCGCACCGCTCGCAGCGGGAAAACTTTCAAAAGATTTAAAGGTACTGCTGAATTTCTTTTTAATTTAATCACACATAAACTCATTATCTCAGTTTCCGAACCTCTCTGAACTCTTAAAATGTTTATTAAATTAACAAAAGTTTATCCGAGAAAAACTCTTAAGTAAAATAAGACACTTACTTGAACTCTTAAGTTTACTAAGTATGCTAAGTAAAAGTTGGTAACTTGATTGATATCTAAGTTAGAGAAAGTGATTTAGATTATACTAAGTGGTGCATAAGTTGGGCAAGCTTTGCGAAAGAAATGTGAAATAAAAGAAAAACAGAAAAGTTGGAGCATTTATTTTCTGTCTGCTTTCATCGACTAATCAGAACCTACCAATCGTTTTTTAAATATCCTGAAACCGATTGAAACGTTAAGTTGGCTATATACTGATTAATCGATATTATACATTGTTTATAGTTTCGGAGTCGTCTAGGCAAATGGCTAACATAACTGCAACAGCCCAGCTAGCACGAGACGTTTTATCGTCACGTGAAACGTGACGATAAAACCCTGTCGTGCTAAGGCCTCGGTATAATGTTCTTTATCGGCAAAGACATCGGAAAAGACAACAAACTACTAATGTTTTGCAATCTTCTATTATTTATACAAGCCTCTTTGACCTTACATATTAGATTAAATTGCCCCCTAATATTTCATATAACACCAAATTAATACTAATCTATCATCTTTTAATTCCGGAAGTTGAAGCCTTATACCCTAATACCCTATTCCATATTATATTAGAAAAAACCGGCCAAGTGCGAGTCGGACTCGCGCACGAAGGGTTCTGTACCATTATCTATAAAAATATTTATTTTTAGTATTTGTTGTTATAGCGGCAACAGAAATACATCATCTGTGAAAATTTCAACTGGAACTATCACGGTATCAGTGAGATACAGCCCGGTGACAGACAGACAGACAGACATACAGACAGACTGACTGACAGCGGAGTCTTAGTAATAGGGTCCCGTTTTACTCTTTGAGTACGGAACCCTAAAAACCGTGAGTTATGCGTGCGGTTGTTTTATGCGTCAAACTCTGCGTTCCCATAGATATATGCGCTTACCGCAGCGTTTGCCGCAACCTATATGTATGGGAACGCAGCGTTTGACGCATAAAACAACCGCGCGCTTTAATCGTCATGCGATTTCAAGGAAAACCATTTTGAAACACAAAAACGTATTGTTATGTTTGAAAAGCACTTAACGGTAATAAATAAGTAAATCTTACAATACTTCCCTTTGAGAGCCTACATAAACGAAGAAACTAAGACGAATTGGTTCATTGAAATTCTAAAATTTATATGGAATGGGGTATTTGCCGAATATTTCTAGAATCTTCTCTAGCGTGTTCCGCTTACAACAGGTTTAATTAAGTTCACTTCTCGAATATCCTGGGAGATAGAGCTCCGCTAGGATCGATTTAAATGGAGTGATTTGTTTTGCTTTAACATTAAAATTACATTAGCAACTTCGGAGCTCTAAATAATCAGATTACGGGATAAGCTGTAGCCGGGAAATAAATAGAATTGTCTGATTTTCTTAACCATAACCTAGCATCTAAGCCGTGTATTTCGATAATGAACTTAAAGTAATAGAAATCAACGTTGCATTTCTGTTTGGTTTAAGTAAAGCATTGGATTTCATTCTAACACTTCAACATCGTCTTTACGACTGTTTTGTGCTGAAATTGGTGTCTAAATAGAGGTGATCAAATTGATTACAAATGTAACCGTATTTTTTTATCTTTTAATGAAACACCATTATTTTTAACTTTATGAAATAAAGTGTTGTTTCTGTTAATTGATTTGGCTCGCCGGCGAGATTATAATAATTATTATGAATATATGTTGCGGGCTGATCTATTAACAGTTCCAGGGTAAGTACGATATAATAAATACCATCGCTACTGACAGCAGTATAGTATATCCAATTGTCCATTTTACCAGAAATACATTTAGACGACTCCTTAACTATAGGTACTTAGTTATATTGTATGGAAAGAAGCCTCACACTTTTAAACTCATAGATCACATGTATGTATGTACATACATGTTACCATAAACAACAGGTACACGAAATGTTGTAATGAAGGAGCCTGTACACATGCTTGGGTAGGTACACATAAAAGCTACTTTCCTTATTTAAACACACACATATGTATACATATAAGACGAGCTTAAAAAAGATGCTCGTAAAACAATAGACTACACTACAGTCTGGCAAAATAGTGTTGAACCCACTAGATTCAGTAACGCGGCAACACTGCCGGTCAAATGTATGCGTATGACGCTCAGTGTTGCCACCTAATAAAATCTAAGTATTAGCTTCAACGTGCGTTTGCGCAACTTGCAAACGGTGAAAATGGAATGCAAGGGTGT
The DNA here is from genome assembly GCA_963854355.1 of Epinotia brunnichana. Lineage (NCBI taxonomy): Eukaryota > Metazoa > Arthropoda > Insecta > Lepidoptera > Tortricidae > Epinotia > Epinotia brunnichana. The sequence continues at coordinate 6,523,295 of OY977946.1, forward strand.
TAGGTACCATACTTATCGATCGCCCATTGAAGACGAAACTATCGATCAACCTTAAAAAACGTATTTTAATGGACGTCGATTAGTGTGGTAACTTAATACATTAGAGTAACAAATTACAAACAAAAAAGAGCAGTCAAAAACAACTGTCCATGTTCAACTCCTTACTTAAGCAGTGAGCCGTGGCGAATTAAATTATAAGCAAATAGTAAAGTATTTTAAAAATATGAAAAACTTACTGCATTAGATAAGCAGTCGTCATTAATATTAACTACAATAATTTTGATACAATTATTTAAGCACAGCGTAACTTCATGCAAAGTAAGACGATGTTTTAAGTCAGAAAGATGAAAGAAAATTCATCAAAGCCAATTCAAAATTAACGAATTAAATTAGCGCTAAGCAAAAAATAAAAAGTAAAAATGATGAGGCATAAAATTCGGCGTTTAAAATTCGAATTCTTTCTTAACCTCGACTTTGATTCGCCCCGATACAACGATTTCGACTTCGTTATAATCGTATAGCATTCTGAAGACAAAATCCTGATCATGTTTGTTTATTGGCGCAGTCGGTAGTCAGGTAGTCACCGTCGGTTTTGTTTTTGTGTTTAATGCTAAACGGGTGGCCTGACCCTAAAAAAAGCTGGACCTCGTGATTGTTTCTTCCTTCGAAATTCAACCTACTTATATCCTTTTCATATATAATGAAGAGTTAGGCCTCTCACAAATTGACGCGGCCTGGCCGCAGCGAACAATAGAAAACTTGTCATTATCTGTCAAATTTACTATGGTCCGCCACCGCAGGCCGCGCCAGTGTGATGCAGGCTGCTCTGTTATTTTAGCAGTATGAAGAGGCTTTGAATAAGGATTTTTGCGACTGTTTGCCTTTATCTCTCTTAAGATACAAGCATAATATACATAATTGGCTACGCTTAACATTCTGTGTTTCGCAGACTATGGTAGCTCTATCTTCGAAAGGGAACTGTCTCTTGGGGCGTCTTTCATCATCCAAGTGAGGATTATTGGGCATATCTCATCCGTAGATAAGACAATTATGAAGACGAATCGTCAATTCCCTTGAGAGCGTTAGAGACAAGGCCTGCATTGCAAGTTGGAATTACGATCGTATCTTGAACTTTATTTATTGCAACTGGGAAATAAGATATAGATGGCATGATGGCGAAGTTACTCTTGAATTTTATCATTCCAGTCTTTTATACGTGTTTCGTTTTTGGATCAGTAAATCTTGTTTGCAGAAGATTTTTGTTTATGAAAATCACAGGGTAACTTTTCAAACGAGCGCTAGGACAAATCAGCTGTCTGCGCGATTCGAGTAGGTACCTACCTATTCATTAGTTTTAATAGGTACCTAATTTTACTTTAACTATTCAGTGTAAGTAATATTAAATAATCTATTCCAGTGTAAGTAATACTTATTAAATATAGAATTGTATCTATTATTTATTGCTTAGCATGAAGTGTGACAAATCCTGTTAATATTAGGCACCTAACATTTTACGTGTTGCACTAGCAGCAAAACATGTGATACTTTGTTTTAATTGTAATACCCTTATGTACACCATGTTTTTATGTAAAATAAATTGAATTGAACCATACTAAACCGTTTTAAATCAAAGCCAACTACGCTAAAATTTTATAATTTTCCACAAATAATCAGTTTTGTTCATTTCGGACGTACAGGATATATTATGTTAACGCTCGAACCTGTATTACCTACCTCGAATGTGTTTTTAATGTATTAGCGAATTTATAAATAAATTATCTAACTAGTCTACACGTTTTATATCACGTGTATACATCAATATGACATGTGTTCATTCATTGCTAAGGGGCCACGCATCTATTTGTGTTCATTCGTTGTATCACAAGCTTTTATATCCCTTTGGTTGTCACACTATGTAAGCACGGCTATAACAGGAGAGCCCGCGATGTCACGGTGAGATAGACAATCCGTCTCTTTCTAATTAGAACGCTTAGAAAGAGACGGATAGACTATCTCGCCGCGACATAGCTCGCGGGCCGTCCTGTGATAGCTGTGCTGGTGATGAACCATTTAATAACTTCTGCCAATTTTCTTTTTAGTTTAAGGGAAAATTAAGTTTTCGTTAAAATAAAAGCTTGATCAGCGTCATCATCTGAAAAATTTGATTGTGAAAGACGTTCGACGAAATACATTACATCTTCACTTAGGGCGGACAATCGAAGAAATTCTCAGATCGCAAGTATTTGACTGCACAAGCCTAAGGATATATTCGATCTGAGGCTTTACATGTTTACGTCACACCTGGCCATAAAGTGGCAATTACCACCCGATTGCGTGCTGAAAATCCCCACTTACTGCCCCAGGGAGACATATAATTATGTACACACCACGGGACGTAGTAAAAATCCTCAGATCACATATTTATCACCCTTGCCTTCGGCTCGGGCGTGATATACCTGCGATCTGAGACATTCTATGTTTTGCCGCCCTAAGTGAACAATGTACTATTCAATTTCATGCTCTTGGCCGAATGTCCTAAAACAATAATACTAGGTTTCACAGGAAGCATTCTTGTATTCGTTTGCGATCATACATCCGAATATGTTCGTCCGATCTGATCGTGACACAAGAATACCACTGGTGAAGGACCTTTACGTCAGGTTTAGACCAATACGAACATGCATGCCGGCTTGACTTGTCAACTATTTAAGCGAAAAATCAGCCATGAGTTCAAGAATATTTATGTTTAGTCTAAACCCACCATGACGCAACTTCAAATGGTGACGCATTACTTCAAATGGTGACGCATTAATTGCATTTAATCGACATCCAGGACTTTCCATTCTCCTACAGGGTAACTTGAGTGGCGTAGTACCTCCACACTTCAGTCCTTGCGTGGCTAGACCATGTAGAAGAGTACCACAATGGTCGCAAAACGTAGGGGCGATGAATGTACACGTATTCCATTTGTGGGGGGCGTAGGCGGCCTTAACAACGTAAAAATAGGTGAGTAAAGTTAGTAGAAAATGGGTGAAACAGTTGTTAATAGATCTGAGACGATTGTTTAATCTGGTAGATCTTGAATATAAGTCGATAATTTTGCATATACAGGATCATTAACAAACTGAAAATCTAACACTAAGTGCCTCCTGTTTCCAAAGGTACGGAGTCCATCTTCTACATCACTGCCAAAGAAAAGGAGTGTTGTGTTTTCGGGATCATGTTTTATGTCCGCGGGCTTCTTTATTCCACCAGAACTACTGAACCCCTCAACTGATTTAGATGTGTATGGCGTCGTGACAATCTTACGTTATCCCGGATGAAATAGGAAAAATATGTGGTATTAAGCAGTCAAAATTTTAAGATATCTTTTGTCTCTGAAATATACCGACATTTCAAGTTCTATTTTGGCATACAAAGAAGTTGTAGGTAATGCACTTGTATCCTTAATTTCGACAACAGTAACATTAGAATTTACAACTGTATGTGACCCAGCTATAATTGTGAAGATGATGATATTGATGATCACTAATGGCCAGACTTAACGTTTTATAACACGTATCGTCTCAAATCCATCCACAACCCCTAGAAGAAAGCATTAGCAAAGCACCACCACCAAGCAGATCTGAAAAGCGAGCGAAAAATAAAGCGTTAATCCAGCGAAGCCTCCTCTGGTACCTTGGCACTTCAGCCCCTGATGGATCAGCCCGTAGAGGAGGGAGCCGCAGTGGTCGCAGAAGGTCGGTGACGCGTATGTGTGTACGCGGAAATTGTGACGCGTACGGGTGTCCTGTTGGTGAATTATGTGGTTGTACTATCAGCTACAGATACATGTAACCCCCCTTTCAAAACTTTCCTGCTTTGCAGCCCTGCACTGCATTCCTTGGTTCACGGTATTTGTGGAAACAAAAGTGGCATCATTAACCTTTAGTGTAAATTCTTGTCTTGTCAGGATTAAACTGTTTCGTTTAGATCCAATAACAAGGTGGACAATTAGTTGACTTAAGCAGTTTGCGAGGCATATGTGAGCCCAACAAAGCTGACGTCTCCTGATGTACCTATTGTCATCAGCAATGATCTTCCCCTTATTTTCGTCAGCTTTAATACTAGGATTCGCAACACACGTCAGGTTCTCAGATCTGGTCCCATGACACGGTTTTGGGATTATGATAAGCATAGTGCATATTTTCGTATCCGAGCTCTATCAACGGGTTTGACGATAAGCGCTTGAATATTATTGCAAGGACGACAAGTAACTTTGTTACACTGTTCAGCCGAACTGACATGAGATACTTCACTCTCATTTGATTATATACATTTATTGTTTAAATTTTGACCCTCTGAGACCTTGTACATTTCTAAGAATTAGGAATTGTAATTTTTCTAAATTTTTTTTGACATGTAAAACATTGATAATGTAGTTTATTTTCTAATGAATTATGCATAATTAAGAATCAACAATATTTATACTTATTGCCTTGTAAAAACACCCTTGTGGTCTATTTGCAGAATAGATTTTGATTTTGGTTTTAAATTTTGAATATGGCAATAAACACCACGAACGTCCTGTGGGCGGTAACATGGTTGCCATTTTATCACTTGACATCGCGTTCGTTCTGCTGAGTATGCCGAAGTCTTATCCACAATACAGCAGCCATCTTAGGTCTGCAGAGCTCCCTAATCATGTCAGGGAACGTGACCCAGTACCTGAAATTTGCTTAGTTCCAAACAATATTGATATTAAACAATGGGACGTCAAAACAATTTGAATCTGGAACTGAATAGCCAGTTGGTACTGGCTGGTGGAAGCCATTAATTAAACATCGGTGAAGCTTTCTTTGATAAGAATCTATGAAATATTATGAGGTGGGCGGTGAAAATCCGTTGTTTCTGAAATTCGTTTGAAATTGGAATTTTAGTCAAAACACTGACGTTTTAACAGGGCACGTTGGTATAATAAATATGGATGGAAGTAGTAAAGTATAACAATGCCAAGGTTCAATTAATGTTAATACAATGGGAAAGGTAAATTCATTATACATTTGCGTTTTTCGAATAGCAAAAGACAAGGCACAAAAATGTCAGTAACATTGAGGTACGGATATAAGAAATTAAATATAATTGATAAAATTCATATCACCATTGCCACCACGACGAACAAATACAACAACCAATAAGTAGGTACTTACCTGTGGAGAAATACTTAAACAAACACATTATAATGATTATTTTGCAGATATATTGACAGTTTCTCATCAATTGAATATCGCAGTGAAATCTAACTTGAGTCATGCATCATGCAAATAGGGAATTGAATGTGTGTTGTGATTGTGTGTCAATTAATACTTTTACAGGAACTTTTTCTAGATACTCACATGAATTCTTTTTTTCCCATTTTAGAACTGCCATCAGTCGATAACGACAATTTTATTCGTATGAATCTAATTATAAATTACATCTGTATCTGAAATTCAATTAAACATATCATACAATACTTACACATACATACATTATATAGGATAGGTAGGTGCTCTCGCAGACTTCCAAGATACAAGCTCAGCCTAGTTTAAACTAGGTATGGTTTTGTATTCCAATCTGTTTCTGCTATATAAACTATTTGTATTTGTATGCAAGTCCAATTTATCAAACTGTGATATATATCTTTGACAGAATCAATTACATATTTCCACGCAATATAGAATACTTTGGGACAAGTTGAGAGTAAATCGAGGGTAATTAAAGAGCACACGAGCGTTGCCAACTTTTATTGGTTCGCCAAGTTAGAGTTCTGTTTCTTTTATTGTACTCCGTTACATATTGTATAAGGGCACAGTAGGCCAGCTCTTGCTGTGTCGAGACAGACAAACGGCGCAAATGGCGAGTTGTCAATTCTCATAAATTTTTCAGTAAAAAAATTGTGGGTTTCTATGTATCTGTATATCTGTGCGTGTGTACGTGGCATCGTAGCTCCCAATGTGTCGGTTTGAGTGCGGTTTTTTTAAATTCAAATTGTCTATCGAGATGGTTCTTAGCTATGTTTGTTGTGCCTGGGGTGTTTTAAAATTTTAATGTAGTATTAATTTATTTTTCACTTCTCATGCTCGCAAAGTTCGCCTTTGTGCTGGATGTATGCTGCAAAAATGCCACTTTTATGCTCTAGTGCACAAAGTTAAATTGTTTTAAAGACTAAGATAAAATCAGGCCTAACAGCCACACACACAATAAAACTTCGTAGAATAAACTTGTCAATTGAATTGATTTGGTTTAATAAATTTCACATCCGTGTTTTCCATTACTAAATTACTCGTAATAAAAACCAGATAAAATAGGAATAAATGATTATTTTAAAACGTATTGAACCATTAAATGAATTGGCAGTATGAAGTTCCTAAGTCTAATATCAAGTGTCGAAAATTAAACATATTTTTTTTTATCTATCCAAATATCATAAACCTCCATGATGCGTTCAAGAACCACACATTATGACCACCATAAAAATAGACTGTTTTGTTAGAACAAATTTCTTATCAGTGAAAATGTTATTATTGCTAAATAATAACATCGATTTCGATAATAATATTTCATTCAAATTTCGAACATCTCTGAAAAATAAAGAAATTTGATTTGACCTCTATTCTAATATCAGTCGAGATGACGTTTAGTTCGAAATGAATTGTTAATTTGTATACAAATTTGACGAATGTCGCACGTAAGTAAGATATCGAATGACATGATAGTTGGATCCGACTCTAGTTTGTCTCTGAATTAAAAAAAAAACTATGATAGCTGTAAGAAAACAACGCCGCGATGCCGGTCATAATATGCGGCTCCTGAATGCATCATGGAGGCTTATGATATGTGGATAGATAAATTAGTGTATGTAACTGTACATAATTAGGCATTAAAACACTCGTGTGATGTTATTATGAAACTCGCCTTCGGCTCGTTTCATAAACCCACACTCGTGTTTAATGCCCTTCATTATGTACAGTCACATAAACTACTATTAAATTTCGAACATCTCTGAAAAACAAAGAAATTTGATTTGACCTCTATTCTAATATCAGTCGAGATGACGTTTTGTTCGAAATTAATTGTCAAGTTGCATACAAATTTGACAAATGTCGCACGTAAGTAAGATATCGAACGTTATGATAGTTAGAGCTGACTCTAGTTTGTCTCTGAATTAAAAAAAAAACTATGACAGCTGCCAGAAAACAACGCCGCCATGCCGGTCTTAATATGCGGCTCCTGAATGCATCATGGAGGCTTTTGATATGTGGATAGATAAAGCAGTGTATGTAACTGTACATAATTAGGCATTAAAACACTCGTGTGATGTTATTATGAAACTCGCCTTCGGCTCGTTTCATAAACCCACACTCCTGCTTAATGCCCTTCATTATGTACAGTCACATAAACTACTAAAAAAAGTTAAGTGACGGGAATGAGCTATTATTTAATTTATTTTTGCAATTATTTGTTATATTCTCACAATCGAAGTGAAAAGCAGTGTGTATAACTCGGGCATAAATTAACCATTTTACCCCTCGACTTAACTATCCATGATCCTAAACGTCTCAGGTTAAATGGCTCGTTTTATGCGCTTGTTGTACATTCTACTATTTGACGCTGCTTCATCTTGCGTTACCGCGTAGACTGCGGTCGTAGCGGACGTTCACATATTCATCATCGTCATAACAGATTGAACTCGATCAAATGTATGCGCAGCCGCTCGTCGCCCCGCTGCCCCCGCTGGCGTCCAGACCGCGACCCAATGGGGAATGGATGAAAATTTTAGAAGTGCCTGATTAATTTTTTGGTGATGGGTCATTGTCAGTCACAAAAACAAAAATCATCTTTCCGGTGGTCAATAGTTAAGGGCTTACGTTTACATATAGGTAACATGTTTTTATCACATATAATTATAGAAGGGGCAACGCCGTTTATGCGGATTCAGAGTACAACCAAAAATTAGGCTTTATAGCCCTTAACTTTGGCAATGTCCACCGAAAAGACGCGAACCTAAATCTGACAAAGATAGGAATAACCTTCCTTAGCACCTGAAAAATGTTGCAGACTTGTCAGCTGCGTCAATTATTTTTGAAAAATATAGACAGTTTCCTCACTCACGTTTTGTGGTTAGGATGGCGAATGAGACACTTTCCTTGATCCGTCTCATATTACAAAAAAATATTTTAAATATCTGACCCTGGCAATGACAAATATAGCTGCTGCAGCTGTCAATATAATTGCTTGTGTCAGTTTACCACGGATTTTTATGATATCTTTTGTAATATGAGACGGATCAAGCAAAATGTCTTATTTGTCGTCCTAAACCCAAAACTCTTCAGAGGAAATACTGGTGCCGCCTCAACAGAATCCGTACGGGTCACGGCAGGTGCAATTACATGTTGCACAAATGGGGATGGAGCAAAAGTCCGATGTGTGACTGTGGCCTTGAAGACCAAACCACTCAGCACATCGTGGAGCGCTGCCCAAAGCGACGCTATAAAGGCGACCCGGAGGACCTCTACACTAACCTGACATCTGACGCGATCGACTGGCTGTGCGACCTGGATGTTGATTTATAATTAAACTAGCTGTTGCCCGCGACTTCGTCCGCGTAGAACTTTTTATCGTCTTAGAAAATGATTTCTCTCAATACAACATTTGAACCCTCTTTTAGGGGATAATTAAAAAAAAGTTGATGTTCATTTTCTAGTTTGTGAACAAACAGTCTAAAACCAAAGTTAAAAATCTCAAACTTTAAAAGTGCCTTGAAATACTCAAACTTTGAACCAATTTTAACACTCTTAGGGGATGAATTTGGAAAAATTCTGAAATCAGTTTTGTAGTCTTTTAACGTACAGAATAAGACCGAAGTTAAAAATCTCTTACTCACACTTTAAAATTTTATTGCTCGCCATTTAAAATTTGAACCCCCTTTTAAACCCCCTTAGAGGTTGAATTTTTCTAATCGCTGAAAGAACTTTTTTCGTAAACTTTTAAGTCTCTAGCTCAAAAAAAGTGTTGCCCATACAAAGCTTTCTTAACCCCCCCCTTAGGGGTGGAATTATCTAAAACTCTGAAAGTATTTTATTATTAATTTTAATAAGTAACATTTTGAATAGTTTTAAGTCTAGTAAAAAAAAAAGTTTTTCCCACACAACACTGGCTACCCTTCTTAAGGATCTTAAGGATCCCCTTAGGGATGGAGTTTTCTAAAACGCTGAAAGTTCTTTTTTAGTATTCTAATAAGTAATCTTTTTGCAAAGTTTTAAGTCTAACTCAAAAAAAAGTGTTGCCCATGCAAAGCTTGCTCTCCTTTTTAACCCTATTAGGGGTGGAATTTTCTAAAACGATTTGTGTTCTTTTTTTGTATTTTAATAAGTAATCTTTCTACAAAGTTTCAAGTCTCTAACTCAAAAACATAAACTTTCCCTGATAAAAACTTTGCACCCCTTTTTATCCCCCTTAGGGATAGATTTTTTCAAAACGCTGAAAGTCTTTTTTTTTGTATTTTTATTAGTAATCTTTCTACAAAGTTTTAAGTGTCTAGCTCAGAAAAAGTGTTCCCCATACAAACCTTGCACCCTTTTTTAACCCCCTTAGGGAATGATTTTTGTAAAACGCCGAATGTAGTATTTTTCATGTTCTAATAAGTAATTTTTCGTCAAAATTTTAAGTCTCTATTAAAAAAAATATGTTTTTCCCATACAAACTTTGCACCCTATTTTACCCCCTTAGGGGTGAAATTTTCCAAAACGCTGAAAGTACTTTCTTTGTATTTAAATAATCTTTCTACAAAGTTTTAGGACTCTAGCTACTTAAAAAAAATAGTTTCCCACATACAAACTTTGCACCCCTATTTTAGCCCCCTATTTTTAGGGGTAGAATTTTCTAAAACGCTGAAAGTACTTAATTTGTATTCTGATGACTAATCTTTCTACAAAGTTTTAAGTCTCTATTTAAAAAAAATATTGTTTCCCCCATACAAAATTTGCACCCCTATTTTACCCCCTTAGGGGTAGATTTTTTAAAACACTGAATCTAGGTACTTTATTTGTATTCTAATGAATAATTTCTCTACAAAGTTTTAAGTCTCTATTTGAAAAAAAGTAGTTTTACCCATACAAACTTTGCACTCTATTTTACCCCTTTAGGGGTAGAATTTTCTAAAACCCTGAAAGTGCTTTATTTGTATTCTAATGACTGATCTTTCTACAAAGTTTTAAGTCTCTATTTAAAAAAAAAATGTTTCCCCCATACAAACCTTGCACCCCTATTTTACCCCCGTAGGGATGGAATTTTCCAAAACGCTGAAAGTGTTTCATTTGTATTCTAATAACTAATTTTTCTACAAAGTTTAAGTCTATAGCTCAAAAAAAAAAGGTTCTCCCATACAAACTTTGCACCCCCATTTTACCCCCTTAGGGGTAGCATTTTCAAAAATCCCTTTTTATCCCTAGCCTACGTTATAAAAGCAACATACTGTGCAAAAATCATCTCTCTAAGATTAGTAGTTTCGGCTGTGCGTTGATGAGTGAGTGAGTGAGTGAATAAGTCAGTCAGGACATAGGCATTTATTATGTATAAATAGATAGAAGATAATGAAACTCCCATTCAAATATCTCAAAAAATTATGAAGCTACATCCGTTTTAATGTCGCTTGTTAGAGTGAGAAAACGATGAGGGACTGTGACGTCAATATACTCGAGCGTCATAGTAAAAAACAATCGTTTCATATGAAGGTGCGTTTTGCGGAAAAGGGACAGAACATACCCCCTCTTAAAACTTTGGACTCTTATAACTTAATCATTACCTATATAACCTCTTGCTTTGTTTTTTTCTCCATTTGACTATATTTATTTTAAATTCTTTTTCGAGAAAATACATTATGATTAGGTATTTACCATATTTTCGATTCCTGAGCTATAACCACGAACTTCGGAATTCGAAAATATTCGGGTATCTCTATCTCTATCGCACTAACCACACTCGAGTGACAGGGATGCAAATATATGAACATTGAGTATCGGTCTTCGTGGTAGCGCCGCAGGTACTTTGGCTGAATGCGCCGAGCGCGTGCCATTGTCATTCAAAAAAAACAAATTCGTGTTAATTATATTGTTCAAATTTGTTGATTTCATTTATTGAAATTACGACATAAAACGACATTTGCGCATATAAGTTCTCATATCAGAATCGAATATTTTTTTATGGTTTATATTTTAGCATTTGTCTCGTAAAGGTCTATCGTAGACGGAATTTAAATTATTAATAAGTGAAAGGCAAAGCAATTCCGCCATTTTGACGAAAATTTGACGGTTCTTATAGCTGACAGTTGGAGCAGCGTTTGATTTCAATAAAAATAAATGAAAAATTAAATGAAGTCGTATATTTCGGAAAATTAATTAACTGTCGCAGTCGGATAAAAACTATCCTAAGTTGCAGCTAGAATAATAATGTACCTATATAAAATGTTTTATATTTTTCCGTTCATGGGATGCTGAGAACATTCGAACCGCGCAAAGCTTAGTTTCAAACTGGCTGATTCTTTTTTTAATTTAGAGATTTATTATAAGTGGAGATAATAAAGCCTACAATATAGAATACGCCATACGATTAAATAACCCAAAACTTAAGTGAGGAAAGTGTTTATATTTTTCAAAAATAATTGACGAATCTGAAAAGCCTGCTACTTTTTTCTGGTAATAAGGAAGGTTATTCCTATCACCAAAAAAAAAATCAGGCACTTCTAAAATTTTCATCCATTCCCCATTGTGGCGTCACGTCAGCGCGTATTTTAAGCTCCAGCGGTTCTTTATTTGATATTTAATGATTTGACATAATGAATACCAACTATTTTATTTTATTATTATAATTTTTATTGTTACTAATTTATTAGAATTTAGTTTTACTGGTCACTAGAGTCTGGCTAACCAAATTTTACCTTCTTCTTGGGCTGGTCACACTTTGTGTAGTAGGAATTATAGTTTTGGTACTAGAAAATATTTTTGATTTTCTGTGCGCACGTAAGGTACCTAAAAAAATAAGTTAAATATTCAAAAGGATTCCATGAACACGCTCGTCGCTCATATATAGGTACCTAGATATTTTCGGCCAAGATATTCTTATACGTTTTATATTTTTATATCAAGTTACTACTGACCAGTCGCTTCACAGATTTCTTCTAAATATTGGTTTTCTGAAAGTAACTGTTCCCATGTTTTGATTTTATTCATATTTTCCCGAACTTCTAGTTTATCCGTGTCTTTACACATTCCTGTTTATGAGATTCAGGTATTAATATATTCACGTATCTAATCAAAGTAATAGGCAAATGTTAGAACTATATGTACATAAAATATCAAAATATGTATGCAGCACCAACCTACTAAGTTGTTTAGGACTTGTAAACATTGCAGTTTTTCGTTATACAACGCTTCACGTCGGGTTCTCACATTGTCGTAATTATTTAAGAGCTTAAACATTAGTTGGCGGACCTCACTCGGTAGTCATATACTCGGTACTGATTGTTAATATTATTTAAAATAAAACATAAACCGCAAACCAATTGAATAAATTACATAAATCGATAATTGACTTTTAGCCTTTTTTTAAATCATAGACAATTAATTGGTGATACCACAAGGACATATCTGTCAACAAAATTTGGTTAGCCAGACTCTATGTACTAATAATAGTTTTTAATATTTTTTTGTAACCTACTAACACTTGTATGGGCTATGCCTGAAATAAATATTTGAATTGAATTGAATTGAATTAAGGAGCTCTTAAACGAGATTCTTACAATGATTGCCCATAGACAGCACGGTTGCCTCACTCTTACTTGCAGACTAGACCAAAACGCTGAAAAATTGGTTCTAGTAAGATGATTCTTTTATTGAGGTTCAACGGGTGCTTTTCCACCGTCGAGTTTACTTGCAAGGACATCGTGAGAAACTCTACATACATTTGCGAAGAAATTCTGAGCTGTATGTGATGTTCGCAACCAGGACTGGACCAGGACTGGACCAGGACGGACCACAGCCCGTTCTTGATCAGAGATTTGTGCCCGGCAGTGGGAAAGTCAGTAGATGATGACCGATGATGAAGTCGAGAAGAGCCATGGTCAATATCATTTATATTGTTCTATGCCATGGTTAAAAGCGAAGGGAATCAAGAGATGACCCACTGTAGGCACTGTTACGTTAGTCGAATACTTATCAAAGAACTAAGCTTGTGTCAACAAATTGCCAGTTGTTTCTGTTCAATTGGATTTTCGGCGACCCCACGCTTTCTTGATGACATGTTACGAGGATACAAAAAAGTAATCTCATTGTGACTCGTCATTGGCACGTACAAATAGCTTACTACTGTAGTCTGGACAATCAATGTCAGATATGTCGATGTTATCGATACGGACAAAGTGCCAAAAATATGTATGCATGATCTTAATATTTTCAGTGCTACGAACCCCCTAGGCACATAGGCACATCTTTAAAATAAAATAAATAAATACTAGGGGACATTCTTACACAAATTGAACTAGCCCCATGGTAAGCTCAATAAGGCTTGTGTTATGGGTACTTGACGACGACATATTTAATAGATATTAATACTTAATAAATACATCCAAGACACTCATCATCACCATCATCATCATCATCATTCATTCCATCATGGCAACATGGCATGGCATGGGTCATTTTGGAACTCTTTGGGGGACACCTATGTCCAGCAGTGGACGTCTTTCGGCTGATATGAGGAAACTGTTGATATATTTCAAAAATAATTGACGCAGCTGTTGTCTGCAACTTTTTTCTGGTGCTAAGGAAGGTTATTCATATCACCAAAAAAAGAATCAGGCACTTTTAAAATTTTCACCCCTTTCCCATTAAAACATGCAATATATTAATTCGTTAGTAATGTGATTGCGTTGGTGTGAATGAATGGTGTCAGTGTGAGTGTAGGAGAGGGAAGCATGCAAGCAACTTCAGGGCTTCTTCAGCCTGATCGTAATGTCATGGCACCAAGACCGTGTATTCGTGTCTTACTCGTAGCCGCGGCAACTCGGCATAGTATCATGCCACAGACGTTTATTTTGTGATTATAAACACGAGGAAAAACTAATATATGTATAGCGTTATAGGGTAGATTGATTGCCACTTTTTAGACCCCATAATGCATTATGCAAAAGTAAACCATTTTCAAGATAATTTATTGTGCCTTGATGGTTATAAAAGAAAAATGTTTCTAGTATTAAAACAAATCCGATCTTTTAAGATCCAACAATTATACATATATGTATAATTGTAGCATTTATATTTTATTTCAATCTATTGAGCATCAATTTTGAGTTCTATGAAAAGTTAGTGTTCTCTGTTTGAATACATTTTCTTGACTTCAAAGGGATGTGATAGAAAGAAAAAGGTTGCAGGTTAGTTCTATAAACAATATTAGAATAATGATAAGTAAATATTTTACATACCACAAAGAGCTGTTACCTGAAACTAAATATTCAGTAGATAATATTCACTCTAGCATCTCTACATCGGACTTATTATTTAAGTGTAGACACATAGGTAGTAATAAAAAAAAATATGTGGGGACAATCTCACACAAATCGACCTAGTCTCAAACTAAGCAAAGCTTGTACTATGGGTACTAGCCGACGATATAAATACTTAATAGATGGTGCCCACAACACAAATAATTACCCTTGCCGGGATTCGAACCCAGGACCTCCAGCTTCGTAGGCAAGGTCACTATTATACGAACGATTATCCTGGCGAATCATGATCCCTGTGACAGCTGTCATCTCAGTTCAATTTTATGGTTTAAGGTTATAAATTGTACGGAGATGACAGCTGTCACGTCACACACAGAGAACAAGATCAAGCAAGATCAAGATTCGCCGCGATACCTAGGTATAACTAGGCAAAAACTGGTCGTCAAAATATATATCGTTTTAAAATTATCATGGTTTTAACTCGTGTAAACAGTATGCAGTTGGAGTTAATTTATTTACAACTATCAAAGTATCTGCAAAAATGAAAATTTATCATTTAATTCAGAAATTATACACAATATTTATTAATAATATATATTATATACTTAAATCGTCTTTCCTGTGGTCTATCATTAACGGCGTAGGTAAATATGTGCATGTAAATTATGTTTTACTAGACGCCGTTTATGCGAATTAGGTTTTAGGTAATTCAAAAATAAGGTTTCATAAAGTTTAACTGTAGATTTTTCGCAGGAAATGGAACCTAAATGTATAATCCCTGAATTACATAAATATTAAAACAAAATTGAAAAATAACATAATAAAATGTTTTCGCAACAAAATCATTAACATCTTGTAGCCACCAATAGTGAAAAGGTAGCAAGGGAGTTGAGAATACTCATCCTAAATTTCAAATTATAAGAAAAATTGTTTTTTTTTTAATTTTTTCTTTAATTTGAAATTTATAAATTTCGTTAGCAGCTTAACTGCTTTATACAAAATTAATACACTAATCCTTTTCTATGGATGACAGCACTAGCGTAAGAAATAGGAAGGATGGGCTTGTCAGCTCCTTTGTCGTGACACTAAAGCCGCGTCCGGTGCGCCATGTTTTTGTGGTTTTCTTTATGTCAAAAATGTTTTGCCAATTCCCTATTTGTTTGCCGAAACTGACGGATAACATGTTAGATATTTAAAAATACCTAAAACATTGGCGCAGCGGACGCAGCTTTATGGTGGACCATACACATGCTTTTTAACAATATAATATTCATAGACAACAATAACAACTTTACACTTTAAGGGCCATTTGCATTGTGCAACTCGTATGCGATTTTCATTACATTCAATCAATGTTATAAATGCATGTGAGTTGTTACACCATATAAATGAGCCTTTAAACTCCCGCGCTTTGTACACATACTTATTAAAAAAAATACTTTACACAAAAGCCATACGTTTCAACCGTGTTTCACCCACGTCAGAAATAAAGGTCAATAAATATCGCGTTAGACCCGCGTAAAGTAATTATGTGGAAAAAAAAACAACATATTCATGGAAAAATATTCCTTTTTAAACTCAATTACTCAGTTGGATTGTCCGCAAATAAAAAAAAAAATCTACTTTTAAAACATCCCGACCTTTTCCTGCCAACTTGTACGCCCCTAGCGTTACCCTATTATATCAAATTTCATGTAATGTCAGAAATGAACGCAAGCATAATAAGATTCCCTCCCCAGCTACACAACCCACTGAGTCATTATCTGCGTTGTTGAATTATCAACCGAAACTGAGTACAAATAAGATTCATTATTGTAAAAAGGAGAAAGTTGGCTTTTATAATTTTAAATATCGAACACTAACATAGTTAAACCTTTCTTCCTCGTTAGTGAACACTTGTAAAAGAGATTAATAATTCGAAAAATAAATTGTTCCATTTTAAATTTCCTCGAAGTAGGTACATTTACAAACAAGTTCGTTGCACACAGCAGTATCGAAAATAATTCATTGCTACGCACGGACTTTTTGAATTAAGTTCTAAAATCATTATTATTTTATAAAAAAAAATAACTAGTATTCTATCGTCAAAGAGAACATTTTTTTTGACAGTACAATTACAAATATTTTTTCATTAATCGAGTATGAGTATACATAATTTTCGAAGTGTAATTTAGGAATTTCGTACGTAGCAATTCTGATTTTCGACAGTTCCATCCACACTACGTCCATTGGACTATGCACCTTCCTTCAAAGTAATTAGGTGTATAATCGCGTGTTGATACTTACGTCGGAATCTGCCCCCTTGTCGGCGCCGGGGCACTGGAAGGTGACGTATTCGTGGCATCTCTTGTGGACCACGAAGCTGCATACTGCGAAATAAACAACACGTTTAGGGCATGAATTTAAATAAACAACACGTTTAGGGCATGAATTGAAATAAACAACACATTAAGGTGGTTCGATTGCCATACAAAGCGTTATTTGACATTCGCAGGCTAACGCCGTGATATTTTAAGAAACTTATGTATCAGTTTTTTATCAATTGGCTTCCCATTTGCGCCAAATTCCCCCTTTCCTAGAATAAACTTGTATAAACTAGATTAATTTGAGAAAACTAGTTTTCCCAAAATATCATGTCCCAAACCAATTTCTCAAATTAATCTAGTTTATACAAGTTTATTCTAGGAAAGGGGGAATTTGGCGCAAATTGGGAAGCCAATTTATGAATGTTTGTTACATAAGTTGCTTAAAATATCACGCCGTTGGCCTGCGAATGTCAAATAACGTTTTGTATGGCAATCGAACCACCTTAAGGGCATGAATTGGAAAATTATGGACTTTTACCTGATGACTTAACTATGAAACATGATGAATAAATCTGACATAGGATTATATATTTTGTTGTTTGTCACAAATCAAAACACATTAATAAAAAAAAACTTGAAAGTAAAAAAAAACATCCAAATTTACTAGAGATGCGCCGAATACAGGTTTCACTGAATAGGTATGAATATTCGGCCGAATGAGGTATTCGGTTCATCTATATGCCTTCATCAGCTGTTCATAAACAGGTTGATTTCGTGGTAAAACTTTTGTTCAATATTAAAGTGATATACGGACACTAAAATAAGTCAACCAATAATAATTATGTTACGTTCTTCCAACTTGCCTGTAAACACCCGTATAATAATTTGGTAAGGATCCGACAGTTGAACCGATGAATTCCTCCAAAATCGAACATTCAAAAATATGCCAAATGTGCTGAACACCTACCGAATATTCGGCGCAACTCAAATTTTTACCTCAGCCAAAGCCAGCCTTCAAAATTATTGTTTCTCTTATTTGGTGGTAACATCCCTATTACTTGTGATTGTGTGTGTGACCTTATATATAAGGTGCTATAAATACAAAAGTGGCCACTACACTTACAAAACAACACTAAACTTATAAAAGTGGCCACCACATGACGCAGATTGATTACTTTCTCGTAAAAAGGAAAAAAATCAACTGCGTCAAAGGCTGTAAGATAATCCCAGGTGAACATTAGGTTACACAGCACAGGCTACTAGTTATAGAAGTGAATATAAAAGTCCAGTCACACTTAGTTAAGAAAACAACGACCCCCTCCCAAAACAAAATGGTATATGCTTGAAAAGAGAGAGTATGCAAGTAAATTCAAGGAGCGCGTTGTAGATAAAATGATAGGCATGGACAATTTGGAAGGATTAAATGTGAATGAAAGTTGGAAAGAAATAGTAAATTGTATACGAGGTGTAGCGAATAATGTTTTTGGAGAATCGAAAGGGAAATGCATGATACATAAGGAAACGTGGTGGTGGGATGAGGACGTGCAAGAAAAACTTAAACAAAAGAAACAAGCATTTAAAGACTGGCAAGATGTTGAAAGTG
The DNA here is from genome assembly GCA_963854355.1 of Epinotia brunnichana. Classification (NCBI taxonomy): domain Eukaryota; kingdom Metazoa; phylum Arthropoda; class Insecta; order Lepidoptera; family Tortricidae; genus Epinotia; species Epinotia brunnichana. The sequence continues at coordinate 6,541,722 of OY977946.1, forward strand.
GGTTTGAAAGTGTGAAAGAAGTAAAGAGAAATGTGTACAAGGAGCGTAAGAAAGAAGCAAAGCGAGCGGTTGCAATCGCCAGATCAGCAGCACAGGACATCTTATACGATTCACTAGATAGTCCAAAAGGCGAAAAACAGCTGTATCGCTTAGCATGAATGAGAGAAAGGAATACAAGAGATATTTCTCATATAAAATGCAGGAAAGGTTTTGGTGAAAGATGATGTCATAAAAGAACGTTGGAAAGCTTACTTTGAACGGTTGATGAACGAAGAAAACCAGCGGGTAAATATAGGTCTAATAAGAGAAATAGGTATGGATGAAGTAAGAAAAGCTGTGAGAAGTATGAAAAATGGTAAGGCTGTAGGACCGGATGATATACCAATAGAAGTTTGGAAGATACTGAGTGAGGATGGATGTAAGTGGCTGACTTTATTCTTCAATAAAATGTTGCATGAAGAGACTATCCCCGACGAATGGTGCGACAGTTTTTTGGTGCCCATTTTTAAAAATAAAGGAGATGTACAAGATTGCAATAATTATAGAGGAATAAAGCTCATGTCACATAGCATGAAAGTATGGGAGAAAGTGATAGAAAGAAGACTGAGAGATGAGAGTGTTATAACGCAAAACCAATACGGTTTTATGCCGGGTCGAGGTACAGCAGTCGCCATTTTCTCACTTCGCCAATTATGCGAAAAATACAGGAATGCACGGAAAAACCTGCATATGGTGTTTGTTGACCTCGAAAAGGCATATGATCGAGTACCGCGTGAGGTTTTGTGGTGGGCCTTGAAAGAGAAAAGTGTGCCTCTGAAGTATGTGGAGCTCATTCGGTCTATGTATGCCAGATGTTGTGCACGCGTCCGGTCGGCGGCTGGCACCACAGACAGGTTCAGTGTCACGGTGGGCTTACACCAGGGATCAGCTTTAAGCCCATACCTCTTCTTGTTGATTATGGACGCTCTGTCGTCGGGCATACAGGAGGAGGCACCCTGGTGTATGCTCTTCGCCGATGATATTGTTCTTGTCGGCGAAGACGCATACGAGGTACAGAGCAGACTGGAGAAGTGGCGACAAAGACTGGAGAATGTTGACCTGAATGCAGCAGATCCAAAACTGAGCACATGTTTTGCGATTTCGGCGGTCTCTCCAGTTTGACGGCCATACAGATAGATGGCGCTACGCTCCCAGTCTGCTCCGACTTTAAGTACCTCGGTTCGCTTCTACAGTGTGATGATGATATCGACCGTGATGTGAAAAACCGAATGAGCGCTGGGTGGATGAAATGGCGACAGGTCTCCGGAACAATATGCGATGGCAGAATGCCTCTTCGGTTGAAGGGCAAAATCTATAAGACCATTGTGAGGCCTGTCGTCATGTATGGATCTGAATGTTGGGCGTTAAAGGTGACGGATGAAAAGAGACTGCATGTTACGGAGATGAGAATGTTAAAATGGATGTGTGGTGTGACGAAAATGGACAGAATAAGAAATGAGTATATTAGAGGAAGCCTGTAAGTAGCCCCTATCATCGACAAATTGAGATCCCATCGCCTTGCGTGGTATGGGCATATTATGCGGAGGGATGACAGTCATGTGACCAAAATAGTGTTAGGTAAGAACGTGAAGGGATGGAAGAAGCGAGGTAGGCCAAGGAAAAGGTGGATGGACTGTGTGAGAGAGAATATGAAGAGGAAGGAAGTAAGTGACGAGATGACGAGTGACAGGGAGGTATGGAAGAAAAGGACATGCTGCGCCGACCCCAAATAAATGGGATAAGGGCAAGAAAATGATGATAAGGTGCTATAAATGTGCAAATTGGGTTGCGTCATATCAATTGCTATTGCTGTATATTGTATGATCTCATTAGACATTGACATCGTGTTAGCATACTTTTGGTAAAGCTATACTTTCAAATAATAGGTATTGTTTAAGAAGTGTAACGAGCTAACAACAAGCGCGAAACACATTGAAGGACCGATTTATATTTTATTTTTAGTAACAATTGGATACAACATAAGAAATCGCCAAGAAATTAAAAATCGACCCTAAAATCTACTTGTAATGCGGTACGTCAGTCAAATTCAAACCCTACATCACATGACTGTAATAATTATATGTTGCATGTTTCAAACCTCAAAATATTACTATATATTTAACTAGTGACTTGTAAAATGTTTATTTTATCAATAAATTCTGTATTCTCACCTATTAGTTTTGATGGGCGACTTGGGCTCACAGTGTAAATGAAGAAATGGATATCATAAAGAAAGTTAGGAAGCATGCCAATTGTGCTCACCTTGACACTGGAATCCTTGTTTACCGAAGCCCCTGAAACAAAAGAAGAAGGTCAATAAATATATAGCTGAAATTATATAAGGCCAGCTGACTGCGTGGCCCCGCCGGCGTATTAAACTCAAGGTAAGCGAAGCCAGGGGATGAAATATAGATTTGCCCGCGACTCCGTGCGCGTGGAACTCGTTTATATCGTAGCTCCATACAAACTTTCACCCCCCATTACACCCCCTTAGGGGTTGATTTCCGGGATAAAAACTATCATGTGTCCTTTCCCGGGACTCAAATTTCATCTAAACCGGTTCAGCGGTTTAAGCGTGAAGAGGTAACAGACAGACAGACAGACAGTCGAACAGATAGGCACAAGTTAGTATGGATGTAGGTACATCCCAACACACTTCTTGACAAACGCCTGTTAACTAAAATATCTAATGACCCTTTTTCGCAAAAACAAGTCATGGTGACACATAAGACAAACGAACTTTTCACACTCGTTGTTCAGAAAAGAGTCATTGTAGCCCTCAAAGTTGCACGTAGAACCGATGGCCGTTGGGTCGGAAAGGTTCTCGAGTGGCGACCACGTGCCGGAAGGCGCGGCGTGGGTAGGCCCCCCAAAAGGTGACCTGGTAAAGGTCGCGGGAGTCCGCTGGATGCTGGTGGCGCAGGAGCGGTCACTTTGGCACTCATTGGGGGAGGCCTATGTACAGAAGTGGACGTCTTTCGGCTGATATGATGATGAGGATCCTCAAAGTTGGGATCAAAGTTGTAATTTTTGTCCCTGATCCTGCTATGCAGAAAAAAATCATAGCCATTTAAATTTTACTCACAAATGTGTGAAAGACGGTATATACATACATACATACATATAATCACGCCTCTTTCCCAGAGGGGTAGGCATCGATTTGCTACGATCCTGACAAACCACTTTCGCTTCACTCACTTTCATAACATATATATGTATTACTATTTTTGCTACCGTGGCATATACATGCCACGGTAGCAAAATTATTTCATCTTGGGCGTAAACACTTATATCCCTCGTTACGCTCAAGATTCTACTTTAGAATATAAGCCAAAGTTAATACTCCCGTATTCATATAGATAGATCGCACAAACGCAGATATCGAAGTGACAGATAAACACAAACGAATTAAAGCTTTTCAACTAGAACTGGTTTGATGAACTTTTATAAACTAGAGCAGGGGTTCCCAACCTTTTACCCTATGCGCCTCACCCAACGTTATGCTAAAATACTACGCCCCCCTAATGGGGGCACTGTAGCTGCTCTTTATTAACCAATTGGTAAATCGTTGGCTTCATGGTAGTCAGTGCACAGTGAAGATCATTTTCAACTTGCAATATGTCCTTTTTCTACGACAAACGGTAACTTTTCGAACATTTAAATCTGGAGCCGCCCCCCCCTTGGATCACTCTACGCCCCCCAAGTGGGGCGCGCCTCACTGGTTGGGAAACCCTGAACTAGAGGCTCTGTGAGCTGTAGAACTCGCGAGCCACGAATTTCGAAAAAACGAATCGCCAAACAAAATCTCTATAATTATTGAAGCTGCTGACAAAATTTCACGTAAATCGGACGAGAAATGCGACCTGTAGAGGAGAACATCCGGTCATACGAAATAACTTTCGCCCAAGCTGAAACGGATAATTTCGTTCGCTTCGCTCCCTTGTTCAATAAGGGTGTAAGTCTGTAGTACCCTTTAGAATAGCAACAGGTGTATCACGATGCTGCGAACGACAAAGGAACGTCCCTGACACGTGACGGGTCGAATAGGCTTAGTCTTGCGAATCGATGAAGCTGGCAGTTGATGCAATTTGAATGTTCTTACTTTTTAAACACGTAGTTTTTGATTGGTGTGGGGAAATATGAGACGGAAAGTCTAGGAGGCAGCAAATGGAAATCTGTGATCTCTGACTACCATTATTGCTCCTGTCTATAACTAGTGGCATATCGCATTAAAAAAACATTTATTTCAGACCATACATATCCATATTGTACTACTATTGCATTTTAAACTACTTGTAAATGCCGCGCCTCCTAAGTATCGCCAGCTATCGACCTTTAGTATCAAAGGAAGAATTTTGGCCGAGTCAAGTTCCGGCGTTTTTGCGGTCGGTTTCTGACATCACGACATTGCATAACACTTCGCAGAAGCAGCAGTGTATTTTTGTTGTTTTAAGTTTATATTGGTATGTATATATGTTAGTATTGTTAGTCTATAACAGTGTTTTTCAACCTGTGGGTCGAGACCCCTAGGGGGGTCGCGGCTGCTTGGATTCTTACTCTAGGGGGGTCGCGCCATGAAAAAGGTTGAAAAACACTGGTCTATAAGGTATGTGTAATATGGGCCTTTGTTGCCTGACTCAAATAAATAAATTAAATAGACGTCAAAGCAACTCATCAATCTCATCATCATCATTATCATAATAAGCCTAACGCCCCACTCATGCACAAGCCTCCTCTCATAGGTGAGATGGAATGGGCCAGTAGTCCCCACGCTTGCCCATGGCGGATTGGCGACTTCACATAAGTACATACCTCTGAATTTCTTCGCAGATGTACCTACGTATTTATTCCTCACGACATTTTTTCTGAGAATCGCTAATGGTAAATGTCAAATGATACTCCGAAACTCATTGCTATGAGCCAAGATTCGTATCCACGACCGCCGTGCTTGAACCACTTAGTTACAATGGTAGCAATGGCTCAGAAAACAACTAACCAAAACATAATGCATTGAGTAGAGAAATAAAATTCAAATTACCTCCAAATACATAAACAATTTCAATAACCTAAATCATAATAATTACATAATTCATGTGTTTTAAGACGAGAAAGGTTTTGTATACAAATTTGTCCCGATAGTGGCGTAAACAACTATTAAGGCAGACTTGTTTGGTAAATACGGGCTTTGAACCATGTTTAGATACTGTAATAAAAGTTTTATGATAGGGCTATAAAGTAAAAGCACTGTTATTTTAAATTACCTTGGTTTTAATATACTAAAATTGCTTATAGTTAAGCGCGTAAGAGGGACGATGGTGGCAGCGTGATATGGGGGGCTAATATAGCCTCTATAACTTAGGTATCACAGACAGCCCCATGTGCAGAGCGTGCATGGAGGCAGAAGAAACGACTAAACATATACTACTGGACTGCAAGGAGGTAGAAGTATACAGAATTAAGCACCTAGGTTATCCAAACACACTACGGGACGCAGTCAGCAACACCAAGGCACTCACCAACTTTTTAGACGAGCTGGGGTGGTTAGAGTAGCGCCACACCGCCGTTTCACGCAAAATAGGCACAATGGATGTCGACTTGCGGAAAACGCCCAGTATAACTAACTAACTATGGGGGGCTAATAAATTCATATCGCGTTTATGACGTAAGTATAGAAATTATATGTCATGTCATGTCAAATTAAAAAGTACTTCCTAAGTTAAGACAAATAAGTGTAGGTAATTGTTATACATGCAATTTATTGTAACTAATGTAAAGAACGCGGGATGACCCGGGCGATCTCGCCAACCTTCATGACCTTCTAGACCGTAAGCCCACTCTCAATACGCCTACGTCTCATGACAACACCACAAAATACATGCCAGCAGGTCGAAAAAGTTGTGCTGAGCAAGAATCAGAAGATTATCGCACGTAGGCGTATTGGGAGTGGGCTGACGGACTATTCCTGGTTTAAATGGCTCATATGTGTCACTTAATTACTGGTTCTAAGAATAGTTTAAAATAAATTTTAAAAAGTGAACATTTTTTAATAGAAAAGATATAGATATGCAACAAATCATTACACACATCTTAAGAACAAACAGGGGTTTGCTACTGAAACGAGTTTGGCATGTAAGTATATGTATATAAGACGTCTCTCGGAAATCATGTAGGTAAGTACCTACACTTGTACAATATATAATTAGATACAGCTTTGCGATAAAGGAAAACCGTTACACATCGAGGAAAAACATTTAACACAACAAGTATAGGTACATACTAATCATACTTATATATTTGAGGATGAAAGTGAAATACCCGGCCTACTAAAATGAATAAGGAAAAACCTGATTACGACATCCAACACTCTAATTAAGAAGGTAATCATTTTATGCTGCTGTTACATACATTATACATAGATATTCATAATAAAAAAAGTCTGTTTGTCAACTTTTCACGTTCAGACCACTGAACCGATATATTGTATACATAAATAGTCGATAAAAAATTGGCAAAGAGGTCGTTTGTAACCTAGATTAAAACATAAGATACTTTTCATTCTGAAAACTGCGGATGAAATCGGAGATGAAAGTTGATACAGGGGTTCACAAAAAAACACGCTCATTATATCTCATTCACTGCCAAGCTACGCTTATAGCGCTACGCCGTAGTACGTAGCAGCTTGACTCATTCACTGCCAAGAATCGCTACGCGCTACGGTCGTAGTCGATCCCGTGGTTTTTCTGCTAAGTAGCGGAAAGGAAGTTATAGTGTTAACCCAATGGGGAATGGATGAAAATTTTACAAGTGCCTGATTATTATTTTTTGGTGATAGGAATAACCTTCCTTTGCACCAGACAAAAGTTGCAGACTTGTCAGCTGCGTCAATTATTTTAGAAAATTATAAATAGTTTCCTCACTTCCGTTTTGAGTTTAGGACGGCAAATAAGACAGTTTGCTTGATCCGTCTCATAACAAAAAAAGTCTTATAAATCCGTAGTAAACTGACACTGGCAATGATATTGACAGCTCCAGCAGCTGCATTCGTCATTGCCGGGGTCAGATATTTAAAATTTGTAATATGTAAAACGTAAGTGAGTATACTGTTTATATTAAAAAAAAATTGACGCAGCTGACAAGTCTGCAACTTCTGGTGCTGAGGAAGGTTATTACTATGTATGACCAAAACAATAACCAGGCACTTCTAAAATTTTCATCCATTATACCAATTACCGACACGTTACACTCATAGCGCTACGCACTATGAGTGTGTTGTGGTTCAGCCTCGGATGTGTTATAAAGATAGAGCAAATAAAATGAATCTAAAAACAATGCAAAATGTGTGCAGGATCCATAACACATTCTATGCCAAGAGTCACTACGTAGCCGATCCCGTGGTTTTCCTCGTATGTAGCGGAAAGGTTAATCTCCGTTGACGTAGCGAAAAGCGGCCGTAGATCTATAACGCATATGTGTCGTGATTGGCACCAAGTGCGTAACACTTTCACTGCTAGGAACCCGCCTAGCGGGCGCCAACGCCATAGGCGCTTTCTGTAGCACGTAGTAATTATTTGCAGTGAATGTGTTAATGTACACGTAGGTTGCACTTAACCGCAGTGTCGGTTACGGCTGCGGACGTGCGGCCAACGACCGTATGGACTACGGTCGTTGGCCGCACGTCCGCAAGACGTGTGACATAATCCAATAATAACCATTAATTTAACAGACGGTAATTACACTAATTACTGTCATTACTGAATTCTGTTTACGGCTGCATTTCTGACTGACTGATTAGGTATTCTTCAGAAATATGAGATTCAACATGTACGGCTGCATTTCTGACTGACTGAATAGGAATTCTTCAGAAATATGAGATTCAACATGTACAGCAGCATTTCAGACTGACTGAATAGGTATTCTTCAGAAATATGAGATTCAACGTGTACAGCAGCATTTCTGACTGACTGAATAGGTATTCTTCAGAAATATGAGGTTCAACATGTACAGCAGCATTTCAGACTGACTGAATAGGTATTCTTCAGAAATATGAGATTCAACATGTACGGCTGCATTTCTGACTGACTGAATAGGAATTCTTCAGAAATATGAGATTCAACATGTACAGCAGCATTTCAGACTGACTGAATAGGTATTCTTCAGAAATATGAGATTCAACATGTACAGCAGCATTTCAGACTGACTGAATAGGTATTCTTCAGAAATATGAGATTCAACATGTACGGCTGCATTTCTGACTGACTGAATAGGTATTCTTCAGAAATATGAGATTCAACATGTACAGCAGCATTTCTGACTGACTGAATAGGTATTCTTCAGAAATATGAGATTCAACATGTACGGCTGCATTTCTGACTGACTGAATAGGAATTCTTCAGAAATATGAGATTCAACATGTACAGCAGCATTTCAGACTGACTGAATAAGTATTCTTCAGAAATATGAGATCAACGTGAGTCGTTTTAACCAACATTGGACTAAATACCTGCGGGCTATGTCCGCATATTAAAAAGAACGCAGGCCCCGAGATAAAATATAGCTTACATCCATCCAGAAAGAATCGGATATGTAGTTCCGGAAATTACCCTCTACAGCGCGTACAAAGCTACATACGACCTCACAGACTTTTTTTCTTCATAATATTAGTATATATTCCTATGTCAATATGTGTTGTATTTTTATAAAAAAATCTCAATTTATTGTTTCACATCAAAGTTATACATTTAACATTTAATTTTCTCCTACTACTTACACTACACTAACAATAAAGTAATTTTTCCACTGCTCTATTGAGGGGTTTTGTTTTATGAAACTATATGACTTCATATACATGGTAAGCTCTACATAGCATTTACATCATATACCTAACTAATGAAATAAAAATAAGTTCTGTCAAAAAAATCATTTTTGGTACAAGCGTTTATTGCCGACTTTTCTGTATTCCGTCATCAACTACTCATTGAGACGATTGAAACGAGCCCAAACTTAACGGGGTTACGTCGGTTAAGTACTGAATGCCCATGACCACCTTCTGTCTCTATCATCAGATCAGCTCGTTGGTACCGTAATATTAAATTGTCATCCAAACTATACCTTTACCCAAAATTTCAGCTCAATCGGTTGATGATATCTGCTTCAAAATTGAGTTGCAAGACTCCATCCGAACAAACACAAGTTACATACATACCACATACTTATTTACATAGTTAGGTACATACATATTTACATTGCAAAAAACTTGTAAAATACATTCTATAGAATAAAATATGATTTAAAACGTGGAGTCGTGTCGGTTATAAAATCATTAAAAAAATACTCTACAATAAATAAAAAAAAAACCTGTATTCTTACGTGACGATTTAATTTAAAGTCCTTAGATAGATGCACCAACGCATCGGGATTAGTTACATAAGTTCAGAGATTTTCAAAACGGCACCACAATAATATGCCAGTCGTTTCCGAATTTACACACAACGCAAAGATTAACCAACTCATAAATTCAATTTAAACTTATAGTTGAAACAAGATTAAAGTTGTACCATAGACTCAGAACAAAGGCCGAGAAGCTGATTGTGGCGGCCATGACAACCGACAGCGTCCGGAAGGAGCCGAGCTATCGCGATCCTCTCAATGTTGAATGGTGTAGCTGAATGTATAGTACAAACACTGCTAGGTACCTGTATATTGTTGCGTTCCTAGTACTTGAGTAAGGTTGTTGGAGCTAAGTAAAATACGGCTTTACACGCGCGGGATAGATACACTATCCGTTTCTTTCAAATTAGAACACCAAATAAGTTTCTGTCAAAAATAAAATTTTTGGTACAAGCTTTTATTGCCGACTGTACTTTTCTGTATACCGTCATCAACTACTAATTTAGACGATTCTAAAGAGCCCAAACTCAACTCCATGGCCACCTTCTGTCTCCATCAATCATCAATCATCAGGTCGATGATACCATAATATTGATTAATTGTCATCCAAACTATGCCTTTACCAAGCTCAATTCAGCTCAATTGGTTGAAGATATCTGCTTCAAAATTGAGTTGCAAGATTCCACCCGAACAAACATAATTACATACCACATATATAGATACATAGTTAGGTACAGTCGCAATCACATACATAGGTACACTATAGGTGTTCAAAAATATCGGCACATGCACCCTAATGCCTTGAAAATAGAGGTGTGTTCCGATGTTTGTGACGTGCTTGTTTGCTCCGATGTATGTGCTGGCGACTGTACATACATTGCAAGTTAATAGAAAGCTTGTAAAAAGTGATGGGTAACTTCGTCTTGTGCTAGCCGTGCAGAGGCGCGGTGTCGGAACAGAGAGGTCTCGCAATCGTCTGAATGCTGAATGGTGTACTGAATGTATAGTATAAGTACCTGCAGCTGTAATATAAGTTTTATCGATACATAAGTATACGTTTTCGAACGCGTTTGCGATTAGTTTCACAGTTTACAACACCTCTGGTGGAAACTATTACGAATGTTCGCGTAGCCATACAAATTGAAACTAAACGCAAACGCGTTCGGAAACGTATATGTATATAGGTATCGATAAAGCTTATACTTCACAGCTCGCACTTGGTGTTGTGCTAACACTGCTAGCCGTGTAGATATTTTGAACCTTTAAAAGGAAACTTTTCCTCAGACCTTTTTCAGATTTATGGATCAGTATCTATGTCGCGCTGACGTAGGTCCGCGTGTTACTGCGATAGCTGCAGCGTCGACTAAAAATCTTACTTAAATGAAAAATTCAAAAAACGAGGTTTCGTTCTCGACTGCTTCCTCCTCTTATAAAACTTAACACTTTGAAAACTGAATAAGAAGGAAATATTAAATGTCGGACTTTGCTGACGAATTTGTATAATAGGCCTATTTTTGCAGCCTTTTGGAATACGCCGTTTTAAGCACTGTTTGAAGTAACCGAGCACGTATGAAAATAAGAATATCGAAAAAAGCAAAACATATCGACACAGATATTAATGATAGGGTAAAAAATTATATTATTTCAAAAAAATATTAATCTACGGTCAAAAACCCCGGAGGCAACAGTCGAGAACGTTTGTATGGAAAAATTGCCAGTCATCTTTCCTCTGAAGGAGTTCAGGAAACAGATTTCATCATCATCATCATCATATCAGCCGAAAGACGTCCACTGCTGGACATAGGCCTCCCCCAAAGAGTGCCAAAGTGACCGGTCCTACGCCACCCGCACCCAGCGGACTCCCGCGACCAACGCCGCAGACACAACGGAAACAGATTTAAATACTTAAAAATACAGAAAAACACCCAAGACACCGAAACAAATATGCATAGGTAGGTGCTATATTGCTTAGGTATCACACAAACATTTGCCCTTGCCGAGATTTGAACTCAATACAGTCAGCGAACAATGAAATAAATATTTTTTAAGTACCTACTAGAAAATAATGCAGGAAAATCTAACTGAAGTGAAATACATTCATTAAATATTCAAGATTACGAGTAAGTTCCAGTCAAAGACTGCAAAACGTTTTTCTTATTCTCAGAACGAGATACAAACTTAATATCATTTAAATACGCTCTTAGCTAGAAACATAACTTGCTTTGAACTACGAGATAGGTATGCTTACCAACTTTAAACGCTTTTCAGAATCAATTCTTCTAAGTGCGCTTTAAAATGGAGCTTTGAATTGGCAAATTAAAGTCTAGCCAAGCTTTATAGGATATAGAAACCTTAGGTTTTCAATGTAGCAAAAGATAACTACATAAATTAAATATTTAAAACCAGATGGTTCTAAGCTAGATACATAAGATTTTAGTTTTAAAAAACCACACTCAAATCTGTTCATCCACGCAGACGACAGACACGCAGATACACAGAAAGAAATTGACATATCGTCTTGATGTCTCTGTCTCCTCGATTTTGAAAGTTCTGTCAACTATCGCCAATAGAATACAGACACCTCATCATCATCATATCAGCCGAAAGACTACTGGACATAGGCCTCCCCCAAAGTCCTGCGCCACCCACATCCAGCGGACACCCGCTACCTTTACCAGGTCATCAGTCCACCCTCGCTCCGCCTTCCGGTACGTGGTCGCCACTCGAGAACCTTTCCGCCAGAACGGCTATCGGTTTTATGTGCATGTGCCCCGCCCACTGCCACAGTTGCCCGCAAACATAGACAATTAGTTCACAACAAAGGCTAATGTCAGAAAATTCAAAAAAAATATAAATAGGGATGTCAACCAAACCAAAGATGCTGTTCTTCTACCTACTCGATAAAAGTAAAAGTGAGAGAAAAGTTACGTCAACATTGAAATTTCCTACATCAATTCCATTAAAAGTACCTACCGTTCAACGAATATTTTACAGCGATGTCAGACAACGACAGCAAAATAATGTTGTCACTCGCAAAATTTCCAAACTTGAATCTGAAACAGCTGCGCATCAATTCGTTGGATCACACCATCAGCTCTCTCGGTTCGCTGGGCCGTGAAATTGTCGTCGCTCATTGCCGCCGTTGTCTATGGAAAATGCTTTTTTTAAATGGTGGTCCGACCTAAATCGTCATTATAGTGCCACTTCGATCCAACTGCGAATGAGGATTTAAAAGGATTGTAAAAGTGTAGAATTATTATAGTTTTGCGATCCGTTTTTTATTATTATTATAGGAACTAAGTGCTCAACAGTAGAATTGGATTATTTGGATTTGTTCAGTTAGGTACTTATCTTACTTCTTCTAACGTTGGTAGCAATTTATTTTGGCGCCGGCCGTTCTCGGGATGTTTTGCAATGTTTCCGGTAATGCACATCACTATACCGATCTCACCACTCTCAAATATACATCAGATCGTAATTTTTGAACCTTGAATAGCTTCAGTATGCTTGTCATTCGTTGTACCAATTCTCTTTAAAACGTGTCATACTTCTATGGATATCTTTGATCGATGTAACATTTTGGAATTGAGCAATAAATTGTATTTAACGGGTTCGTTGCCCTTAAACTACGCAGAGATCAAAGCCAAAGCTCTGAAATGTTATTATAAGACAATATATTGTGGATGAAAACTATTACGACTTCAAGCGGCGGCAGCGGGTTGTGTGAGAGGGGGATCAGAACGCAGCATCTCACTTCCACCTATGGTGCACCGCTGTCGTGGCAGAGTCGTTAGACAGCAAAAAGGACGTTTAAATTATCGTTAGCAGAAGAATTTTAACAGCATTTTAACAAATATTAGTTTGACCGTTTATGAATAAGGGTAATGTAATAATAGGAAGTTACCATACCATAATTGGCTATTTCCTTTTTATTTTTTCATGATGCAATGATGCAGATGAAATGTATACACGGACCGACTACAATTAGAACATATTAAAAGGCGAAAATAAGAGTCAAAACAGACAATGGTAGTAAACAGGCTACTAATTGACTCAGCATTATTGTATGACATCCCAACTTTATATCCGTACTAAACGTAGTAAGTATCTTTGGAAAACAGTAAATCTCTGTTTTCGTCGTGCAATAATGCGTTTATGTAGGTACACTCACCGGCATCAATATATGATGGAACCAAGGCCGCAAATCTGATGACAACTCTATTCCAAGAGCCGTCAGAGCGTGTATATTTTTGCGGCCTTTCATCCATCATATGTTGATGCCGGTGACTGTACACAGTTATTTTTTTTATGGAAACTGGTATCATATCCTATTGGTAGCTTTTAATTTACTCTTGTACGATAATTAACAACTTAGAAAAGTTGAAAACACCCGACGTTTACATCTCTAAACCGAATTTGTTGAAACGTATTAGCTACCATCTCGATCACGTCAGCTTTTGGACAAAAAAACGCATTACAATCGGCTCATTCGTTTAGGAGCTACGATGCCACAGACAGACACACAGACACACTCGTCAAACTTATAACACCCCTCGTTTTGCGTCGGGGGTTAATAAAAAAGAACACATTCTCGAATCTTTCAAGTCTCATATCTTTTTTTCATTTCAAATTGATTATATTTCCTAATTCACAGTTTATTGTGATAATTTGATGGTTTACTATCCGTATACTGACACCATGTTATACATTTTAACATAATAGGTATGGAAACTATGGGTACCCAATAGTCCAAAGGCACTTAAGTCGCTTCGGTTCTCCCATGTGTAGGGATGCCCCATTTCCGCATGTCGACTCTTTATTGATTTGGTCATCTCATGAGAGTTCATCAACATTATGCGTTGGTATGAATTTATACATCTGTATAGTTTATAGGCAACGGAGTTGAGGTCACGCACACAACGACATGTCATGTATAGACTAGACAGCCGTATTTGGAAATAGGTGTTCTTTTTTGCCATGCTCGGCATTAAACTACAAGACCGAGTGAGGAATGTTGAGATCCGACGTCGCACTAAGGTGCGCGACGTTGGAGATACCATTACCAAACTCAAGTGGGGCTGGGCAGGAAACCTTGCCAGGCAGAATGATGGTAGGTGGACCAAAAAGGTGTCAGATTGGTGGCCACTTCTAGGTAAAAGGAGCGTCGGCCGTCCACCAGCTCGATGGGTGGAGGACGATATTAGGAAGATCGCGGGTCACTTCTGGATAAGATTAGCCCAGGATAGGGACGGGTGGCGTATTTGAAGAGAGGCCTATGCTCAGCAGTGGGCGATTACGGGCTGACAATGATGATGATGATGTTCTTTTTTCGTACCGATATAGCAGCAAGTTCAGCAGTAAACGGTAAATAAGATTGAGCAAAAGTTTCCTTAAAGTATTTAGTTATTTTTTTTTACTAGTGGATCTGTGAGCTGTAACCCTCGCAAACATATCTTTAAGTATAAATATATCTTTTTTAAATTTCGAGAAAGTGAATCGGCAAAAAATCGATGTAATTAACGAAGCTGCTCACAAAATTTCTTGAGAATCGGTTGAGAAATGTGACCGTTTTTGACACGTTAAGATTACATACTTTTATTTAGCTCTTAACCAAACAATAACCATGCACTTTTATCTAAATCCAATCGACCTAGTGCTAGATTATATTTTATCGCACGGTTATGGACCAGTTATAATTAAATTTATTTAGTGCGAAGAGATAAAGAATACGCTAGTTTATATTTCATCCGACTTCCATAGTACTGGCCGTATGCCAAGAGTTATTACTACAAGATTGGTTTTAATGGCTAAATGGAGACTTGATATCATATTTTGTCTTATTTGTTACACAAAAAATTCAGTACTCGTCCCATTCTCGAGGACTATTCATGTAATATTGGTATTAGTAACGCCAACTTTGCCTCCACTGATCAAATACGCGTTAATAACAAAACTGGACTGTTAAAACAGTTATTGGTTGTCAAACCTTGAATGAGTACCGTGAAACGTTTAATTTTACTCACAATATGTACATGGATGGATGTAAAAGACGAGGTAGGCCAAGAAAAAGGTGGATGGACTGTGTGAGAGACGATATGAAGAGAAAAGAAGTGAATGATGATATGACGGCTGACAGAGAAGTATGGAAGAAAAAGACATGCTGCGCCGACCCCAAGTAAATGGGATAAGGGCAAGGAAATGATGATGATGTACATATTTACCTATAAGAGTTCGAAGGGCAAATTTACACGCCAGGGCAAAGTTAGGCTAAACATTTGACGGTATCACATTTTTGCGCGCGGTATCGCAAAACGAGCGAACGAGGCAGGCATGTTAATAAATATCATATCTAGACTTTGCCCTAGAGGTAATACATACTAAAATGGTAGTAATGCCTGTGAAATGTAAGTTTGTATGTAACCACCTGGGTACTTCGTAATAAAAGGGCGGAGCCGCGTCGGCAGCTAGTCTAAATTTGACTCAGTTGTGATGAAACAATTCTTCTATAAAAATATGTAAATTCTTTCAGCCCTATTAAATCGAGTAACTAGTTTCATAGGCTATTTCCTACAATGCCAGTATGAAAAATTCAGCCCCAAACTTCCATAGCGAAGGTAAGTATATTCCGAATTCCGACTGGGCGCTTTCAGTTGGCCTCAGGTTTCAGTATTGTTCCACTCCACAATACGTTTTTAGGGTTCCGTACTCAAAGAGTAAAACGGGACCCTATTACTAAGACTCCGCTGTCCGTCCGTCCGCGTCCGTCCGTCTGTCTGTCACCAGGCTGTATCTCACTGATACCGTGATAGTTCCAGTTGAAATTTTCACAGATGATGTATTTCTGTTGCCGCTATAACAACAAATACTAAAAATAAAATAAAACAAATATTTTTATTGATAACGGTACGGAACCCTTCGTGCGCGAGTCCGACTCGCACTTGGCCGTTTTTTTTTGTTTTTATACAACGACGGTGACAAACAAGCTTACGGCCTGCCTGATGTTAAGCAGGTACCGTAGCCTATGGACACTTGTGACTCCAGAAGAATCACAAGTGCGTTGCCGACCTTTTATTGACATGAAGATTCGCTGTGTTGGCAGATAGAGACATGCAGGTCCCTCACTCCCAACACAGCGCATCCTAGGAGCTTTGGCGACCTTACTCACCACCAGTTGCTTGGTATGTGGGCCTGTGCAGTACGTACTTCAGTAGGGCCAGGTGACCGGTTTTTTCTCACGAGAGGATGTTTTGATGCGTCTATTTATTTGAGAGGTAAATGCCAACTTTGCCCACGAGTGTAAATTTGCTTACTGATTATGTTGAAACTGCACTGGTGCACGATTTAATCTTAATAACCGATGACGGGTATGTACGTGCCCGGCGGGCAAATTTATCCTCAAGGACTTTATAGCGGTAAACATTTCACTTATAAGTTTACTCATAATTTATATGCGGTATTTATTTCATTCTAATATTAACTAGGTAATACCTTTTAAGGAACCTATCATACACTACTTTCTTCAATGTACTTTACGAGATTACGAGTCGGGCTCCAGAATAACACAGTTCCAGATTGTACCGGATTGTTCCGATTCCTCTGTGTAACCATGCTAAGCTGGATAGAGTGGATAGCCGTATATCACCGAGAAATGAATACACATACGCCTTTTAGAAATAGGCTGGTGTGGTCTGCGGTCTACTCCTGCAACGACGCAATGTGCGAAATGAACAAAGAGCTTTATGCCATAACCCGGCTTTGGGCTGAACGGAGTCGTATTAGACAAGTGCTTCAGATTATTATATTACGCAATTAAAATAACATATTCCATAGGCGGAAATCTACATCGTATGATATAATTTGGTACCTATTTATAGATATATTAGCGCCCGCATTTTGCAAAGAACGCAACCAAACCCGCGGCGATACAACATCCGGAAAGAACATTCTAAATATATACAAGTGTAATAATTACTGTTCGAGATCTAAAATCTTAAGCTAAATAAAAATCTTGCATCTTAAAGTCCAGCAACCGTGACATCATTCAGGCAATGAAATAATCAAAAAATATTTTGCCACTGTCTTACCAAACGAGAACCCAAAGTAGCAGCGGAATTTCCTCATGCACATTACCGTCTGCAATTTGTTAGTGACCGGTTCTTTGTTTCCCGCCATTTGTCCAGAGATACACGCGTTTGCATTAACACATTTGTCAAACTCCCGCCCCGTTGGTTGGGGACATATGTATACATTTGCATTAATGTGTTACTATTTATTTACGACTCTCTTAATGATGCTTTTGTATCTTTTGAAAAGAGACAGGTCAGTTTATATTAGCGTTTTATTTGTCAGACGTCATACGTTTCAAAGCTTGGCTCCAATTGGCACATGCCAATAGGCATCACATGACTCTTTCCCTTACATGCCTTAGGTTGCATCTTCAGCTACTATTTCGAATCCCGTGGTGTGTTTGGCTAATACAGGGATTGGCGTACTAGTTTTTTGCTTTTTGATCATCCAATCCAGCACAGAGGAAAAACTAGAGCTTAATTAGAGAAGATGAGACAAGATATCAAGTTGCCCAATTTGACTCAAAGAAGTTCTGTAGCCGTTCAATCCAAGGCCTCTTTAATAGGATTCAACGACTATTGTAGACTAAACGCAGTGGCTAGCAAAGTACGGAATTGCTTAATAATCATAATAACTCAATTGTCATGATGTCTCAGTCGACGCTGCTTTACCTCCGGAACAATCGATGATCGCAAGCGCTGTTAGTGCACAAGCTCTTCTTAGCAATTCATGAAACTCATCTCGTCAGTCGTGACCTGTTCGCCATTTTGCATATTGCCTTACTCAATTTTCTGCCATTTCTCGTAAATAACCTCAAGAACTTGAATTTTCGTGAACCTGTAGTAGCGTTTCAGCGGTCACATTAGGAGGGCAATTTATTAGCGGCCGGTGCTGAGTTTCCTTCGCCCATTCGTCTAGCTGCCCGGCAATTCATACTTTGTAGTATCCCGTCTCCACTGTACACCAACCAGTATAACAGACCCTAGTTTACGCACAGTTGTTATGAATCTAGGGGTTAAATTATACCAGAGCAGGGCGAGCAGAAATCGGTTTAAAAATAGGGAGCAGAGGAGAACACGTCTACACTGCACATACGCGCAGATTGCACATTTCCTACGCGAAAATTACTTTTTCAATTTCCACTCTGAATTGCGAACGAAACTGTTATAGCTGTCATTTTCATATGAGTAGTTCGTCGTATATCATTTTTAATTTTGTGAAAAAACTTGTGTTGATCTGATATGAGTAAAATAAGTCGTTTTTATTTTGTGTTCTTCCCTTGTTTTCTGTTAGTATGGGTACTATTTTGAAATATCGTGCTACTTGATAGAATTATTAGGCATCGCAAAGTGATAAAAAATCTTTACTGTATGTTTAGGCCAAAAATAGGTATCGCAAGTAATAATAGGTATCGCAATAGTTCTAATATATATGTAAGCAAATATTGGTGCTACAAACACGGCACAATAAATTTTCATTTAAACTTTTTCGATCTCGCGAACGATTTGCTGAAACTAGACTTTGCCAACTTTGCCCGCTCGTAAAAAGGTACATTTCAGTAGAAAATTCATGTCGGTTACGACCTTAATTATTCGGAATGTAAACTGAGATGTTACATCACAGTATATAACCGAAGCCTAGATATTTCAACCTAGTTTCGAAGCTACGACGGCTGTGTAATTTATAAACTCACTTTCAGACTAAATGTATGCCTGTATGTAGGCATACATTCGCCTACGACGAGCGAGTTTTCAACGGAAAGATATTTTAACGGTCTATTATGGATCGCATCATTAAATGTTTACAAAACGGACATTGCACTATGCAAATTAATTAATATTAGGTATGTATAACAAAAACACCACTCTAACACAAAACGCGAACTGTTTATAAATAAAATACAAAAACCCACCAGTTTGTTTTCCGACGCGTTTCATTTGTTGAAACTGAGCTTACTTTCAACATTGTTTCCGCCGAATAAATTACCTTGACGTTGTCATTATTATTAGTCGAATTCATAATTCTGTAGCTCAGACACAAAGTGACCAAAATACATTTTAATTGACACACGGAATTTATGCTTATTGCTACAACATTAAATGTCAAAAAGGCATGAACGTTCACGCGAATTTCGTTAACTTTAGTTGTCTCTTGAAAATTTACACGGGTACGAAAGTAAATTAGTTTAATCCCTGGTGATATTAGGTTATTGGGTTCCATACACAATTATAAAGCTGATTTAATATTTCGCTCGCTGTTTACGTTTATAAAAGATCATAAACAGCGACTTTAACATAAAACGTTCATACATTATATAGGCGTTCGGTAATCTAAGGTATGACAAAAGGATGCAAATAGTAAAAACATTTTTTGTTTAAAAAAAGTAGGAAATAGTTATTTGTTATACAAGGGTGCAAAGTTGTATTTTACCCGCGTGTGTGGAATTGAAACTCGAGCAAGCGAAATGATCGTGTAGTTGAACCACGAGCGAAGCGAGTGGTTCTAAAATAGAATTCTGAGCGTAGCGAGTGTTTCAACACACGAGAAGTAAATACATTTGCACCCGTGTGTAACACAAAACTTTTCACCTCACTGTAGCGAGGAAAGTGCAACATGCAAAACAACTTTATTTAATTTTAATAATAAATTTGCACCCTTGAATAAAAAATATATAAGTAACAAATAACCATTTTTTTTTTGAATTTTGTTCAAGTGCGAGTCGGATTTTAGTTTTCCCATACATTTTGAGACCCAGCGCCTGATGAAGGCAACAAGCAATTCTGAAAAGTTTTTTTGTATCGGAGCCCCCTTAAATATTTATTTTATTCTGTTTTTTAGTAATATTTGTTATAGCGGCAACAGAAATACATCATCTGTGAAAATTTCAACTGTCTAACTATCACATTTCATGATTCATGAGATACGCTCCAAGGTCAAATTACTTTGCCCACTAGTGGATAAAATGCGATTTTGCTCACTGGTTTTAAAGGATAAAAGACGGCTTTCCGAGGCAGTGAGGGGAAAAACTTTTTTCGTTTGTAGTTGTTGTTCATCGAATAAGGTTCCTGTTTTTGTAGGTACTACAAATAACGTATTTTTCAACTTTGTCGCGCTTTTTCCGTTTCTTTAGAAAAAAAAGTTATTATTTAATTGTAGCTCGTATTATTTACTTAAGGTAGAAAATTCGAATCCTCAATTTAAACATGTAGCGTTTTCCTAGGGATCTCCGATTTTGGTGCTGGCTATTCGCCAGATATACTATGATACCTCTTCTCTGCTTATTACGTCCGCCCACCTTTTTATCAGCATATCGCGTTACTGTACGGTTCACCTGTATTACTGTATTTCCTATTTATGTACAATGTACAGAGAGTTTTTCAACAGCTTACAAAAAGCCGTCTAACTTTGCATTTAAAGGTAATTTCGCCCACGGAGTAAACCCTCAAGGGCAACATAGGACGGTTAAAACCGTTATTAAATGTTTAAACTGTGAAACAATATCGTAAATTAGTCCATTTTTTGGTTGGTTTTGCCAGAAATTTCGCTAATTTTGGTCTACAAGGGTTGCTTACTTTGGCATTTAAGTATAGCATTTTTATGAGGATTTACGAGCTTTACTATACTTTGTTAGAAATTATTTGGAGGTCGTTGTTGTTCTACGTCCGTAGGAATAACCCTAGAAACCCTACACGTGACCTGCGGGTGGTGCTAAAAGAACAACAAACTCGGCAGCTGCACTGTTCCATCTGAATCTCGCAGCGCACACTGGAACCCTATCAGCGACATCGATACGAATACATACCAGTGTGTAACCGCCATACGATGAATAAGAATAAAAATATTTGTCTCACGCAACAATACCCATATTTTCAAATACCTTACAGACTAACATACAATGTCAATATGCAAAACATATAACACAACAAGACAGCACGCGCGGCGCATGTTCTGGGTGTCAAATTACCGGCCTCGAAATCGCCGGAAAAGTACACCCTTCGGCCAGATCTCTTCCTTCATGAAGGTCGTCAGTTTTTTCAGTTGGCACTCTCACTACAAATGAATACCACTCATAACCAGAGCAACAAATGCGCTGTGACAAACGCAAAATGTCTAAGAAAACGTTCGTTTATTAAAACTAGCGGTGTGCTGGCGTCATTCCTTTGATCTATTCCGCTGACGATCGATTGAGTGTGTGATCGTACGTTATTATCTACTAACTCGCTTGTGGTAACCACAGTTGCCAATAAATTGATTGTGTTATCTGTGGTTGCCAAGCGAAGTATGAGCTGCTTGAAAAAAAAATTTAATAAAGGCTACCTTTTTAAAATCCGAAATCAAGCGACTCAATGGAGTGGTTATTTCAAGCTATTATTATCGAAGATCAATTGGGAGCTAAATTACAGGGTGTCAGTTTGATTACGGTCAGACATTGGCTTTGAATTATCGATAGATCTCGTCAGGCGTATTAAGGGATTAGGAAAAATCAAGAGCAAACTTAGCGTCCTTCTAGAAAAGACTAATGGAGTGTTTTGTTCACGCGCGTGATGTTGCTCAGATATTTTTTACATATATTTACAATGCACTTGCTCAGAAAGTGTGCCTTTATATAGGTCAACATAAACACAGAAATTTCAATATACCTGCACCAAGTGCGGGAACGAAATTATTTAAGTAATTAAAATTTCACCCTCTTTAATATTTTTTACGTCATACCTGGCCATAAAGTAGGAATTACCGCACGCTATGCGTGCGGAAAACCCCACTTCCTGGCCAGATAGAGACGTAAAATTTTGTACTCACCACGGGCGGTAATAAAGAAAGCCTCAGAGCGCATATTTATCGCCCTTGCCTTCGGCTCGGGCGTCAAATACCTGCGATCTGAGACATTCTTTGTTTAACCGCCCTAGGTAAGTAATGTACTATTAATTCCTCGTATGATGCATTGTAAAATGTTGTATGACACACGTGCGGTAAGTTAATTCCCACCTCGTGTCGGTCAAAAACACTTGCTAACGCTAGTGGTTTTGATCACCGCCACTCTTTGGGAATTACTTAGGTAGGTACCTACTTTCCGCACTTGTATCATAATTCATAACACTCTTTGGGAATTATCTCTACTTTCCGCACTTGCATCATACATATCTATTATGAACTCGACTGTACAGTTGTTGTGACAAACATTTGATTTTAGACATTTATTTAAGTATGTGATAAACGTTAGAACACGTTATAAACGAGGTTAACAATGTCTCAAAGGTAACATTATAATGGGCCCATAAATAGAAATGTCACCGTAATGATGAAACATAACGTGACGGGAATATGTCACGTAGGAGAATCCGCAGTTTTATGATTACATTTTGACAAACGTTTATAAAAACTGTGGGAAGTACAGTCGCCATCACATACATCGGAACAAACAAGCAACTCACAAACATCGGAACACAACTCTATTTTCAAGGCATTAAGGGTGAATGTTCCAATATTTTTGAACAGTCTGTAGTGTATCGATGTATGTGATGGCGACTGTACTTACATCTCGTTTCGCATGCTTGTAGTTATTCGTTCAAGAATTTTAAATAGTAAGTATATATTAAAAAGTTTTTGACGTATTCCAAAAATAAAATAGATGTTAAACTTTTTTCTAAAAATAATGACTATGTGAAAAAAACATACTTAATAATAATAGGCCAGTCCGTAGAGGTTCAAAGCACCCCGGGGTACGATGCAAGTGGTGGTGTAGAAGATTTTTTTTTTAAATATTGTTGACATCAATACAACCGATCATATATCAAAAATGGTTACACGAGATATCTTGGGACAACTTTTGGCAGCCACAAATCTGGGACTTTTTTTGGTTTCTCACTCGTAGCTTCTATATGGTGCATCCTAGCGAAAAGTTACACACTAAGGAATTAAAGAACATGAAATTATGCGTCTAATGAGTACCAATACATATTAATTCAGTTCAGCGACATAGTAGAAAACCATGGTCGAAAACGAGGCTTTCCTCAAGTTTGTAAGTTATTTCAAGATAGTGGTTTTTAAACTTCTGCGTTACAATTTTGAATTTAACTATAGGCTTTTGCTCCTCAATTGTAGGAATTCACAGAATCGACAGTCGCATTGCAGTTCAACGAAGAAATACTGCCAGCATACTAGGTACAATGCCTAGAGGGCCTTTTTAGGGTTCCGTAGCCAAAATGGCAAAAACGGAACCCTTATAGTTTCGTCATGGGGCAGTCATGTCGTCAAGTCGGAGATAATCGCCTACGTCTGTGAATAGAGGTTCAAAGCAAAAAGTACTTTGCAAAAGGTGGTGTAGAAGATTTTATTTTTTATGTCATGTTATATCGATACAACCGAGCAAATATCAAAAATAGTTACACGAAATACCTCGGGACAACTTTTGGCAGCTACAAATCCTGGAAATTAAGTGACTTTCGGGGCGATTATCTCCGACTATTTTCACTTAATCGAAAAACTTGCTGAGAAACCTTATATTTATTTTAAAAGACCTATCGATTGATGTGCAACACGTGGACATACGATGTTTTTCTTTTTTTTGACTTGCAGTTATAGGTATGTATGGAGTGCACCTCTTTTTTTTTGTCATTTCATTTTAGAATTATGTAGCGGCTAATAAAATACACCTATCCTCTTAATTTTATTCAAATACACTTTATAGTTTTCGAGTGAAATGCCTGTGACATACGGACAGACGGATTGACGGGCATTCATGACGAAACTATAAGGGTTCCGTTTTTGCCATTTTGGCTACGGAACCCAAAAAAGGCCCTCTAGGCAGTGTACTGAGTATGCTGGCGGTATTTCCTCACTGAACTGCAATGCTGATGCGTTGCACGAGAAAACCGCCAGCTCTTAGATTACCAGTTATGATGATACTAATGCTGAAATGACTATCGATTCTGTATTTTCCTACAATTGAGGAGCTAAAACCTATAGTTAAACTCAAAATTGTAACGCAGAAGTTTAAAAACCACTATCTTGAAATAACTTACAAACTTGAGGAAAGCCTCGTTTTCGACTATGGTTTTCTACTATGTCGCTGAACTGAATTAATATGTATTGGTACTCATTAGACGCATAATTTCATGTTCTTTAATTCCTTAGTGTGTAACTTTTCGCTAGGATGCACCGTATAGAAGCTACGAGTGAGAAACTAAAAAAAGTCCCAGATTTGTGGCTGCCAAAAGTTGTCCCAAGATATCTCGTGTAACCATTTTTGATATTTGCTCGGTTGTATCGATGTAAACAATATTAAAAAACAAAATCTTCTACACCACCTTTTGCAACAAAGATATACTCTACGGACTGGCCTATAATTTACTTTCAAAACAAAGCTTTAACCGACGAAAAATCAATCATCCCCTATTTTCCTACCCTTAAGGTTGGTTTTTTTTATCCAAATTTATATGGGACCAACTTCCCTTTCCAATTAAATATATAATTATCAAATGTGGTCATAAATAAAAAAATATATATATATACGCGTCGACTTGAGAACTTCCTCCGTTTTTTTCGTCGGTTGAAAAAAGACCGTAGTACCTAAGCATAGGTATTCAAAGATTGGTTGTCTTTAAACACAAAAAGTAATTCGAATCTATGAATTAAAGATTTGCTTAAATATGGAATCCTGACTTTCCTGACGTCACAATACGTTTGTAACATGTTTTTTTTTAATTTAATCAACTTTCGTTACATTTGAAAAGTAGATGATGATAAATTGTCTTACATAGGTACTCACTACATCAGCGTGTTTTGACGAATTTCAATGTTTGGATTCAGCATGCGGCACACAGCCATTTATCATCCTGCATCACATTGAAGCCATATGTATAATATGACAATCACAAAACTATTAAAAATCGAATCGTGCCATTGCCGAAAAGACAATTCAGACTTTATGACAAAGCGTTTGTATATAATCGTACGAGACGTCAAACGAAAAACCGTTAGAAATCGCACGCTTCCATTTGATGGAGTGTGTGATTGACGCGTCAGTAATTTGAATATGGAACTGCCGATGCCGTCGACACTGACACGGAGTTATCGCACAAATTGACGACCGCTTTAGCCTAGTTGGTAGTGACACTGCCTACGAAGCAAGAGGTCCTGGGTTCGAATCCCGGTAAGGGCATTTATTTGTGTAATGAGCACGAATATTTGTTCCTGAGTCATGGATGTTTTCTATGTTTTTTTAAGTATTTATTTCTCTATCTAAGTATGTATATAGAAAAAGAAATATTTATTCGTCAAAAACATGATACACAGGAGGATACAAGTCATATATCGCCGTCTATATAGTACCCATAGTACTAGTAGCATTGCTTAGTTTGGGACTAGGTTGATGTGTGTAAGATAGTCCTAAAATATTTATATCTATATTTAAATTGGTGGATAAATGTGACATATTGAGAATTGTGTGATATATTGGGAGATAGATCACGTGACCAGGGAAATACTCGTATGGTTAGGAAGGTGTATAATTTTCCGTAAATCGAAGCGTTCATGGTTAAGCGAGTTTAGCCTAATAGTGGTAGCCTAAGTAGTTCAAGCTACGGTAGCCTAGTGGTTCAGGCATGCGGCTGCCAAACGGCGGCCGTGGGTTCTAATCCCGGCTCGTATAGTTGTTATTTTCTAAGCCGTCCGTTCCGCACTAAAGAACGCCGCACTGCAGAACGGACGGCTTAGAAAATAACAACTATACCAATAAGTTATTCGGAACGTATGTACGCAATATCATTTGATACTTACCGTTAGCTTTTCGGTGACGGAAAAACATCGTGAGGGCACCTGCATACACCTGCGAAGAAACTCAAAGGTGTATGTGAAGTCCCCAACCCGCATTGGGCCAGCGTGGAGACTACTGCCCGTTCCCTCTCATCCATGAGAGGAGGCCTCTTCCCAGCAGTGGGACATATATAGGCTAATTTGTTTATTATTTATTAAGCTAGTGTATGCAAATTCGGCCTCAATCTGTTAGAAGGGACACTTTGGGTAGTTACCAATACAGAACCATTTCGCGAGACACATTGATCCCGGTTTTTGTCTAGGTTAGCAGAAGTTAAGCTAGTTAAGCCTTCGGACGGCTTGAGAACTGAGAGTTGCCCACTCATTTGACAAAACCTAATCCCGAAAGGTCTAGTTTTCCCCGTATTGAGATTTCCACGCTTCCGTAACATCTAGAGCCTACAAAAATTCTGAGGACTAGGTGCAACCGTATCCCGAGCTTCTTCAGCGGGGCTAGCACAACTGAAGCAGCGACGTGACGCGAGACGAGAAAAATCCACCCTTCTCTTTCTAATTTATACAGTGCGAGTGAGACAGAAGCCGCTGAATCGCGCGCGACGCGACTTCGGGTCAAGTTGTTCTAGACGTAGATACAGGGCGCAACCACGACTAAGCTACTTCAGATGAGGACATTCCATATTATTCCTAATTTAGAATCACCTTAGTGTTGCAAGTTGCAATAACAAGTAGATACTGACTAAGTAACTTTAAAGTAAAAGGAGTTTCACATTGCGTAAGAATAGTTTTACCAATATCACCAACCTGATGAAACTTTCACAATCCGATGCTCCGTTTGCGATTTATACTTTGCCTTAAGTTTCTTGCTATGCTTACCAGAACTGATGTAAAACTTTGGAGCTTTTCTTGAAACTGCTTCCTTAGCGAAACATTACGTCAACGCTGAAACTACGACTGGTCATTGGAAAAGCCTGAGATTAATGTTTATAGCATTCTCTATCATCATCATCATCATCATAATATCAGCGAAAAAACGTCCACTGCTGGACATAGGTATCCCCCAAAGAGTGCCACAATGACCGGCTCTTCGCCACCCGCATCCAGCTCTGCGTGATCGCATCAGAAATGAGGCTATCCGCAGCAGAACCGATACAGCCCCTCGAATCGCTAAACCTAAGTAGCAGTGGGTTGGGCACATTGCAACGTAGAACCTATCGCCGTCGGGGCATATTCTATGCGGACTGTAAAATATTAATGAGCTAGTATGTACCCTTTTGGCATTGTTGCAACGCACAGTATGTCTTTAATATTTTTTTTCGTGACACAATTGTTTTTACTTTTTATTTTATCTTTCTTTTTAGGGTTCCGTACTCAAAGAGTAAAACGGGACCCTACTTATTACTAAAGACTCCGCTGTCCGTCTGTCTGTCTGTCTGTCTGTCACCAGACTGTTACTCAACAACCGCGATAGTAAGACAGCTGAAATTTTCACAGATCATGTATGTCTGTTGCCGCTATAACAACAAATACTAAAAAACAGACTAAATTAATATTTTTTTATATATTTTTTTTCTTATACAATCTTATACAAATCGGCTTACTACCAAACTAAGCAAAACTTGTACTATGGGTACTAGACGACGATACACATACTTAACATTGATAAATAAATACTTAAATACATAGAAAACATCCATGACTCAGGAATAAATATTTGTGCTCATCACACAAACAAGTGCCCTTACCAGGATTCGAACCCGGGACCTCCGGCTTCGTAGGCAGGGTCACTACCAACTAGGCTACAGGAGCCCCCCATACAACAAACGTGATTTTTTTGCCGTTTTTATAGATAATGGTACGGAACCCTTCGTGCGCGAGTCCAACTCGTTTTTTTATTTTGTTGTTGCATATTGCAAAATGTCAAATAAATGATTTATCTATCTAATATTTTTCTCATAATAATACAATTAAGGAGGCAAGTTCAAGACGACTGTAGGTACCTTTTTCACAGACTTCACATAATTGGCTTTAGAGAGCCCTTGTAGTTTCGGAGTACCTATGGTCACCTTACATCATTATCCAGGATCCAAAGATTCAACCGCATATAGAATGTTTAAAAAGTTTG
The DNA here is from genome assembly GCA_963854355.1 of Epinotia brunnichana. Lineage (NCBI taxonomy): Eukaryota > Metazoa > Arthropoda > Insecta > Lepidoptera > Tortricidae > Epinotia > Epinotia brunnichana. The sequence goes on from OY977946.1 coordinate 6,570,112, forward strand.
AACTATGTAGGTACTTAAATTACTTTCTATTGGGAACTTTAAACATGTGGGATTAAATAAAGGCTTCTAAAAGTATATTGTTTACTTTTGATTTTGTAGTATGCCATCAGCAGTCCAATCTTGCCCTAGAGAGTAAGTTTTCCCACTGATCCACACAATATAAAACTAATTTGTCAAAACTTGATTCTCATTAATACCGTCAAATTTTTCTAACATACCTAATGAGTTTTTTTTTACCCGACATTTTTTAGTGGGCAAATTTACTGACAATCCTGGGCAAAGTTGCCGGTTTTAGGCACATTGCATAGTTGTGTGTTACGAGTATTGGTACATCATTGGTGCATGGGTACATTAAGGTGGTTCGATTGCCATACAAAACGTTATTTGACATTCGCAGGCCAACGGCGTGATATTTTAAGAAACTTATGTAACAAACTTTCATAAATTGGCTTCCCATTTGCGCCAAATTCCCCCTTTTCTAGAATAAACTTGTGTAAACTAGATTAATTTGAGAAATTGGTTTGAGACGTGATATTTTGGAAAAACTATTTTTCTCAAATTAATCTAGTTTATACAAGTTTATTCTAGGAAAGGGGGAATTTGGCGCAAATGGGAAGCCAATTGATGAAAGTTTGTTACATAAGTTTCTTAAAATATCACGCTGTTAGCCTGCGAATGTCAAATAACGCTTTGTATGGCAATCAAACCACCTTAAGCAGTTAACATTAAATTCAAAGGTATATTTTTTGTGCAACTTTGAGTTTATATTCTTCAATTTAGGCAACCACCTATGAATGACCTTTTTAGGGTTCCGTAGCCAAATTGCAAAAAACGGAACCCTTATAGATACGACATGTCCGTCCGTCTGTCTGTCTGTCCGTCCGTATGTCACAGCCACTTTTTTCCGAAACTATAAGAGCTATACTGTTGAAACTTGGTAAGTAGATGTATTCTGTGTACCGCATTAAGATTTTCACACAAAAATCGAAAAAAAACATTAAGTTTTAGGGGTCCCTCAGGTAGGGATACTCAGAACTGAAACTCAAAATTTTTTTATTCATCAAACCCATACGTGTGGGGTATTTATGGATAGGTATTCAAAAATGATATTGAGGTTTCTAACATCATCTTTTTCTAAACTGAATAGTTTGCGCGAGAGACACTTCCAAAGTGGTAAAATGTGTCCCCCCCCCCCTGTAACTTCTAAAATAAGAGAATGATAAAACTAAAAAAAATATATGATGTACATTACCATGTAAACTTTCACCGAAAATTGGTTTGAACGAGATCTAATAAGTAGTTTTTTAATACGTCATAAATCGTAAACCGCAATTTATTTCACGGAACCTTCATGTGCGAGTCCGACTCGCACTTGGCCGCTTTTTGAAAAATTCCGTCCGTCCGTCTGTCTGTCTGTCACCAGGCTGTATCTCAAGAACCGTGATAGCTAGAGAGTTGAAATTTTCACAGATTATGTATTTCTGTTGCCGATATAACAACAAATACTAAAAACAAAATAAAATATTTTTTTAAGGGGGGCTCCCATACAACAAACGTGATTTTTTTGCCGTTTTTATAGACTCGCACTTGGCCGGTTTTTTTCAAAACAGTATGACAATATAACAGTAGGTACCAGTATCAGAAAATTAATTGCTACTTGCTACTGTGGATAGCCTATTTATTTATTTATTTTGCGATAAATTGCTCTTGCAGCACGTTATCACTGCCAAATATCCAAGATGTTATCGTTTATCTTATAATATGTATTTGAACTAAGTGTCTGTTTTACATTTGAGTTCGCTAGTGTGAATTTTATACATTACGTTTTTTTCGGATTCAACACTAAGTTATTGGCAGCAAACCAATCAGATATAATGGAGATTGTAATCAATGTGAAATACAAAACATAATTCTCAGATTGTGTCCCAGCCCGTTGCAGTGGTTTGCAGAATACCAGGATTGCCAGTAATGCCGTTGCGGGTTTAGAACGCGCGCAATTCAGAAGCATCACACGATATTCTATATCCCTGTAATTAAACAGACCTAAGCTAAATCCGATTAAATAGTTTCAATTATTATCAGTATTAAATCATGTGACATGGCTGCTACTCACTCAATGCTTAATATCAGTCCTCGATCTTCATTTGTTTTCGAGTAGTTAATTTTGCATAATATAAAAAATACAGGGTGCCATTTAAATTGTCATATTAGGTAAACTGTTCAAGATAGAGTAACCAAACAAAATCATCATGAATTAAAATATAATAGGCTACCAAATGCATATTCAACCAACACCATCTCCTTAAACTTCCTTAAAAAAATACTTTTATTTTTGTTTTAATTTTTTTTGACACTTTTCGCGGAGTTTTGTACACCTACAAAAAAAATAAAGTAACAAGCCACCTAATGCCCACTACATATAAAAATAATAACAAAAATCTTCGTAAATATATAAATATTGTCAAAAAAAAACAATCGTCGAACAAGTAGATACTACCATAAAATTAAAGTACCAGTGCAGTGTCTCGGCAACTCGCGACCATCTATTTGACTATTTGCTTTTTCCGGTTCTGACTTTGATGTCATTTATTTAAAGCCTTGTGTGTCCATTTCAACTAGCAAAACTATTAAACGATTACACGGTAATGTATAAAGCGGAGTAGCATTCTCAGCTCCGCAAAGCGTATTAAAACCCACCACCGTTGCAAATTTCGGTTTAGCCTTATGGTCCACCGTTTGTGCGTATTTGTTTTGTGCAATTCTTCTTCTTCTTCTCTTACTTAAGAGCTAGGCTCTTGTCGGTGTAGCTCAAAGTAGGCCCTCCATCTACTCCGATCCCACGCAATCTCTGTGACCTCACGATATGACCCAACATTCTAGGTCTTCCTCTTCCTCGCCTCCCCTCTATCTTTCCTTCAGTTGTCATGTCGTAAGAGGTGCCCTATCATCTTCCCTCTTCTATTTTCTAAGTTCCTAACTAACTGCCTGGTTTGCCCCACTCTATTCAGCACTTCTTCATTGGTTACTCTATCTCTCCAGCTAATTTTCTCCATTCGCCTCCAACACCACATCTCAAACGCTTCTAATATCTCCGCATCTTTCTGGGTCAAGGTCCAAGTTTTACTTCCGTACAATAATAATAATAATAATAAACCCGCGGGGGCAGCTTGTGGCGAGCTGACGGTGAGTGGCGACACCGCGGACCCCTAATCTCCAGAGGGCCCATTTGATCTGGCCCTCGCCTCTGCGCTTGCCTTAACCGGCCGGCCAGAGTGGAGTCGCAAGAGCGGAACCTATGCTCCAGGTTGGAAGTGTAAAATGTCATAACGCCGGCGGCCCTTGAACGGAACACCGGGATCTGGCGCACCGCAGACTCACCTCTCGACAACCTCACAGCCGCTCAGACGTGTTGCTCCATTGTCGCACTGTACGTGCGACTGTTTTGTGGGGCCCACTTAGCGAGTTGGCGAGTCACCGCCTGCCTTTATACAATTTTGAGACTGATTGTCACGGCAGGTGTCCGCTAGTCTCCTTCCATAACCCATTATCCAGTCCATCCAACACTCTACTCAATAGCCCATGACCTTAATTTCCATCGCAGTCACAGTGCTGCACTGCAATAGTCTTTGCACCTGGCAGGGATCATCACTGGTTGTATCATGTTGTGCGCTCGGAGATGGTATCCGCCATGTGCATCCCTCGCTTTAGATTATTTTTGTCTTAAAGGGCCTCTGCGCTGTTGGCTTTGGCCCCACGCATGCCTTCCAAAAGTCCGGGACCCCATGGTCCCGTGATATGGCACAGACATACAAATAATAATAAAAAGAACTGCTGGGACCAGTTCACGGGTATCTACCGATGTACCCGTGAATGGGTTCTAGCAGGTGTACTACATGACATTAAATTTCGTCTCCAAAGGGCCTCTACGTGTTGGATCTATATCCCCACGCACGCCTTCCAAATGACCGGGGTTCGCCCCGTGAATTTAAATCGGAGATACATAATAATAATAATAATTATTTATTGGACAGGCAAGACACCCATAAAATACACAATAAAAGCAAACAATATAAATGAAATAAAATACAGGAAAAAATGATTAAAAAACCTACGTACTATCACACTGAAATAAAACACTCACACTTGGCCGTTCTCAGACCGGTGCAGTTTGCGCCAGTATGTGTTGAATACGTCACTGAAATCACGAGCCACCAACGATAAGATTTCATTTTTGGTAGCTAGTATTCTCGCCCTAAAGGCAGCAGATCTGTTTCTCAAGATGGCGAAGAAATCAGGAACTCTCGCATCGGCGAACATGCCCTTCGCACTGCAGAAACGTGGCAATTTCAGCAAAATACGAAAGGCATTATTATACTGCACCCTTAGCGCGTTGAACGAGTGCCTGGTGTACCTATTCCAAAGCTGGCATGTATAAAAACATTGGCAGAAAGCTTTAAATAGGGTCACCTTTACCTCACTCGAACAACGCGCAAAGCGTCGAGCCAACATATTACACCGCACGGCGAGAGCCCTGCGTTCCCTTTCCATATCGGCATCATCCTTCAAGTATTCACTTAAAATATGGCCCAGGTATTTAAAGCTCTTTACAACCCGAATCGGCGCGCCACTCATACACACCGTGGGAATCAACTCCGGACCACTTCCAGACCTGAAAACGAGCATCTCGGTCTTAAGCACGTTATATTTCAGGCCGTGGCTGCTAGCGTAACGCTCACAGATGTTAAGCAGTTTAACAATACCACCTATCGAAGGGCTGAGAAGCACCATATCGTCTGCGTAGCTCAGATTGTTAACACATACGTTACCAATATGGCAACCGACGTTGGAGCCTCTCAACTCCTCGATAAGGTCATTGACATATAAGTTAAAGAGGTCCGGAGATGTCAAACCCCCTTGGCGCACTCCACAGCCTAACCTATAATCATTAGACTGTGAGTCACCCCATCTTACATTATTTGTTTGATTTCCATACCAAAACTTCAATAGATTCACAATCTCGGGAGGTGTACCAGTCCTTAAGAGTTTAGCCCACAACACATTGTAATTAACTAGGTCGAAGGCGCGACTAAGATCTAAAAAACATGCGTATACTGATGTCTCTCTATTTACATAGTAGTTTACAGTATACTTCAAACCTAGTATTGCGGAATCCGTCGAAAGCCCTGGACGGAAACCAAACTGAGCCTGATCAATTTTGAGATTCCTGGTCAATTCGGGTTGCAATAGCCTCTCGAACACTTTGCCAATTATGGTAGCCAAAGAAATAGGCCTGTAGTTGTTAAGACTGGACAGGTCGCCGGTTTTATTTTTTGCTATAGGAACAACTACTGTTTTCATCATGTCAGGAGGAAGATAACTATGTGCAAGGCATGCATTAAAAAAATCTGCTAGAACTCGATATAGTTCATCACTCGCGTAGAAGATGTGCTCCACACTCAAGCCGTCGTGCCCCGGTGACTTACCACGCTTCATCGATTTAATCACGTGTGCAATATGCTTCTGCGTAAATACGACATTTAAATCATGATGCTATGCTCCATATGTATGATTGGATAATTTTTTATTTTCGTTTCTTTCGATATTTTTGAAGTTATATGTTTTTTGTTGTGGAAAGCTAGTTTTGCCATTCCTATTCTTGACTTTATATCTGGTGTGCATCTAGAGTCTGCGGTGATAAGGCTTCCTAAATATCTTTACTTTTTCGACTGTGGATCCGTTTAATGAGATTGGTGTGAACGATGGACTGTCTGTTTTAGATGCTAATACAATTTTGGTTTTATTGACATTAATTTTAAGCGCAAATTCTTTAAATACTTTGTGCAATTATATACATTTAAATAAATAAATAATAAAAACACAAAGCGTGTTTACTTTGTCGGGAGTGAGTAACCGGCATCACAATGTAGTTTATTTAGCTATGAATGGCAGAGATGCGATCATGCGCGTAGGAAAATAGAAAAATGCGGCTTGTGTCCGATGTCGGATTGTTGTCGAGATTGATTCCGATCTTCTCTTGGGGTTGGTTAGCAGTGGTTTCTTTTTCCTTGACAATAATTTGTACAAACATCGGTCTGCTAAATACCAATATCGTTTATGTTTTATAGACTGTATAGTATAGCTGCCCGCGCGGCTTCGCCCGCGTATTGCAAAGATTGCAGGTAAACCCGCGGGACACAATGTAACCTATAACCATCCAGAAAGTCCATTCTACACGCAGGTGAAAGAATTTTTGAAATCGGATAATTGGTTCCGTAGGTTACCCATTAGGTACTTACTTAACATTTGACGACCGCTTTAGCCTAGTTAGTAGTGACCCTGCCTACGAAGCAAGAGGTCCTGGGTTTAATCCCAGTAAGGGCATTTATTTGTGTGATGAGCACGAATATTTGTTCCTGAGTCATGGATGTTTTCTATGTATTTAAGTATTTATTTCTCTATATAAGTATCTATATCGTCGTCTAGTACCCATAGTACAAGCTTTGCTTAGTTTGGGACTAGGTTGATTTGTGTAAGATTGTCCGCAAATATTTATTTATTTATTTTATTTATAAAAACTTACATTTTACAAAAGAAACCTAGCCGGTTGGATCAGCAATGTTTGCAAGCTGAAACGTTAAAGGTTTCAGAAATAAATGCACATGTCACCAAAAAAAAAAACGAAATGAGCGAAATATATTTTGTCAAAGTACGGTCAGCCTCACAAGGGGCTTAACACCTTTGTACCATGTCGCATTAAACGTCATTTTAAACTGACATATGAAGTTGTCAAACGAGTGAAAACGACTAGGTACTTAGGTGTTCAGCAACTTATAAGGCCGACTGTACCTACTAAAAAGGCACAGTAAGTAATCCCATCCCGCACAGGCATATTTAATAACCCCCCCAACGAGCTTCGTTCTTGTTCGATGGCACTCCAAACTTGATATTCAGCGAGTCAAGTGTTTACAGTCAGTCCTATGAGTTTTATGACGTCACATGTGAGTATTTACTTTATCAAACTCGAATACCTTAGATATTTATTTTTTCATTTGAAAACAAAAAAAATAAAAACAATTTTATTAACTTAAACTTCACTGCTATGAATCGCTACGCGTCACGCTGAACGCTCGTAGGCGATCGCGTGGTTTTCTCGCTAAGTAGTGGAAAGCACCTATGGCGTAGGCGCTTTCCACTACTTAGTAAGAATAATAATTGATTTATTTAGCAAACAAAGTAAAAAAAAACCGGCCAAGTGCGAGTCGGACTCGCGCACGAAGGGTTCCGTACCATTATGTATAAAAAAAACTATTTTATTCTGTGTTTTTATTTGTTGTTATAGCAGCAACAGAAATACATCATCTGTGAAATTTGCAGCTGGAACTATCACGGTATCAGTGAGATACAGCCTGGTGACAAACAGACGGACGGACAGACGGACGGACAGCGGAGTCTTAGTAAATAGGGTCCCGTTTTACTCTTTAAGTACGGAACCCTAAAAAACAACAAATAAAGACAAATAGGAAAAGTCCTATTTAGCACATTGTAAGCCTGAAACTTTATTTATTTACAGCGCCACGGCCTCCGTGACACAGATTTTCAGTGAGAGCCCCAAAAAAATTGCAAAACAAGGATTTAATATTATAATATCTACATCGAAGGTATAGGAAATTCTAAATACTGGTGAAATATTATTTGAAATCGGAAATGTAGCTCCGGATATTACCCACAAATTCAGGCGTTGCCTAGTCTAGTGTCAATGTAATTTAAGTATATATAATAAATAAATATATTTGATCTTTTTTTTGATACGTACAAACTTACGAGTACAAAGCTACACTCTCACAGATTTTTCCTCTTTATAATATTAATATACATATAAAAAAAAAAAAATTAATAACATTTTTACACATAAACATTCACAGAGCATGTTTTGAATTAATTGCGATACTAATCCGAGTTGTTATTTTAATTCAATTCCAAGTTCTCTGAAAGGCAAGGAAATGTCGCAAAACGTCCCAAGGCACCGCGGACGGTTTGGATAAACACAGACTCGGTTGTATGAGGAAAAACGCCTTTATCCCCTTGTCTGGAGTATCTGATGGATGACATATGGTTTATCTGGAATGGGCCTGGACATACTTATTTACGATGTTAAGACGTTGCGAACAGCGAAAACTACGCTAAGACAAAATGGCGAATTCCTTTTGTCCATACCTTGGGAATTTACTTTCCCATCTGTCCGTAGTTGTCCAATTAGAAATAAAAATATCAGTACTTCTCAGTGAGGACTACGCTTTGGGGTACTTAGGTACGGAATACCAGGAATAGAGAAGTAAAATGTTCAGAATTTAACCTCCTATTTAATGCTTACCTATATTACAAGTTTTCAAGTCCCATCCGCACTTCAGGCTATCAATTATTGCGAAGACTGGAACAGTGCTCTTACCTGAAATAAACAAAACGTGTATAGGTATTAGATACCTAACAAAAAAAATGCACGAGCCCTGCGAAGCGCTCGAAACGTTGGGATCACAGATGTATGAATAGAAGGAGATCGGACATGGCGGCCGATTTGTATAGAGTGAGCCTGTCGCAAGTACATTAACCCACACAACGCCCAAGTAATTGACAAGACAAAGCACGCACACATCTAAAACACACACACTTGTATACCTACACGCTTATTTGACAATAAACGCGCATCATATCAGGCATTTTGGGAAAAAACTTAATATTCTCTGCGATCAGCACGCGTGCACAGTATGGAAGTGTATGCCCATTGAGCATACAGCTGCGACACGGCCGCCGGCGGCTTGTCCTCTCTCTAGTATTCTATGCTCTGAGGTTGGGATGTATACCTACCTATTTAATTACATACAATACGCAAGTAAACCCGTTTGAATTATTTCATAAAAACACTGTTCGATACAAGTCATAATAAGACAAATACATGTTTGCGGATTTTTGGCAGCCGGTAGTAAACAATATAGTTAGTCTGCGCGATGAATTATTGTGTTTACGCGATCCGTCAGCGTTTCACTGCGCCTGCGATCTGTATAAGCTAAATTCCTATAAATGTATACCTACAGCAATCGAGACACAGAATAAATAGCGTAGACGTCAAAGATATACATAGTTACATTTTTCGTTTTATAACAAAGCAATACAACCTGTACTTAGGATATAAAAAAAACCGGCCAAGTGCGAGTCGGACTCGCGCACGAAGGGTTCCGTACCATCATCTTAAAAAAACTATTTATTATGATGTGTTTTTAGTATTTGTTGTTATAGCGGCAACAGAAATACATCATCATCCTCCTAGCGTTATTCCCGGTTTTTGAACATAGGCACTAGTTTTACGAAAGCGACTGCCATCTGACCTTCCAACCCAGAGGGAAAACTAAACCTTACTGGGATTAGACCGGTTCCCTCACGATGTTTTCCTTCACCGAAAAGCTAACGGTAAATATTCCGTACATAAGTTCCGAAAACTCATTGGTACGAGCCAGGATTCGAACCCACGACCGCCGCTTGACAGCCGCATGCCTGAACCACTAGGCTACCGTAGCTTAAATACATCATCAGTGAAAATTTCAGCTGGAACTATCACGGTATCAGTGATGTACAGCCTGGTGACAGACAGACGGACGGACGGACGGACGTAAAGCGGAGTCTTAGTAATAGGGTACCGTTTTACTCTTTGAGTACGGAACCCTAAAAATCTTAAGTTCAAGCCTCACCTTATAGTCCGTAAGCCCGCTCCCGATATATCCCAACGTCTCATGACAATTGACAACACGATAAAATGCATGGCACACGATCGAGAAAGTTAGCAGACGGTACCAATGGTGGCCAACTTTGGCACTGTCTAGGTACTTGGCACCTACTTCCGGCCATTTCAGGACTGACAGACTTAGGTTTACTCTCTCTACGATTCAATGGCTAAATGCTGCCACATGGCGTACGTCACATGACGCAAATATTTATTTATTTATTAATAAAAACATGTTAACACAACATTACAGTCCTAAAACCAATGCGTCATGAAAACGATACTAAACTATACAACAAAACAAACAATACACATATAATTACATTGGTACAGTTGATTGCCTGTCATCCATCTCCTCACAGAAGCTCAGACATTCACCGCACACATACATCCATCGCCACGTAAGTAAGTCACACTCCGGTGCTGATGCCAAGAGCGCAATATACCTATACCCTTAACATTTTGACCGGAAGTGAAGGATTTTTCAAACTCTCGGCTTATTTTAGGTGCGATAATCTTCTGATTCTTGCTCAGCACAACCTTCTCGACCTGCTGCCATGCATTTTATCATGTTGACATGAGACGTAGGCGTATTGGTAGTGGGCTAAAAATAAAAAAAATCGTAAGTTCAAGCCTCAGCTTATAATACTCGTATATTATTACTCGTATATTAAGCTGGAGGTCCCGGGTTCGAATCCCGGTCAGGGCATTTATTTGTGTGTTTATCACGAATATTTGTTCCTGAGTTATGGATGTTATATATGTAAATACGTATCTATATGTATTTATCTATTATATATATCATCGCCTAGTACCCACAACACAAGCCTTACGAGCTTACCGTGGGCCTAGGTTGATTTGTGTAAGATTGTCCCATAATATTTATTTAATTATAATTATAAGGTAGAGTGTCCTGCCATGGTTTGAGTGTTTAGATGTCATCGCACTTTTTAGACTGAACCTTCTGTACGTAACTACTATTATTTATTCTTTAAACCACTCATGGCACCCCATGGCCTCAAAGTGTCGTTATGAAATCCGTTCAATTTCAATTCGTTCTTAGCGATGCGAGGATAGAGCACGGAGGATTTATAAAACAATTCAAAAACTCCAAAACTTCGCGGCAATGTGTCGAAAACTTCCCAAATCTGGCTCAAGTGATGTGCTTGAAAGTAAAAGAAATCGCGAGTCTCCGTTAAACCCAGACCTACTTGAACCAAAAGCCGTGTAAGGGAAAAACGCACTTATGACACATCAATCCCATAGACAGTTGCTACGTTTTTGCAATGGCAGATATACGTTCTATATCCCTGCTGTCATGAATGAAGTAAGTCGACAGTAAAGTAAAGGCGCATACGACTCTTTAGAACAGAATCACAGTCTGATAATTTTATGCCGAGTGGGTGTTCAACTTTTCTCCCGTAACTTTGGCTGTTATGAATTGAGTGAATTTGTTTTCAACTGAAGGGGATATTAGGTAATGTATGTCGAAAAGTCACGTTTTTATTCGACGGTTTGTATTCCAATTATATATCAAGCTTCCACGCTCACCGAGCTAAACTTGTCAAAGTGTTTGATTCCAATTCAATTTCAATCTGTTTCGCGGTAGCATGGACTCACTGAGCTAAACTTGTTAAAGTGTTGGATTCCAATTCAACAATCTGTTTCGCGCGCTAATTTCCAAGCTCACCGAAATAAACTTGTTAAAGAGTTTGATTCCAATTAAATTCCATTTTCAGTGTTCGATTTTGTGTTTTTTTTGTGTTTTTTTGCGACAATAAATCTTTTTTTATTTATTTATTTATTTTATTTTATTTCAATCAGTTTCGTGCGTTAGTTTCTAAGCTCACCGAGCTAAACTTGTCAAACAGTTTGATTCCTATTGAATTTCAATCAGTTTCGCGCGTTAGTTTCCAAGCTCACCGAGCTAAACATGTCGAAGAGTTTGATTCCAATTACATTTCAATCTGTTTCGCGCGCTAGCAGCCACGCGCGCCGAGTTACGTGTCAGTGACCGACCGAGCGCGCGAAATATATTACAATAGAATAAAATAGAATAATTTATTGAAAAAAACCTTATTGCTAATGTTACATTGTGCTTAAAACTGTTACATGTTAGGGATATTTATTAAATGCGCCTGAACTATGTGAAAGAGATGAACCGATTTGAGGTCCTGCCTGGTGATGTATCGACAGAGTGGCGTGGCGACCATTGAACTAGATTTCCATCAGTTTACCTATGTAGCAATGACGACCGCCGGTTAAGCCTAGTTGGTAGTGACCCTGCCTAGTGGGTTCGAATCCTGGTAAGGGCATTTATTTGTGTGATAAGCACGAATATTTGTTCCTGAGTCATGGATGTTTTCTATGTATTAAAGTATTTATTTATCTATACAAGTATGTTTATTGTCGTGTGGTATTTACCCATAGTAAAAGCTTTGCTTAGTTTGGGACTAGGTCGATAAGTGGAAGATTGTCCGTAAAAAAAATGGTTGTCTATAAAGTCGGTTTACGGACGATAATTTTACGTGATAACGTCATAAAGCCGAACGCTCGGCTCAGGCGGAACGGGACAATGAGTCATACTTTTACGTGCGTGCTGCCGGTGTTCATCGGCATCACTACATAGTATATAATATAAAACAAAGTCGCTTTCCGCTGTCTGTGTAAATGTATGCTTAGATCTTTAAAACTGCGCTACGGATTTTGATGAGGTTTTTTTAAATAGATAAAGTGAGTCAGTTATCTGCGACCATGTCCGGTGCAACCCGTGTCGAAACGTCAGAAATAAAGGTAAATAAATATCGCGTTAGACCCGGAAAAAACAGTATTTAAATATAGATAAGAGTGATTCAAGAGGAAGGTTATTTGTATAATACCTACATACATTTTTAGTATCAGCATTGCACCCGTGCGATGCCGGGGCGGGTCGCTAGCCGACTTATTATAAGACGTTATCACGTCAAAAACAAAAAATTAAACCCCATTCGAAGAAAATGTTGAAAATATATTTGACGCCACGACAAAGACAGACAATTTAATCTAGGCTAGCAATGGCTAGCATTCTATCCTGTAAGTGGAACTGAAAATCTAATTTCATGTGCCCTGCCTACCCTTTTCGAGACAGGAGTGAGTTTAATTACGTGTACGTATACTATTTATATATGTATATTTTGTGAGTATTTCTGTGATATATGCACATGTATAGTTGTAAACTGGACACGACCCGTCATTATCCTCAACAGATCTTCTGAAGTAAGTCGGAGTTCTTCCGCCGACTGCGTCCGAATATCGTGTGTGGTCTTTTGTAAACGAATAGAGGCTTACAACAAGCGGCTGTGCCACAGACACATAGATACGAAGATAGTGCATTTCATACAACACCGACATAGTCAAAATAAATACAGTACCGGTCAAAAGTTTAAGTTCACTCTTTGTTTTAGGTACAAATGAGTACTTTTGGGCAATATTTTTTTTGCAGTTCGGAAGCCGAAATTTGTTTCCAAATGATCCGTTATTGTTTACAGAGATGTTTGATTAGTCAGACACAATTTACGTAGATTTCTAAACAACTCATTCCCTAAAAACCAACATTGTATCTGAGCATTGTACGTTTTAAGTGGCAAGGCCATATGGCCCAGCCTTTGCCGTCATTCCTATAAGATTTTAGGGAATGCGTTGTTTAGAAATCTACGTAAATTGTGTCTGACTAATCAAACACATCTCTGTAAACAATAACGGATCATTTGGAAACAAATTTCGGCTTCCGAACTGCAAAAAATTATTGCCCAAAAGTACTCATTTGTACCTAAAACAAAGAGTGAACTTAAACTTTTGACCGGTACTGTAGGTATATTGGAGAAAGTTATAGGAGAGAAAAATGCTTGAAACTCAGGCTAAGAAAGTATCTCACACCCACAAGTGAAGTCCCATATACATATTATACATACATAATATATAGATTCAGCGATTTCGTTCCCAAATGGGGTAAGCAAAGCACATGAAACTTATATTCCAGTGCCACTTTTATCATAAAATGTGGATATAAAAGATCGACAGAATGTGATGTCGCAGTGATAGGTTGCTAGCCCATCGTCCACAACACAATTCGACCCTGTTCCCTTACTACGACTCGGCCGACACCCACAACAGGAAGAAAGGGGGTGGTAGGTACCTACTATTCTTAACCGACACCACACGGACAAGTCCTACACCACAACCCATAAATTGTACATAGTATAGGTATATTATATACAAGATCACACATTTTCCTGTTGGGTAAAAAATTTAAAAATGCCGCACAATCCAAATGTTTCTGAGAAACATTTGAAAGGTTTCTAAGAAAAAGGCGATATGAAACGAAACAATTGCAGAAAATTTGGAAATGAAACATCTGCCTAACTATAAAATAAAACACGCGTCGACATACAAATGAGATGTAAATAAGCACAGTAAGCTAAAAGCAATAAAACGAATCTGTACATCCAGCCGATTCGACGTACTCACACAGACGCGTCGCTACAGTAACCTTAAGCGAACTTCGGCGTACACGGAGGTGCATCATCAATTCATCAGTCACCTGTGCCGCACATGTGCTAACTATAAAATTTACTTTATTTTATTTAATTATAAATACGAAAGTAACTATACCTGTCTGTATGTTACCTTTTCACGCTTAAACCGCTGAACCGATTGAGATAAAATACAAATTATAAATCCACGGTTCAACTCACGTATTAAATGTCACTCAGACATGTTTCACGAAAGTTTAAATTCGACGATTGAGATAAAATTTGGTATGAAGATGGTTTTAATCCCGAGGATATAGGATAGTTTCTATCACAAAAATCATCCCCTTGGTGAAATGGGGGTGAAGGTTCGTATGGAGCTACGATATACTTAAACGAGTTCCGCGCGGACGCAGTCCCGGGTATAACATATCCCATAAAAACATTCTATGTAAAAAAGGCCAAGACTCAAAAATCTTCCACAGTAAAAAGTGGTGAGTTATTGCGTAGAGCCAAGTTAAACATTCTTATTAATCTTTATTTGCTTGCTAAATAAAATTCTGCAACTTGGAAATCAATCAATCCTCTTTGTAGACTTTGTATGGGAATGTTATTTTACCAACCGCAAATAACATTTGTATAGTTTTGCAGGAAGGAACTGCAAAAGTAACTTTGTAATCGCATGCATTTGTATAGGTTACAAACTTACTTATGCAGTTTTTATATCTTTGAAATGTGACTGAAATTGCCACATTTTTAGGTTTTTTATGAATAAATAGGCTAAAAACTAATTCGTTAGAAATATGGAGCTTGTGGGTCTGCTAGACGTACCTTAGAATTACGATGATCATAAGTGAGTCAGTGACAAAACTAACGAACTTTGACGGACATTAGTTCCTCAACTAAAAGTTCAAATTGAAAGTTATTGACAATATATGTAAGCCATATTATGCCCTACATGTTACTGAAAATTCGGGGTTCTAGCTCTAACCAGCACAAAATTACATAATGTTGAAAATGGCCTGAATGGCTTCGAGAAAAGGATGGTACGGCCGTGCCTCTTTACTTTGCTCGACTTGGCGGGGGCACTGCCGTGCCTCCAGATTTCATGTGAGAGAGGGATCTCTGCTTCGCACTTCTGTTGCCCGATCCGAGCCACAATGTCTGTGAATCGTCGAAGTTGCGAATACGGGCTTCATTAAAGTACCGTTGTTTTTCTTTTGCGGACCGTTCCCTCCGACTACGAGCTCTGGCTGTGTGTCTACGTGTAACACACACATGCTTACCTATATATATATAAATGCGAAAGTAGCTCTGTCTTTTTGCCTGTTAGCTTTTTAGTTTTATGCTTAAACCGACTAATATGAAATTTGGAATGGAGATAGTTTGAACCCCTAGGAAGGCCATAGAATAGACGTTCCGCGTAGACAAAGTCGCGGGCAAAAGCTGGTATATATCGTCGTCTAGTATCCATAACACCAGCCTTATTGAGCTTACTATGGGGCTAGTTCAATTTGTGTAAAAATTGTCCCGTAATATTTATTTATTTAACTCGCTCTGTATATCTGTTACCTTTTCACGTTTTAATCGCTGACACCGACAGATGAAAATTGCCAATGAGATAGTTTAAAGTTCTGGGATAGAATAGTTTTTATCCCGGAAATCATCCCTTAAAGGGGTGAAAAGGGGAGTGGAAGTTTCAATATTAGGAGTGCGATAATTGAAGCTACACTTGTGGGGAGTCTAATAGCACATTGCTATTCCATTTGGTACGAGCATTAATCCGTATATTCACCCACCGGAGAGCAACGAATTAGTTGACAGTGCATCTGTTAAGACGTTTAACGAGTAAACTGTACGATACCGACCGTAAATTTAACAGGTAGTTAAATAAAATGTTAGTTCAACGTTAACCACCCCACGCAACGCATCCTTGTAATTGAACTACAGATTAGGAAACTAGAAATACAGTTCTTATTAAATCCATAGGTGGCTGGTTCATATCCGGCTCGAAGGACCAATGAATAGCGCAGGTCTTAGTAAAGGAAACGCGCTTCATGAATAACAGTATTTCTACTTTCCTAATCTCTAGTTCAATTATAAGGATGCGTTGCGTGGGGTGGTTAACGTTCAACTAACATAAACACAGACGAAGTCGGGGGCAAAAGTTAGTGTGTGTATATGTAGGTACGTACACGTAATGCAAGCCACCTGTTGCTGGGTTCAGCTAGCTTTCGTTATTTCGTGAAAACGACTCTGCGTGCGAGATCGGTGCGATAGGGTGAAATACCAAATTAGGGCACAACACTTGGTACCCAGTTTTTGCAATATTTATTAATTAATTCAAAGATACCTACATACAGAGATAGAAACATATTATTACTGGGTGGTTATGTTACATCTGGACAAAGTCAGATGGAGGAGCTACACCGACAAGAGTCTAACTCTTAAATTTATGATGATGGTTATGTTATAGTACTGTACAGACTTATCATCATCATATCAGCCGAAAGACGTCCACTGCTGGACGATTGGACATAGGCCTCCCCTAAAGGGTGCCCACAATGACCGGTCCTGCGCCACCCGCATCCAGTGGACTAGCGCGAGCTTTACTAAGTCATCAGGAGATACAGACTGTTCCCAAGAAAAATCGAGAAAAAATATAGGTAATATGGTAATTAAGGGCCGATTTAAATTTTCTTGTCGATCTTATTTTTTTTTGTCAGAATTGGATAAAGAAGTAGTCAGTAATAATGCCTTTCAAAAAGGTGTCATTATTAGTGTGGCTATCGTGCCTGAAATTCAGAGCGAGCATGCGAAATATATTGAAATGCGATTGGGATGTGAAAGAGATGAACCAATTGTTGTACCTACAATCGTTTCGTACATCCAAATATCTCGCATTGCCCAGGACCGATCCCCGGACAACAAACACAAAGCCACCTCTTTACGAGTGATAACATTTCTCTATTAATATAATTTGCATCAAAAATATTCATAATAACAATCCAAAAATGTCGCTTTCCCCGGGGCCCGGGGAAATCAAACAAAAAAGTCACAATCATTAGTAATAAATGAGTCATCACAACTTACGAACAGTGGTGTACGACATTTCTCTATAATACCATTTGCATCAAAAATATTCAAAATAAAAATGCAAAAATCTCGCATCCCTCGGGGATCGATCCACGGACCTCTAACATGAAGGTCACGCTCGTTACAACCAGGCCATCACGTCCTGTCGACTGGGGTTCGAAATTCGTTATTTAAAGCGGGCGACCCACATCTGGCAGGTTAACAGTCGGGCAGAATGCAGGCCGCGCCGGTCGATCGGCGCGCGCCTCAACAGGTAGATTCAGAATGCGGGATACATACTATTATAACCATGGCAGTGTGTCTTTAAATGCACACATGTTTACTATACAACATGGAGATATGTCGTATCTTAGAGCAGACATCGCCTAGCATACGTTTGTGCATAGTAAACTACTCTCATGGGGCTACCTTAGCATCAGGGATGTTGCGGACGCGATTTCTTAGACATCCGCGGATGCAGATTTTGGGGTCAAACACTACTAATATACCATGTCTATATGATATCGCGTAGTAGGTAATCAAACACGTTGCTACTTAATTGTAATCTTTGCAAACAAAATAGAACAACCAATTCTTCTCACGAGTGAATGCGGCGAATCGGTATAGAGTATAGAAACGAAATGAAGATTTTCTTGACTTATTTAGGTATAACATAAATCTAACACGCGTGCGTGTCGCGCCCCGTTCTTATCCGCATCCGCAAAAAGTCCGCATCAATTTTGCGGATGCGGATGCAGATGTCGAAATTTATGCGGAACTCCCGCGGTTACGGATGCGGATGTAAGTTTTTTTTTTTTTTAAGTAAATGTCTGTACCTAATATCCCTACTTTTCATAGTCGGGGGCTGTCGAGCGGTCGCTAAATAGTACTGGGGGGTAGGGTAAACGTAACGTTCCGAACGCGCGTTAGTACAATTTAACTGTATTTTTTATAGAAAGAGTGACATTTAAATCTAGGTACCTAATGCGTTACGTGATCGACCTACTGAAAGAAAAATCTTCTAAGTGGCCAGTCCATCATTAAGTAGTTAAGTAAGCCAATGCAATACAAATAATCAATACAATACAACACAAATACTCTTTGCACACCTCAAACATTAATCAAATACACTATGAATTGCCGGGAACATAAAAGTTCGTATATCTCTATCTATCACTCGAATAAGGCAATTGCGATAGAGTTGGAGCCATACGAAAGATTTTCTCGGTTACGGGGCCGTAACCGTGAAAATCTTTCGGATGGCTCCATCTCTCGAATGGCTCCATCGGCAGCGGTTTTTCTTATTCATTGCATGTGATCCCAACTAATCACAGTGCGTTGCGCGTCTCGACCGCGCAATGAACAGATAAAACGCTTGCCGCACCGCAATCCGCAATTCGCGCAATGTCGTGGCCAGGCCGTTATAGCGCTCAGTACACATCTTGAGGTCATCTTTGGGTTCGTTGCCAGCACCAATAAGGTGCAATAGGACCGAAAATTGTGGGAGTAAAAATCTGTCAAATAAACGACTATAAAATACCTCGTGCATTTGCGCGGTTAACGTGATGCGGATTATGTGAAATATTTTTGTGGTACAAACTTACGACATGTCTCAGTCCTTAAAAATTAAGTTCAACACTTTGACGTTTATAATAAAAAGTCAAAGATTATTTTGCATTCTCGTGTTTTAAAATGGCAGGGGAACAAAGTGAGCTTTACAAGGCACTTCTGAAAGTTTTGTTGCAAACTTTAACAAGCTCAGCGCCGAACTTTTTTGCATCCAACAAAGAGAACTTTTGAACACACTAAAGTTTTGATCGATAACTCTACTTATACAAAATTTTGCTTATTACAAGCTATTTATTTAACTTGGAAATCATGTATACGTACAGTCAACCAATTTGATTCCTAGGCCATCATAGAACCTTGCCGTTGTAAATGCTATGTCAATACGGGTTACTAGGATTATTGCGTCGTTATGTAGCAGTTAAAATGACAGGGTTCTACGGTGGCATAGGAATCAAATTGGTTGACCGTACGTATGCATTTTTTTGTACTCGTCGATTAAAATCTGTGTATTAAGATGTCACTCTTTTCATCGTTGAATAGTCAATGTTACTTCCGAAACAACCGAAATAACTGTTTCGTTACGCTCTAGACAACCGAAAAAAATGTTTAAATAGAACTTCGTGTTTCAAAAATATGTGTCCTTTTTTAAGGAGACTGGATGCGATACAAAATGAAATCTAAGGCGTTTTCGCCGCAGCGTCGCGTCATCTGTCAAAAATCTTCTTAAACTTGCTGCTGTATCCAGGGCATAAAAAACATAAAAAAAACTACGCTTTGTGATTGGTTAGTATTTAGCCAATCACAGCACAGTACTGCAACACTACAGACACCGGTGGTATGATATATATAGTACTTACGATATTTAGTTTTCTTATATACTCGTGTTAATGACTTAAATTATTAATTTTAATGAACTCTTACAAAGAGTATTGTTCACAATAGTGTCATAATCAAGCTTTTTAATCTCGTACCTTACTTAGGCCACTCAGCAAGCTTCGTGGTACTCGACTAAAAAGCTCTCTATTATAACACGAATGTGAAAAATACTATTGTACAGGTTATATGTTGAAACTAAATTTTAAATGGCTATTCTCAACTGATTGAGCTGAAATGTTGCATAGATAAGTATTACTGTAAGTATTACGACAACACAATATACTATGGCATCAGGACACATGAGACAAATTATCGTGTTTGGGCTTAGGGCTTGTGCTCAAATCACGTTAGGTTTTTTCGGCTACTTTTTGACCCCCCTCCCCCTTGGTGATATTTGGTGAGGTTCTTGGCTACCCTCTTTCCCCCCCCCCCCCCCTATCAAACCTCGCGTGATTTTTGCACAAGCCCTTATTAAAACCCTCTCAACGACTGGTTGATGGCTGTGTCAAAAAAAGTATAGTCGGCAATACAAGCTTCTATTAAAAAAATATTTTTTATAGAAAAGTAAGTAAGTTCCTTGCGGTAAAGTAAATAATGTCTCAGTGGCTCTAGTACGATTAAAGCCGCAACAAGACGCGAGAAGAAAAAAATCTTCCCTTCTCTTTCAAATTTGCACATTGCCACATTTGCGACTGAGAGAGGATTTGCTGAGTCGCGCGTGATGCGACTTGGCAGCAAGTTGTACTAGACATACTGATCACATTTATTTCTCACCCGAGCCGAAGGAAAGTGCGATAAATATGAGCTGTAAGGCTTTCTTAAGGAGGCTACTAATATGATGATGAGTAGAACCGTGTGGGCTCGGCCACGACTTAGGCCGAGGCAGCAGCGGCGGCGGCGCGCTATACGTGGGAGCGAGATATAGCGCTCCGATATCTCGCTTCCATGCATGGTGTACGTCGAGGCCGACCCGCTAGGGCCCGGCCACATGTCTGCGGTGCGGCGCCGCAAAATTTTGCGTTGCGGCGCTGCACCGCAGACATGTGGCCGGGCCGAGCCGAGTAAGGCGTGTTGCACCAACGGTTCTAGACCGATCAACGCGCGAATTGGAAAATATCGTGTTCTTTGAATAAGGACTGATTTTCAGTTATATGATTCATGACTATGACTATTATATGATATTTTATCCGATTTAATCGATTCATGATTGCTTACAATTTCCTCCATAGAAAAAAAAACAAAAGTTGGGTCTTTATTTTCCTATTTTAACTCAGCCTTCTTACACAATACATTATTTTACGACACGATCAAGTTTATACTGTGATATTTTGCCTTATCTAAAAATCTCACTGAATGAAATATGAATAAAACTTCACTAAGTAAGGTATTTATCGAAATACCTTACCTACTTAGTGAAATGACCGGAAGTGCTTGGCAGACGGTGCCAAAGGTGGCCAACTTTACCTACCCTTAAAATTTTGACCGGAAGTGAAAGATTTTTCAAATTTCAGCCAAGTTTAGGTTCGATAATCTTCTGATTCAAGAATCAGCAAGCTCAGCGCATCTTTCTCGACCTGTACGTCTAGCACAACTTGCTGCTAAGTCGAGTCGCGCGCGACTCAGCGACTCCTGTCTCACTCGTATTGTGCAAATTAGAAAGAGGCGGGTAGATTCTCTCGACTCGCGTCGCGCTTGTTGTGTCAGTGGTGCTAGCCCCGCTGCTGCTATGCATTTTATCGTGTTGTCATGCTGAGACGTAGGTGTATTGGGGGGGACTATCAGATTATGATTCAGTGCATGAAATCAGACTGTAAGCCCAGCCTAAGCGTGTCTCTCACGTGGGGGCGTGGTTTTCGCAAATCGACTCGAATCAAGGCATCGCAATATGGCGCCGGAAGCTGTCATTCCATTGAAACTTGTCAAACTTACAGCGAACGTAACCACACTTGAGCCGCAAACGACGGCGCCCACAAGGGCTCCGCTCGTGCTCGGCTCGTCTAGCGTGGACCCACCTTTACGCATTGTACGTGCGTTAGGTAGATCTAAATGTCAATATTTATATGGAAAAATGACAGTTAAATTGACCTAACGCGCGTTCAAAACGTTACGTGATTACCCATTCGGTTTATATGAGTCTAAGTTACTTGAAATAAATGATAAATAAAAAAAATAGTCTGATATTTTTACGGGTTCGTCGAGTCGGATAATATAATATTGCAGACTATATATATAATTGCTGTTTTGTATTCGTTAAACACGTGTCTGAGCTTAAGCTTTCTTGAGTGAGCGGCTGTCAGGCGGGATTATACGGTCCGTGCAAATTTCCATCAATTACAAAAAGACTTATCTACTTGTTATTTTAATTATTTTCAACCCTACGCCCATCAATTTACGATTCAATTCTGAATGCAGATGACACTTGTGACTTTATTTCACTGAAACGTGCGCTTCGCGTTTCGGGGAGAAGGCAAAAGGTGTTGTAAATTACTTATCAATGTTTTAAAGCGAGGCATTTGTTTTCTTTGTTTTTTTTTTTAAATATATTAAATGGAATTTGTGATTGACATTTAAAACAAAAGAAGAACGCTAATGGTTTTTTTATGACACTAGAGGATTCACGATGACAAGATAAGTCTGTCTTTGTCTAGTCAATTTATAAGTATATGACTTGCAAAAAAGGAGGATTCGATTGTTGCTGTTTTGAAAATTGAGTGTGTTTGCGATCGATAAAACGACATTTTCTGAAACAAATCTGTAAAGTGTATTGCCTACATCATCCCTATATGTCTATTGATACCGACATACTACACATTATCTAATAGTTACGAGGATCTGCCTGAAAACTAGTGAAAACCGGCGTTAACTTACTGCAACATTGTGCTCAGACAAGACTAATCCAGCGTAATACCTACGTTTTAGTTTAAAAATCCAGATATCTCTATGAATATCACCATACTCAGAGTCTATAATTCGTCTCAATAAGCCTCTCATTTTCGGCAAAGCATTCCAAATAGCTTGGCACTTTGAAGTTTAATTGGCTGTCAAAGTTCTGCAACTGAGGATAGGGGCTGCCATCGGCAGGACAACTGGTACTTTGCGATTGGAATTCACTTACCGTATTATGGAAATATGGATCCACGTTTAGGCCGCTTATTGATCAAGCGAGCGAAGCGAACAAAGTTCTATGCTTCATCTTGCTGCTTGGGCCGAAAATCGTTTGTCCGGACGCCGCGCGCTGTCGTCCGTCTTGTACTCATCTGCAGGTCGCATTTCTCAGCCGATTCTCGTAAAATTTTGTGAGCAGGTTCGTTTAAAATATAGGTAGTTTTTTTTGTTGAGTGACTTTTTCGAAAAAAAAAATTTTTTGATCCGTCTTTTTTCAAAAAAAAGTTTTTTTGAAAAATAAACAGGCTTGCGAGTTCTACGGCTGCCACTAGTACACAGAGCCACTAGTAGTACCTATTTAACTAATACTATAAATGTGGAAGCTTCCATGTTTGTTACTCAATCACGCAAACAGCTCGTCGGATTTGGATGGATATACAGTGAGGGGATCGGGTCGGAAGTCGACCCAACACAGCCGTTGCTTAGAAGTTACGTCATCATCATCATCATCATCATATCTGCCGAAAAACGTCCTGCTGGACATAGGCCTCCCCCAAAGAGTTCCAAAGTGACCGGTCCTGCGCCACCCGCATCCAGCGGACTCCCGCGACCTTTACCAGGTCATCAGTCCACCTTGTTACGTTACGTCTTAGAAGTTACGTACAAAGAGGTAAATGCGTAACTATTCAAACGAGCGCTAGGACACAAATCACATACAAAAAATGACATTTAGATCTACGCGTACGTACGCAATCGACCTGCCTGGCAGTGTCTCGCACCGCCACACAGATCGCTTGTCCACAGACGAGACATTATAAAAATTCTAAGCAATTTTGCGTAGGTAGGTACCATAAACGTTGCCAAAATCCATCCATCACTTACCTACCAAAACACGTTCAGGAAATGATGAATGACCAAAAAGGTAATTATTACGTCAATCAATCACTCTTTCAGTTTCGTTATTGGAAATTAACACTTAAATAAAAGGTTCCAATCAACCCTTTCATTTCATATTGGTCCGAATAAAACAAACGTGCTTTTACTTTCCAATAGGTACTCCTACCTCTGTCTCCTTAATACTTGTAAAAAGGAGCTTATGTGACAGCAAATAAAGCTGTAAATCGATTGTGTCGACGGAGGTTTTGTAGGTTATGCGCGAATGGTCCGCATTGTACGGAAGCGGGCATTTCTTTTTGTGCGAGTTGTGTGACGTCGCCCGTAATCTCAGGTTAGATTTGACACTTGTTGCTAGCTCGGAAATATTTGAAGACATAAAAGGCGTCTAGGATACAAATGGAAAACCATGCGTTACATTTCTGGGACGATACAATCAACGCCTATTCTATGGCTGCCAACACAGCTAGCACTCCTCATTCCTCAATGAAGCTGTAAAAATTAGGATGAACTCAAACTTGCCGGTCTGCAAGGAATTTACGTGCCCGCCACACCATCGCTTGAGGTCTTGAAACCCAGCTTATCAGACAGCACCAGACCCTCATCGACCAGCATTATAACACAGAGGACATGTGGAAGGCAAAATGGAACTCTAATCCTCCCAGGCGTGCCCCCTTGAGCTATGACGCTACGGCTTCTCAGGCCCTACATAGCAATGGTGCCAGTTGAACAGGCTACTGAGCACAAACTGTGTGGGGAATAGGTACATGTTTAAGTGTGGTTGGCGGGAGTCTCCAGCGTGCGATTTTGGCGCGCCTGTGCAGACAGACCATCCACCCCATCATGAACGACCGCCCAAAACGGAATTTCTGGTGCAAAGGTTTACCCATAGGGCCATTAGTTAGTAATACATTTTAGTTTGTAGTACAGTCGCCATCACATACATCGGTACACTACAGGTTGTTCAAAAATATCTGAACATACACCCTAATGCCTTGAAAATAGAGTTGTGTTCCGATGTTTGTGAGTTGCTTGTTTGCTCCGATGTATGTGATGGCGACTGTACCCATTGTTTGTAGTATTTTCTCTGTGTTTTCTGCCTGTAATCGTTTTTTTTTGTAAAAAAAACGAATTAAACAAAACATGATACAAAAATTGTGTAATCGATGCTACTCTTGAAAACTTTGTAAATATTAACCGACTTCAAAAAAGGAGGAGGTTATATGTTCCACTGTATGATTTTTTATTTTTTTATGTATGTTCTCCGATTTTTTCGTCAATTGAGGACCGATTTCCAAAATTCTTTTTTACATCTAAAGACTTTCTACTTCTGAGGTAAGTCAGGATATAGAAGGGTCAAAAGTGGCACCAAGTGGTTCGTGTAATGATACACTCGGCGCTGGCTAGCCAGTTCCTTTGCTTGAACTTGGCTTGACACGCTGCCGCGTGTCTAGACTAACTACTTCTGCCCGCGACCCCGTCCGCGTGGACATCGTTTATATCGTAGCTCCATACAAACTTTCACCCTCTTAGGGGCTGATTTCCGGGCTAAACACTATAATCCTATGTCCTTCCCTGGGACTCAAACTTTCTCTAGGTTTACCAAATTTCATCTAAATCGGTTCTGCGGTTTAAGCGTTTACAGACATACTTTCGCATTTATAATATTATATGGATGGATAGTAAGGATTTTAATAAATTATTTCTGCATCACCTACGATACGAATCGTACTGGTTAGATTTGATTTCCGCGACCCTAAGGTTGTCAGGGAGGGATCGCTCTCTAGCGATAAGACCGCCTGTTGTTGCCTCGACTTGTATCCATTATGTTTTTTACAGAGTTCTTATATTGAGGTCCTGCTGGGTTCGATTCCCGTTAAGGACAAATATTTGTGTAATGAGCATGAATATTTGTTTCTGAGTCTTGGATGTTTTCTATGTATAAATACATTTTCTATGTATAATTAATATTAATACTTAAAAGTATTAATATTAATTAAATATATCATCGTCTAGTACGCATAACACAAGCCTTATTACGCTTACTATGGGACTAGCTCGATTTGTGTAAGATTGTCCGCTAATATTTATTGGACCGAAACGCACTGAAAGCGGTGGCGGTGCGGCGCGGTGCGTGGCGGAGGCGGTACCGGTTGTAATGTTCGAGCTAATATGAAAGGATCCGCACAGAGAACCGGCGGGAAAAAAGCGTGGCGGAGGCGGCGCGGATGCGGTTGCGGCGCGGAGGCGGTAAACCTCCTGCACAGATCGGCGAACGCGGCGCGGTGGCGGCGTGGGGCGGTTTTGCGGCGCGAAGTTGTATTACACAGTTGTCAGTGCACCGGCGCGCATCAGCGGCGGCGGCGCGGCGCGGTGCGGAGGCGTGCTGCGAGCGGTACAAGAAGTTGTATTTTTTTACAACTATCGGGTCTTGTTCTTCGTTTTATTTACTTTTTTTAAATGAGTATTACTGAAAAAAATATTTCTCTTGTGAAACCACACCCGTGCCTGTACAAAACGCGGGAAAAAGACTACAAGAATGCTATCAAAAAGGAATTGCTGTGGGAGAAAATTTCAAAGGAATTAAAACTAAGTAGTAAGTGAGTAAAAACGATCTTCATAAGAAGTCAGCTCTTGGCATAAATGATGGAATTCCCCAAATGTTTCTCTTTTTTTATTTATTTCATGCACTCAAGTCCGTTTCGATTTCTTATTTTTGGTCTGTCATAAGGCGAGTAATAGTAAAATCTCGTCTTCGCTATCAGAATCAGAGGACAATTTTTTTTTGTCTTCACAATGTTGAGTACCGCTACGTATGTCACACACGCCGCCTCCGCACCGCAATCCCGCGCGAGCGCCGGGCGGTTTTTTGGTGCGACTTCCTCCGCCCCGCATTACCGCCGCCGCAAAACCGCCTCCGCACCGCACCGCACCGCGCCGCTCTCTGTGCGTTTCGGCCTTTAAGGATGACTCACGCTAGAACGGGCCGTTTCCGGCCCGGGCCGTTTTCTAAGAAAAACGACGGCGTTTTTGCGCGGCCGAGCCATAACCAAGCCCGACCGAGCCACGGCCGAGGCTCGGAAGCGGCTCGGTGTCGGCACGGCCCGGGCGTGGCTAGGCCGGGCTTGGGTATGGGCTAGTCCGCGTAAAACCGCCGTCGTTTTTCTTAGAAAATGGCCCGTTCTAGCGTGAGTCATCCTTTATTTGTTATTTATACCTTCGACAAACATGATCATCCCTGCAAGTCTTCCTCTCTTCAGTCAACTGGCCCATAGTAGCGCTAATTGTAATTTAATTACAAACAAAGCCGGTGCAATTTGTGTCCCGCTCTTAACCACTAAGTGTGAATGAGAGCAAAGGTATTGAAAGCAATAATCCTATTAATAATAATAAGGCGAAACATTCAAAATGGTAGTGACACGCTCTATTCGGATCGACCTGCCATCACGGACAGGACTATTGTAGCCAATAGGCCTGATATCGTGCTGCCAGATCGATCGAAACACCAGTCAGTCCTCGTTGACATCACCACCCCCCATGACGAGAACCTCGTGAAGGCTGAGAAGGACAAAGCCAGCAAGGACCGCCATGTGGGATGTCGATTCAACGATCATTGTCCCGATAGTCGTTACGGCGAACGGTCTAATAGCGAAGAGTCTCAACCATCACCTTAAGATACTCTCGATGGATGGCTGGGTCAAGGGTCAGATACAGAAGACGGTACTCCTGGACACTGAGGGATAGTCAGAAGGTTCCTCTCTCTGTCGCTTAGGCCCTGCCTCGCTGCCGGCGCGGCGGCACCCTAAGTATAGTTTTATATTTTACTTTTTAAATAAAACTTTTATTACTTTTTTATTACTTATTGTAAAACCCTATTAGCCTAAGAAGAATGATGAATATAGATAATAATCTACATATACGAATATTATAAAGAGGGCAATTTTGTGAAGTTATATGTTTGTCGTCAACCCATCGAGCTGGTGGACGACCAACGCTTCTTTTTCCTGCAATTGGCCACCAATCCGTTAACGTTTTGGTCCACCTACCGTCACGCTGCCTGGCAATATGTCCTGCCCAACTCCATTTGAGTTTGGTTATGACTTCGCCGACGTCACGCACCTTAGTGCGACGTCGGATCTCAATATTCCTCACTCGGTCTTGTAGCTTAATGCCGAGCATGGCGCGCTCCATGGCTCTCTGCGCTACCCGTACTTTATGCACAGTCTCCTTTGTGAGCGTCCATGTCTCAGCACCATACGTCATTGTGGGCAGGACACACTGATTATAGAGACGAGTCTTCAGGCATTGTGGAACGTCAACGGATTTGAGGATGTCATCTAACTTGTTGAATGCCGCCGCGGGTCATTTCTGGATGAGACTAGCACGGGACCGGGATAAGTGGCGTACGCGAAGAGAGGCTTATGCTCAGCAGTGGGCGATTACAGGTGATGATGATGATGATATGTTTGTACGTATAATCTCCGGAACCACAGGACTGATTTCAAAAATTCTTCTAGTGTGTGGTGCCAAATAAAATGACATACAATATGTTGGAAAACCTTCCACCCCACATGAGCAATCGCGAAAACAACATCTTCACAACGCCGCGTCGTGTCAACAGGCCCATTATCGTACTAATTGTTAATTAATTATGCGAGGCAACGCCGGCGCGATTCCAGAGGCTGTGTGTCCCGCTCTTTACCTACACGTGTGAAAGGAAGCGAGGATGTCGTTAGCAATCCAATATAAGAGGTATGTTTTTGTTTGTCGCTTCCGATCCCGAGCACATGGCGATGGGTCTTAGTTTTTCTGAAAGCGGCCAAGGCTACTTTGTAATTGTGCAATGTCTGGGCTTTCTGCATAAATTTGGCCAATTTTTTTTAATTTTTATACAACGCCAATGTGTCCGGCGCGTGCTATGTGTTTTAACGAGCGCGTGAAACATATTGAAACGCCTACGCACAGTAATTCGCTGAAATCGGTATTAAATTAGATTTTTATCAGAATAGATGATTATTTAAAAAAAAAAATACTTAAGATATTTTATATTTGATTATTTTCCCGAAAGAACTTTCAAACTATCACTTATAGTTTAGAAGCACTAGCGAGTTTAAAGTTGAAACCAGCCTACAGCGAGCAAAAAAATCGACTCAACATTTTTTTAGATTTTAATGTGCAATATCTCTAAAACTAATATAGGTATTCGTAGCATAGTAGCATTTTCTGAAAGCTGGAAATGTAAGCTTTCAGAAAATATCAAATTCAAGTCATATTTTTTTCAGGTTCTGAAAAAAAACGTGATTTTTTACAAAGTGGGGGAAAACGGGTTAATTTCATAACCACAACATTGAAAGAAAACAAATTTTATGGAGGAAAAACCGTTTATTTTTCATTTTAATACCACGTATTGCCACCATATGCGTTTCTTACACACTCGATACGGTTCCTCATGGACCTTATCAGCTTTCTGATGGTGTCCTGCGGGCAAACGTCCCATTCCTCGACCAAAGCAGCTTGAAGGGCCAAAATCGTCTCCGGGGCTGGATCCCGCGCTCGAACCTTCCTCTTCAGGTAATCCCACATGTGCTCGATGGGATTCAAGTCCGGACTCAGCGGTGGCCAGGTAAGGGTGGGGATGCCGACCGCCGCCAGGTACGCTTTGGTCACTCCAGCTGTGTGACAAGGGGCGTTATCTTGCATCAAATGAAACCCCTCGTCAAAAAAACCTGCGTATGGGACAACATGGTCCTGCAGGATGTCAGTTATGTACCTATCCGCAGTCAATCCACCTCCTCGGCCGCCACCAGGGATGAAAACCAGCTCAGTCCTCGCCTCCATTGAAATGCCCGCCCACATCATGGCGGAGCCGCCGCCGTAGGCGACTGTTTCTGAGAAGCAGCATTGTGCAAACCGCTCTTCAGGTCTTCGGTACACCCGTCCCCTTCTGTCGCTGCCATGGAGACAAACTCTGCACTCATCAGTGAAGAGTACCCGGCTCCATTGCTCGTAGCTCCAATTTTCGTAGCGTGCTACGAAATCCTTGCGTAGGTCTCGATGTCTCTGCGTCAATTTGGGCCCCGTAGCTGGCCGTCTTGAGGTGAGGTTTGCTTGCTTAAGTCTTCGGCGAACTGTCCAAGAGCTCACGGGCTCCTCACGGGTCCGCATCAGCTGCTGCTGGACGTCAACGCCGGTCAGGTGGCGATTCCGAAGACTGGTCGTCACGATGAAATGGTCCTCTCTCTCGGATGTGCATCTTCGACGGCCGGATCCCGGTCTCCGAGTAAGGGTTCCGGTTTCAGCAAATCGACGATAAACCCTGGGGACAGCAGACTGACTTAAATTCAGCTGTTCGGCAACTGAACGCTGAGAAAGTCCTTGATTCAGCAAGGCGACGACTTGGGCGGCTTCATTTTCGGTGGTGTCCATTTTTTCCAGGTGGTTTCAGTGGTCCAATTGCGAGAGATGTGCACAGGTCAACTTGTGATAAGCGACTGATAAGAAAAACAGGTTTACACCTGTTTTTATGCATCCTGAAGGCGCTCAACTCGTGGGTAGTTCAAGGCGGTTAAATTTCAATTCCCGTTCAAACGAGCATATCCTGAAAGTTATGCGTCTGATTTTCATGGTTGTTGCGTTTTTTAAAGCTGAATAAATTTATAACAACGTGGTATACTCATTTTTCCTGTAACATTTCCCAGTTGCGAAAAATTTGCCCTAAACCAAAAAAAGTGGCGTGAGTCGATTTTTTTGCTCGCGAGTGTATTTTATTTGACACAGGATTTGTACTCGTAAATCCATATAATGTTCAGGTAAGGGCATTTATTTGTGTGATGAGCACGAATATTTGTTCCTGAGTCATGGATGTTTTCTATGTCTTCTGGTACATGGGTATAGATACTTATATAGAGAAATAAATACTTAAGTACCTATATAAGTATCTATACCCATAGTACCAGCTTTGCTTAGTTTGGGACTAGGTTGATTTGTGTAAGATTGTCCGCAAATATTTATTTATTTATTGATAATTTAGTATCAATGGTTAGTTTTGAGATTATTTAATAAGGCAGACTTTTTATTATAAAAGTGTCTTTGCCATTTATTTTATTTTCAAGCTTTTGGCTTGTGCATTTTAGAGCCTTAAGGCGCTCAAAATTGGACATTTTGTTCGATTCCAATGTTGCACCTACGCCTTAATAGTTAGGGAGCTAGCGAGCAAAATTTCGATATAATCAGCACACGAGGCAGACGTTATTAATAGTGATATTTATGCTCTAAGAAACATCAAGGACCTTGTCTGCCACCATGGTGGCGCTGCGTTGTAAATTTACAGCGTTTCAAAAATGTAAAAAAAAAGGTGTGCTATATTATGCGCACACGTCTGCTTCTGGGGCTGATGATCACAGTCATCCTGGAAACACAAAGAATCGAAAAGGCAGACATTAAGGGCTATAAATTTTGTAATATTCAAGTTTTAATTTATTTTTATAATTAAAAAAACTGTATATGAAGTGCACACTTGGCAGATTTGAATTGTTCGATCAAAAACAATGAGAAGAACCACGGAAAAATTGTCTGCTAACATGTTGTCTATTGACAGTGCTCCAAAAATGTAAAAAAAAAGGTGTGCTATATTATGCGCACACGTCTGCCTCTTGGACTGATGTTTGAATTCCTTATGAAAACCAAGAAAATCGATGAGGCAGACGTTCAGGCCTCTGATATTCCAAAGGCAGACCATTTGTTTTTTTTTTAACCCGACGCTCGCGCCAAACCAAGCAGGTATAAATGGAATTGATCAAAATGCTACAGACAAGACCACATCCCGCCTTCATTCTTGTTGTTTAAGGTTCCGTACTCTAAGAGTAAAACGGGACCCTATTACTAAGACTTCGCTGTCCGTCCGTCCGTCCGTCCGTCCGTCTGTCTGTCACCAGGCTGTGTCTCAAGAACGGTGATAGCTAGAGAGTTGAAATTTTCACAGATTATGTATTTCTGTTGCCGCTATAACAACAAATACTAAAAACAAAATAAAATATTTTTTTAAGGGGTGCTCCCATACAACAAACGTGATTTTTTGCCGTTTTTATAGATAATGGTACGGAACCCTTCGTGCGCGAGACCAAGTCGCACTTGGCTGGTTTTTTTTTAAAACGTTCCGAAACGCACTACCGGAGTATGTCATTGACAAGTTCGAGTACGAAAACTATTATTTTAATATTGTGGTTCCAAAGTTCATCTACGTTAAAGGCACGTGCTTTTGTGCATTTGATTTTAAAAATGACTAAAAGAGAAAACACACCATGGGACCGATTTTTGACTTTCGAGCGCTCGACTTTTTCACTCGAAAACGGTCATAAATGATGGAATTCTATTTTGAAATAGACATAAAAAATGTAAAAACGAGTGCTATCCACCACTCGTATTTAATTCGATCGGTAGAAAGTAAGTGCCAGCAATTTTGACACTAGAATCTAATTTACTTTTATTTAATTTTCGAGCGCTCGAAAGTCAAAAATCGGTCCCCAGGTGTAAAACAAACGCCTCTTCGCGGCGCAGAAACCACTAACTTGAA
The DNA here is from genome assembly GCA_963854355.1 of Epinotia brunnichana. NCBI lineage: Eukaryota > Metazoa > Arthropoda > Insecta > Lepidoptera > Tortricidae > Epinotia > Epinotia brunnichana. Next base: position 6,602,483 of record OY977946.1, read on the forward strand.
CAGCCGCGCGTCCCTTGATTCCGTGAATTTCAAACAGTTATAGGTACAGCTGAAAATCAGTGAGCAAAGTGTCTGCCACATTTTTATTCGAATCCACGGAGTCATAGTGAAAAATGGGCGCAATGAGAACCGCGTGCAAATGACTTAGTAGAGATTTTTTTTTACATTTTTACAACTCCGTCCCATGATAATGCAGAGTCCTGAATGTCTGCCTCTTCGATTTTCTTCGTTTCCAAGATTTGTTTTTATTATTTATTTATTTAAACAACTTAAATCTATATTTACAGGCGGTACCTAATGCGATAGACAAGCTACATTTTACACAAACTAAACAATTATAAAATAACATTAATTTTAGGTACATACTTAACCTAGACGTAACAAAAAATGAACATAGCGGCCTTAGCGAGATCATTCAGGGAGCACGTAAATAAATATGTCCACCTCGAGCGTTACTTTATTAATGGCGCGAAAAGCCCTCGTTAGCGGGGCTTCTTTCAACAGAATTGTAGTTACGAGCGACGGGTACGGCCAGCAGCGGTGGCCGGCGGCGGCGCTCCGCATGCCTATCCGGCACATACAGTGCCACAGCGTGTAGGACCCCGGGGTTGCACAACTCGCCTCTCAGTACTCTTAACTACATATGAAACGAGGGAAAGTTCCCGCCTCGCCTCAAGCTTGTCATATCCTACCATTCCAAGTACGAAGAGCGTGGGATACAGCAAAGGATATCCAGGATACACGCCATATAGTTTTAAGTAGAGGAGCCTAACAAATTTGTTTTGAATGCGTTCCAACATGAATTTGTATTTAGCTTCATGTGGACTCCAAATTACCGCGTTACATTCGAGGTGACTCTTTACGAGAGCCTCATATACAGCTCGAATAACTGAAATGTTCGTGAAATCCCTTGCTAGTCGCATCAAAAAATACGAAATGCCTTCTTGCAGACATCAATTATATGATTACGAAAATACAAATCGGCAGTTAGGCGGACTCCAAGGTCCCGCACCTCCGACACTCGCTGCATTGGCTTTCGTCCGATTTCATATTGATGTGCCACTGGGCTATGTGCCCGACTAAACGAAATTACCACACACTTGGTTTCGTTGAAGTAAAGTTTATTGTTCATACTCCAGTGTACAACATTGTCGATGTCCTGCTGCAATTTATGACAATCCGAGTCATTCCTGACCACTCGGACCAGTTTTAGGTCATCGGCAAACAAAAGGCATGTAAAATCCATCACCACATCAGGAAGAAAGGAAGAAAATACTTGATGATTGTGACCATGAACTCCAGAGGCATACATGTGCAAATGATTTAATACCCCGATTTTTTTAAGCAACTTCAATCTGCTGTAACGTGAAAACGCAGCGACATAGGACCTTAATTGATTGGACCAAATCAATTCGTAATGATTTAAACTGCAATCCACCTCGACGTGACATCATATACCGAAATGCGCGCCAGCTCCCTAACTATAAACATGTAGGTATAAAATGGGGTCCGTCTCAAAAATTATTAGCTGGTAACTTCTAATATTAGACTAATATTTTTTGAGAAAGAGGTTCCTGGAACCATTCTTCTCTGGGAAAATATTATTTCTGAAACATAATATTTAAATAGCAAACGTTGTAATATTACAGTTACTATTTACTTTGTTCAATTTCGTACGAAAACCGGAACTCGTGTTTTTCACTAATTAAATAACTTTGCGAACTGTAAATATTGAAATGTGAGTTAATTGTAAATTGTGGTTCGTTCATGACATTTTTGAGAGTTAGGCACATCGTAATGTTACCTCGCTCATATTAGGGAAGCACAACTTGGGAAGTACTTACTTACTTTAAAATAGTTCTAAGTAGGCATCTTAACTATAAATTGTATCCTCATGTTACCTAAGGAAGAGAGCGGGGTCTCCCAACACAGGTATTTCTTTGCTCACTGGGCGGCTCCATCCCTTAGATCCTTAGAATAATAACGCCTAGAAACGCAGTTCACGCGCAACGGTGAAGCCACCAAAACTCAGCCATAAATGGCGTAGTACGCTGATCGGTGGAACAAAATTGGTGCGTGTGAATACGAGTTGATCACAACTACATGAATGTATTTTATGCCTCACGCTTGGCGCGTCAGCCGTATGAAACTATCATTCTAGGCGTTATTATTCTAAGCTTAGATAATAATGTATGTGTTTTTTATCAAATAAAGAATTTTGTATTTTCATCTTGTATTTTTTTGTACCACCCTTTTGTCAACCTTAGGCCGCGGCCTCGACGCCAGTGGGCAGCGAGGTGACGAGCGGCAGTTCATACATTTGATAGAGTCTATGAACTGCCCGCTGGCGTCCAGACCTCGGCATCTTGGCCAAGATGGGACTATCGGATAGTTTAGACTGTAGAATGTGTGGCGAGGAGGACGAGACTATGGAATACACAATAATGTGTGAATGTCATGCCCTTGCCAGACAAAGAATGGACTACTTTGGTAACGGTTACCCGCAACCAAAGAAATTCAAGGTGCTCCCGGCGAACTGCATCATCCGCTTTGTGGAAATGATGGAAAAAGCCTGGGAGCAGGTATAAAGGAGAAGGCAAATGCACAAAAGATCCCACTGGGTCGAAGTGCATCCGAAAGGGCCCTCACCTAGATAAGATAAGAAAACACCTCGGCATCACAGAAGACTACAGCCACGGTCACTATAACTTGCTCTACTGATATGTGGTGTTGTGTTGCTGGTGGCGAGAGCGTGCTGTGCTGACAGTGACAGTAGATGGATAATTGCGTTTTCAAATGAGCGTAAGGATAACTTAAAGAGTCCCCAGCACGGTGGGTGACCAGATGTCATGAATTTTCCTGACATGTCAGGAATTTTAGACATATGTCAGGAATGCGGCCGGAATAGGGAAATGTCAGGAATTTTCGGCAAATATATGAAACCGTATTTTTTTTTACACTGTAAACTTTTATTTTTAATTACAATAACAAAAAAGGTAAAGCCACAAGTACTTTGCAGGAGTTTCATACATTTTAACTTATAAATAATCGTAATTATCTTTTCTGCGTCAAGCTCGTGTCAGGAATTTTGGCCGAAAATCAGGAATTTTGTCAGGACTTTTGAAATTTGTATCTGGTAACCCTAAGCACGGTCGACTCTCCATACAAACGTAGTTTGGTTCACATTGTAGAACGACATGCTAGAATAAACTTTTTGACGTGATAACGTCTTATAAATCGATGATCACCGGCAGCACGCATGAAAAAGTATGACTCATTGTCCCGTTCCCCCTGATCCGAGCGTTCGGCTTTATAAGATTTTTTTTTTATCAAGTCACTTAAAATTATCGTCCGTAAACCGACTTTATAGACAACCAATTTTATACACAATGGGATCTGGCATATCCAGGTTGGAAACTAGTTTCTGTTGGTATAAATTATATGGATTTTGCTGTCAACACAGCAAACAAGCAAGCGAATCCTCAATCCATAAGAGGCGACTCCTTTGAGCTAGCGTCTATAGGCTGTACGTTGTTAGTCATCGTAGTTTTAAAAACATCTTATATTCCTATCTTCTTTTAGAAAAGTTGAAAAACCCCCGACATTTTCATTTCAAAGTTCAATATCTCAAAAACGGCTGAACCGATTTTGTTGAAATGTATGAACCATCTCGATCAGCTTTCGGATAAAAAAACCGCATTCAAATCGGTCCATTTGCTTAGGAGCCACGATGCCACAGACAGACACACAGACAGACAGACACACTGACACGTCAAATTTATAACACCCCTCTTTTTTCGTCGGGGGTTAAAAAATGGCTTCCATCTAATTTAAGATGATTTCATGTCAAGTTTGCTTATAAAGCGACGTTGTTCGGTAGTTTAAGTTTAATTATAAAGCGACGTTGTTCGGTAGTTTAAGTTTAATTATAAAGCGACGTTGTTCGGTAGTTTAAGTTTAATTATAAAGCGACGTTGTTCGGTAGTTTAAGTTTAATTATAAAGCGACGTTGTTCGGTAGTTTAAGTTTAATTATAAAGTGACGTTGTTCGGTAGTTTAAGTTTAATTATAAAGCGACGTTGTTCGGTAGTTTAAGTTTAATTATAAAGCGACGTTGTTCGGTAGTTTAAGTTTAATTATAAAGCGACGTTGTTCGGTAGTTTAAGTTTAATTATAAAGCGTCGTTGTTCGGTAGTTTAAGTTTAATTATAAAGCAACGTTGTTCGGTAGTTTAGGTTTAATTATAAAGCGACGTTGTTCGGTAGTTTAAGTTTAATTATAAAGCGACGTTGTTCGGTAGTTTAAGTTTAATTATAAAGCGACGTTGTTCGGTAGTTTAAGTTTAATTATAAAGCGACGTTGTTCCGTAGTTTAAGTTTAATCATAAAGCGACGTTGTTCGTTAGTTTGGTCAGTCGTCAATAACAAAGCCAACGGCAGAAGCTCCACTCAAGAAGCAAGGCGTCCACCGCTGACGGAATCCTCGACGAAAGACCTTAAAAAAATATGTTAAAGTTTTTCCTAACGGTTCCGTGTCAACTGTCAAATACGTCTCACGACCCAATGTAAAGCTATGTCCTTAATTTTGTTTAACTACTACTAGACCGGAATGTATGTCCAATTATGCACATCATTAAGAAGCTAATTATTGCACCGTAGACATGACATGGCCGCCCGATGACCGCCCCGCTGCGAATCAACCTGGAAACGTCAATTAAAGCGGACTAAACGGCTGGTGACACAGATGGCAAAATTACTAAAGGTATTTAATTATAGACCACACAGGAGCAAGGCTCTGTCGGGCGGTTCCTTACAACCTACACTACACATTTCCATATGAAAATATTAACGGTTGTTTTGGCAGATTTGACAGAACTTGGTTCGCAGCCAATCCTACACATCTTTTTTGGAAATAATGAATGCAAGTTTTTGTTAATTCTAAAACCGAAGCAGTGATTAAGAACTACGGAAGTATTTTCTCGATCTATTGTATTTTAATGCTTCTTCTCACTGACCTGTTGGAATCAATTTCTTAAGAGAATACTCACGAACGAGCATTCTTGCCCGACAAAGGCAAAGCAGGAATGAAGGGATGTGATTTTAGCAGTATTTGTTTGTAATTACGTGTGTTCCACCGTAGCGATTAAGATACTGAACCGATTTTGAAGAATGAGTTTGATCATTACCTTTTGTATGAAAAAAATACGTTTTTTTTTTCACGTCGTTTTTCGTAATCGGGATGCAGTTTTTAGGGTTCCGTAGCCAAATGGCAAAAAACGGAACCCTTATAGATTCGTCATGTCTGTCTGTCTGTCCGTATGTCACAGCCACTTTATTCCGAAACTATAAGAGCTATACTGTTGAAACTTGGTAAGTAGATGTATTCTGTGAACCGCATTAAGATTCTTACACAAAAATTGACAAAAATCAGTAAGTTTTGGGGGACCTCATCATACTCAGAATTGAAACTCACGTGTGGGGTCTATGGATAGGTCTTTAAAAATCATATTGAGGTTTCTAATATCATTTTTTTCTAAGCTGAATAGTTTGCGCGAGAGACACTTCCAAAGTGGTAAAATGTGTGTCCCCCCCCCCCTGTAACTTCTAAAATAAGTGAATAATAAAACTAAAAAAAATATATGATGTACATTACCATGCAAACTTCCACCGAAAATTGGTTTGAACGAGATCTAGTAAGTAGTTTTTTTTTTTAATACGTCATAAATCGTAAACCGCAATTTATTTTACGGAACCCTTCATGTGCGAGTCCGACTCGCACTTGGCCGCTTTTTTTGATCTTTTGTTGTGCAAAGCTTGTATTACAATTTGAGCACATTATTCGGTCTGAGGCGGAGCTACAAGTAGTACAATTTTACAAGTCACAAATACACAATAAACTTATAACACCCCTTCACTTTGCGTCGGGGGTTCATTAAGGCGCTATAGGTTCAGCGAAGTGAAGCGAACATAGTTTTTGAAACAATATAATGCGTCTGTTTATAATAATATGGTTTCAAAAAAATACGAATAGTAATCTTGAGGCTTTTCTGCAGGGAAATCAGTGATTCGAAACACGATCAAGCAATTTTCGCTCGATAGAAAAAAATCACGAACATAGGTCTAAAACATTAAAATTCACTTAAAACATTCGTAGCAAATTATGCACAATAGCTAAACATATTAACATTGGTTCTAAAAATCGGCAATATCATGTTTGAGGGAACTTAGTGATTACTTTTTTATTTATTTAAACGCACAAAAAATTAAAATTAAAAAACATGATATCCGCGCTTCCAAACACGCACTTCCATCTCGCTCACGCTTATGCTCAGCGAGAGGGAGAGAAGACCATGATACTATAGCGCCTTAAATAAAATGTTTCTCCAAAATCTCAGCCCACATTCACACATGACATGATAACTAGTTGATTATGGTTAAACAAGAAAAACCTCTAAGGCGCCGCCAGTCGGTTATCCTTCTAATGCGACACAAGTAAGTTAAACCAACGGCAAAAAACCCGATTTCTCACGGCGCTAAACGTATGTTGTCCTTAAACGGCCGGCTAAACTATTAGACGCCGATATGGCGCATAAAATGTCGGCTGGATGACATATTGACAAGTTGTTAGAGTTTTTATTGGTTTTAAATATGTAATTTGTTGACCGTTTGAGATGAGTGTAATTAATCCTGAATCATTGAGATACTAGATACTTTAATTATGTACATTTTCAATGAGTTTCATATGTGGTGTTGTGTTGGATAATAAGTTCGTCAGAGCTCCAGGGAAACGCTGTATTGACAGTGAAGGACCATTTGACTGTTGCTTTCAATACAGGTAATCCTCAAATCGATAAAAGGTAGGTAACAGCGTTCCTAGACTACGGTGTCCCGCTTTTTATCTGGCAGGACGTATATGCATGCATTATAATTATACATCTCACGGTCCGTGACGCCAGCGTCGTTAGACGAAATGGCGCGACTTTGCTTGACATGTCGCGACATCGTGCGAGACGAGATTTCACAACTTATCTATCCCATTTCGACGCTATTTTCTAGGCTGGCTGTATCTTACCATGCTTTGGCTGTACCCGCACAATACCCTTTCCGACGCCGTATACGCCATAAGAAGACTAATCTGACTAAATAAACTGCTCGTCACAGTCATACATATATTTCTGACATTTTGTTTGCGAGACAGCTTTGATGATTGAATTTTAGCAGGCCAACGCACGTACACGGACGAATGTATGGGAACTGGACACGGTGTGAATCGTTCTTAATCTTAATTGCAGTGGTTGAACCCTCTAAACTATATATTTCCAGACACTCTTACACTAATCGACCTAGTCCCAAACTAACCAAAGCTTGTACTATGGTTACTAGACGACGATAAACATACATAAATAGATAAAAAACATCCATGAAACAGGAACAAATATTCGTGCTCATGACAGAAATAAATACCCTTACCGGGATTCGAACCCGCGACCCCTAGCTTCGTAGGCAGGGTACCCACTAGGCTATCCGGTCGTCATGGTCGTATGGGGACTGGGCACGGTGTGAATCATCCTCAATCTTAGTTGGCAGTTGAACGCTCTAATCTAGCTATATATTTATTTATATAATTTATGTTATTTCCCTTAGTCATTAATCCAGCAGTTATTAATGAACATAAAACCTACCAAAACGAAATGATTTACTTAACCGGGAATAAAGTGGCGTTTACGGCATTCTCACAAGCATGAACTAAGCTGCCGAGTCATCCATTACCAAGTTTTCGTGGAGAGACACGTTTTACTGGTTATAAATGGAGGGCTTTCCATATTCACGACTGTGGACACGAGTTGAGTCGTCATGCTAATTAACTAAATTGCTAAACAAACATTCTAACAAGCATAAACAGTTTAAAAAAACTGAAACCCGGCTATGGAAAAGTTACAGAGAAAAAAATATTTTAAATAAATAAATAAATACTTAAATATATAGAAAACACCCAATGACTCCGGAACAAATATTCGTACTCATCACACAAATAAATGCCCTTACCGGGATTCGAACCCAGGACCCCAAGCTTCGAAGGCAGGGTCACTACCAACTAGGCTAAACCGGTCGTCATTATTTATATTTTTTCTTTTTATTACATTCCAAAGCGAGTAGTTTGTAATTAGTTAAAATTACACATACACATATAAAAATTCAAAAATGACATGTCCTAACGCTCGTTTGAAAATTTACGCAAGTAGCCTGCTAAACTTGAACGACCTTATTACAAATTCTACCCACAAAAAGGTTATAGTGAACGTTGCGGTTTTTATTAACAAACATTAATAAGCGTCGCTCGCTCAATACGCTTCTAAGTAATTGGCTGGAGTCGCTATCTAATAACTCCCCGGGCGAACTTTGCATTTTTATAGCGGCGAAGCCACGGAAACTAAAAAAGCTATGAATTCTATACCGATATTATAAATGCGATAGTAAGGTAAATGTCAGAGTGCTCGACGCTGTACTTGTATAAGGCATGGGCACTCTAGGTCAAAGTGACATGGCTTATATTCGAATGAAGAAAAATTATCTTAGTTCGAATTTAAGCCATATTGCTTTGACATAAAGTGCCCATGTCATATACTAGTACAGCGTCGAGCACTCGGACGTTTACTTTAACTCTGTCTGTTATCACGTTTACATCGGTGAATCTATTTAGATTCAATTTGACAAGGATATAGTTTGAGACCCTGGGAAGAACATAAAGTAGCTTTTCTTTTGGGAAGAACAAAAAGTTAAATCTAACTACGACAAAAAACAACTCGAATTGGCCGGAATAAACAGTAAACTAGTCTGGAAGTGTATTAAAAACGTTACATACACAGCAAAACAACGAGAATCATGTTCCGGTTTGTCACAAGTCTGCTCTTCACCTTTAGCATCTGCTAATTGCGCAAATTATTTTTTTGTTAACATAGGAAAAAAATTAGCTGAAAAAGTCCAGCGAAACCTGCCTTTTCCCCTCCCTAACCATGTTTCAAACCACAACAATACATTGAAGTCATTTGTGCTGTTAAATACTGATGAACGAGAGGTGGACCAAATAATTATGGGCTTAAAAAATGACTCTGCTAAAGGTTGGGATGGTATATCTAATAAAATACTCAAGCAATTCAGACACATCCTGGTTCCTCCCCTCACCTTCATTTTCCAAAAGTGCCTTTCTGAAGGAATATTTCCGATATGTCTGAAAAAAGCTATTGTGGTTCCTGTATACAAATCTGGTAGTAAAGACCAGGTGTCAAATTATAGACCTATCTCCATACTGCCTTCGACGTCAAAAATATTAGAAAAAATCATCAATAATAGGCTTGTCCAATATTTAGAGAGCCAAGCTATCTTGTCTAAAAGTCAGTTTGGATTTAGGTCGAAACTATCAACTGCCGACGCCGTACACGAACTGACTGACTTTTTAGTGCAAGAACTAGACAAGGGTAATCAGACTTTGGGAATCTTCCTTGACCTTGCTAAAGCTTTCGATACCGTCTCCGTTCCCATCCTGCTTCACAAGCTTGAATCATTAGGAATCAGAGGTACGCAGCTCAAATTATTTGCAGACTATTTAGACGGCCGCACGCAACGCACAAAAATCGACAATTTTATGAGTTCTGACCTACATAATGCCTCTTTTGGGGTCCCACAGGGAAGTATTTTAGGTCCTACGCTGTTTTTAATTTATATAAATGACATTTGCAATCTTAAAATCGACTTTGGTAAAATCATTTCATACGCTGACGACACTGTCCTACTTTTTTCTGCAAACTCAGTAGAGCAAGTCTATGACTATGCACAGCGAGGCTTTAATATCGTAAGTAACTGGCTTCTACATCACCTACTAACCCTGAACTCGGAGAAAACAAATGTTATAAAGTTTTCCATGCGCAAATCGAAACTAGCTCCGACTAACCTTAAAATCTATGCTCACAATTGTAAACATCCCACAAATAACCGGTGTGCATGTCCGGGCATAGCTACCACAAACAAAATAAAGTATTTAGGAATCATAATTGATGACTCTCTCTCTTTTCGACTTCATGTGGAAGCGTTGTGCACTAGAGTTCGTAAGTTAATATTTATTTTCAAAAAAATACGTACGATCGGAGACTCGCACATAATCAAACAAGTTTACTTTGCGTTATGTCAATCTGTATTAACTTACTGCATCTCTTCATGGGGTGGCTTGGCTAAAACCACATTACTAAACCTAGAAAGGGCCCAGAGAGCAATCCTTAAGGTTTCTACTTTCCGCCCCTATCAATTCCCCACTAGCCTGCTTAATAAATCATGTGAAGTTTTAACAGTCCGACAATTATTTATATTGCACACAGTTTTAAAACAGCACGCTGAAACCCCTTACAACACTGATCATGCCAGTAAAAGGCGTAAAGATTTTGTTTGTTCTAATTATACTCAAACACGACACGCTTTCTCTTCTAGATTTTTTCTTTTCCTAGGTCCACTTCTTTACAAAAGACTCAATGCACGGCTAGATTTATATCCCCTAAACTACATGAAATGTAAATCAACGCTACGAGAAGCCCTACATAATATATCCTATGACGATACTGAGAAGTTATTTATCGTTTTAAAATAATTTTGTTCTATCTTCTATCTTTTTATACCTTTTTTATATATAGGTTATTAACTTACTAATTATTTTGTACTACCTAGTCAATAAGAATCATATTGAATAATATTTTGCATGTGAATAACATATTCAATTGTTAGTTCTTTTTTTGCCTGAAACACAGGGTATCCTAGTTCAGGCACGTGTTATTTGCCCCTAATATTAAGCCCCTAGTCTATAGTAAATACTGATGTACATTATGTTTTATCAATAAATTATTATTATATTATAAAATATTATAAAGTAGCTTCTTTAAAGGGGTGAAAAGGAACGATAATAAACGTAGCGCCTGTGGAAAGTCTAACAGAAAATTTGCTATTAGATTTTGTACAGGCGTATTCAAGTCGATTAAGTATGTATACGCACGCGGGCAAAATTGCAGGCAAAAACTAGCAAATTATTTTGAGAAAACTCTATAGTTTATTTACTCAGTAGGAAATACTACACATATCAGTCATAAATTTGAAGCGATTATTTTACATTGAAAGGAAAATAGTAGGTACAAACAGTACAATTATTTGCCGCGGGGGATATTTGAAACAGTTTCTGAAAGGGCTATTTCTGCTTACAATTGTACCATTCATTCATTTCTGTCTCTTACTGTTCCATTGCCGGGTAAAGACTTCCCTCTCTTTCCTCGTCGCTTCTTTATCTGCTGCTAACTAGGACAGTTTCTCCGAAAAGCATAGAAGTCATGTCGCCATATCCGTAAGGATCTGCCCTACAACAGGCTCAATTGGATGGGATCCAACGGTTATTTAGGCCCAATTTTAAAATACATTGTCTTCAAATTTATTGTTACTTAGATATAAAATACTATCGCAAAAAATGCCGATAAAGATTACTTACTTATAAATAAATTTGTAAACTTGTCTTAAGTAATATTCTTCTAGAGAATTCTAGAAACTTCGATAGGCTCGTAGGTAGGTACTTAAGTTTTGGATCGCATTACGATCGATCACGATACACAGTATTACGTACCCGACTTGAATGTTGGCCGATTTTTGCATAGCTAGTGTTAGTATATACATTAAGCTATATCAGATTTATATAAGAAATTATCATCATCATGATCATCAGTATCATCACCCTATATACGTCCCACTACTGGGCATATGCCTCCTCTCATGGAGACACAAACGACATCCCCCCAAACAACTGTAAGACATTGGTATCGGTGTAAACAATAACTAATAACTTCAGTCATTATTTCTTATCTTCTTCTTTGTTCTACTACCCTTTTTCCAGTTCATAGGGTTTCCTTGTAAGTTTGCGCCAAGGAATATTTGGTTGTCTGTAGGTTAAGTTCTACTTCTGGATAAGTATCTCGCTGCACGTAGGACCACCATGCAGAAGGTGATCCACACATACCCTTAGATTGTTCTGCCAGTCTAGTACAACTTGCTGCCAAGTCTTCTTGATTGCAATCAAATTATTAAACCTCATATTTGACGGAATTGGCTTCGTGACGATATGGTGTAACATGAATCCTCTAAAATGCGTGACAAAAGTTCTTGCACATTCCGAAAGCAATCTCAGGCAGATGTCTTGATTACACGCATCACATGAGTTTTCAACTCTATAAATATTTATCATAATGATTGAATACTCAATTGCAGAAGGAGTTGTAAAAGCTTCCACGCTGAGAAACTTGTCAAACTTGGCTCAGATTTAAGATTGATTATCGCAGTACCAAAGTTGTAAAGTATTCAATCAGTTTCCAACTAATTTTAACGCATAGCTATAAGTTCATTTTCGTGTCTCAGAGAAACTAAACTCACTTCTAATAATTCGTATAAAATCATAATTTAACAGTTTATGACCATTCACTATATCATGAAATAATATGATCCCACCAAAAACATAAATGTAAAAAAGGAGAGCCAAGTTCAGTACAAAAATTATGCTTGGCTGTGGGCTTCGCCGCAAAAAGAATGGTGATCTAAATGAGTGCCAAGTTGTATGCAAAATCCAAATATGTATTTATAGGAACAAAATAACATTATGAACAAGTATTAAACTCTATGTCTTTGCTTTATTGGATACCTATAACAATTGCTGTTATTTAAACATGTGAGATCTTAAAGTAGGTTAGATTTGACTTGGCCAGTTTTCATTACATCAGTAATTTTTTCATAAATTGTGATGTGGTGTTATTTTGGCTGGCAATAAATTCTAAAGCAATTTAACAACGTGCATAAAATTCATAAACATAGAACAAATATATACAATAAACTAAGGATAAACTAAACTAAATTAACGAAATAAAATATATTTACAAATAAAAAATTGCGTCAAGCTCAGACCCAGGAGGCAGGGTGCCCAGAAGGCTGGCAGCATTGCCGCGCTGGATGGCGATACTGACTCGCTGTGCAAGGTAGCACCAGCCTTCTGGTCTCCTGTCACGTCGACAAGACGCTTTGTCAGCTCTTTAAAAGTGCTAAGAGCACTTGGTCCCCACGGCCCTAGCGTCTCTACCCCAAACGGCTCAAACATGTAGCCTGAGTCTATGGCTGCATATTTGCGCCTTTTGAGGAGCTCAGCCGCGTTAGCGGCAGCACCGGCCCTGATCGAGGTCCCTTGGAGAAAGGACGGCGCCAGGGTTAGATACAAGTGGCATCCCAAACAAGCGGCCGTCCCAACTTCCAAGGAACCAGGGTCATGCCATCCGGTCTCTTGCCATCGTCGCGACTCAGGCCAGTCGGCTCTAGGACCGCCGGTCATTTTATAAAGTTATTCAACTTATATTTTTAATTCTGATAAAAACTGGCCAAGTCAAATCTAACTTACTTTAAGATCTCACATTTTTAAATAACAGCAATTGTTATAGGTATCCAATAAAGCAAAGACATAGAGTTTAATACTTGTTCATAATGTTATTTTGTTCCTATAAATACATATTTGGATTTTGCATACAACTTGGCACTCATTTAGATCACCATTCTTTTTGCGGCGAAGCCCACAGCCAAGCATAATTTTTGTATTGAACTTGACTCTCCTTTTTTACATTTATGTTTTTGGTAAGATATAATTACTTTTTGTAAAGAAAACTAGGCAGGTATAGTATTGAGATTTACTTCTGTTCTGTGTATAATTATGAGGTGCCGCGCGCTGCCGACGACACACCGTTGGCCGGTTGTTTAGCGCGTATTTCAAGTTTTTTGAATGGGGACACCCCTTATTTTTTGACTTAACATTATTTTTATATTTTTGTTATATAGCAGATACATATATTGGGATAGTTTCAAATATCTGCTTGTAACGGTTCCAACGCTACAATTAAAAAAAAAATTGTATGGGGACCCCTATTTTTTAACTTTTTTTTTATTTTTAGATTTTTTCCTACGCTTACACACAATTACCAAGCTGGATTCCAAATGTCATCCTTCTAGATCATCTGGAAGTAGGTTAGGCTTAGGTACTATATGTCAGTCAGTAAGTCCTAAAATATACGACTTTTTGACCTTCATATCTTTAAAACCGTTTGAGCTAGCTTCTTGAAATTTGGGCTTCTAGATGTCCTTATGGATATAATTAAAAACACGTATTATGTGTTTACGTTAAAGAGGTTTTGAGTTATAGAAGGGTCAAAAGTGGCACCAAGTGGTTCGTGTAATGATACACTCGGCGCTGGCTAGCCAATTCCTTTGCTTGAACTTGGCTTGACGCGCTACCGCGTGTCTAGATATCAAGGCAATGTCAATAAATCATGACTACGCGTGATATTAGGCTACTTTTATCAAAAGGTGGCGCGGCGTGGCCAGTGATCTGCTAAATATGGTTAAGTACCTATTCTAAGTGCAAGTCATAAAAAGATAAACAGGACATAATTATGGTACATATGTTGCACCATTGATACGTCACAAAACCAAGTTGCAACCTAATAACTACTATCACATTATGTCCAAAACAAAACGACGAAACGAAACAAAGTGACGCTGCCTACTAAGCCGGAGGTCCCGGGTTCGAATCCCGGTAAGGGCATTTATTTGTTTGATGAGCACGAATATTTGTTCCTGAGTCATGGATGTTTTCTATGTATTTATTTCTCTATATAAGTATGTATATCGTAGTCTAGTACCCATAGTACAAGCTTTGCTTAGTTTGGAACTAGGTTGATTTGTGTAAGATTGTCCCCAAAATATTATTATTATTACGTCCAAAACCATTCCAAATCCCACTTCTGATAAAATTCAAATGTTATAATGTTGGCGCCCAACGTGGGGCCCCTCGATTAAATCGTACGGCATTAAATGCAGGAATGCCGTAAACGCACACTCGCCATCCCTTTCCAAATCTTCATTTAAAACAGCCGAATAAACGGATTCCTAAATAACAGCACCAATATTCATTTCACACAGTAGGTACCTAGCTGAGTAATTGAATTCCTAATTCCCTACAAAAAGGGACGTCCTAGTCAATTAAAAGTGTAGCTCGTTCATTTATAACCTTTTTTGCTGACGGTTTCTTGCGAAGGGCTGAGGGATGGGCGGGAGCGGGAAATAGGACAGGAGTTCGATTCAGGAACGCGTTTTGAAATTATAATAAACGAGGCTCATCATGTTTCATTTTCCCATTTAGCACAGCGCTGGTGGATATGGGATCAGCGAAGCGAGGTTTTTTTACGTACAAAACGCACACGGATGAAAAATCCTATGTACATTCTGAAGGTCCGTACAATACAATGGTATTTTTTTTTAAAGATTACTCTTTTGTGACAGTTTCAGAAATATTTAACAACGCTCTATATGATTGGCTGCCACCAATTCTCGCTACACACCACACCATGCATGCATATCACCTGGTGCATATCATACCTTCTCAATCAGAACGCTATCTGTCGCAGACTGTACCACTTTGCAAGTGATGGCGGGGCAAACGCGACTGTACCCTTACCTGGAACAGAGTAAAGCACTTTTAATCCTCAAGGCAAATTTTGTTTTAAATATTATGAAGCGGAGCAATTATTTCAGGCCATTTTTAGTTTACAAGAGCAGGGAGAGAAAAGCGGAGTTTTTTTAAAGTAAAATTAATTAAACACTTTACATAATTTTACCTGTCCGGTCAGCGGCTGGCACCACAGACAGGTTCAGTGTAACGGTAGGCTTGCACCAGGGATCAGCTTTAAGTCCATACCTCTTTGTACTGATTATGGACGCTCTGTCGTCGGACATACAGGAAGAAGCACCCTGGTGTATGCTCTTCGCGTATGATATTGTTCTTGTCGGTGAAGACGCATCCGAGGTACAGAGCAGATTGGAGAAGTGGCGACAAAAACTGGAGAATGTTGGCCTGAGGATCAGTAGGTCCAAAACAGAGCATATGTTTTGTGACTTCGGCGGTCTCTCCAGTTTTACAGGCATAAAGCTAGACGGCGTTATGCTCCCAGTCTGCTCCGATTTTAAGTACCTCGGTTCGCTTGTACAGTGTGATGGTGATATCGACCGTGATGTCAAAAACCGAATTAGCGCTGGGTGGATGAAATGGCGACAGGTCTCCGGAACAATATGCGATGGCAGAATGCCTCCTAGGTTAAAGGGCAAAATCTATAAGACCATTGTGAGACCTGTCGTCATGTATGGATCGGAATGTTGGGCCTTAAAGGTGACGGATGAAAAGAGATTGCATGTAACGGAGATGAGGATGTTAAGATGGATGTGTGGTGTGACGAGGATGGACCGAATAAGAAATGTGTATGTAAGGGGAAGCCTAAAAGTAGCACCTATCGCGGATAAATTGAGGGCCAATCGCCTTGCGTGGTATGGGCACGTAATGCGGAGGGATGAAAGTCATGTGACCAAAAGAGTATTAGGTATGAATGTGGATGGATGTAAAATACGAGGTAGGCCAAGAAAAAGGTGGATGGACTGTGTGAGAGACGATATAAAGAGAAAAGAAGTGAATGATGATATGACGGCTGACAGAGAAGTATGGAAGAAAAAGACATGCTGCGCTGACCCCAAGTAAATGGGATAAGGGCAAGGAAATGATGATGACATAATTTTACCTTAAAACAAACGTAACTCTTATAAATGAACATAGTGGCGAAGTCAGTGAAAAGATAATTTAAATGAATCTTTACTTTTTAAATCGAACAAAATCTTATTATTACTTCTCCGAGTACCCACCTTTATTTTGGTGTTAAAGAAGAATACATAGTTTTAAAGATGTTAAAAAAATCGTTTTACATCTAAGGGAAGTTGATAGCAATTTTGACAACAATGAAAAATCTAGCCAACGACCGTTAAAATAAAGTGAAGGTATTTTTTTCCTTTTTAAAATACAAATTCTCGCTAAAAGGTAAAATCGATCTTGAATTATCCTTGAGGTATCCTATCTACGTCCGTCGGGAAAATCACGGCTTTTTGTAGTAATTTATTATATAATGGCCTCTAGGGCACATATATTAAATCTTCTACTATACTTTTTCTTGGCTAAATAGCTTTGTTATGAGTACCAAAGGTCGTATACAACCTTATAATATACATAAATTACCACTCTGGAAGCTGACTTCAGCGTTTCCCAAGTATTTATTCTTACGTATTGATTCAAGCAATAGCTCATTAGGAATTCCCTTCGAACCCGAATTGTTTTTTCTATGTTGGCAAGTCTTTATTATAATAACTTAATAATGTTATTCTTCCACCATTTGGCTTATTAAAATGTTCTGCTCAACTTTTACGTTGTGAATTAGGAAAACTTCACCTTCAACGAAACAAGGCTTAGGGCATAAATTAAATAATGAGACGTTCAAAGGCTGTACTGTTTGAACTAAGAAACATAAGAAATTTATTCACGGATAAGTATTTTGACGATTCATTTTGTTTTGCTCACGATAGCGCAAAATGTTCTTGATGAAAAAAAATCACAGATCTCGTGCCTTTCACGACCTTCTGGTACATTGAAAATGAATTTTATTAATTAAACAAAATTAAATTTACTCATGGTCTGTTGCGTTATTAAAGCAAATATTATTTTTTAACTCACGACACGTATTTTTTGTAATATTGTTTGTAAGCGACCCTATGAACAATAAAGTCCCATCTTTTGCATGGTCTTAACTAATTTGAACAACATACTTAATTGATTTATGACTAAATATACTATCCTTCTGAGACCTTGACAATTATCATGCAATTTATGAGTCTCTACCGCTTCGTAATCTATTCACAGATAAACAATTGTCTTTACAACTTTTTCTTTGGTTTTAAGATTAGTTTGGTTTGGCTTTGTACAAATATTTAATTTATTGTCACATTTAGCTTGAGTCAATCAGTAGCCATTAAGATAACATATTCAAACTCTTTATCATAATACTATTTAACTTAAGCATCATTTGAACCATGTACCGAACTTATTTATTAATGTTTACCTTTCTCATCCAGCGACTGACAAAACTATAAACCTAACTATAAACCTAGTAATAAATTGCCGAATAAAACTGGTATTTTATCAAAATACGCATGTGTCGTAATCGCCCAATCACAAATACTCAGCCTGTTTTCAATTACTTAAAATACGTAAATTCATTGGTAAAAGTCGCCTTGAGTCGCTTTCATCGTTTGCAATTCATAAATAACGTTTCGTAAATATTAAATTCTTACTTAAAATCTTTAACTTTACTTAACCTCCTAAGGCCCCGCGTACAAAATTTTGTACAAATATCAAAATCAAGTTTGAACTTTTACTAAATGTCAAAAAGTTCAATATTCAATGACACAAAATCGTAGTCTGGGCCCCAGGAGGTTAATTTATTACCAGCCCTTAACTGCGAGAACACATCCAAATACACAAGTGTATCCGTCGCCATGTACATCCACTTGACACAAACTATTTGTCCAAAACCACTTCACAAGTCCACTTATGATGGTCTCTAACGACTCTTAACATTCCTTTTGTTCTTTGCCAAAGTAAAATCAAAGCCCGATGCCCACCTATACCTATATAGGTAGATAACACCATTTGCATTTAACTGACAATTGCATGAAGAAATCTGTATTTCATTATTTGTTTAGATGTTGTTCGCGCGTCAACATACATTATAATCACAAACAAACAATTGCATGAAGAAATCTGTATTTCATTATGTGTTTAAAATTTTGCTCGCGCGTCGACATATATTACCTATAATCACAAATAATTACTGAAACCTCTAATAAACAATCAAATTGCAACTCAACGACACAACACTCGTATTCCAGAACAAAACGAGAGTGCGCCCTGTAATTGCGCCACACGTAAGAGATAATTCAAATTCAAATCATTTATTGCACTCATGTTAGTATACAGTTCTTAAATTATATATTACAGTTCTACATGAACCCTGTAAGGGCACAGCAATGAAATAAACAATAATTAAAATAATAATAATAATAACCGTCACATAATTTTCACACCTCTTACGCGAACTTAAGAAATATAAAAAAAATGCGACAAAATATTAAATATATTAAACAATACTACCTATTAAAAGTATTTTTATCATTTATTTACAACAATTAAAAAAACATGAAACAGAAAGTTAAAAACTAACTAAACCTAACCTAAACTATGTGAACCTAAACTACTATATACACATATTTCCCCCAAATAGTAAAAAGTTAATATTTCACATCATATAAATTAAATTAAAAAATAAAAATTTAAATTTAAGTTAAGAATGTCACAATAATCAATTAATAATAATTCATAATATCAATCCGTTACAATGACCTACAATTTAGTCCACTCCTCAAACTGATCATTAAAAAAATCGTCTAATGTATAATAAGCTTTCTGCATGAGGTATAATTTTATTGTATTTTTAAATATTTTGTAATTTTCAATGTCTTTAATAGTATTGGGGATTTTATTATAATTTTTTATTGACATGCCATAAGGGCTTGAATGGATCATTTCCAGCGCTGAATTAGGCGTAGCTAGTTTGTTTCTGGGTCGTAAGTTTTGAGGGCGGGAATATTGCGGGAAAAGATTGTAATTATTTTTGACAAATAAACATACTTCTAAAATATACATAGACACTAAAGTCAGAATTATTAACTTTTTAAAATGTGGTTTACAGCTTACCATGGGATCTATATTAACAAGTATTCTAATGCAACGCTTCTGTAATCTAAAGAGATGAATAATATTCGTACTATTACCCCACAACACAATACCGTATTGTAGCCAGGCGTGTGCGTAAGCATAGTAAGTGCATAAGTGAAGCTGCTTAATTTATTATTTATTTTATTTATGTGATCTTTCCAGTTTAGTGCCGAGTCGATGCTAATACCTAAAAATGTAGTTGATGTGACTGATTCTAATTTCGTGTTAAGGTAAGAGTAGCTAATATTTATTGTCCGTTTTTGATATGGCTTGAACTGTATCAGTTTAGTTTTTTCAAAATTTACTTGTAAGTTATTTTCATTTAGCCAGGTAACAATTTCCTATAAAGAATTTTCAATAAAGAGGCTTAATTATACATATTCTGTTAATAATGTCTTAAATTCATGAAATACGAAACTATTTTATTTTCATCACACTTGCTCGTAAAGGGTGTATTATAAGCAGGTGTATAGAGCAGCTATAGCCGATTTACCTCCCGCGGGAGATATTGATTTTTATAACTCCCGAGGGAGTTATGAGTTTGTGTTTGATCTGATCACTGAAAAAAATAAATTTTAGCAAAGGACCTTTTTAGCTCGGTTAAGAAAAAAATGGTTACATATAACCATGATTCATTTAAAACGCGCATTCAAGGTTTGCTAATGGTAAACGAGCAAATACTGCTAAACTTCCTCGGTTATTTTAACACAATACTTATTTATTTCCAAATGATTGTCTCGGTAAATCCAATCCATACCCAATTCGGTTAAAAAAGGACAAGTTTACATTGTTATATGCTGACCACAGCCTTGTTTAATTATAGACCTTGAAATACTTGGTTAAAATTTGATAAGTTGTTTTGTTGCAAGTAACCGTGTGAATGGTTAAGAAACAGACAAGTGGCTTAAGTAAATATAAGCCTTTCTTTATCGGTTAAAAATAGACAAGTTGACACTGTTATTTGCTGTCAACTGCGTTATTTCATTTCAGACCTTGCATACTAGGTTAAAATTAGATAAATTGTTTTGTTGCAAATAACTGCGTAAATGACTAAGAAACAAACAAGTGGCTTAAGTAAATATAATCCTTTCTTTATCGGTTAATAATAGACAAGTTTACACTGTTATTTGCTGTCTAATGCGTTATTTAATTCTAAGTCTTACAACACTAGGTTAAAATCTGCTAAGTAGTTTTCCTGCAAATAACCGCGTCCAATATTAAAAAACAAACAAGTTGCTTATTTTTAGTTAAACAAGCACAGCTCGGCAGTTAGCCACCGAGTGAGCTATCACATTTTTACAACAGTTACTTATTTACAATTAAATCAGAAATTGACTAATTTGCCTTCGCAGCCGTTTTGAAGCAAAGTGAGGCGGCCATTATGTAACGGGACTTGTAGCCGTGCGGGTGACTTATCTTGTTGCTCTTGTAAATTTTATTGTACGTATAATATTGTAAGCAGACACTGTCAAGGTCCGACCCTGGAACCCCTCCCGTGCCGCTGGAAGTATAAACAAACCACGGGAACCTCTCCGAAGGCACTCTTGCTTGGGCCGCGTTATGAGCGTTGTGTGCTGTGGTGTGATTTGGGCAATCGTGGTGCTAATTAGTGTTTGTTAGTTTTGTGAAGGCTAAAGAGACATTACAAAAGTTTAGAATAGTGATAGTGTTAGATTATAGACATTGACATGGTTTTAACAAAGAAGAGGTTTCATTTACTCTTTTAGCTTATAATATTATAAGTTCTGTTGTGAATTGTGAAGCGCCGGCCATCAATAGACCTCTTGATTTATTCGTCAATGGTAATACTTACCTGTTTTCTCAATTTACCTTATTAGTTTATTTTAATTTACCGTATAGGTATGTGATTGTGATGTTTAAAAGATTAAAAGCTTATTTCTTTGAATTCAGTTTTCTTTTGTATCTCCTAAGATCGGTTGTACAAACCTACACAATGCAACCGATCTACTTGATAATTCCAGCAAACTACAAATTGGTATAAGTAGCCAAGTTACTCAGTACTGACAATTGTCTCTATTGTGTAGAAGCAACTTGCCTCTACCCAATAGACACAATTGATAGTACTGAGTTACTTGGCTACTTATCTTATACCGATTTGTAGTTAGCTGGAATTTCCAAGTAGATTGGTTGCCCCTACCCAATGGACAAAATTGACAGTACTGAGTAACTGGGTACATACACTCGTTTTAGTTAGCTAGAATTACCAAGTAGATCGGTTGCATTTACCCAATAGACACAATTGACGGTACTGAGTAACTTGGCTACTTATACTCGTTTTAGTTAGCTGGAATTACCAAGTAGATCGGTTGCATTTACCAAATATACACAATTGACGGTACTGAGTAACTTGGCTACTTATACTCGTTTTAGTTACTTAGCTGGAATTACCAAGTAGATCGGTTGCATTTACCCAATAGACATAATTGACGGTACTGAGTAACTTGGCTCCTTAAACCGAACTCTCCGGCTGAGGCTGCAAAGTAAATAAGGCTCAATGCAGCCAACTTTGCATTGTTGTGACTAATGTTACTACTATGTTATTAAGAAACAAGTATTTTTAACCAATTATATAGATTACTATTTGTCAAGTAATGTCAGCAAAGTTGACGTATTTGTTTTTAGCAACAAACTTTGAAGGTGCTATATTGGCAAACATGCTTAGCTATTTCTAACAGTAATTTGTTTATTTTTAACCCATGCGTTTTTTCAGTGATTGGTTAAAGCAAATCTAGTAGGCTGTGGGGCCACGGCCACTCGCCCTCCACTCGCAAATCTGTAAGTGAAGTGAAGTTGTCAACTTCGTCAATTTTTGATTGGTGCGGTTGTATGAAACTTAGATTTTTCTTTCTTTTGTAGTTATTTATTTCCTCGCGAATATGATGAAAAACATGGTGTGTATCACGGGCAGTAAGGGGGTCGACTCATTAAAAGCTTAATAGACGCTCGTTAGTAATCCCTCTCTTACGGCCCTTAATGCACAATGTACAATTGTTTAGTTTAGTTGTATTTTAAAGTTAATTTAGTTTTTAATAATTAGTTTAGTTAATACTTATTATTTTATAACCTATGTTGTTTTGAATATTGTTTATATGAATAAATATACATTTTATTTGTTTACTTTATAACTTACATTATCATTTAAAACTAAACTCAAAGTAATATTACAATTTATTCAAAAATATTTTTTATTTTTTATTTTAATCACAAATAAATACAGAAACCTCACAATATATAAATATATATTATAATTTAGAATAAGCACTGAAACCTCAAATAAACACTCCAATAACAACACGACACTCGTATTGCAGAACATAACGAGCCGCACTCGAAATTGCGCCACATAAAGGGCACCTTCCTGCCTAGACCGTAAGAGATAGAGAGGTTTTCTTTTTTACAAAATGTAGGCCAGCTCAATACCCCGAGGGCTTTTTTCATTTTTTCGATATCGCTTTTCGTTTTCAAGAAATTGCTGATTTAGTACGACAAGACACCAAAAAATTTTGACATTTTTCGACATTTTAGCAACTTTTAAAAGAAGATTTTTTTTTTTTTGTTTTTTTTACTATTTTGTAACCCTTGCCAAGAGGCACTTTTTGACACCTCAATCATCCACGTAGCCCTAAAACTCACGAGACCAGGGCAATGTATCACTCTCGCTGAAATTGGAGGCTATACTGAAGCGATCGAAAAAACATTTTCAATGTTAAAAACTAAAGTCGTGTCTGTATTTTCCGTTTTAGACCGACACATCAAGATAAATCATGAAAATAATGGTTACCTCATCTAAAATATATCTTTCTCTAAGGTATTTATCGAAATTTGTCCAAAAAAGTAATTCCCGAAGAGTGTTGCATCGCGTTTTTTAAGGCGTGTTTTACTCAAATCGAGGCATCCCCCCAACTGATATCATCTATGTAGATAAAGTAAGAAAAAACGAAGACACACATATTAAACAATAAAATAAACAAAAACACATAAAACATGAAACAAGTGTTTCTCTGCGGCAGAGACCCGGACACTGGCTCAGCATTATGCTGAGGACACCTGATTACGCTGATTTTCGGCCAGCACCGTTGGTGACTCATGGAAACGTCATATACATACAGCCTGAATGTTTAATATTACCACAAATTGTAAACATACACATAGCTTTTAGTACTATGAACCAATATTGTAAGAAAATTGTAAGTTAATCTTAACTACCAAAGCGTAATTATTTTAGAAAATGTATCAAGCAGCAATGTAATTTGACACATGGAAGAAGCGGGTTACTTGTGACAGTTGTGACGTCACATCAGTAAGACAATGTAGTGGTGATTATATTACAGGGAAAAAAAAGTTGTCAGATAAGAAAAAAAATCTTTCTATATCGGTTCATAACCCTAACACCTACCTCTGGTTACAATTTGAGGTAATATTAAAAATACACGCTGTAATTGTAAGTAATACTTTCATCATCAAGAAGAGAAATAAAATATGAGCAAAAAGAACTACTTATTGCGACATTTTTCCCACAAGTAAACTAAACGGACTATTCCAGAACAATCCATTTTCAATATTCAGTCCTCAGATAAGTGCCCGCTCTCAATAAACGTCACTGGGAAGTGGGAAACAAAGTTGATTGGAAATGTTCCCAGAAATATTGCCACTTTACTTTTCCGAGTGGAAAGTATTTATTTGTAGCAACGCCACAGATAAACGGAGATATTTTGGTGAAACAAAGGGATTTTTAACCCAAAAAAGGAGGAGGTTCCCAATTCTTTGTATAACGTTTATTTTTAACACCCGACGCAAAAAGAGGGGTGTTATGAGTTTGACGTGTGTGTTGTGGCATCGTGCCTCCTAATCGAATGGACCGATTTGAATGAGGTTTTTTTGTCCGAAAGCTGACGTGATCGAGATGGTCCTTAGCCACGCGTCAACAAAATGTTTTTTGTTGACACGTAGCTAAGGTTTTGGTTTTGAGATATTAAACTTTGAAATGAAAATGTCGGAGGTTTTTCAACTTTTCTAACTCTTCCTCTTAACGAAACAAATTTATTTTATTAAATATTTTTGTTATATCGTTTTTATAAGTTGTTAATTATGTATGTACCTATGTTCCCCGATTACTCGAAGACGCCAAGACCGATTTGCAAAATTGTTTTTTTATTTGAAACGGGGTGTGATGAAAGGATGGGATCCTGGAAAAATCAACGGAATTCTTAAAATTGTATACTTTGTTATTTAAGTAAATTATACGTTTAAGAGTTGGTTTAATATATAAGCTGCGGCATTTGCGCAATTTGGAAACACGTATTTGGCAAATTGAAATCATATGTAACGGTTCGCTACTTTATAACGTCATGATTTTGAAGGTGGTTTGCATTTCTCTCTGTTATGTTTATGTCAGAATGACAGAGACGTCAAAGTGGGGATATGTCAGATCAACGACGTGGATGGAAACGCGGCCCTAGGCACCTACCAGTTTCTCAAGTTTTCTTTACGAAAATGGCATTTTAGGTACCTATAAGTTCAATAAATACTTGTACTTTACTGGTTCTTCTTGAGATTGAGTTCCTGTGACCACTTTCAGTGTCCATCATCAGACCAGCTTCACGGTAATATTAGTACCCAATTTTACACTCAATTGGACTTCAGGAATTTGGTCAAACTTGCCGAGGATGCGCTGTGATGAGAGTGTGGGGGCCTACATTCATCTCTAGCTGTCAACATCAACACAAGTAATCCTGATATGGGGGATGGAAGCGATCGCGTCACGTGTTATGGTCACAAACTGGCACCGATGCTGCCTCGAAGGCTGATGGTAAAAATGGCTAAAACCATACACGTAATGCCCTTCTGTATACATATAATAAATTGCCAATAAGCATAATAGACGCTCCTACTCATGTCAGTTTAAAATCGAACAAAATAATCCTTCAAAAGGTGTATAAAAGTGTCACTGATGTAATATGAAGGGCAGGGCACAGGGCAAGGGTACGAAACTTCACAATACGCGTTTTTATCCCTGCGGAAATTCGGGAAGATGTTTCCTTCCTAGAAAGGGTGAGAATGTTGCGGGTTTTTCGTAATAGGTTTATATAAAAAGCGGCCAAGTGCGAATCGGACTCGCACATGAAGGGTTCCGTGAAATAAATTGCGGTTTACGATTTATGACGTATTAAAAAAAAAACTACTTACTAGATCTCGTTCAAACCAATTTTCGGTGGAAGTTTGCATGGTAATGTACATCATATATTTTTTTTAGTTTTATCATTCTCTTATTTTAGCAGTTACACACACATTTTACCACTTTGGAAGTGTATCTCGCGCAAACTATTCAGTTTAGAAAAAAAATATGTAAGAAACCTCAATGTCATTTTTAAAGACCTATCCATAGATACCCCACACGTATGGGTTTGATGAAAAAAATGTTTTTGATTTTCAGTTCTAAGTATGGGGAACCCCAAAAATTTATTGTTTTTTTTCTGTTTTTGTGTGAAAATCTTAATGCGGTTTACATAATACATGTACTTACCAAGTTTCAACAGTATAGCTCTTATAGTTTCGGAAAAAAGTGTCTGTGTCATACGGACGGACAGACAGACAGACAGACATGACGAATCTATAAGGGTTCTGTTTTTTGCCATTTGGCTACGGAACCCTAAAAAGAGCGTTTTTCATACAAATACAACATCCAAATCTCTAATCGCTTAATTTTTAACCCCCGACGCAAAAAGAGGGGTTATAAGTTTGACGTGTCTGTCTGTGTGACTGTATGTGGCATCGTAACTCCTAAACGAAGCTAGCCTATGGACACTTGTGACTCCAGAAGAATCACAACACAAGTCACTTTTTGTCTAAACTAGAACTTTCTCTAGAACGTAAAGTTTGATTTCTTGGCGTTTTTGTAATTTATTTCATTGCATGTTTGAGAAAAGCATATACATAGGTACCTCAGCTTGAAAAGCGGTTGCCAGCCTCATAACTATCCGGCCTCGCTACGCTCGGCTGTCTATAATATGTACTCGGCCAGCAACCCCTTACTTCTCGGCCTCTGTAGTAATGTACTATTGTATGGAGACACGTCATTGCGATCCTTAAAGACCTCTCGCGACAATATACCATCAATCTCGTGTCTTACCTTAAATCCCTCATGATCTGTGTTGAACACAGGCACAACTTGTTGTATACTCAAGACATCTGTTTGTTAGGGATCTGCTGTAAAGAATCTATTATTCTCTTGTGAAATTCCTCAGCCCTTCGCGCTAGGGTTGTCATCGTCTTTATCCGGGTATGTGTAGGGTTGCCTCAAGATTTAATAGTCGTACTACAAGGTAAAATATTTTATATTCAAAGTTATACCAACTTGAGTTCAAGCTTTAATAGTCGTATTACAAGGTGAAACATTTAATATTCAAAGTTATACCAACTTGAGTAATTTAACTTCAAACTAATCGTGAAAAAAAACACTACATGAGTAAGCTAAAGTTTTCTACTTTGCGGCCGTACTATTTCATAAAGAATCATTTCGGTTTGTGTTTTAATGTACGTTCACCGATATTTTCGTTAATTGCGGACCAATTTCAATTATTATAATGCGTACAAGAAATACACTTCAAAACACTTCTTAATTATTGGTCCGAACGGAAATATTGCATAGAGTTTATCACTTATTTAAGTAAGGTTGTCTGGAAGAAATCGATCGCCTTTTGTGTAGGTACCATTGTATAGCGTGTCCTTGTGGTTTTTTTTAGTGAACCATAAAGAATATTTGAATCGTAAATATTGTAATATTCCAGTCTTTTGACGCACGCACGAAAAAGTATGACTCACTGTCCCGTTCCGCCTGAGCTGAGCGTTCGGCTTTATGACGTTATCACGTGAAATTATCGTCCATAAACCGACTTTATAGACAACCAATTTTTTTGACTCCCTCATTGGGTGACAACCCTAAAGTATTCACTATTCACTATAGGTGCGCGTTTCTTCGACATTCACATGTAAATTCGAGCGCGTCCGCCTCCATTAGCTTTGTACGTAATTCATGCGAATAGGGTTGTCACCTCGGCACCCTCAAAAGACATATCACGATCGCCTTAGTCATGTGAAGTGAAACAGACGTATGATTTGAGAGCTGTCGGGGGTATTCCAGTTGATGACATATGAAAATCGTGGTGCCTATCAAAAAATATACGAATGTTTTATTTTATGATTATTAGCCAAGGTTACTTTCCCGTGGATATAGAGGCACCCACCCGTACATGGTTTAAATAAATGAAACTGTTTTAATTGATTTCATAAGTAACATTACACGATATTTTAGCGCTTCAATTGTGTAATAATGGACCGATGTCAATAGTACCTTTATAGTTCACCGCAACATAGACGCATATTGCTAGTATCAGCGCAACCTAAAGTGTATAACTAGAACAGTCTTTACCTACACATACTTCAAGTTTCATAATGAATGAAATTTTACCATATTACAAGTGCAGGTATATTGGTTTGTGTCTGTTAATAAAGATTTAACAGCATCTATTACCATTCAGATAATGTTAAAAAACGCGCGTAAAATAGACAAGAAAATAAAAAAGATTGTATTCTATTTGCAATACTATTTGCAACATTCAAAGCTCACAAAAACGTACTAGCATTTTTTTTATAGAATTAAAATGTACACCTAACTATTGAGGCAACCCTGCACGTGTGTCGTCTCGTCTCATGCATACCGTTTCCACGGAGGCGCCTGAAAGGCATGATTAGCATTTGCATCACATTCGGGAGGGACGGATGCGAGGCGGCTGATAACTGACAATAGGGAACATTACGCAAAGCTCTTCGTAGGTGGCGACACTAGCAGCGTTGACATTGTATCTCGTTCCCACTTGCGGTATTGTCTATGCAGGCATCCTTGTCACTCATTTGACAATCAATTGTGCATGTGTGCGTGAATCCCTATATTCCTATACTGGTTTACTATTAGTGGCAGTGCTGCCTCTGGCGGCAGAACATTGCAGTAATGTTCCCTATTGTCTAGACCTAGAGCTACTGATAGTTCAACCAGAGACTAGTCTACCGATATTACTAGTGGCTCTGTGAGCTGCAAAGCTCGCAAGCCTGTTTTTTTTTTAATTTTCTATTTTATTTCGAAAAACTGAATCGCCCAAAGAAATCTATATAATTATTGGACCTGCTGACAGAATGGGCTTGTGACCTTAAATTTGTTTACTATGCCATTCGAACCAGTTTTTGTAGATGAACAAATGTTTGTATGGAAGCAACTACATTTAAAGGACATTAATACCCAAAAAATCGAGTTAAAGACGGACCTCGCTGACATCAGCCGAAACGCTTCATACTGATTGGCTTTAAAGTATGACGTCACAACGTGCAATTTGTACTAACCGTTGCATGGAAAATGAAGTAAATTGCTGTTTCGGTCGCGAAATACTGCGTTTAGGTCCATAGTTGCCATACAAATTTGTTTCTATAAAAGCGTAAGGATTCTATTGGTACCTTTAAATTTACTCTTGGACAATAAATAAAAAAACTTTTTTTTCTAAACTTTCAAGGTTCATATCTTTTTATGATTTGAATTATATTTTGTAATTTATACTTTATTACAATCATTTGATGGTTTACTATCCATTTAGCAACACGACGTTATCAATTTTAACAGCACGCAACAAGCCTATTTCACGAGAATCGGTTGAGAAATGCGACCTGTACAGAAGAACAGCCGGTCAGATGCCGACAGTACAAAATAATTTGTCCCCAAGCTGAAACGGAGAACATCGTTCGCTCCGCTCGCTTGTTCAATAAAAAAGTAGCATTAAAAAATTACAATATACCTACATGTTATGATGGAGGCAACCCTATACCTACTACGTATGCCGTATGTCGTCTCATACATACCGTTTTCCACGGAGGCGCCTGAAAGACATGAATAGCATTTGCATCACATTCGGGAGCGGGACGGATGCGAGGCGGCTGATAACTGACGATTGTCTAAACCAGGGGTCGGCCGCCACCTTTTAGCGACCAACGGCCACATAGGAGCTAACAAAAATTACGCGGGCCGCACTTCTTAATTACTTATTTAACACTTTATGAGGCTTTCCAAAATTCTGAATACAACGACGTTTACATACAAAACAGCCAGGGAGGCTTGCAGGCCGCGAGCAAGGGTCTCGCGGGCCGCATCCTGGTCTACATCCAGTTCTAGAGCTACTGATAGTTCAAGCAGAGACTAGAAGGAGCCTAAAGACTTGAGCATTCACATGGCTGTCAGAGCCCTTATATCACTGCGACCATCGAAGATCTATTGTGATCGCCACTTACTACAATGCTTGGTCAAGTCCTGCAAACTCAAAGTATTGCAGGATTTTGTTGACCTCAAGAAATTTGATCTCCTCCCGGCACATGATGTGTTTGCCCAGAAATGAGTTACGACTGCATAAGGCAAGGGCAATCGGTTAGGATGTGTGTAGGCGTCTCCTCTGCTTCAAGGCAGAGTCTGCACTCATGCACTGCCTTGTGTCACACAGCCCTATTGTTTGCATGTGCTTGTTTAGGCAGCAGTGCCCTGTAAGCACCCTGATCAGCATGCGTAGGCGGTTCCTACTTAGCGCCAAGGCATCAGAAGACGCCTTACACACGTAACAGAACATCGAACATTCGCCGTTTTTAAATTTGTCGAACTGAACAAGTGCACAAATAGTACAGTGACAAATAAGCACCTGATGTACCCAGGCACCCTAACCTATGGATGCTTGTGAATCCAGAAGAATCACTCGCGCGTTGCCAACCCTTGATTTATTTGAGAATTCGCAGTGTTGACAGCTCCGAATCGCGAAACTTAATTTGCAGTGGGCGGGGTACATTGCAAGTACAACCGATGGCCGTTGGGGCGGAAAGGTTCTCGAGTGGCGACCACGTACCGGAAGGCGCGGCGTGGGTAGGCCCCCCACAAGGTGGACTGATGACCTGGTAAATGTCGCGGGAGTCCGCTGGATGCGGGTGGCGCAGGACCGACCATTGTTGCACTCTTTGGGGGAGGCCTATGTCCAGTAGCGGACGTCTTTCGGCTGATATGATGAACAAGCCCATCGCTACGAACATTTTCATGATCATTCTAGTGAACGCTGTAGTAAATCACTGCGTTGTCACCGATCTTACATAAGTATTCCAAATTTCAACTCAATCAGATACCGGTGAGTGGCTGAGACAAGTGAAATCAATAGATTTTTCAAAAAACCCAACTGCTTTTTTGCAAATATTATAGCCTGTCACTCTCACGATAATGAGGAATCCAACGACACCTCATATTATGTCGAAATCCGTCAAACGGTTTAGGCTACATGGCGTGTCAAAGAATAAGACATACACACATACTTACATACATACGCTCAAAAAACATAACCCTCCTCTCCTTCGGCAGTTGGGTAAAAAGGGTCGCCAATTTCGAAGGACAACTCACATACGATATTTACACACAGTGCAAGTTACATAATTATCTATAAAAATAACCTAACCTAAAAAACAAATACTCATTGCTTCATAAGAATAGCAAATAAGGGCCCGGAATAGAAATATTCTCCCTAAGCAGGGTTAAGGGCGGATTAGCAAAGGGTGGGCTGACAACGGCAACACTCTGCCAAATTGGCAAGAGATTGAAAAAAAATGGCGGCAAATGGAGTTAAGTTTTAGGGAAATTACAATGATTTATGGCCTAAATGGGAAAATGAGGCAAAGTTCTCGGATAACTTAATGTTTACCTACCTACATAACACTATACACTATGCCGTTTTCAAGGAACTATTTTAAAACGCAAATACGTTAGTATTGTTATATCTGAAAAGTTCTTAGTGATCGAAATAAGTAACACTAGTGTAGTGTATCTGTGCTTATCTAGTGCGCATACGTCACGATGACGGGAGTGATGGTCCAACCGTTGCCGGGAGTGGTGGTGCGCTGGCTAGCCAAGCTATACAGATATACCTTTAGAATCGGCAAATAAGTGAATACTACATGTGGCGACGAGGATAAAAGTAAGTAACTGAAAGTACTTTTACTAAAAAAGAAAAATGGTATGGGGGTATTATTGTTGTTGGTTCGACATGCACTCCTATAGCAAAATGGAAATGAAAATAACCCATTAAAGTCACAAGTACCTACTTAAAAAGGGACAAGCATAATTATAATTATGCATTACGTCAAGAAATTCCAGACTCGTCATGCAGTTTAGTATACGAGGTTAGTTTATTTAAAGTAAAACGTACAGCGATTTACAGAGCTGATAATGAATATTTAAACCGGTACTCTTAACGGTCTTACATTGCTCCTTGTCCAAGTCGTTAGATTTAGGCTAACATCGGCAATGATTGTCACCAACCGAATGTGTTAAATAATGATAATAATATTCTTTGTTTTATTCTTTGTTATTCATAATTATTCTTTCATTTTATTTGTTTGCAGAAAAAGGCTAACGTTACATGCCTTAGAGTAAAAACACTATTGTTCCACGTTCTCTCAGCTGTTGTCAACAGCATGCAAATACATAAGACGTATGTTTATTATAGTGGTTGTTAATTATGTTTAATAACATTTACAACCAACTAATTGAATATTTAACGAATTAACACTTTAAATTGTAACATTTTGTTATACCAGAATTCAAATAAAATTTGGTAAACAGGAAAAGTGACTCAGTAACAACTAAAATACTTTGGCGTATAACGCCTTATCTAACTATTTTGTTCAACTACATCTGATTGACCCTAAAGATAATGCATCAGTGCTATTATTGAATGCGTGATTAATCCATACGGTGTATGGGGTGCTTACGGTGATATAATTCGTGAGCCTGATTAGGGAGTTGTAGGATGTTCACAAATTGGAACGTCGAAGTTTTGTATGTTACCTATGCGTATGCCAGGTATGTAACTAAACTGTACGGCAACAGCAGGAATGGCTTCAGCAGGAAAATTACCTGTAAACATTATAATAGCAGGGTACCTGGTCATTGAATTGGCAAGGTTAGATATTTAGCAGTGTTTAAACTGGTCATTTAATTGATAATGTGGCGAGATTTTATTATTATGTATGTTTGCCACCCAAGATAATTAAATGTTTATCGAGGCATAACATATTATTCAGTGTACTTATCTACTTATCTAAAATGTTGTTGTAGCCTAATTTAACATAATAATCGAGTGCTATGTTTTTTAAAATAAGAAAATGTGATACCATTAATATTCGATCATTAATTTAACTGAGCAGATTACTGAATCTGGACATTAAATTGTCACGTGTTTGTATATTAATGGTGGAATAAAAACCTGATTACTAAATCAATAAAAGCAGATAAACTTATCTGGTCATTAAATTGACATATATGTACAGAATTGCAGATCATCAAGTAAAGAGCAGCAGATTGAATGTGGACATTAAATTGTCACGTGTTAATTACTTTTGAATTAACAAAACCTGATTACTGAATCAGTTAAAGCAGATAAACTTATCTGGTCATTAAAATGACATAACAGACTAATTCTGGAAGAAGCAGATTACCGAATCTGGACATTAAATTGTCACGTGTTAATTACTTTTGAATTAACAAAACCTGATTATTGAATCAGTAAAAGCAGATAAACTTATCTGGTCATTAAATTGAC
The DNA here is from genome assembly GCA_963854355.1 of Epinotia brunnichana. NCBI lineage: Eukaryota > Metazoa > Arthropoda > Insecta > Lepidoptera > Tortricidae > Epinotia > Epinotia brunnichana. Next base: position 6,635,923 of record OY977946.1, read on the forward strand.
ATAACAGACTAATTCTGAAAGAAGCAGATTACCGAATCTGGACATTAAATTGTCACGTGTTAATTACTTTTGAATTGACAAAACCTGATTACTGTATCAGTAAAAGCAGATAAACTTATCTGGTCATTAAATTGACATAACAGACTAATTCTGAAAGAAGCAGATTACCGAATCTGGACATTAAATTGTCACGTGTTTGTATATTAATGGTGGAATAAAAACCTGATTACTAAATCAATAAAAGCAGATAAACTTATCTGGTCATTAAATTGACATATATGTACAGAATTGCAGATCATCAAGTAAATAGCAGCAGATTGAATGTGGACATTAAATTGTCACGTGTTAATTACTTTTGAATTAACAAAACCTGATTACTGAATCAGTTAAAGCAGATAAACTTATCTGGTCATTAAAATGACATAACAGACTAATTCTGGAAGAAGCAGATTACCGAATCTGGACATTAAATTGTCACGTGTTAATTACTTTTGAATTAACAAAACCTGATTATTGAATCAGTAAAAGCAGATAAACTTATCTGGTCATTAAATTGACATAACAGACTAATTCTGAAAGAAGCAGATTACCGAATCTGGACATTAAATTGTCACGTGTTAATTACTTTTGAATTGACAAAACCTGATTACTGTATCAGTAAAAGCAGATAAACTTATCTGGTCATTAAATTGACATAACAGACTAATTCTGAAAGAAGCAGATTACCGAATCTGGACATTAAATTGTCACGTGTTAATTACTTTTGAATTAACAAAACCTGATTACTGAATCAGTAAAAGCAGATAAACTTATCTGGTCATTAGATTGACATAACAGACTAATTCTGAAAGAAGCAGATTACCGAAACTGGACATTAAATTGTCACATGTTAATTACTTTTGAATTAACAAAACCTGATTACTGAATCAGTAAAAGCAGATTAACTTATCTGGTCATTCAACTGACATAACGGGCTTATTTTGAAAGTAGCAGATAACCGAATCTGGCAGACAAATATTCCGCTTAGTAAATCCATTTGAGCAGAATACCTGACAATTAAATTGTCGTAAACAGATGGCTGTTAAGTTATCTGATTATTAAATGGATTGATTCACCCCAAAACATGTCACATCAAATTGCACAAGGTGCAAAAAAAAAAAAATGTAATGGGTATGCACACCAAATTGCACAAAGTGCAAGTGAGCACAAATGTGGTGCTTAAATGCACACCCAATTGCACGAGGTGCAAGTGGGCACAAATGTGGTGCTTAAATGCACATCAAATACTAATTGGACAAAATGACAGAGAGCACAGTGTGTCAAGGAGATGCAAATATGCCAAAGTGCATTAAGTAATAAAACGTATAATTACACGAATCATTTTCTGTTCCGTGTCTGTGGGGTAATGAACCAAGACGGGGACATAAAGCTGGAATATAGGTGTTACATTAACGTTACCTACTACATACTATAAAGAAACATCTATTTGCAATAGTTATTGTTATTGATATCTTTATGGATTTTAATTAAAACCCAGAATAATAATAATTGAATTTCAAATTTAATCGTATGATAATTTAAATGTTGCTTATTTGATTTACTTAAAAAAACTGACGATCACAATACAGGCTCCTAAAAATTACTATGTGTAATTTTAAGTGAATTTGTACATTGTGAATAGATGAATAATTTATAATTATCTAAATAGTCATTCTCCCCACATATCACGTAAGCACTACATTTCCGGTTATCCATTGATTAAGGGTAATGCATAGACTTCTTCTTTCTCAACTAAGTATTGGACATACATTATTCGAGTATGATACAAATAATAAATCAAAATCACCAGCATTCACTAAGAGTACCTATACCTATATATGCGACGCGATCACGCGACACAGAGATCACATTCGATGAGCCAGCTGCTCGATGGTGTAACGCAGTTGAGTTGCCCTGAACATACGTTCGAAAAGTGACAGCGATGACCTCTCGGTTCACAAAGTGAGGTCTTGGAACTACTTGCATTATAAAACTGATATGGTCACTACCTATAGGGTTAAACATTATATAACATATGGTTGTCGACACTTTATAAAAGGAACATTATCAAGTGCAAGTAATACTTGTGATGACTAATTAATTAATAACCTGTTGTTACGGTCCATACAAAACATACCTTTCACATTATCAAGGAAGTTATTATGGCATTTACACTAATTTACTATGAAGAAGAGTAGTTCTGTGTTGTGCATGTGGCGTCCGAGTAATTGAGGGATTCTATCACAAAGTACGGATATGTTGATTCGGAAAGTATTACAAACAAATTACGAGATTGGGCAGTAATGGATATATCTGGACTAAGCACATGATTTAGTCGTCCATGATAGGACTATATTTATTTTATCCTTACAAAAACATTCCAAAATAAAATAGTAGGTATGTTTAACATAATTATATTGGAATAGCATTTGACTTTGTATTACTAAGAGCGAAAATAAATAAATGAAAACTTCTTTGAGCTTATACATAACGATGTTTACTCAAACATTTTTTACAGAAGTATAAAAACGACGATCAAAGACAACGTTCTCTATTTATTTCGGAACATGAGATGCTTTAGAAGTTGTACCTAGGTAGGAGGAGTAATTTCTAACTTATTCTACATTCCGCCTTTTTTAATTTCTTCTTAAGATGAAGCGTATTTTTTATTTTATTTGCTCCGCGTAAGATATCCTCGGCCTTCCTCTTTTCCTTTTTATTAATTTATTAAAACTTTATCGCACAATATAAAATAGAGTACGAATGGCGGACTTTATGCCATAAGGCAATCTCTACCAGGCAACCATAGGGATAAACAGTAACATATTCCCTTTTTCTTCCTTTTTTTTTCTGGATATGTAGGTCCTTTACTCTCAAAACAGCGCATACTTGGGAGCTCTGGCAACCTCACTCACCATCAGGAACACAACACCAAATACATACAGAGCAAGTAATGGTGGTATTTTGGCTGCGCTCTTCTGTAAAGTGAATGCCTTAGTAAACTGTTGTAGAGGCTAGAAAGTAAACAATAGATGGACGAGTTAATTCAAGTACGAGTCCAGCTATTGCACTTTCGGCCGAGGCTTAACACAGTGCTTATCACGTCGAAATACTGCGAGGGAACTGCAAATAATTATAGTTTGAAATCAAAATCATAATACTAAACAAAAAAAAACAAAAGAGAAAAAAAACAAGCGCGCGGGGCCTGTGAATGTTCGATCCGCTGTTCAAACTGTCCAACAATAACATTGTTGGACAGTTAGAAATCATAGATGGCCTATTCGTGCTACGTTCAACTTTGAACCCCAGCTTTGAAGCCTGAATTCTGACCACCTTTTGCCACATTTCCAAGCAGTCAGTGGCGTGAAAAGGATTTGATAGATGCGAGTCCTAGCGAAAGCCCGAAAGTGATGGAGGTAGATTAACCTGACTTAATTGTGAAGTATCAAACGACTCCATGACGTCAGTTTTAATTGAATATTTGACATCTGTTGACGGGAAATACGACATTGTAGCTCGTTCCCACTTGTGGTATGGTATTGTCTAATGCTTACATCTTTGTCAATTATATGTGAGTGCATGAGTGCGAGTCCCTCTATTCTATCCTTTCTCTTATAGTGAATACATTCTCAGTTGCGCAGCTCCAAATATGGGTGAAGTCACATTCTGCTCTCCATCTATCTCAGCTAGAACTGATATTGAAAGACATATACATCAAATGTAATAGGGATATGTCCTCTTCTGCCAAATATGCAATTTTCAACATCAGTAACGAAAGAGTGATGGTACCCAAAGTTGTTAGACATGCCGTCACGTCACGTTCAGATGGAAGGACGTAATATAGGGAAATTGGGAGCGTTTAAACCTCTATTACGCTTGCTGATGGCTGTTTTAAGGCCATAAATATTTGTAAGTGCACTGCCTATATTGGACTTGATGAATGGTTGAATATGTGGATGTATAAATTAAAGGTACTCGTACTACACGTAATTTTTTAGATAATTGTTATGTACAGAGTGCACAGCGGAATATCACCTTCAAAAAAGTACCAGTAAGTTACAAAAAGTACCTTACTAGTAGACTGCAGCCATATAAACACCACTATTTGTGTCAGCCGACAGACGTCCACTGCTGCATAGGCCTCCCCACAAGAGTGACACAATGACCGATCCTGCGCCACCCGCATCCAGCTTTACCAGGTCATCAGTCCACCTTGTGAGGGGCCTACCCACGCTGCGCCCTCCGGTACGTGATCGCTACTCGAGAAACTTTCCGCCCCAACGGCCATCGGTTGTACTTGCAATGTGCCCCGCCCTTTAGCGATTCGGAGCTGTCAACACTGCAAATTCTCAAACAACAAGGGTCGGCAACGCGCGAGTGAATCTTCTGGATTCACAAGCATCCATAGGTTAGGGTGCCTGCACATCAGGTGCTTATTTGTCACTGTAGTATTTTTTAACACTTTCACTGCCAGGAACCCGCCTAGCGAGCACCTACGCCGTAGTCGCTTTCCGCTACATATTACGAGGAAAATCACGAGATCCACTACCGTAAAACTATACAACTATAGTCCACTACCCCAACTATGGTCCAAAAGTTCATTCTTTTCTATCAATACCGATTTCGTATAAGTGATTTTATATCTTTTTTTTTTTAATTTGTGTTTTTATATTGCCTGTCATTAAGTTCATCCATGAAAATAGTCCCACTTGAGCAAGTAATATGAGAATTGATTTGGACCATAGTTGGGTGACCTGGAGTATAGTTGTGTAGTTTTACGGTACGTGCTACGTAGCGATTCTTGGCAGTGAATGTGTAGCAGTCGTTTTTACAAGCTTTCTATTAACTTGCAATGTATATGCAACTAACTAATTATGTATGTAGTTACTAGCTTCGGCCCGCGACTTCGTCTGCGTGAACCCGACATAAAAACTATCCTATATGTTAATCCAGGCTATGAACTATCTTCTTGCAAAATTCCACCCAAATCAGTTGAGCTGTACAAACATCCAAACTTTCGCATTTATCAGTCGACAATAAAAGCCTGTACCAAAAATATTTTGTTTTGTGAAAAACTTATTTAAACCACTTAGTTTTGCTTGTTGCAATATTTGATTAAATTTCCTAAGCATACCTTACGGCCTGCAAAACTTTATTTAGTTTCCCCGGTAATCTATTAATGATGAATCGGTGTCCCGGAATCGATTCCTGCTGATTCACGGCGGTCGGCTACGTGACTGTTTTCGGCCGGGACGTGCTGGCGCGCCGGCAATTTATCCTTAACCTTTTCAATAAGGGAATGGCAAAGAATATTAAAGGCTGGTCACACTCCCTAGCTTAAACATACTAGCGGTATTGGACTTGGAACTCCAATTTGTCATTCAGGATAAAAAAATACCCAAAGTCAGATGTCAGAGACTGTCACTGACAGTGGTGTTATTGGCTGTCAAGACCGCAAAGCCCAAAACGTACTGGCGCGGCCAGCGGTGGCGGTCAAAAGTCAAGTCTCGCGTTCGGAAACTCATGTTTGTGTTTAGGCATCTGAGACACGTTGCGTATCCCGAGCTATTAAAATCAGTGTACTTCGCGCTCGGGGAATCTATACTAGGGTACTGTAACTCAATATGGGGTGGAGCAGCAAAGACTATCCTTATCAGCTTGGAAAGGGCGCAGCGATCTCTTTTAAAAGTCGCATTCCGAAAACCTATCCGGTACCGCACTAAAGACCTCTACATGGAAGCGAATGTCCTGACGGTCCGACAGCTGTTCCTTAGAAAGGTCATGCTTGCATACGGCAAAAGACACGACAAAAACTTTGACGCGGACACAAGACGACGGCAACGCTGGAAAACGCCCAAGTATACATCCAGATTTGCCCAGCGTTTCAGCCAATTTATCTCCCCTCTTGTCCTAAAGACCTTCTGCAAATTTTATACAGCCCGTCGCCCCCCTAGTAGAAGCACTCTAACCAAATGGCTGCTGCAACACGACTACAGTGAGACTGAACTACTCTTAACTGTTCTCTGTTAACAACAACAATTCAAAGCTATATTATATTATTAATCTCACCAGTATTTAATTGTTTATTTATTTATTTACTTATTTATACCTTCACTTCAAAATACTCATGATCACACACGCACTCTCAGACTCTCACACACACTCACGCTCACACATTACACTGACAGAACTAAAATTATTGTAGCTTTGTAATTTGTAAAACATCTATTCTATACTTGTCTCTTATTTAATATCGCATGCTTGCTGTTCTACTGGGTCCCGTAACACAGGGAATCCTAGCTCGGGACCCAATGACTTTGTATCCTAGTGTATCATGTTTTTGTCGAATAAATATTTCTATTTCTATGTTCGCGCAGGCGCGCGCGGAAGGCTTCGCGGCCGTTATCAGAGGGGTAATCAGTGTAAACACATAAAGTTTCGGAGGCGCGTTAGGACAGTTTAACTGTCATTTTTCCATATAAAATTTGACATTTAGATCTACCCGACGCGCGTACAATGCGTTACGTGACAGCATCAACCGCATTCTGAGCGCATTGGCGTGCCCCGGCGTGCCGATAGGATAGCCCTATGATGGCCCGTTGGATAAGTGTGCATGCACAATAAGCACTAAGGGCCAACGCTGATGTTTATAATTGTACTTTCAAAACAAAGTTTTAACCGACTTCAAATCAGTATACAAATTGCTTCAAGTTTGCCTATAAAATTTGAAGAGTTCAGTCGATTTCTCCAGGATCCCATCATCAGAACTGGATTTTGGTGACAACGGACCAATCTGGATGTAGGTATATGCTTTCAAACAAAGAAAAAAAAATCAAATTGGTTCATAAATTACCGAGATATCGCGTAACATACACACATAAAAATAAACAAAAATAAAAAAATACAGACGAATTGAGAACCTCCTCCTTTTTTGAATTCGGTTAATAATAGATTAATTTATTATTGTAACCTACTAACACTTAGCTTCATAAGCACACATTTGTAACACAAACACTATAATAGGTTCTATGCCTGATTTTTATTGGTAGGAAATTGTATTAATTTTTAGGGTTCCGTACTCAAAGAGTAAAACGGGACCCTATTACTAAGACTCCGCTGTCCGTCCGTCCGTCTGTCTGTCACCAGGCTGTATCTCACTGATACCGTGATAGTTCCAGCTGAAATTTTCAGAGATGATGTATTTCTGTTGCCGCTATAACAACAAATACACAGAATAAAAATAGTTTTTTATAGATAATGGTACGGAACCCTTCGTGCGCGAGTCCGACTCGTATTTGGCCGGTTTTTTTCATTCAGGGACCTGATTCAAACTGTATATTTAAAATCACTAATAATGCCTGTATTTAATTTACTTCGTCATTGTCACTGAAAAAAATGGTTTTGAATTAGAAATCGATTTTTTTTAAAATGGAGACTTGACGATGTGAGAAATTTCACACTGTCGGTGATTTAACAAATTACTATTGCTATAGCCTCGCCATTTGCACCGGTGGATAAGCAACTTAAGCTGCATTTACGGATAAACCCGGTGTCCGCAAACTCGGCGCCCGCGATCGAGAGGTCGCCCTTAAACACATTATTAATCGAGCGAGCGAAGCGATCGAAGTTCTCCGTTTCAGCAAAAATGCTTTCGTATGTCTGGCCGGATGTCTGGCTGCTCTCCTTCGTTTTTTAACAGACTCGCCAGCTCTACAGCTCACAGAAACACAAGTTCTTAATATGGTTGCTAGGAGTAAGAGTAAATTTGACAAAACAAGAAAACTGTTAACTCCAACATTACTCCATAGAATGCGTAAAGTACCTACACGCGTAAGAAGGCGTATTTCTAAATGTATTGAACATGAACATAATTTACGGTAGAATGAAGACCCACGCATCAGTAGGTAAGCTAATATACAGGATGTTTCCTGTAACAGGAGCAATAAATTAAAATATAGACCCCTTAAGTAATCAGTTATTAAGACCAAGTGGTTTTAATTAATTGAAATGAAGAAAAAAAATGCTTTCATTTTCTTACACAATTAATCGAACCAGCAATGTACACCCGCCACGCTGGGCAACCATTAATTCACTATCGATTGTTTTAAGATTATTTCTGATGTAGCATCCCCGGTACCACGACACTAAACCACCGTTGAGCGATCAAATTGCGATAGTCGGCATCCATTGATTGTTAAATTTAACTTTAATTGCTATTTTCTCTAAATTTAATAACTTTGGAAAATTAAGTTATTGTTATTATGAGTACTAATTACCTAAGGAATCTTCGTTTAAATTTATTGCTCCTGTTACAGGAAACAACCTGTATATGATATATGTTATATGATATGAAATTTCAAAGGCTGAAAATTGCTACACAAATTAGGCTGTATATTAACGTAGACATTTCCTTAATTTATTGTTGACGGGCCCGCGGTCTTGTCCATAATTTCCCGTGGGAATTAATTTCGGGATTAAAAATTGTGCCATCGAAAAAGGTACCTTGAAGGAAGTATCGTCGGCCTAACATTTACAAATGGTGTTTGTGTGATATCAACACATTCACGGCCACACTAATCTCGTAGCGCTACGCCGTAGTCCGTAGCAGGTTAAACCTCGTATGTAGAGGAAAGCGCTCGTAACGCTCTGACGCATATGTGTCGTCACTGGCCATGAATGGGTTAATGAGGAAGAGGATTTACTTGCCAGATATTTTTATATGAATTACGAATGGATACCGTAGAATTTGCTTATTCTAAATCTTAAGGGAGGCGAAGGGAAGGGGGAAGGGAAAGAACTGAAGCGCGAGCTCTCTCGATTTTTCTCGCGCTATACGTGTCTATGGATCGGTCTTTAAAAATGATATTGAGGTTTCTAATATATTTTTTTTCTAAACTGAATAGTTTGCCCGAGAGACACTTCCAAAGTGGTAAAACGTGTGTCCCCCCCCCCCCCTGTAACTTCTAAAATATGAGAATGATAAAACTAAAAAAAATATATGATGTACATTACCATGCCAACTTCCACCGAAAATTGGTTTGCACGAGATCTAGTAAGTAGTTTTATTTTAATACGTTATAAATCGTAAACCGCAATTTATTTTACGGAACCCTTCATGTGCGAGTCCGACTCGCACTTGGCCGCTTGTTTTACTTTGAGAAAACCTGCGAACCAGGTTTTCAATCATCGGGGGATGACTGGGTTATGTGGATTTCTATCCACTAGCCATTATTATTCCGAGGCGCGAAGACATTCGCTGAGGTATTCGACGAACGCCCGTCACCTTGACATTGCCCATCGATCATACCACAATGAGATCGTGGACGAGTCAATTATGTCTGCCGATTACTATTCTCCGGAGACAGCCTACGATACGATGGGATTAGAACCGCCGATCGGATAATAGTTTTGAATAAGTGGAAATCTGATGTGTTCCGTGTATTTTAACCCCCGACGGAAACAGAGGGGTGTTATAAGTTTGACGTGTCTGTGTGTGTGTGTTGTGGCATCGTAGCGCCTTAACGAGAGGACCGATATTAATGCGGTTTTTTTGTCCGAAAGCTGACGTGACCGAGATGATTCTTAGCTACGTTTCAACCAGTTCGGTTCAGCCATTTTTGAGATATTGAACTTTGAAATGAAAATGTCGGGGGTTTCTCAACTTATTTATAAGTTTAATTTATTGGTAATGTGAAGTAATTTATTTTTTACTGACATAAAATATCGTAAGTAATTATTACTATTGCCGAGATTTTGTACTATTTAACGGAAGTAGCGTTTAAATCTAGAACATCAGTTTCTATTTTTTGTAGATATTTTGTAGCCCTTACGGGGCGGTATATTCGCTTGGCGACAAGCCCCTTTTCATCAATAAAAAAAAACTATTATTATTATTTTTAGTTGCCATTCTACCTTTATTTGTACAAAACATTAGAGATAAGATTAGGTCATAGAAAAAAAAGCAAATACGTTAAGTTACAATAGTTATAGTTAATGACTACAAAGTTGAAAAATCCCCGAAATTTTCATTTAAAAGTCCAATATCTCAAAAACGGCTGAACCGATTTGACACATAGCTAAGAACAATCTCAACCACGTCAGCTTTCGGATTAAAAAAAAAATCGGTCCATTCGTTTACGATGCCACAGTCAGACACACTTACTTACTTTTACATCAGTGTTCGATTTAAGGTGGTTCGATTGCCATACAAAGCGTTATTTTAAGAAACGTGATATTTTAAGAAACTTATGTAACAAACTTTCTTCAATTGGCTTCCCATTTGCGCCAAATTCCCGCTTTCCTAGAATAAACTTGTATAAACTAGATTAATTTGAGAAAAATAGTTTTCCCAAAATATCACGTCCCATACTAATTTCTCAAATTAATCTAGTTTATACAAGTTTATTCTAGGAAAGGGGGAGTTTGGCGCAAATGGGAAGCCAATTTATGAAAGTTTGTTACATAAGTTTCTTAAAATATCACGCCGTTAGCCTGCGAATGTCAAATAACGTTTTGTATGGCAATCAAACCACCTTAATGTATTTTTTTTGGGACAATGAATCTTTTTTTATATATTTTATTTGATTTATTACACCCCCCTTTTTCTGTCGCGTCTCGCCATCAAACTTAATAGTTTGCTCGGTATTTGAAGGATCAGCTCCGACTTGGTTCAATGTTGTCCCTTTCGCATCACGTTTCATATCAGTGGTCACGCAAACATCCCATCCCGCTTTTTAATTTCTTAAAATTTAATCGGAAAAAAACTTTATAATTATCGTACCTACTCAAAATTCAAAAATGTGACCTGTAGAGGAGAAGAGCTGAACAGACGACGGACATACGGCATTTCTACCTGACCGTACGTTTGTTTCGCTCCCTCATCGACAATGTTACTCAAATCGAAGGAGTCCTAAATATAGTAAGCTCATTAAGGCTTGTGTCATGGGTACTAGATGGCTGTATATTAAATAGATAGTAATACTTAAATACATAGAAAACATCCAAAATTCTTAAAAAGTATCGCACTCATCACGCAAAAAAAATTGCCCTCACCGAAATTATAACCCAGGACCGTCCGGTTCGTAGGCGTAGGTAGACTAGCACTAGGCTAAACTGATCGTGAAAATTCTCATTATTTTGTATTTTCCCAAACAAAAGCTCAAAATTATTTAAAAAGTCTTAACACATTCACGGCCACGCTAATCTCGTAGCGCTACGCAATAGTCCGAAGCAGGAAAAGCTCTCGTAGCTCTACGCCATAGTCCGTAGCAGGAAAAGCTCTCATAGCACTACGCCATAGTCCGTAGCAGGAAAAGCTCTCGTAGCGCTACGCCATAGTCCGTAGCTGGAAAAGTTCTCGTAGCGCTACACATTCACGGCCACGCTAATCTCGTAGCGCTACACAATAGTCCGAAGCAGGAAAAGCTCTCGTAGCTCTACGCCATAGTCCGTAGCAGGAAAAGCTCTCGTAGCGCTACGCCATAGTCCGTAGCTAGAAAAGTTCTCGTAGCGCTACGCCATAGTCCGTGGCAGGAAAAGTTCTCGTAGCACTACGCCATAGTCCGTAGCAGGAAAAGTTCTCGTAGCGCTACGCTATAATCCGTAGCAGGAAAAGTTCTCGTAGCGCTACGCCATAGTCCGTAGCAGGAAAAGTTCTCGTATCACTACGCCATAGTCCGTAGCAGGAAAAGCTCTCGTAGCGCTACGCCATAGTCCGTAGCAGGAAAAGCTCTCGTAGCGCTACGCTATAGTCCGTAGCAGGAAAAGAACTCGTAGCGCTCTGACGCATATGTGTCGTCATGGGCCCTGAATGGGTTCAGTACTTAAAATCCATATTTTCATTTCCTTCGAACAAACAATGCCATCCATAAGTCCTGTGGAATACAATAAAAACCCTTTCTGATGCAACAAATTTAGAGCTACGTGTAAATCAAACGAAAATGAACTCTAGATCAATGGGATTTTATAGAAAGGAGAGGTAAGTTGGTACACCCGTATGAGAAACGCAGTGTGTCCGATTGGTTCGCTTACAAATGGTTCTTTATTGTCGAAAACGTCTTGGCCGTTTGTATGTGGTTGATATGTGAGATAGGTATTTGATCCAGTTTTTCAGAATATACCTTTAACACAATGACTATAATAATTCAACGGCCTCCGTAGCCCAGTGGGTAGTGACTCTGCCTACGAAGCTGGAGGTCCCGGGTTCGAATCCCGGTCAGGGCATTTATTTGTGTATTTATCACGAATATTTGTTCCTGAGTTATGGATGTTATGTATGTATATAAGTATCTATATGTATGTATCTATTATATATATCATCGCCTAGTACCCACAACACAAGTCTTACTGAGCTTACCGTGGGCCTAGGTTGATTTGTGTAAGATTTTCCCGTAATATATATACATATTTTTTTTATAATAATTAATTAGATTAGTTTAAATTAGGAAACAAATGTACCAAATTGATCATGACCTGTAACAATTGTTATTAATACATTTTCATATTCATATTCACATTCAGTGCCGGGAACCCGATATCGAGTACCTACGCCGTAGACGCTTTCCGCTACAATACGAGGAAAACCATGGGATCGGCTCCGAGCGTAGCGATTCGTGGCACTGAATTTGAAAGCGACTAAGGCGTAGCCACCTGCTAAGCCGGTTCCTGGAACTGACAGTGTGAAGTACGGCAGATAGTAGTTAAACTAGTTTTGTCAATCCTTCTACTCGTGTGCGCTGTGGGTTGGGTATACGCAGCGGGCCGTCAATGCCATAAGAGTGCATGCAGTACAATAATGGTGTCAGGGTGCTGTTGGGTCTGCCCCGCTATTGCAGTGCGTCCGGCATGTTCGCGGCGGCGGGCGTGCCGGGATTCCACGCAATAATGCGCAGAAGGGTGGCATCACTCATGCCGAGGGTACGGGGCAGTACCAACAGCATCCTGCAATCGCTTGTTGAACGGGTGGACTGCCCGATAATGCGGTACTGGGACGAGGCGCATGCTCCGGTGCGTGCCCCCTCACGCCGATATTAGTTTTACTAAGTTACTTGTTTTTGTTACTAACACTAGTTTTTAAGTTAATATATTGTTACTAACAAATTATGGATGAATACGTAGTCCGAAATAAATGATTTTTAATTTAATTTAATTGAATTTAAACGAGCGAGCGCAGCGAAGTTCTCCAATTCAGCCTGGGCCAATCCTGTCGTATGTCCGGATGTTCTCGGATGTCGCATTTCACTTAAGAATAAATACAACTTAGAAAAGTTGTTCAATATCTCAAAAACGGCAGAACCGATTTTGTTGAAACGTAGCTAAAAACCATCTCGATCACGTCAGCTTTCGGATGAAATCCGCATTTAAATCGGTCCATTCGTTTAGTAGCTACGATGCCATAATTAGACACATACACACACAGAGACACACAGCCACACAGTCACGTCAAACTTATAACACCCCTCTTTTTCCGTTGGGGGTTAAAAAAAGGCACGCGAGATCTACACCTCACAGAGCCATTAGTAAATAATTTTAAGTATAAGTTGGTACTTTAGCACTGTATTATTTTAATTTACTATCCGATTGTGTTTAATGCTTGAGATCCAGAAGCGTCATTTTCTGTCTGTTTGAGGAATTCAGTACATAAAATCGATCTACTTACCAGACTCTTAACTTGTTTTCTGCACAAAGCGTGTCAAAGGGAGCTAAGTAAATAAACGTTTTTCCCCAGCGCCGGTAATGTTTACTTTGTCTACGGTGTTACGTAAAGATTGATAGCGCAATCATTACAGCCGTTGCACAATGGGCGTCTTATGTTCGGGAAAATACGTCGGTTGTGTCTTTTGGTGTAAGGAAAAGTTATGTCCCGGAAAACGCGAATATTAAACACCGCATCGCTTCCGATTTTGTTTTTTCCGACTTCGGAAAGGTAATAAGGCGATTCGGTTGAATTTAATGTAAAAATATGTAAACTTGATAATTTAGCCTCTTTATTAACTTAGCAAACCTTTGTTAACTTAAATGGGGTCTGTCCTCTCAAATGGCAAAGTGACATTTATGTTACCATACTCGTACCACCACACACACGACTTTTAACTTCAGTTTAGTTAAAATAGGTTTGATGAACTATTATAAATTATAACATATTATGTTTATTATATTATTTACTAGCGACCCGCCCCGGCTTCGCACGGGTTTATGAGTATAATACGTGCATGCATGGTTTGTATTATACATATAAACCTTCCTCTTGAATCACTCTATCTATTAAAAAAAACTGCAACAAAATCCGTTGCGTAGTTTTAAAGATCTACGCATACATAGGGACAGCCAGACAGACAGACAGCGGGATGCGACTTTGTTTTATAGTATGTATTGATGATTAGGGGCTATTAATTTATTGCATAAGACAAATTTAACGGCTAACTGACCACTCCTGACTGAATTGATAGAATATTTATCGACATTTGTCCTGAAATCACATTCCAGAAAAGTGTTACATCTCTTTTTCTCCAGGGCTGTTATTCACTACGCGTTAATGCGGATCACACCGCCGGTCACCCGTTACGAAACTAGACCTCCACCTACGCTTAATTACTATGCATCGCGGTGTCAAGGTATAATGGGGAATGGATGAAAATTTTAGAAATGCCTGATTATTTTTTTGGTGATAGGAATAACCTTCCTTAGCACCAGAAAAAAATTGCAGACTTGTCAGCTGCGTCAATTATTTTTGAAAAATATAAAAAGTTTCCTCACTTACGTGACCCTGCAGCTGTCAATAACTTTGCTAGTGTCAGTTTACCACGGATTTTTATGATATTTTTATGAAATATGAGACGGATCAAGGAAATTGTCTCATTCGCCGTCCTAACCACAAAACGTTAGTGAGGAAACTGTTTATATTTTTCCAAAATAATTGACGCATCTGAAAAGTCTGCAACTTTTTTCTGGTGCTAAGGAAGGTTATTCCTAACACCAAAAAAAAATCAGGCGTTTCTAAAATTTTCATCCATTCCCCATTGTGGGTGAGCGTTGAGGTGAGCTTAAAACAAGTTACAGAATAGGGGGGCTGCGCATAAGAAATACACGTGTTTCTTAAACTAGGGCGTGTTTTACGAGAAACGAAGAATTACTTAAAGTAAAACATTTCGGTGAAATATCATGAGAACTAAAGAATAAACAATTCTATACAGATCCAAATCAACATATATATATAGGTACATGGAACGCTTGGGATTTGAGAAGGTTCTCGAAGAAAGATTCAAATATCAGCTTCGTATTGTATGAATACAGTATAATATGCCTCAAGGGAATCCCAAGACTACATTATTCTGCTAAAACACAAATGTCAAACAGGGGCCAAGTTCGCCGCTAAATCGAGTGGATTAGTCGACTTTGGCGACAAAGAACCTCGGATTTGAGTTTCTGGAACATTTTACTCGTTGATTGATAATAGGTACACGGCAGATTTACACATACGACATGATTGAAATAAATGCGGTATTCAAGATGACGAAATACGACATCCAATCCATATCCTCACTTTCATAACTACAAGCTCTTTTATAATTTACTTAAAAAACAAAGTTTTGACCGACTTCAAATCAGTACCCAAATCGCTTCAAGTGTGCCCATAAAATTTGAAGAGTTGGCTCTATTTCTCCTGGATCCCGATCGTGACCTGATGACCATGGGACCACCTAAGAAGAACTCTTTCAAACAAAAAAGATTTTTTTTATATCGGTCCAGGGATCTTCGAGTAATAGGGGAACATACATAAAAAAACCGGCCAAGTGCGAGTCGGACTCGCGCACGAAGAGTTCCGTACCATTATCAATAAAATATTTATTTTATTCTGTTTTTAGTATTTGTTGTTATAGCGGCAACTGAAATAAATCATCTGTGAAAATTTCAACTGGAACTATCACGGTACCAGTGAGATACAGCCTGGTGACAGACAGACGGACGGACGGACGGACGGACGGACGGACAGCGAAGTCTTAGTAATAGGGTCCCGTTTTACTCTTTGAGTACGGAACCCTAAAAAAGATGACGTGTCGTGTCGAGAACCTCCTCCTTTTTGAAAACGGTTAAAAATTACAGAGATACGAAACTAAAGCAATGTAATAGAAATGTCCCTTTCAGGCAATTGAGAATATTGAGATACATAACACAAGCCTTATTGAGCTTACTATGTGGCTAGGTCGATTTTTGTAAGTATTTATTTACTTATTATTTATTTATTTATTGGAGACATAAACTTGGCGCTCGTGGAATCGAGCTTGTAAGACCAATAAAAGACCGATTAATTAACAAACAATTTATGTACTTATTAATTAACAAACAATTGATGTATTTCCTGTAACATAAACTCATAAACGTGTTTTTTTGTGATTGCATCTTCCAAGTCCGTCAGGTGCATGTACTAGCGACTTGGGCCCATGCAATTTAACAACATTAAGGTTTTGAATACTGTTTCTGATTCGTTAAAGGAGAATTATGTATTTCCAAAAACAAGCATAAAAAGTTCAAATAACTGTATCCCGACTACGGAAAACTATCTAAAAAAATTTTTTTTCTTACAAAAGGTAGCATATTTACCCGGAGCATAATTTCGAATCGATTAATACCTCAATCATCAAAATCGGTTCAGTATCTTAAACTCTAGTGGAACACACGTAAATACAAGCATAGACTGCAAAAATGTCCTTCCTTTCGGCTCTGACGTAGTCCGGCAATAAGGCACTTAGGCAATAAGGAATTACTATGAGAGTACTCGCTACTCGCTGGCGGTGGGACAAGTGCCTAAGAGGGAACTGGAAGGTGTGATTTTACATTCAACGTTCTTACGAACTTGGCTCTGGCACTACCGTGGAGCTCAGTCATATCATTTTGTACATTCAAATGAGATGTAAGGATACACTAGCACTGGCAATATTCGTGTTTACATTTCATTACTTGAACACAAAGCTGTTTGTCTATTTGCTAATATTTCTTGGATTTAAATATCAAACACTAAATTATGGGAGACTAGCTTACGCCCGCGATTTCATCTACTCTCAGGTTCACATGGACCCGGGATAAAAACTATCCTGTATTTTAATCTAGGCTATAAACTATCTTCGTGCAAAGTTTCATCCAAATCGGTTGAACCGTTTAAGCGTGATTGAGTAACAAACATCCAAACTTTCGCAGTTATAATACCTAACACTAGCTTCCGTCCGCAACTTCGTCAGCGTGGACCCGGGATGAAAACTATTCTATATTTTAATCCAGGCTATAAACTATTTTCGTGCAATTTTTTTTCCAAATCGGTTGAGCCGTTTAAGTGTAATTGAGTAGGTAACAAACATCCAAACATGTAAACATTCAAACGTTCGCATTTGAAGGGTCCACGGAAAGAACATGTCTAGTCACATTTTTTTTCAAAATGAGATTTAAAAACATCACGTAATAGTTCACAACGAGCTCAACATTTCAAGATTAAAATCTAATTTAAAAAAAAAAAAAGTGTTTAGACATGTTCTTTCCGTGGACCCTTCATCTATAATATTAGTAGGAAGATTAGTACTATTATCGGAGGTAAGAGAATTAGTGTCAAATGCGACAAGCTATTTCATCTTAGACAATTCAAACAAACTTATAAACACCGCTTTATTGAATGAGCGAGCGAAGGTAATACAGAGCTATAACCACGAACTTCGAATCTCGAACTTCGTATATCTCCGTCTCTAACGCACCTATGGTTTATGGTACTCGAGCGACAGAGACGGATATATACGAACTTCGAGATTCGAAGTTCGTGGTAGCGCCGCTTGTTGCATTTTTCAATTTATTCTCGTGTTTTTTTTTAATTATTTCTTACTAGATTAACTTAGTCTAAGTATTCGCAGTTTATTGGCGAATATACACTCTTTATAATTATGTCTTGGTATCTATATTATGTGTACAATCTATGATTTTAATTTTATTTTTTTATTCTTATTATTAACGATAAACAGGAATGGCAAGTGATGTAAAGATGTAAACAAGTATTTCATCATAATTACCTCCGAGGCCTCTGCCTTTCCTACCCTTAGTGACAACAAACTTGTTTACATTTCCACTCAACTCACTTTTGTGAACAACTTCAATATTATAAAGATTTATTATGTCAATTCAGTTTGGCAAAATCTATATATATATTTTTAAAGACTAGTTCGCGAGTTATACAACTCACGCGCCACTAGTTATTAGTATTCAGATTCAGATTCATTTATTCACAATAAAAGATTACATTATAAATTACATCTCAATTTACAAGAATCCCTATTGTGATCGTCAAGAACATTCAATAAAATAAAAAATAAAGAATAATAACAATTTAAATGTAACTAACTATGTCCACTTAAATAATAATTTAAATTTATAATGTCATAGATATCAGAGTTCACCTAGAAGGATCGTCATTACATATAACCACAATTTAATAATAACAAAAACAATAAATCAGAATTATGCGGTTATGTCAAAAAATTCACTTATAGAATACAATGGATTTTCCAATAGAAAGTTTCTTAATCGACGCTTGAATATTGTTACCGATGTTTCCATTCGTAAAACGTTCATAATAAGTTGGACCTATGACGCGCGGGTTTTTTTCTGCTAGTGCCATGCGACGTGGGACTGTCCTTAGTCGCCCTGTTGAACGAATAGTCATACCTGGTACCTGGTAGTATAGATTAATATAGACAAACATTATCTCTATAAAACGACTGCCCAAAAAAGGAGTCTAGCTACTAGCTAATGTTATTCTAATGTAGGTATATACTCTCTGATGTAACATAAATAGTGATGATTAATGTTGTAAAAACTTATCGATCTCGTTCGTTAAGAGTCCCCCGGCAAACTCGGGCGAATTTTACCTTCCCATACAAACGGAGTTTCGTTCTCATTTAAAAACGACGTGTTGGATTGTAACGATACTGCGCATATACAAAGTCAATGACATGAGGTATATCTAGGTCTGTAATTAGTTTATAAGGCTCCAGTTTATTAAACAAACAAAATACAGCAAATACAATTTTCGTATCAAAAACTTAAAGGACAATGAGTAATTTTGGTCCATATCCTCAATACTTATGAAGCCTTTGCCAGATGATAGCTTCAATGCTATCATTTATTTCATACTATGACAGTTAAGTCGAAGTCGCGGGCCAACATGGTCTTTTTTATATAAATAGAACCCAGTAGGTACGTCGTCGGCGTTTTGCTCATGTTATTTCTATATTGTGGTTCTTAGGTCGAGGTAGACTAGTGGGTTTTAATCCACCGGCACTTCATCTAGACGATTTAATTGTAGATATTTAATATTGTAGGTAGGTAGATACCTATATAATACCTATGTTATTTTTTGATGAATATAAATTCAATGATAATAAAATGCATAACGTGTCGTTTTCTTTCTATTATAATAAAACATACTATGGTGAAACCGTTGCCGTACTGGGTTCTATTTATATAAAAAAGGCCATGTTGGCCCGCGACTTCGACTTAACTGTCATAGTATGAAATAAATGATACCATTGAAGCTATCATTTGGCATAGGTTTCATAAGTATTGAGGATATGGACCAGACTCCATACTAAAGTGCCCATGGTCCTTTGCTGTATTTTTTTTACTATGGTATCTGAAGCTACGTAAACTAATTACAGACCTGGATGTCTTAACTTATTCTAAGTACAAAGTTTCAGAGCAAACTAGCCAGTAGTTGTTTTAAAATGAGAGCGTAACTACGTTTGTATGGAGAACCGAGCTTGCCGGGGACTCTTAACATTAGCTTATAAACGACCTAATTACTGCCGGTAACTATACAGCTGCAGAACAGCCTGTAGTCGCATAAGGTAATGAATTTATAATAGGATCTATATGCATTTTCATGAAACAACGATTTATCGTGTGCTACTTACTAATATATAGGCGGCTTAGTGTTCCAGATTCAGTACATACCTGTAAAAAAAATGAATGTGTTAATAATTTAGTATTTAATGAACCAAGATTATTTGCTGAATTCCAAGTTAATATAACAATAACGACCGTTTAGCCTAGATGGGTAGTGACGCTGCCTACGAAGCTGAAGGTCCTGGGTTCGAATCCCGGTATGGGCAAATATTTGTGTGCTGAGCAATGAATGAGCATGAATATTTGTTTCTGAGTTTTGGATCTTTTCTATGTAGGTGTTTAAATATTTCATTATATCTGTTAAATATATCGTCGCCTAGTACCCATAACACGAGCCTTATTGAGCTTACCTTGGGGCTAGTTCAATTTGTGTAAGTTAATCCACTAATATTTATTTATGTATTCATCATTTTCTTGCCCTTATCCCATTTATTTGGGGTCGGCGCAGCATGTCCTTTTCTTCCATACCTCCCTGTCACTCGTCATCTCGTCACTTACTTCCTTCCTCTTTATATCCTCTCTCACACATTCCATCCACCTTTTCCTTGGCCTATCTCGCTTCTTCCATCCCTCCACGTTTATATTTATGTATTATTTATTTAATTGATTGAATCAGGCGTAAATTTGCTGAATTCGAATATAACAATATTCAGTAGATAATCTGCTAAAGAATAGCAAAACAATACTGTTCTAGTTAGTAACGTAGAAAATGTCTTTATGATCTATTTATTAAAAAAAATTGAATGAAGTAAATCATTTTAAAGCGCCCGTACATTAGAGCTGCTAGTTGGCCGCTAGCCCGCCACTAAATAAAGGTCGAAACGCACTGAAAGCGGTGGCGGTGCGGCGTGGCGCAGTGCGGAGGCGGTACCGGTTGCAATGTTCGAGCTAATATGAAAAGGTCCGCACAGAATACCGCAACCGATACCGCCTCCGCACCGCGCCACGCCGCACCGCCACCGCTTTCAGTGCGTTTCGACCTTAAATGCGACCGCACATTAAGGGTGCCTTTCCACCAAAGATGTGCTATGCCTTGCATGCTATGTTTTCATACATTTGAAACGTAGTTGTAGCTGGAGCTGCGTGTCAAATATATGAAAACATAGCATAGCATGGCACAGCACATCTCTGGTGGAAAGGCATCCTAAGCCACTAGTGGCCGCCACCAGTAAAATTAATGTAAGATAAATTTGTGTATCAAATTATGCATTTAACTGGGAGCGACTTCTCCTAACACAAGTATCTATTGTCTTACTTACCTAGAGGGGCCAGCCACGTACAATTGTAAAATCTAATTTCAGATACCAAATAAATATTTAGAGTTTTTGATTTTGAATGTCCGGCGGCTCTATAGAGTTTTTGTAAAAACAAAACCTTGTCGTCATACAGCACTCGCTGCAGGCTATGACCAATAAACTGTCAACGTTATGATGGATGTTCGGCCGCTTACAATTGATTGCCGATTCACGACCGTGCGATTTAGCGAAGCCTGTCACTCAGTCACAGCGCCTATTACGAACAACGCAGTTGCTCTGTACGTAAAATCGCCTGCGTTCGCAGTTGTCCACCCTATGGAGTAGATAAGGAAGGCGTTTGAAAAAAACTATTATTTCGCAATGTGTTTATCAATATGTTGTTTGACGCTACGCTCATAGCACTGCGCCGTAGTCCGTGGCAGCTTAACACATTCAGTGCCGCGAACCGCTACGCGCTACGCGCTACGCTCGTAGCCGATCCCGTGGTGTTCCTCCTATGTAGCGGAAAGCGCCTACGACGTAGGCACGCGATACTCGTGTTCCCGACACTGAATGTGTTAACAGCCTTAACACATTCAGTGCCGCGAATCGCTACGCGCTACTTTCGTAGCCGATCCCGTGGTGTTCCTCCTATGTAGCGGAAAGCGCCTACGACGTCGGCACGCGATACTCGTGTTCCCGGCACTGAATGTGTTAACAGCCTTAACACATTCAGTGCCGCGAATCGCTACGCGCTACTTTCGTAGCCGATCCCGTGGTGTTCCTCCTATGTAGCGGAAAGCGCCTACGACGTAGGCACGCGATACTCGTGTTCCCGGCACTGAATGTGTTAACAGCCTTAACACATTCAGTGCCGCGAATCGCTACGCGCTACGCTCGTAGCCGATCCCGTGGTGTTCTTCCTATGTAGCGGAAAGCGCCTACGACGTAGGCACGCGATACTCGTGTTCCCGGCACTGAATGTGTTAACAGCCTTAACATATTCAGTGCCGCGAATCACTACACGCTACTTTCGTAGCCGATCCCGTGGTGTTCCTCCTATGTAGCGGAAAGCGCCTACGACGTAGGCACGCGATACTCGTGTTCCCGGCACTGAATGTGTT
Source organism: Epinotia brunnichana (assembly GCA_963854355.1). Classification (NCBI taxonomy): domain Eukaryota; kingdom Metazoa; phylum Arthropoda; class Insecta; order Lepidoptera; family Tortricidae; genus Epinotia; species Epinotia brunnichana. The sequence continues at coordinate 6,658,259 of OY977946.1, forward strand.
AACAGCCTTAACACATTCAGTGCCGCGAATCGCTACGCGCTACGCTCGTAGCCGATCCCGTGGTGTTCCTCCTATGTAGCGGAAAGCGCCTACGACGTAGGCACGCGATACTCGTGTTCCCGGCACTGAATGTGTTAACAGCCTGAACACATTCAGTGCCGCGAATCGCTACGCGCTACGCTCGTAGCCGATCCCGTGGTGTTCCTCCTATGTAGCGGAAAGCGCCTACGACGTAGGCACGCGATACTCGTGTTCCCGGCACTGAATGTGTTAACAGCCTTAACACATTCAGTGCCGCGAATCGCTACGCGCTACTTTCGTAGCCGAGCCCGTGGTGTTCCTCCTATGTAGAGGAAAGCGCCTACGACGTAGGCACGCGATACTCGTGTTCCCGGCACTGAATGTGTTTACAGCCTTAACACATTCAGTGCCGCGAATCGCTACGCGCTACGCTCGTAGCCGATCCCGTGGTGTTCCTCCTATGTAGCGGAAAGCGCCTACGACGTAGGCACGCGATACTCGTGTTCCCGGCACTGAATGTGTTAACAGCCTTAACACATTCACTGCCAGGAAGTGCTACGCGCTACGCTCGTAGCCGATCCCGTGTCCAATAGCCTGCGTTCGCGGCGGTCTACCCCTTATCTTATCTATATGAGGGCCCTTTCGGATGCACTTTTTGGATGCCTAGTGAGATCTTTTGTGCAATTGCCCCCTCCTTTATGCCTACTCCCAAGCTCGCTCCATCTTTTCCACAAACCATATGACGGTGCTTAGCGGGAGTACCTTGAATTCCTTTGGTTAAGAATAACCGTTGTCTGAATTCGTTCTTTGTCTGGCAAGAGCATGACATTCTCACAATAACTGCTCCTGTCCCATCTTGGCCAATAGATCCTTGATCCCGTAGTGACCTGTAAACACCCCAGTTGTGATTACCTTAGGGCGATAGTTGTTTGAACGTCTCGCTTTATTTGTTGGAAGGGGCAGAGTTAAGATCGCTGCCAGGAACAAAGGCACCATTTTCTTAAGTGGAACACCGCGAACGCAGGCGATCGTATGTGGTGTTGTGTTCCATGCTGAACCAGCTCGCTAGAGCTCCCGAGGATGCGATGTGTTGACCCGTTTAACCAGCCTAGTCCCTACTAGTGCCCCTACTAGTAGTAGTCCCTACTTCTGGTAGTGCCTACGAAGGTGACCGCCCTGGGATCGATTGATGGCTGATGCGATGACTGGGGCCGTCAGTGGGGTAGTGACAACGTTTAAATACATGGGGTTGTTACTGAAGACCTGAATGACGACGGTGACATAGAAAGGGAGCGCAGGGCACTGGCAGTTAGGGGGAACATGATTGCTCGCAAATTTGCTCGGTGCTCGAAACCAGTTAAGGTGGCACTTTTCAAAGCCTATTGCCAATCATTTTATGCGAGCAGTCTGTGGGTGAAATATACTCGTAAGGCTGTCAGTGCGCTGCGAGTCCAATACAACAACATTTTTAGGATGTTGATGCAGCTGCCCCGCTTTTGTAGCGCGTCGGGAATGTTTGCGGAGGAGCGCACGGATGGGTTCCACGCGATCATCCGCAAGAAAGTGGCCCTGTCTGCTCTGGCGCGCGAGGAGCAGCAGCAACAGCATATTGATAATGTTGTCAAATAAATTTGACTGCTCCATTTATAATAATTTGAGGCAGATAGTGCTTGGCATATAAATATAAATTTTATTCAATTTTATTTAATATAATTTAATATATAATACAATTTCTAATGTAATAATTCATTCTAACATAGTTTAATGATGTACTGTACTAACAACTTTATGGGCTCCTGGCCTGAAATAAATAAACAATAATAATAATAATTAAAGGGGTCGGCAACCTTTTAGCAACCAAGGGCAAGGGCAAGCTTCTTAATTATTTGTGACTTTATCAGGCGATTCCAAAATTCTGAATTCAGCGACCTTTACATACAGAATAGCCAGGGAGGTTCGCGGGCCGCCCTTTGTCCGGCTCCTGGATTAAGCAATGAATGGCAAATATTTGTGTGCTGAACATGAAAGTTTTCTTCAGAGTCTTGTATCTGTCTATTCAATAATCGTCGTCTAGTACCCATAGCACTTAAGCCTATGTTTTTTGTTAAAGCTGCTGTTCTTCTAATAAACTAAATAAAAGTAAAATTGTGAATAAGTTGCACAAAATTTATTTGTAACTTAGTTAAGTGTAGGTAGTATTAAAGTTAATTCACTCTTAAATGCATGCGGTGTTTACTTAGCATATAATGTAACTAAAACAAATAAATAACACAAGCTTTATTGAAATAACGATGGGGTTATCCCCTATTATTTATTTATTTATACATATGCTAACGTTTACTTAAGTCACAGAAGAGGGAAAAATTCCAGACTTGGCGATATTATGTCCATGTCACCATTTGTGCTCGAGCTATCAAAAAGCTATCATAACAGTTGAATATCGCTTCTCAAGTACCCTTCAATTATATGGTCCGGCTTAGTGGGAGTCTGGTCTGAAAGCTGGTACAGCGATAATTCGCGCAAAAACATTTCATGTAAAGAATAGCCAAGTCTTGCTAACATCATTGTATTACGTTAGTGAGGTCTCACATAAACCAAGGATTTACTGTCATTCAGCACAAATGGAAAATCGTCAACACAAAAACCATTTTGAAATTGGACCAAAAGCAATACCATCAAAAGTGAATTTAATAAATGTAATTGTGTCTATACTTTTTTAAGACCAACTTTTTTCTTGTTCAAAAGGAATCTAGCCCAAATGGAATTTTGTCCAGTATGAAATAGGTCCATATTTAAACAGGTGGAAAGTGAATGTTGTCTCATATAAATTAGTATCAAAATTTCATACGAAGATCGACTATTTTGTACAAAATTCAATAATATGCATTTCCGTTTGGTCATATTGTTGGAGTGTACGTAATTCCACACAGACATATTTCTTTCGACCTATATCAAGTATCGGTATCAGACGTAATTAAATTTTAGCATTATTCAGGCTGGACAATTTTCCATGTCAAGAATTTTCAAATTGACATTGTTCAGATTCGACCAATAATTTCTAGTTGTCAATTTTCCATCTGTGCTAAATGACAGTAAATCAAACCAAGTATATATAGTTCAACTCATCAACGCGGATGTATGTGAGTGTGCGTTTGTAACTATGCAAGATTGATGTGTGTGGCAGTAACGCTGTAGTAATCTTACAGCTGCACGCACTACATTCAGCCGCGCGAAAGCCTCAATCACTGCCTGCGTACTAAGTTTACCGAAAACTTTCCTTTTGACGGGGAACATTTTTTACGTAGCCATACTTTTAGTATCATAATTATTGCAACTACAGAATTTATACTTAGACCACTATACTTCCACATAGATTAACATCACGGCGCGTGCCGAGTTGAGCTCCGATATAAGTCCGATTGAAGTTTTTCGAAGTCGGCGGTGGAAAATCAATCGGATTCGGTGCCGAAGCTCTGTAACATCCCAAGTTCATACCACGTTGGTGGCAAAGCAAGCATATAATACAACCGTAGCCTATGGATGCTCGCAACTCCAGCAGTGTCGCATGCGCATTACCGATCCCAACGTTATTTTGTTGTATGTCCTATAATACCATGGTGGCATTAATTATTTATGTACGATATTGATGCTCAACTTGTCGTGATGCCTCCAGGATATTCTGGTATTTTAATGAGGTTATTTTGGGAATGAGTTATTTCGGGTACGGCCCGATTTAAATCATTATCCGTTAAATCTCGTAACGGATAATGACTGGGGATATATTCAATATTCACAATGTTGATACGACAAGTAGCATCGTTATTGTGAATTTATACCTATAGCTAGCATAGATACTCGTATTATATTTGACATGTGTATTTTATGACGATGTATGATCAATGCAAATAAATGATATGTTTCAAAGTCAAAATAAGGCTAACTTTGTATATATAAGAATATAGCAGTTGTGGGACTTGTGGGTGCATAGTTGTTTTATTTGGCAATCAGTTATTTTAACAGCATGTTTATGTTTAATTGCTGAACATTTTAAACTTTATCGTAACATTTTATATAAGAATAAAACCTGTGTAGATTATTTTTGTTTCATACCGAGCCAAATTGAGAATGCAACAGGCAAACGCGCTAAACACATTGAAATGCAATGTGGATCAGAAGCGGCGTTTAAAAATAGACCTTTCGATTTCCATGTCAATATCACTGTGTTTTCTTAAATCTATAGGAATTACGTTTACGTAAGAAGTACTGGCCATTTTGAGACCTGTAATCATTAAAAAGTTTCCAGATTAACCTTGTTATAATTCCCCCATTTTCCCAAGTTCCATAAAAAGACGAGAGTTCCGTCAAATAACTGAAAAAACGTTTAAATCCATTCCGAATACGCGAGCAGCCAAGAATTCCTCGATTGGCAAAATCAAACATCGCCGCTTACTCAGCTCCAAGCAATTGCGTTGATTCTTTCATCGTGACAATAAAATCTAATACAATATTTACTCTGCCAATGTCGAATGGTCGGAGTGTAACATGACTTGTCCATTACTTGGGCCACGTTATGGCGGTAAATGTGTTACCCAGCTCACATATTACACTCATACTTAAAACATAGAGCCTTCACTGTGCCGGCCTTCGACGGAAGAAGATTTCGCGTGCTGGGAAAAGTGATAATAAGATAGTCAAGACGTCAAAATTGTGATGCCAAGTTTATTGACACGCTTTTAATGTACGAGTAATATTGTATTCCCATCCGGTTCGGTTCGGTTTACCCGTTTGACCAAGAGCACTGAGAATGGCTAGAAACGCGATATAATCAGTTACAATAGTTTACCAAATTGAACGATTCATCGAACATAAGACACGTGGCATCATTCAGCCCTTTAATCATAGAGAGAGTAAACCTAAGCCCTAAGTCCTGAAATGGCCAGAAGTACTTGGCAGACGGTGCCAGAGTTGGCATGGCCACCTTTGGCACCGTCTGCCAAGTAGGATAAGTCATTTATTTATAATATTGCAAATATAACATGTCATCATTATGTTAATCAAATTAAATTTATTTACTAGGTATGTTAAACATACATATATTTTTATTGTAGTAACTCATAAAAATATCAAATCAAAAATATAATCATAAATAAATAGATTTCAGCTAAATCGTACGGCAGCAGGTGGTAGAATTAGATGATAAATGAAAGTTTCTTTTGGATAGTAACTGAGCATTTCTTACTCAAACCCTCTGGAAACAAAGTTCAGCAGCTAATATGGACCATTTTCGCTTTAATTATAGCGTAACACAGCTACAAGCTACATGTATACTCTACTGACTTAACACGTTCGTTGCCAAGCCGAAAATGCAGAATTTATATGGATGGCCACACAAACATCACACCCGCACAGTACGGCTGCGGCGAGCGAACTGTCAAGTGCTCGTAAAACATGGCTACCCACAGGCCACGCCCCCTAGTAAATAGGTAATTCCCTTCCCTACTGGGCAAAGGAAAAATCAGAAGCCAATACGCAACGGCCGCAATTTTGTGGCTCGGACAATATTGTATTCGATCATCACGCGAACTCGCGTGAGCGGCCACTACGTATACAGCCGCTTCACGCGAGTTCGCGTGATATGGCAACCAACGTGTTAAAACTTAAAAGCTTTATTCTGAAAGTTTAAACAAATAGATCGTACAAATGTTTCCAACCTCTTACTGCTTCAAATACGAGTACAAATTATGTACATAATACATTATGAGCAAGAAGGATTACAAGTTAACAATGGGAGGTACAACTCTACACTAAAAGACCTAATGTAGTGCAAAAAACAAGGCAGTTACGCCCTTTTGGGTGTAATTATTGTATTAAGACCCGAACTTTGCAATGTTGGAAGAGAGTAAGGTTCTGGGGATGCTATTAGCGATATTGCTGACAACGGAATACCGAATTTTGAACAAAAGAGGTATATTAGAGCGGCTAAGGACAAGTTTTTAATTGGTGTGTAGGAAATAATTTACAATGGCTGATTATCTACAGGAAAGAGTTATGTACCTCGTGGCTTAGTGCCAATGCACACTGCGTTTTTTAAGAGCCCGTTCACGTTAAGTTAAAACGGTTGTTAGGGTTCCGTAGCCAAATGGCAAAAAACGGAACCCTTATAGATTCGTCATGTCCGTCTGTCTGTCCGTCCGTATGTCACAGCCACTTTTTTCCGAAACTATAAGAGCTATACTGTTGAAACTTGGTAAGTAGATGTATTCTGTGAACCGCATTAAGATTTTCACACAAAAATCGAAAAAAAAACATTAAGTTTTAGGGGTCCCCATACTCAGAACTGAAACTCAAAAAAAAGTGTGGGGTATCTATGGATAGGTCTTCAAAAATTATATTGAGGTTTCTAATATCATTTTTTTCTAAACTGAATAGTTTGCGCGAGAGACACTTCCAAAGTGGTAAAATGTGTGTCCCCCCCCCCTGTAACTTCTAAAATAAGAGAATGATAAAACTAAAAAAAATATATGATGTACATTACCATGCAAACTTCCACCGAAAATTGGTTTGAACGAGATCTAGTAAGTAGTTTTTTTTAATACGTCATAAATCGTAAACCGCAATTTGTTTCACGGAACCCTTCATGTGCGAGTCCGACTCGCACTTGGCCGCTTTTTTTCTTTTGAGTTCATGATCGACACGAATCCAGCAACATAAAAACTAGTTTGATGTATTCACAAGGTACTTAAATACGAAATACAGTTTGTAGCGGCCTACTTTTTTAAATATCTATCGTTAAATTTAAATAATCTCTATTATTTAGCAGTGGCGCTAGTGAGAACGTGGACGGGCTCTTAAACGGCGCCTACGCACGTTTTTATCGAATCACGACACACGCGCGTCGGTGGGGCGTTAAATAAACGCGGTGTTTATAGGCCCTTACAGCCGTATTAACACTTTCAGTGCCAGGAATAGGCTTTCAGTGGTGGGCGCTCTGCTCGCCGTTTTCGTTTACAACCAGTTTGTCTAAACTAAAGTTATCAGCTACGAGCGTACCGCTACGAAACCGCTGGCACTGAATGTGTTAACCCATTCCCGGCCACGCTACGCTCGTAGCGCTACGCCGTAGTCCGTAGCAGCTTAAACTCCGTATGTAGCGAAATCGCTCTAAGCGCTCTGACGCATGTGTCGTCGTGGGTGCTGAATGGATTAAAAACAAGCCCATTTCTAAGAGTACATAAAACTTATAATCACCATAAACGTAGAGTTTGTTTGTCTTTTGGATGAAGCCTCGCGTGTGTTTTATCTTAAGGTACGCCTTACTGAAAGCTAACGTGACTAACTGAAAGTAACTTAAATGTAACAAACATTTATGTTTAACAAAAACATACTCCAACATTATACTACTACTTATGCCGTAATGTCTGTTTTGTATTTTATCAAAATTTGAACATCAGTAATGCCGGCAACTTTATAAATCATGATGTAAGTAACATGTAAACATATACAATTTTAAATAAGTACTTTATTTTCCTTAGCCTGTGTTGTACAAGTCATTAGGTACTAATACAGGTTATGCCATATATTTTCGTAAATAGCAACACTGAATATCTTGAATAATAAATAAAAAATTATATAGTTTTTGAGTGGAGGGAAATTTGACATTACTTTATGCAGTTTTATTTGCAATGAAGCGTTTTACTGATCAACAACGACTTTTTGTGTTAAACAGTTTTAAATAAAAGCAACAATTTGTATGTAACAGAACAGGAAGCCCGGATCTCACTCCCGCCGATTGTTTCGTACGAGGATATTTATAAAGTCGGGTTTAAGTTAAAAAAAAACGGCCAAATGCGAGTCGGACTCGCACATGAAGGGTTCCGTTAAATAAATTGCAGTTTACGATTTATGACGTATTAAAAAAAACTACTTACTAGATCTCGTTCAAACCAATTTTCGGTGGAAGTTTGCATGGTAATGTACATCATATATTTTTTTGAGTTTTATCATTCTCTTATTTTAGAAGTTACAGGGGGGGGGACACACATTTTACCACTTTGGAAGTGTCTCTCGCGCAAACTATTCAGTTTAAAAAAAAATATGTTAGAAAGCTTAATATCATTTTTTAAGACCTATTCATTAAACGTATGGGTTTGATGAAAAAAAAATGTTGAGTTTCAGTTTTGTGTATGGGGACCCCTAAAACTTAATGTTTTTTTTCGATTTTTGTGTAAAAATCTTAATGCGGTTCACAAAATACATCTACATACCAAGTTTCAACAGTATAGCTCTTATGGTTTCGGAAAAAAATGGCTGTGACATACGGACGGACAGACAGACAGACAGACGGACGGACATGACGAATCTATAAGGGTTCCGTTTTTTGCCATTTGGCTACGGAACCCTAAAAACCGAAGACAATATCCAAACTCAAGCAAAACATCCGCGATGAGATTGCCGAGATCCATCGCAGCATCTGTTAGCGAGTTTCCCAAAATCTGCGTATTCGTTTGCAGGAGTGCCAGCGACGAGATCATTTCAAAGATGTTATTTTCAAAAAAAAATTGCATTAGATGTTAGTCACAAAAAGTAAATGATCAGGAAATTAACTACCTATCATGGTTTTATTTTCATTATAGTTCAAAAGTACAACATTTTTTGGCCCACCCTGTATTATCTCCTCAGTCGTTGTCATAGCGGTCGTGGTCAATGTTTATGGTGTACTCGGTGGGTCTCCGTCGGTGTTGTGCCTCTTGCCAATGGTCGCAGCTTTAGCTAGGACTCGCCACTTCAGGCGGTTTGTGGCATTGCGGGAACACTGGGCTATCCTGGTCTCCGTGGCCTTTTTAGGGTGCCGGACCAAAAAGGTAAAAACGGAACCCAGTGCGACTCCGTCCGTCTATCTATCTGTCAAAAAGTTAAATATCCCAGGAACTAACAATGCTATCAATTTGAAATATGGAATAGTCGTAAACAAAGCACATGTATGGAAAATTAAAAATTTATAAATATATTTAGTTTTTTTTTTTAAATTGACGGATAAGAGGGACGGATAAGTCTAGTTAGTAGGCCAAGTGGGGCAGCACATTCTAAAACATTTTTTTTATATTTTTTCTATAGTGGTAAAATTTTGATTTACAAAGGAAACTTACAGTACCTTCTAGCAAATAAAAAAAGAATTATCGAAATTGGTTCACTTGATAAATAATTATCTCTGAAAAAGCAACATAGATTCTTTCTTAATAAAGCGTGGTGAAAGTTTGTACGGAACCCTCGGTGCACAAGACAGACTCGCACTTGACCGGTTTTTTTTTATTATGTCCGTCCAGCGTGTTGGCGATCGGCCACGTACTCTTTTTCCCTTTACAGGTCCCTGGACGACGAGCCTCTCCACCAATTGGCCTTTCTTGAGATGTGGCCGAAGAATTTCAGAACTACTCATACTATAAAGCACTACTCATTTATTTAATCGTGTGGCTTACATTGAATAGGCTACTCTTCTTTTATATTTATAAAGACACTAAAGATGTAAAATTTGTGAGTTTGTATGTAACGGGTAATTTCCAGAACTCCTACGATTTCAAAAAATATTTCACCAGTATACAGAATGTTTCTTCGGGGTGGACACAGTGTATAGTTTATCCCGGGGCTTTTCTTGCGTTCTATGTAATACGCAGGCGAAGCCACGCTGGCAGCTAGTAAATAAACGGAAGTAATTTAAATGTCGGGAACTCTAAAAACACACGAAGCTCCGCTTCGAACGCCGTTGCAATTGTTGCAAGTGCTCCACGGAGAGCTTTTTAAGCTCGTGTTGTACTTTTTTGCGATTTTTGCTCCGATTATTTCATCTAGCTTTAACTATAGATATTAAAGCAGGGTAGTTGTGCTAAAATCCCCTACAACTTGCTATTGAATATGTATCGAAATTCATGCGAAATACACACATACAATAAATCAAAATCAAAACATTATCTCAGAATAAGTCGGAACGTGAAACAAACCTTTACGAGTCAACATTTATTAAATCGAAATCATATATGTATAAATCAATAGAATATAATAAACGCATAATCAATAGAATATAAAAAAGAAGCGGGTTGTGTCGGAGATACAACCGTTAATTAAGTTTAAGTGGATACTTCTTTGTTGGCTATGCAACCCTAATACATCTGAATTAATTCACTAACATCTGTATAAGTAGAGATAAATCGGTATATATGGCAACATTGACTGACGTAGCTCATTTGACTCGCGATACATTGAAAATGGCGGTCATTTCAGCATTATTTTTATGTCCGCCACATAAACTAAATAACATTTTGTGTGTAACAACTAATGGCAAATAAAGAAGAATTAAAACATGTAACAAACAATTATTCGAAATCAGATTAGGCTTATCTACAAAAAGTTATTCCGGAAGTCACGTGATACATTTTGAACTGTACCCCTATACAAGAACACGAGGAAAAAAGTATCCACTTCAAAACAATATGAACAATCCACCATAACAGTATTGTATTGCTAAGTACGCAGGCTAACCCGCGGGATAAAACATGACTTATGTCCATCCAAAAAGCCTATTCTATACACAGATGAAAGAAAATTTTAAATCGGATAAGATTACGGGCCCTTCCTACATACAAACTTTCTTATTGCTGATAATCTAGATATTCTAGATAACAAGAAACAAGTTGACGCTATTTTGACTACAGCAAAGCCTTTGACAGAGTGGATACTGACTTAGTACTTGCAAAGATGGCCCTCACCAGATTTTTATATTTTACTCCTAGCATTACTGGCCAGCTATCTATCGGAAAGGCAACAGTATGTCCAATACGGTCACTCTACCTATACAAGTACTCCGTATTTAGTATTATTAGGAATGTCACAAGGTAGTAAACTTGACCCTCTCCTATTGCTCATCCTGAGCAGTGATCTCCCAACATGCATCAAGCATTCGATGATGTAAAACTTATATTTTGTTTTCTCTCTCATACATTTTACTACACGCAAGCGTAAGAAAGGCGACTGTCTGCGAGGAATGGCGGCGTGTTGTGAAGCTTGTTACCTACACCTGAAATGCCCACGACCACTCTGTCAAGAGTGACAATAACGAAGACGACGACATTTCATAATTGTCCAATTCATGCCCTGCGGATTTAACGACTTGACAGCTCTCTATCACTTTAGTCCACAATAAGTGCACTAAGTAGATTGTCTCGCCCGCGTTAACGTTGCCATAAACTCTAGCCACGTCCGTTTAAATTGCTTTATATCTGACGTGTACCCGTCATAAACGGGCCGTAACATTTAATTTACAGTTCAATCTCGGAACTACTCACTTTAAAGCTAAAGGGTTGTGGCGGACTAGCTTGAAGTAGCGACTTTGTCTGTGTGACAGCTATGACATATTATGGACTTTCTTTCAGCAGGTGCTGATCTGCTGATATACTTAACCATTCACACGTAACAGAATATCGAGCATTCACCGTTTTTTTAATTTGACAAACTCAAACACGAACAGAAGATTATTATTTTATTGTATGTAAAATAATCCTTAAAATTATATGTAGTACGTATGGTTTATACGTCTATTCTTTATTCAATTAAACCTGGAGCATATGTTTTACGAGACCTGGTCCAATTTATTTTCCCTCTATTTTCTATGAAAACACTTACAGCCCAGCCACACATAAAGGTCAGCAGATACCCCACATTCCACAAAACTTTATGGTCTGTAAGATATTTCTTGCAACAAGTACAATACGTGCACTCATTACCACCTCTATATCAAACAAAAGAAAGCTCAATTTCGCAAAAACAACACGTAACTATATGTTCGTTCTTAAAAATACACGGAGGCGGCAGTTACGAAAGAAAGTGTCATAAACTGACTCAGCGGCTGAAACGACGGAAACGCCATGCATTGCTGGTTTTCTCGAAGCATTCTTCACTGTTCACCAAGCGTGTGCGTAGTGGACTTACGAGGAGCTAAATTTCCTTTGCGTCTAGAAAAATGCGGTAAATTCTCGGCGTGGAATTGCATTTTTATCGCGATATACTGTTCGCGAAACAGATTCTCCTAGTTACGAGTATATACACCTTTTTGGAGTTATGTGTGAAAGACATTTATGAAGAACGAGCATTTGCCCGCGACTTTGCACGTGATTGAGTAATAAATTACATTCGAACATGTAAACTTCACAGTTATAATATTATGTATAATATAAGTATAAGTAGGGTAAATAGTGACAAGAACACAAACAAACTTTCCCCCTTTTCCACAAAGGTATTGTAGAAACTACTTATTCTTAATTTTCTTTTGGTCTTTTAATTTGAAACTGAAAAAATCACACAACCATAATCTATCTGCCACCTTGATAAAAACACCAAGCACAAAAGAAGTTTAAATAAACTGCGGATTTCTATAACAAGTTATTCATATCTAAATCAAAATCCCCGACGAATATTCCAATATCTTAAACAGCCGATATCCAAAATCCATCTTTACTAATCATTATTCTGTCTTCAACCACAAATCTGAACCTTACCTCTTATTCCCTTGTCCTAAACTTCAGAACAAGGACTTCCAAAACTTTCCACAACTCAACTCTTGTCGTTAAAAATTAAAAGCATCCACAGAATTAGTTTCCTCAAGAATCTGTCAAACTCGGAATGATCGGTGAAATCGGCATTCGGAATATTCCAATAGGAACGTTTGAGAGTATTCGTGTCATTGCTGGGAACGGTATTTTTACGAATGATAAAAGTTACGGTAACGATAGGATAATGGTATCGTGAAAGTAGTAAATGTTCGCATACCGAGTTTTCAATGCTAATTTCTGCACAAATAAGCCGTAAAAAATATTACAATCATTTTATAAGTGCTATTTAAAAAGAGCGTGCATGGAGATTGAACTTTGTTTCGTAACTCGTAAGTTATTGAAACATTTTTATTATTTCGATGAGCAGTGCCAATTTACGTTATATGGGTGTCGCGATGTGTCAAAAGACCAGTCGCATTTCTCGTTAACTAATATAAGTAGCGGAAAGCGCTTTCGGCGTGAATGGATTATGTGACAGAGAGGCTGTACCTACGTATTAAATTTGTGCACTGTTGAACTGTGTACAGATAATAACGCAATAGATTTTTTTTGAATTCCGTGAATTGAGTAATCTTATACACATGTATAAAATTGTTCGAAGCGTCTCGTTCGAAGATGATAGGTAACATGTAGTACTGTTAAGTATGTTTTAACTCCACAACGTTTAGAGATTTAAATTTGAAAATATTCCCGCGCCCCGTGCCATCGACTCCCGCGCTCCTCTATCGGTCGCCATATTTTTAACTAACTATTATTAACTAAGCGATATCACAGATTCGTGTAAGATGATTACGGGGATGGGATTCACTTTGAGGTACGATATTAATTTGAGATGTAACTTCCCCTTTTATGGGTGGGAAGTGATCATCTTCGAACGAGACGCTTCGTATAATTTCGATCGAACATCGCCCGCCTTCGGCGGGCTCGTTTGATCGAACAATTATACTGCGCGTCTCGTTCTCGATGATAGGTAACATGTAGATTTTTAGAGCCTGTGATAGAGCCCTGTTTAAAAAATATATTTGTATTCTTTAACATTGAAATGATACAAATATTTGCTACTTTGACATAGTTCTTTATATTTATTTATCATTCATAATCATAACAATTAGATTTTAATTCAATAACAAAAATATAAGTTATGTGCATATAATTATATAACACTTAAACATCTTTAGTTAGAATACTAATAGCGAACCTATCATTTGGTTCTGTTAAAGGTCTGTTATAGAATCGAGCGAATGTTTTTGACCCTTCCGTCCATCCTGCTGTTCTCCTAATTGTATCAATATCTATTCCTTTTCTATAAGCAGTAGACACAGAGGCATGTTTAGTGCTGTATGCACTAAATTTGTCGGTATCAATACCGGCTTTACTGAGTAGAGATTTGATCCAATGACCAATTGTCTGAGGACTAACTGGTTTGTGAGGTTTTACTGAGGCTAGAAATAGTCTCTTATTTTCTGCTCTGATTGATTCTGTTATTTTTAAATAGTGAAGAATTATAGTGGCTACACAAACTTTAGGCCGTTTTCTGAAAAACGGAATCACGAGTAAGGGTTGATTTTTTCCAAGCTTTGATGTCTTTATCCTATCAGGAATTTTAATTTGTAGCCCGGATGAACTCATAATGATCTCATCAATATTAATTAAAGCTATTGTTTGTAATCTATGGGCTGTAATCAGAACTAATAGTGTTGTAGCAATCTCCGATATAATTTTTAGGTTTAGATTTTCTAAGTTATCTTGGTTTTCAATATATTCTAAAACTTGCTCTATGTTCCATGTTTCCGAGTATTTTGGTGCAGAAGGACGTCTCCTGAAAATGCCCTTGAAAAATCTAGATATAATGGCATCATTAGATATGTCACTTTTTGTTATGAGTGAGATTGCTGATCTTGAAGAGTTTAAAGTACCATAACTTGCATTCTCATTGAATCTCATTGTTAAAAACTCTATAACATTAGCACTGGTAGGATCAAATATGTCACATTTTTTATATGTGGCATATTGTATCCATTTTTTTAGACATCCTTCATATTGCTTGATGGTGGATTTTGATATCGAGTCTACTATAATATCAACAGACATCTCAGGAACTCCTTTTTTCAGGTATGCCTCCCTGATAATTTCCCTGCCACAAGAGAAAGTTTGTGTGACAGGGGGTGTATTCTGCTCCTGCAAGGAGAAAGTAGTAGGTCAGCTGAAGGCTCCAATGTTAAGGGAGGTTCACATAAAAGTGATGTAAACATGGGATACCACGCTTGCGTGGGCCAATTTGGTACAACTATTATCCCTGTTGCTTTATCGTTAATTATTTTTCTCAATACTGGCAATATTATTGCAAAAGGGGGAAAAGCGTAGAAACGTTCCTTTTTCCATGAAATTGTAAAAGCGTCAACTACTGATGCTTCTGGGTCAGGGTAACGAGAGCAAAATGTTTTGCACTTGGTATTAATTCTAGATGCAAACAGATTAATACTACACCTACCAAATTTGTTCACAATTTGCTTAAAATATTTTCCCGCCAGCTCCCATTCGGTGTCTAGGTTGGTATCACGAGAAGCAGTATCTGCGTCAATGTTTTCTTTTGACGCGATATATGAAGCTACTATCCATATCTTTCTGCTCTCACACCACTGCCATATTTTACGGGCTAGTTCACTTAAGTGGGGAAATTTGACACCTCCGGCCTTATTAATGTAAGCAATTGCTGTAGTATTGTCTATACGCATTAGAATTTCGCAGTTGCTGAGTTTACACGCAAAGCATTTTAGTCCAAAAAAGGCGGCTAGGAGCTCAAGATAATTTATGTGAAATTTTTTATCACCCTGGTTCCAGAATCCACGGGTGATAATTGAATTGGATTCTGCGCCCCAACCTGATCTACTTGCATCTGAAGAAATTATTATTTTGTACTGCCTTGTCCGTATGGGGTTTGAACCAGTCAATACATTAAAGGTCCACCAAGTTAGATCTTCCATTATATAATCAGTAATTTTCATGTAACTTTCAAAATCATCATTATTTACAGTTAAAGCAAGCCATTTAGCCCGCTCTAGTCTCTTACAATATATTTTACTATATTCAACTGCATGTGATGCTGCAACTAGAACTCCTAATAGTTGCGCGAAAACCCGGATTTTGTACTTTTTCCCTACTTTAAAATGGTGTATGAAATTTATAATTTGATTTTTCTTATCATTTGGTAAATCCACTGAATATTTTTCTGAATCCAAAAAGAATCCAAGGTACTTGCATCTTTTAATTGGATCTGTTTGGCTTTTCTTATAATTTATAATAAATCCTAGCTTTTCTAACAATACAGATACATATTTTACATTATTATTACATGATTCATATGTATCACCAATGCAAAGTAAATCATCTAAATAAACTAAGGATAACCAGCCATTTAAGCGTATATTATTCATTACAGGTTTCATGATCTTGGTAAAAATATAAGGACTGGTTGACAATCCGAACGCAAGACAGGTGAATTGGTATAAAACACCATTAAATCTAAACCTTAAATATTTTCTACTATTTGTACACATTGGGACTAAAAAATAGGCATCTTTTAAGTCTAGCGTTGCCATATAAGTATTTGGAGATATTAAGTCTCTAGCTGCTCTAAGATCTTCCATTTTAAAATGAGAAGTTTCTATGAACTCATTTAATTTTTGTAAATTTATAATAAATCTATAAGACAGATCTGGTTTTGGAACAAGGAAGTAGGATGACACAAATTGTCCCTCGCATTCGGTACATTTTTCAATAGCCCCTTTAGCTAAAAGTGTGAAAATTTCCAGTTCAATTTTTTTAAATTCGTCTGGCATCCACTTCGGAGGACTTGGCTCTCGAAATTGAAATGGCTTGGTTTTGAAGGTTATATCATACCCTTTTATACAATTTATAATGAAGTCATCTGTAGTAATATTTCTCCACATTTCTACAAAATGTTGTAGTCTGCCTGCGGTATAATTTACCTTATTTATTTCTTCAGAGCTGGACGGTTTTGTTTTTGCATCATTGAGCGCCCTGGATTCTGTGAAGATCTTGTCTGGAATGGCTTCCCTTTGTACCTCACATTGGTGAATTGGCTCCGTGGATAATAGCCCACCTGTCTGGCTCTTGGAGGTGGGCCCCTCCAGTTTACCTGGTTGGTGGTTTTCTTGGCTGATGGTTTTTCTGTCGTCTTAAGAGAAGCCGAAGCCTTCTTAATATTTTTAGCATCCTTCACTTGGTCATTTAGTTTCATGCCATAGAGCCATTCATCAGAAACTGTCGCTTCAAGGGTAGACTTAATGTCTTTATCGAGGTTTGGAGTGATAAAAGACTTTCTCGCAACAGAGTGTTGATGAAATATGTCTGCCAGTATTTTTCCAGAGTCCCAAAGATATTTCATAAGTTGCATGTGGTCTACTCCATCCTCAGGATTTTCCATCAGCATTGATATTGCTGCCCCGAGTGATATCAGGCTTGTACCAACACAATTTTGGGTATCAGTGAAATGTTGATCTCTCTTTTTTGCCACCTCCGTTAAATGACTCACTATTTCCAAGTTGATCTTGGGTGCTTCAGTACGAAAAGTACCTTCTCTATTATATTTTTTAAGTAGATCTTTTCGAGTCTCATCTGTCAGGCCTTTAGTCATCCAGCATGCCCACTGTTTCAGGATTGTATCATCAATATTTGTTGTTGAAGTAGTAGAAGGCAATTCTTCTCCCATCATTTCCAGGAATTCCTGATTCCAGTCTTGTGGGACTTCATCTGACTCCTG
This sequence comes from Epinotia brunnichana, assembly GCA_963854355.1. Taxonomy (NCBI): domain Eukaryota; kingdom Metazoa; phylum Arthropoda; class Insecta; order Lepidoptera; family Tortricidae; genus Epinotia; species Epinotia brunnichana. Next base: position 6,675,662 of record OY977946.1, read on the forward strand.
AGTATTAACTTCGGGTGTAATAATAGTATCCATGTTGGATGGTGTGGATAATTGAAAATTACAATCATTTGGAGACTTGTCAGAGTCTTTATCAGCTTTGTCTGGTATATTTTCTTTATTAAACTCCATAGTATCTGTAAGTTAAAGTATATACATGCCCTTGTAATGACACATTTTATTTTTTAAATAATAAGTGCTTTTTGTACATAATGGAGCTGGATTCTTGTTGAACTTTGCTCGATTGTGGCAATACTATGTATGCATACTATGCATAGGTATATGTATTAAAATGGACAAAAATTACAAGCTCACGTTCGTATAGAACTGAGAATGCTCGAGTGGAGCTGTCCAACATGTGATGTCCGTATAGAACTGAGCACACTCGTGTGGAGCTGCCCATCATAAAATATTCATATAGAACTGAGCTCACTCGTGTGGAGCTGCTCAAAAAATGAAGTTCGTGTGGAACGTTCATATTTGGGTACTGTTACGTAAAAAATAACACCCTTATTTGCCTTACCTGCAGTATTGACATCCTTTTTTTTTGGCTTTGTATAAACTCCGTCATACACTTTGTTAGGTTATCAATTTGTTGCTGCATTGATTTCAATTTCTTACTGGTTTTTCGATCATCCCGATCTCTTTCTCTAGAACGCGAACGTGACCTCTTTTTCGGCATTGTTGCAAAACACAAAATCGAAACAATTGGATTGATTTAAACGAAATAAACAATATTATTTGGTTAATGAAATTCTCGAACGTCAGAAGCTATTTGCACAACAAAACAATATGGCGACCGATAGAGGAGCGCGGGAGTCGATGGCACGGGGCGCGGGAATATTTTCAAATTTAAATCTCTAAACGTTGTGGAGTTAAAACATACTTAACAGTACTACATGTTACCTATCATCGAGAACGAGACGCGCAGTATAATGGGTTCTATGGAAATGGATAATAAATTTCAAAATTTCGGATGGTTATGATTTCGTACAAACCCTTCGGAATATTTTTTGTTTGTTCCCCAAGTGGTTAAGTACTTGGGGAACAAACAAACACAACGCAGTTCAGATGTTCTTTATTATTCACGAAGACAAACACAGTACAAATATTCTTTACAGTTCACAAAAAAAAATCAAGAACACAAATACCTTACGCTTACGATAAATAAATAAATACTGTAAAACCTTCCTTGCCACGAAGCTTCTGGGGTTGACGGGTCACAGTGTTGAAATCAAAATAGCAGGTATCAGGATAAACTTTCTATGTTTTATTCGTACCCAAATGCGATTACATTAACCAAAACTTGCGCTCTGTTCAAGTGATCGTGCTCGAATGAATCGACTCGGCGATCACTTCAACCATAATAACTGCTGCGGTGGCGCCACTTAATCAAAGGAACCAATAGCAACAAACTACTAGTGGCGCCACCCCAGATGTCAACCAATAGGAGCGCTGGGATTTAGGAACATTGTCAACATCAATAACTCTTAACTAATTAAATAATCGAATTTATATTTAACAATAATGACAAAATGCAGAAAATAATATAAAATGCTAACAAATTCGTCCATCCTGACTATGTGACACGCCCTCGTGTTGAATACATAAGAGCCGAATTTGTTCTCATTTATGATATCAAGAAGAAAAAAAAATTATACATTATCTATTTTACAATTTCAACTTGTGTATAAAAAGATTTTAATAATCATTTTAATTTTTTATAGTTAAAAGGCAATTAATAAAAACAACAATATAAAACTTAACCTAAAGGTAAAAAATTTGGCCTAAGTCGCCGTCAATAGGCAAGGTGCCCAGAAGGCTGGCCGTATTTCCTCGCTGTATAGCGATACTAACACGCTGTGCGAAATAGTGGCCAGCCCTCTGGTCACCCGATGCCTCTATTAGGCGCGTCGCCAAATCCTTGTATAGGCGACGTGCACTTGGCCCCCATGGCCCCAAGGTTTCAATAAAGTAAAAGTCAATTTTTTATATGGTTTGCCTTATTCGCTCTCATTAAACATTTCAACAGAACCCTAATAAACACTAAAAGTACATTTTAATGCATTTAATTGTTCCCCAGAAAGATTGATTACAAGGAACAATTACATACATTCTTGAAATTTAACAAGTTTTAATTATAATAAGTCCTTATTCTAGAAAATCCTTCCAATATCCTTCCAATATCCTTCCAATATCCTTCCGATATCCTTCAGATATCATTCCCATACCCACCCCAATATCCTTCCAAATCCTCCCGATATCTTTCCCATATCCTTCCAATATCCTTCCATTATCCTTCCTATATCCTTCCTATATCCTTCCGATATCCTTCCTATATCCTTCCTATATCCTTCCTGTCCGATACGTTTCCTTTTATTTCAAATTTGAACCTTACTAGATGAAATCATCGAGTTTTGACACAATGCTTTTATTTAAACCTCGTCAATTTCCATGTTACTAGTCCCCTCTGTAACGTCGCCATTACCCGTCTCTAATTCCGCCTCATCTCCGCTAGAATCACTATCCTCCACGCCCTTAAAACTTAACCACGGGTGTATCCTATCTACTGGATGCACCCCTTTATAACTTGCTTTACCCTTCTTTTTCGTTAATGGCGTATCCTCCACCATATATCTATCATTTGGTAGAATTTCAACTACTCGATAAGGACCATAACATTTCGATTTTAACTTTTTGCTTTGACCCGGGCATAAAGTGTTCCTCTCAACCCTTACTAGGTCTCCAACTTCAAAACTACGGGGCTTACTCCTACTTTTATCGAATCTTTCCTTTTGTTTTGCCTGTGACTCTAAAATATGTCTGCTTACATCAGATCTAATGCCATCAAAATCAATCTCCCTGTCTACCATCAAATCGTCATCATGCAAAACTGTAACTATTTTACCTTCCGTCATTCCTTTTAATTTCAGACCAAACAATACTTCTGCCGGAGTTCTACCTGTCCCTTTATTAATAGTATTGTTGAGACCCCACTGTACATCTAAAACTTTATCATCCCATAGTTCCTCACTTCGGCCATGATTCATTGCCGTAAGTGCATCCAGAATGGTTCGATTGTACCGCTCCACCTGCCCATTAGCACGTGGAGTGGCAACCGCATTCATAATGTGTTGCACACCTAATTCTTTGAGAAACGATTTCATCTTCTTCCCAGTAAATGAAGAATACCTATCAGTTATGAGTCTAGACGGTAAACCAAACGTGCCAAAGTATTCTCTAAATAGTTTAATCGTAACGGATGCTTTAGTACTTTTTACCGCCTTTAACACAATAAACTTCGTGAATGCTTCAACGATAACTAATAGATACCGGTTTTTAGATCGGCTAGGATTAAAAGGGCCCAAATGGTCGGCATGCAGAGTGTGAAATGGCGTCGACACTTTTGGGATGGGGTGAAGAAATCCAGATTTTTTCCCTGAGGGGGCCTTACTAAGTGCGCATTCTAAACATGCCCCGACATATTTCTTTATAAACTTCCGCATCTTAGGAAACCAATAGTTTTCGCTAACCTTTTCAAAAGTTTTATCAACTGAAAAATGTCCTATGTCATCATGACACGTTCGCAAGATCTGCCATCTCACACCTCTGGGTACCAACCATTTAGATCCGCTTGGGGTTATCTTAAAAACGTTATTATTTTTCAAACAATAATTATTTTTGACATCAACTATATTATTATTGTTGGGATCCAGAAGCACGTTTTTTATCCTACTCACCTCACTATCATCAGATTGAACAGTTTTTAGCCAAGCATCATTTATTTGAAATACCGTGGGAAGATCCAAATTAACAATATCCTCAGACACGGGATTTCTACTCAACGCATCGACATGCATCATTCCTTTTCCTGGCTTGTATTTTACATCGCAATCAAATTCTTGTATAAGACTCCACCAGCGGGCAACTCTGGGTAACATGTCCCGCTTTGTGAACGTTGCCTGTAAGGAATTACAATCGGTTACAATTGTAAACGGCATCCCCAACAAATATGTTCTAAATTTTGTCAGGGACGAGACCACCGCTAAAGTCTCCAGTTCGTATGCCGAAAAATATTGCTCCTCTGGCGAAGTCTGACGACTATAATATGCTACAGGTTTCAGATCTCCCTCCTTTTGCCTCTGCAACAATATTCCCCCTACGCCCAATTTGCTTGCATCAGTGTGCAATTCGGTATAAAGGGAGGGGTTGTACAGAGCCAAGATAGGTCGGGATACAAGCTGCGTCTTTAGTTGTTCAAAGGCCTGATGCTGTTCGTCTCCCCAAACCCAAGGAGTATTATTCTTCAACAAACTAGTTAATGGTTTGGCAATCGTTGCGAAACCCTTAATAAATTTTCTGAAAAAGCTCGCTAAACCAACGAATTGCCTAACGTTATGTACACTCTTGGGTATGGGAAAGTTACGAACAGCCTCAGTCTTCTTCATGCCAGGCCTTATGCCACTATTGCTTATTTCAAATCCTAGGAAATCTACAGACGTCTGAAAAAACTTACATTTGGTCAATTTCAACGTCAAACGTGCTGCTCTCATACTCTTCAAAATTTCCTCTAACCTTTGCAATCCTTCGTCTACCGTTGGTGATGGTACTAGGATATCATCCATGTATGCTACTGCTGAGTTATATCTAAGAGATCCTAGAGCTTTATTTACGGTGCGCTGAAATACTGCTGGCGCATTCGCTAAACCAAATGGCATCCTATTAAATTCCCATTGGCCGTCTGGTGTAACGAATGCAGTCTTCTGCTTAGCTTCCTCAGTCAACTCAATTTGGTAATAACCACTTGCTAGATCTAAGGCTGAATAATACCTATTATCTGATAAACGATTCATCTGGTCTTCCATACAAGGTAATGGGTAGTGTTGCTTAACTGTCTTCTTATTAAGTTGCCTATAATCAATACACAACCTTTTATCGCCAGTCTTTTTTCTTACTAAAATAATAGGACTTGCGTACGGTGAATTTGACTCACGGACGATTCCGGTTTCAACTAACTCAGCTACCATCCCTTGTACTTCTTGCCTTTCACAAACTGACATGCGGTATGGTCTATACACTACTGGTTCGTTGTCTTTCAAATCTATATCCATCTTTTCTATATCTGTACAACCTAATTCCTGCAAACAGGTGGCAAAACAATCGCGATATGAATTGACCAACTTAAGAAGCCTAATCTTATCTTTCTCTGGTACGTCTCCAACATTCACTTCGTCCAGTGTAAACGGTTCTAGTCGTTTGTCCGCCTTTTCTAATTTATTAATTTTGTGAATACCATAAGATTCTAATACAACTTCCGCCCGTACTATTAGTTCGTTTAACTTAAAGTTTACTGGTTTTGATATAGGATTCACAAGAATAGCGCCTTTACCTTGAACTAACCTATATACACCCTCCCCTAAGAGGTATTCTCTGCCTATTTGCCCCCTATAGCCTCCACCTACATAAAACAATCCGGTATAACCAGTATCACAGTACACATTAACGACACCCGTTTCTTGTAAAGTCGTATTCTCACAAACTTTTAGTTCCAATTTTTGCTTGTCAATTTGTTCAACTGAACTTTCAAAGAGCAGCTCATCATTCGTTTTTATTATTCTCACGTGGGGCTGTTCTGTGAACGTCTGACCAATAAGAACAGGGTGTTTCAAAAACAGATCAGGTACCACAACACAATTAACTCTACATTTAACATCTTGTATTTTTACCTCGGCTACACATGACCCTATTGACTCAACTAATGCTCCACCAAACCCTAACATAGGACAAGTTTCTGAAGTGTCCCATTTTTCGAAAATGTCCCTCGCCGCACTCTCGCATATCAAAGTCAATTCACTGCCCATGTCAATAAAAGCATCTACTGGTTTATTATTAACAAATACACTTTGAACGTATTTATCCGACTTACTTTTATCTGTAGATGATTTTATGACCATCATTGATTTATTTCCATTATTATTCAATTTATTTACCGGACGGAAACATTCGGATTCTACGTGGCCAACCGCTGAACACTTGTTACATTTTTTTATAGGTTTGGGACATTTTGAAACAGGGTGACCTTCCTCTTTACAGTTGTAACACCTTATTAACGGTTTACCTATATTTTTGGGTCTGTAGAAAGGCTTATTGTTTGTATAAGCCCTTTTAACGTTAGTTTGATCTGACTTTTGAACTTTACGTAGATACGCTAACAATTTGTCACAATCATCAAATTGTGCAGCTTCCGCACCCATTCGTACTGATCTATCGTCTATGCCATGTAAGATACATTCTACTGCCCTCCTACCAGTTACAACCTCTAATCGATTAATCAAATTAACTTTGTCATAAAAATATGTTTCCAATGAGTCACCAAATTTCGCCCTTCGATTAAGCATCTCTGACATCATTTGACCATAATTCTCGTTAGCCGGAAATGCATTCCTCAGTTTACGTTGCCAGTCAGCCCAACTTAATAAAAGGGACGGTAAACCCTCATACCATTTTTTAGCAATACCTACAAGTTTCGGCATAGCGTAGTGAATAGTTTGCCTTTCCGTCCACTCATACAAAGTCGCGCTTTCATTCACCTTTAAGAGCCATTTGTCAACGGTTTGGTTCTTTAACGAGGGATCGAATTCAGGAACCACGTTGGTATTCGAAAATGTTTCTTTTTTATTTTTACTACTACTAGTAAGATTCTCAATCATGTCTGCGAATTTTAAAACTAACTCCCTATTATGATCGCCACTAGAACGATCTCTAATTCTGCTGCGTGAGCGATAGTCCCTGCGACGTTCCCTATAGCGGTCGTGTGCTGTCTGACTGCCTGATCGTTCGTGACTACGCGAGACTCTACTATAACGTGCACCCGTGTTGCGATGCACCGGCTCATACTGCGATCTCGGCACCCTACTACGTGCTCTAAGACAAACTCTACTACGGCTCCGATTTTGAATATTGTTTGATTCGTCATGATCGTCTACTAGGAAGGATGTAGGGCTACCTTGGCTGCGTCTTCTTGATGCTGGGCCACCGCTACGGCGATGCACCGGCTCATACTGCGATCTGGGCGCCCTACTAGTCCTACTACGTGCTCTAAGACAAACTCTACTACGGCTCTGATTTTGAAAATTGTTTGATTCGTCATGATCGTCTACTAGGAAGGATGTAGGGCTACCTTGGCTGCGTCTTCTTGATGCTGGGCGACCGCTACCGCCTGTGCCGCTGCGGCGTGCTGGTTCCGGCGTCCGCAACTGCCGTTGCCTGCTTATGCCGCTGTCTCGTGCTGGTTCCGGGGTCCGCCGCTGCCGTCGCCCTTGTTCTCTGCCACGTTTGCGAGGTTCCCTGCCACCGCCGCCACATGGGAGTACTGGGCTGCCACGTGAGTGCCGAGATCTTGAGCGTGAGTCTTCCTTCATTGTGCTGAAAATTAGTGAAATTCGAGCCGATGAGAAGTTCCATAAAGTAGATACAGACACAGTTAAAAGTGTTATCTTGCATCGGCTCTACATATCGGCGCAACATATCGGCGCTACATATCGGCGCTACATATCGGCTCTACATATCGGCTCTACATATCGGCTCTACATATCGACTCTACATATCGACTCTACATATCGACTCTACATATCGACTCTACATATCGACTCTACATATCGGCTCTACATATAGGCTCTACTGGACCGTCGAACATGTTTATCTCTAGGGAGTGCCCTAGCAAGACAAACATGCTAGACTAACCGTATGAACCTCCGGAATAATTCCGTAACGATAAATACAGTTTAATCCTAAAAATATTCTAACTATTCGTTTATCTACCATGTCCATCTCTAGGGAGTGCCCTAGCAAGATGAACATGCTAGACTAACCGTATGAACCTCCGGAATCATTCCGTAACGATAAATACAGTTTAATCCTACAAATATTCTAACTATTCGTTTACCTACCATGTCCATCTCTAGGGAGTGCCCTAGCAAGATGAACATGCTAGACTAACCGTATGAACCTCCGGAATAATTCCGTAACGATAAATACAGTTAAGCACACGAATGTCACCTACACAAAGCACTCGCCCTTCTCAAACTTCCAAATTTACTGGTAAATAACGCATGTTCCATGCCCGACATCTACGCAATCACAATAGGCAGATGTAGAAGAATTCACAAAAGCAACAAGTCAGTACGAAATTGACGCACAGTAATAAATTAACAATACACTTTTAGTTTAATATTGGAAGTATTGCTTCAATATTAATTTTAAACGAGAAATATTTAAATAAGAAACGATTTGAACGGGAATCGAACCCGTAATTTTCGCTGTGCTTCCTTAGCATTAAAACTGATCAATGTACATAAATTTAAACAAGATGCCATAGCAGAATACGGCGTTTAAGTAAATTTAAAACAGATATTCATACCTTGTGAGCGTTTAATGATCCCTGCTTCTGAAATTTGTAAAACCTTCCTTGCCACGAAGCTTCTGGGGTTGACGGGTCACAGTGTTGAAATCAAAATAGCAGGTATCAGGATAAACTTTCTATGTTTTATTCGTACCCAAATGCGATTACATTAACCAAAACTTGCGCTCTGTTCAAGTGATCGTGCTCGAATGAATCGACTCGGCGATCACTTCAACCATAATAACTGCTGCGGTGGCGCCACTTAATCAAAGGAACCAATAGCAACAAACTACTAGTGGCGCCACCCCAGATGTCAACCAATAGGAGCGCTGGGATTTAGGAACATTGTCAACATCAATAACTCTTAACTAATTAAATAATCGAATTTATATTTAACAATAATGACAAAATGCAGAAAATAATATAAAATGCTAACAATACAAACGTTATAATATGCTTGCTTCGTTGAATTATATCCGATTTTCCTACATATGCAACTTCAGAACTTTGCAATATCCTGGATGCAACGTAAATCTAGGTTAAGCCTTCGCTAATTGGCTACCATATTCTGCTCTCCGTGATCAGAACGACGTATCTGTCATTTGTAACAATCAAGCTCTTTCTTTTAAAACTGCATTCAAGTTTTAATTTTTTTGTCGTGCATAAACTCTCGCCATCTTACGAAGCTAATTAATATATAGAAAACTATTTGCTCTGTATTTGCCAACAAATGTTTTATTTGTGCTTGACACATGAGTCTTCTTAGACTGTTTTATGTGTATTAAATTCCGTTTTTAAAATTGTATAGATAGGTACATTTGTTGGTCTTATGAAGCACCTTGGAAATTCACATGTACAGAACTGGACTTGTGTCGCGAAGCCACTTCTGGCCGCGAATGAGAACCTATAGCACTCAAGCTAAGACACCCGTATTCGCATATATGCAATTATAAACATACCCTTACAACTTGCGGAATCCTTTATATATCTGACATAGGGGCTGCCGCCTCGTGCGTGCCAGCTCCCTATGACGTGTGGGGACTTTCGTCCCCGAGAATGTCCTCCAACCTCCCCTTATAGACATCCCTTACCACCATTGATACTGTCCCAATTCACACACTATTGTTCCAGTTACCCGGGTGCACCCTTGACTGATGATGATATGGCCTGAAGCCGAGACTACCGAACTACCCTGTTGTTACACTTGTAACTAATCCTCTAACACTAAAGAACTCCACAAATAAGAACTGTGTTGTGTGTCCTACAGGTCACGTACATGCGCGACCTATAGGAAAACCTTATTCATCTACATGCTATCTCCCAAAGAGAATGAGACCTGTGGACGCACATAAATACATCGCATCATAAACAATCATCGTCCGATCTGTGAAAGCACATGAACACACGTGTAAATGATACCAAATCGTTACAATATCATAGGACGCATCGAAAGTGATTATGGAAAGAGCTCACCCTGGTTTTCCTCCAAATCAACCACTACAAACCGCACTTAACTGTTCGTTCCCAATATAGCTGTAAGAAACTCTGACAGCCCGCCTACCCGTCAACCTTGTTATAAAAATGATTCCTTGTCGGTGTTGCTACATAAAATAAATCGGCTGTTTGAGACATAATTATAAACACCAATGTAAATACTATCGTGAATCATGACCATTCACGACACTCCCGGCCCCCCAGAAAACTGGCGATCATATATCCAATAGAGATTATCATCTTTCACAGCTTTATTTAACTCTTCCTCAGATCTTTGAAATTACCGTTCTTTTCCCATTGCAAATATTGACAAGCTCTGAATCCTATCGATCACCTTGATTGGGCCCAGTAATCCACATAGTTTCTGATAGCTGTAACGTCTGATAAGTTCATCTTGACGCACTTTTCTAAATCAGTTCCAAGCTCTTCGTGGGGCCCGAGTAGCCAACTGCGAGGTCCTCTATTCTTGAGATTTTGACCAACCAAGCTTCATCGTGTCTTGGCGTTCCATGTCGTAATAAACAATCAATCATAATATGTCCTATATATATCGTAAAACCATATTATAGATTTGCTAGTGTATGAAAATAATATTTCTATACATTGTGCATTGCTGATTCATGTATGTACATACTTTTAGGTTACCGCAATAGGATTTGCTTTGCCTTGCTAGATTGAAACGAATATCTGGCCAGATTTTATAATCATCTTTATACTTGTTTCCTTTTTCCATGGAATGGAATCCTCCCCCGCGGGCAAAATTTCTTACGTTATTAAACGAATGCACAAAGCATTACCACAACTAATGTTAATTTATCTGTTAATCTATTGATTTCCCTGATTCCTCCTATTTAAAAATTATTCTGCGCGGGTCAGTGTGATTTTTTATTTTTTTTTATTTTATTTTTAAAGCTTTTTCTTGTCTATACAATACAAATATTGATCACCAAAAAAAATAACATAGGATAGAACATGAAGCTTGAAAGTAGAGGCAAACAACGGGCTGCCCTATGGCTTGACGTTGTTTTTTCTTGTCTTTTCCTAAGACCTGGTTATTATTATTTATTATATAATACCGAAAATGAATTGAATTCTTAAATAAAATACGATCCACCACAAACTTAGTTTGACGGTGGAGTGAGCACTCAGTCTCAATATAAATTAAATGAATTATGTCTCATACTTGATATAAAACCTCTTGATATACAGTAAACATGGTTAAGTATATAGATAAGTGAGAAACCTCCATAGCTGGAACTCATGCTGAGGTCCCAACACTGAACCACCTCTGTTAGTGGCAGAAACCCAGCCTATATAATGTATCTGGGACTAGTGCTTTCGATTTTATTGTCATCATTACCTCTATAAATGAGACAGCGAGTGTATTTTACCTCTTTTACTAAGACTATATTTAAAAAAATACTTTTGTAAAATTGTTTTTGATTTATTTCATACGAATACCTTGATAACTGAGGTAACGTTAATTCATTACCTCGTATAACTCGTACTTTATTGTTGAATCATTTTCGTCTTGTTTCCTCATTCTTGGCTAAATGACCTCATGTTACTTCCAAAGTACACAAAACAAATATACAGTTTATTTTAATTTTTATAAATGTTTTTTTTTTGTGTTTTTTTTTTTTGTTTTTTAATAAAATTTTGAGTTCTATTTTGATTGACGGATTCTGTATGCCTTCATGTACTGTTAATAGAAACGTGCTTAATTATTTCTGTTTACTAACTTTTTTATTATACATTTAATAATCGCACCTCTGTAACGAAAATAATCTCTTATCTCACCTGTATTAATGGAACCCTCTGTAAATGAGACAGATATTAATACACTTGGATATCTGAGACACTTGTTAAGTGGAATACTTCTTTAAGCGAGACACATCTGCCGGTCCCTTGAAGTCCCAGTTATGTCAAAGTTTAACTGTACACATTTGGCTATATCTGCACAGATCTTGCCTATTTTTACTCGCAGTTGTATACGTTTTAATTCAACAATGAAAGTAGTATGCTACGGTGATTTTCGACTCCAATATATGCTCCACTATCAGTGGTCGAGTCAAGCATTTACCGACCGTGAAAAATATTTTTCTCAGCCTCAAATCTGATCTTTAACAGCCCATTTTATTCTGAGCGTAAATCCAAAATTGGCTGAGCATTGCCAAAATAACCTGTATTGTTGTAGCACTATTGAAATCGCTCAATTGTGCTCGAGTCTGAGGACCACCAAAAATAATTCTGAACACCATGGAAACTGTTCTGATGACCGCTAAACCAAGACCTCTGAGCACTGCGAAATCTGTTCTGAGGACTGCTTAACCTAAGCCTTTGAGTCCTACGAAAACTGTTCTGAGGACTGTTCAGCTTAACCTAGGCCTCTGAGCCCTACGAAAACTGCTCTGAGGACTGCTTACCTAGGCCTCTGAGCCCAACGA